>CM056994.1:236180059-237380059 GCA_029891345.1 Dryococelus australis | reverse complement strand
GTCACATTTACAAAAATTAAAATCAACCATAAATAACGGCAAAAACATAAATCCAATATGGCGTCCAACTCTTTCATTTTACTTAACGCATTACTGCTGCTGCTGCTTGCGTGGTCTTCGAAAGTCCTTGCGCACCCCGCCACAGAGTACTTAAGGGGAATGGTGCATGACAGTAGCACATTTACCCGATTTTCTATATAAGTCGTTTTCCCAAGGGTTTATCGAAAATTTTGGCTCGACAAGACGTAAATAATAATTTTTCAACATCTTTTTACTTTGTCAGATATCCACTGTCTTTATTACTCTCGGAGCAATGACGGAAGAAACAAAGCATTTTCCTTATCTCCAATCAGTGTTCCGAGAGTAACGAAAGCGGTCAATTTGTAACAATTTAAGAAAATGTTAAAAATTGTTATTTGTGTCTTGTCGACCCAAAAAAAAAAAAAAAAAAAAAAATTCTGTAAAACAAGTTGCGACAAAAATTATATAAACATACGGTTTTCGTGCGCCAGTCCCCAATACAGAGGTGAAACGATGGCGTGAACTCACACCAGCACCGGCCAAGAATATGGCGGAATGTCCTCCATCAACCAGTTCCTGTAGACTAACCTCCAGGCGGCACGACAGTCCGACCAAACGGGAAAAATCCCATAACGCGAAATAGCCACCGAGACTCACGCCCATTCCCATAGCTTCGCGCGGCTAACGAACTATCGAGTTCGCTTACATCAGAGAAACCGCTACGTCACTTCGCCTCTGCATATTTGGCTATTCTGCGACTCCCGGCCCGCCACCATCAATCAGGCGCGCTGATGCATGAGTGGCGAGGAAATGTGTTTCGCAAGAGGAGAGCGGGAGACATGCACCCCTGCCGCCGTGCAATTACAGAATCCATCTCCGTCGGCTCCAGCGGCATTTCCTGTCCCGCCCCCAGACTGCAGCCTGCTCCCCCCCCCCCCCTCATATAAGGCGAGCGCAAAAAAAATTTCGTGATTCAATTAAGGCTGGCGATAATCAGCATCACATCATTCTGTTTACCTACGTACCTACCACACCCCATCCTGTTTGTTGCTTTTTACAATATTCCTATGTGTGTGAGAATAATGATACTCTGTATATAACGTTATATATATATACACGCGCGCGCGCGCGCGGCGCGTATACATGATGATTCTCAATTAGACCGACAAACTTCGAGAGACGATTCTTCATGAAAAAGGAAAATGAAAACATATGTATGTGATACTCTATACCTTAACCAAACATTAAGGGAGGTATGAGCCCTTAAAGAAAGGGGTTTTAAATCGTATTTGTGTAAAATATCAGTAACGAAGTAAAATACAATGACTTCTCTCGGAACATTATTGTATGTTATCGGGACCTTCAACGTAAGAGCCGATATTTTGCACACACATATATGTATGTATGTATATATATATATATATATATATATATATATATATATATATATATATATATATATATATATATATATATATATAGACACACACACAATTTGTAGATGCCCCTTTTTTCGTAGTCCTATGAGTTTAAGAATAGTGTTGTTTATATTATATATGACACCAACACCCAAAGACCTAAATTCCGCTTCCAGAGCTAAAGCAGAAAAGTATAAGTTTCTGTAACAACGATGCCCCGCTAAACCATGATCCCTAAAAGGCATTTGTAAATGTCCATAACTTTTTTCCGGGTCCTCTTTTCTACGTGAGCTGCCACTAGCCTAACCGCAGTGCATAATGCTTTCTATAGTTAAGTCATACTGTGAACTATAGTTAACCTTGTAGGAAGCGGGAGTTTGGTGTTTCCGTCATTAGTTTACATTTCAATAAAGCTGTAACAAAATCAAAATAGTGTTCTTTCCTCCATTCTTACTTTTTTTCAAAATTAGGCAGGTCAGCATTTTCCCCTGCCTGAATTTTAACCAGGCGGGGGTGCCCGCGCATCGCAAGCAAGCGTAGTTTCAGTCGAACACACGAGTTCCTGCGGGGTGACAGTTGACTCCTGAGGATACCGCAAAGGCGTGGTTACACTAGTCCCGTATGCGAAGGTTATCCCCCTCCTCTTCCAACGCGCATTTATCGTTGCTCTAAACGACACTACGGGTAGGCGGCGGTTGGCTCCAACACAAACACACACACACACACACATACACGCCGTGCCGTGCGCGGAATGTCGACGGCCTCCAGAAAACGGCGAGAAAGCGGCGCGGTCCTCGGTAGCCTGCGAACCTTTTACCTCGTCAATATGCGCCGTACGTCTCGCTTCCCCCTCGCGCAGTGTTACGAGCGGTGTGAAACGAGTGTAGGCAGCGCCTGGCTTCCTGTAACCTTTCCGCAAATACTACCTCGTTTTCTCTCTCCTGCTTCCCACCCCCCCCCCCCTCGACGGCCGGTCGATCTGACCACCGAACACACCTGCAATGTCTCCCAAGTACAGGGTCGGGTTTTCACCCCGGACCGCTATAATCTGCATTTGGAGAACGTGGCGAGCAACTGCAGTGGGAGTGAGTAGCGGCCTCAGTCTCGCGTGAAACTACTCATGTAGCCACGCGACAGCTATACGCGAGTTTAGCCGCTACAGCGTCGGCAATCAAGACACTCAAGCACTGTACATGTAGCTGTATTTGCAAGGCGTGGCTTCAAAAAGCAGAAGGTTGACAACCAAAGAACGAAAACCGCATATAGGCTGTTCACGCTAAAAATGAGCACTTTTGAAAGCCCTTCTTAAAATCTACTTGTATGCTCGTCGTGTATTCTTCCGTCTCATGCAAAATTAACATATTCATGGGTCTCGTCACTTTATTCATGCGTCGGTCAAGTGAAACTGTGAAGTAATTAGAAAAACAAATATTGTACAAATCTGCTCATTTTTACACTTCGATGCATTAAAAAAAAAAACCAGAAAGGGAAAAAAATAATTTAAGTTGTCCCAAATGGTTACCTAACACTTTTTATTCGACGTTAACAATATGGAACTCCTTTCCCTCCATCGTTACCAACTTTACTGGGCGCATGTCACTCAGAGCGCCCGTTAAAATATATGCAAGTAAGAGCAATGACTTTTTCAAAAGGGCTCACTTTATCGTGAACAGCCTTTAACCTCAATTTAGTGCGTTAATAAAAAAACATTAAAACCAAGACTGAAATATAGCTATATTATAAAATAAATACACTTCTTCAAAAAAAATTGTGAAAATTACGTAACTTTCGGTGCCACACGCCATACTAAATTACTGGTGTCTAACTTAGTTCAGTTGTTTAGGAACATTTACTGCGAAACTGCAGCTATACCTCTCTGGCAATATCATGACGCTGTAGAAAAAAACATAAATTCTGAACTTCTACCAAGTAATTACAACGTAATTAGTGCACCATAATTTTTAAATTACCAGTGAATTTTTGCCTATTCACAATTAGTAGATACAGAATGAGTAAAATGTATTGACTACATTTGAAGGTATTTGTAAAATGTAAATGCACTATAATAATAAATATTCAGAAATTAAATTGAAAATAAAGTAATGGAACATAAAAACTATTAACGTTAAAGTGAGTACTTTTGAAATCAACAATTGAGTAAAATCACTGCTTATACATCATGTAAATTCAGTGCGCACTAGCACACAGACTCCCACTTAAGTTAGCATCTAAATAATAAAAATAGTTCTAAGAGCTGACGTATTGAGAGTGTAATATGTAAATATAAGGCCGCCGAAGTCAAGTGTATTCGATTTTTACACATACGAGGACGAATTCGCATAATATTAACATATTTACTTTTTTTAAACTTTCTCGGTTTTGCAGTTGGATGGAGCGTAAATAAAGTAAGATGGTCCATACCAATGTTAATCTTACATAGCATAGCGGAAGGATACAAAATAAGAAGTAAAAGTAGACCCCAAGCAGGGTTAGGTTGAGAGGTTTGGGCGGCTTGTAACGAGGTCTTGCCAGCCGATGAGGTTGAAATGAAATGAGAACGTAGCAGTGCCGGAATGCAAGGCGGGGGAAACGGGAGACCCCCGAGAAAACCAGCTGACAAGTGACATCGTGTGGCACTATTCCCACTTGCGAAAATCCGGGAGTGTCCCGACCGGGGATTGAACCTGACTCCCTTTGGTGGGATGAAAGTCTAACCGCTCAGCCACCGCGGCCCCTCCTAAGCAGGGCATATGAACGGAAAACTCAACATGACGTCTCTATCCCTAAGTTGGAGAAGTTGTAAACACCAGTGGCAGCGGGTTAGCTCGCGATACCGACCGAGTGAGCGCGGTCTGGGAGGGGGGGACGCAGGAGATGCTTCTGGCCGGCGACAAACACGGGCGAGAGGGCTCGCAGTGTCAATGGCGCCCGGGTCCCGCCGGCTGGAGAAATTGGTGGCCACACCACTTTCTCCTGCTCGAGGGGGGGGGGGGGGGTCGTTCATCCTCAGCGGCCTTGCGCACCGCCGCGACGCGCCGACACCTGCCGTCTGGCGCGGCATCTCGCACGACCAACCACGGGGCTCGCCATAGAACCATAATGTGGTTCGGAACCTCTAGCTTGTATGTTCGGCTAGAGACGTACAACCTTCCGGAAATCTTGCGAGTTCAACGACTAGGAAACCGGACCAGTGAGGAGCCGCGGTGATGTAGTGGTTAGTCTACTAGCCTTCCACCCAGGCGAACCAGGTTCGATTACAGGATTCTCCCATGTGGCAATAGGGCCGGACGATGGCAATGGTCGGGGATCTCCCGTTTCCCCCGCCCCTTAATTCCGGCACTGATCCATACTGTTATGAAGTATAATATTTTGTTATCTCCATACAAGAAAGGGTTAGGGCCTTAGCTGAATTACAAGATATGATATGGTAGAGTACTACTGTGAATGAGGGGGATTTAATCAGACAGGAGGGACATACAATGACATAAAACGGTAGTATTAATCCCTCAGGAGAGCTTATGTGAAGTGAATTATTATTGATTATTCACGCCACTACTACGGTAGTCTAACCGGAATGTTCCGACCTTAATAATGGTTCCCTGAGGATGTTGTGGCAGGCGGCTAAGGGCGATCGGACACGCCCATTCTGCGATCTTCCCTTGATGACGGCCGGATGAGGAAAGACCCCGCGACCCGCCAGAAGTAAAAGATCGTTGTCACAGACTTGATTTGTACTTTTTTTGCCCGCGGCCAGAAAATAATACCAACACACAAATTTCCCAGTGAAGCGTATATCCCGACCCATGCACCATTTAGTCATTCACGATAAACGTGCAATCAAAAAACGTGCCAACGCCGACATCAATGACATCTACTTTGTCGATAAAACAAATCACTCTCATTCTACGAGTCTTCACTTGCGTTCAAGTCAAGATAAATTGATTTGATAGTACCTAATGTTTTTAATACTTCTTATGAGCAACGCATTTTTACATCGGCGTAAGAGGTGCTACGGTATAACATTTAAAACTATTTTGCAAGTCGAAATAAAAATGTACATCATGTTCGTGTGTTTATCAAGTCGTCGATTTCGCATCGCCTATCTGAACAGGAACCTCGAAAAGTAGCCGACTGCCCATCAGTCGTCTTACAATCAAGAACTACGAGAGAATAATCAGATTAAATTTCAAAACAAAGTTACTGCATCTCAAAAACCATCATTGCAAACCTGCGTATTTTAGACTAATACATCACATTGAAAATGTAGTATGGAGCTATTGCGCGCAAAACGAGAGAAAACGCGTTCCTCTATATAAATAAATAAAAGCGTTTCTTGAATCTCAATGTGTGACACTTAAGGCGAAAGTTAAACTTACTACAATTAAACTTCTAATTTTGCGTCGCCCTTTCATTTAATGAGAATACAGAATACAATTCTGGGCGGCCGATACGTGAACATAACGATAACGCAAAGTTAACGCAACAAGCAGTATGTTGAATGTAAATCGGCGTTACAAGCACCGAGTCGGGACCTACTAGGACCAAGAGGTCCGGTCTCCCGTCTCCTTTCGTGCACGTGGCACGGAAACAGAAAAGGTACCACTTCGGCAGCAATGCAACGAACGAACGAACGTCTTCTGCTGAGTGTGTGAACTGCTAATTGTAGCTGCGACCACATACCGCGAAACAGTAAGGTATCCGCTACACGATGTACGGTATATACATACTATACAGGTTAACTTCACGATACACTGCACTATGTCTCAGCGTTAATACCACCGAATAAAGGCTGCCCACGATAATGTGAGCACTTTTGAAACTAACCTTCGAAAAAAATCACTGCCCATGCCTGCATATACTTCAACGGGCCCACTGAGTGACATGCGCCGGGTAAAGTTGGTAACGATAGATGGAAAGTAGTTCCATATTTTAACGGCGAATAAAAATTGTTTGGTAACCATTTGTGATAGTTTAAGTTATTCATTAAACTTTCTTTTTTTAATGCATCAATGTGTAAAAATTAGCAGATTTATAAAATGTTCACTATTCTAATAATTCCACAGTTTGTGCGTGACCGACGCATGAATAAAGTGAAGAGGCGCATGGTAATGTTTATTTTACATAATGTGGAAGAACACATAACTTCATACAAGTAGATCTTACGTAGGGTTTTCAAAAGTGTTCATTTTACCGTGAACAGTTTATAGGCAAGTATACAGAGGTGTAACAGTCCCTTATTTCGCAAACTTTAACCAAAATGGCGCCAATGGGCAGCAAAGAAATATGTCGAAACGCCATTCGCCAATCAGCGTCTGATATCGGTTGAACATGCGAAAGTGGATACTGTTTCATTTCAACCATCGAAATAAATCCCTGCCCGTTAACAGCGTATATGCTATCGTATACATTGTCATGATGGCTGCCATTTTAATTGGCAGTGAACGAAGTAAAATAGTTCCAAGTCTCTTGACGTTGTATTGCAATTATGTTCAAATCTATAACAAATAAAGTTCGTTTTTTCCTACGTTATAGAAATGATATTACGAATCAGCATATCAACACATGAATACAGTAATAAGGCCGCAGCAAAGCAAATTTTAGATATAGCGGGCGTATACAAAGTGAGTAGAAAGTAGTTATTAAACAAGGCAGTTATCCGTGAACAGCCTATAACTTAGCCCGTAGTCGAGCCATTCGGAAATCTTTACGGCACGCGGTAACCAATCAGTCACAGGACCAGTTTCCACACCCTGGCACGGTCTCTTACACCAACATCAAAGGAACCGCCACCCTACTTCACCTCTGTACACGTACCTACTCTGCGGCAATGCCAGACTCCGAGACAGCCGCCGCTCCGCTCCGGCGCAGACACGTGGTCCAGCGAGGCTGCGGGCCACGGCGCATACCGACACGCGCAGGGAAAACAAGCGTACAAAAAAAATTAATAAATCAAAATGGGAGCGAAAAATATAAAAGGAGATGAGCTCGCGTCAACTGTGAGGAGTGGTGGCGCCTAGTGGCCAATCATAATTCGTGAACAGGGACTCGCGGGCAGCCCCGGGGTCGCCATACAACCCCCACACACTTGCCAGGCTACAGACGAGCTCTCGCACGCAAGTGCAGATAGCGCAACGCTAGTGGCGCAGCATACTGGAGGGCTGCAGTCACTGCACGCCTTTCCCGACGTCCCGTGTTTCTACTTCGACGTCGCTCCAGACGCGTGGTTCATCACAGCTGGGGTCTTACAGCTCAGTACTTTCTTCTCACCGCCTATTAAGTATCGTTAGGGGCACCTGTTTTTCGCTAAAAGATTTCACGACAAGTTTTGTTCCAACGCGTTTTAGTTCAGAACCACATTCGTGATTGCATCATTTGAATTGTTACGCGTTTTATCTGCTTGTCCAGGAATCACGAACGGTCAGTATCGGAGAAACTTAATTCTGATTGGTTCACCCTTGTAACAGACTTTCTTCGCACAAAGGTAAGCTGCCAATAGTTAAATGAAGACTGCAAGTGTGCATACAGGATATTAAAGTCTAGCCTCCGCGTAAATGTTTTCGCGAAATACAGATGGCCCTAAGTAACAATACATATGGAGTGACGTAAAGTTGTAACGTTTAAATTATGATTTCAAATACCCTTCTCATTTTTTAAACATATAAATAAGTAAATTTTATTAGAATACTGTTTGGTGTTACCAAATTTCTGCATTCCTCTTTCATATTCAACTTAAAATTGAATACTTTTGATAATTTCAGTAATATCTACACTACTTTTCAATGAAGTGAGCACGTTGTACAGTCTGATGAAAATTTCAGGCAACGCACAAAACTGCGCACGCTACAGTAAAGATTTTGAACTAAAAAAAAAAATCAACAGTAAATATTAATATTCTGACCTAAATAATATTTTATATGTACAACTTGAATCATAGTCTATGTAATATCTTCCATATGTACAGACGTGACTTGTTGTTTCCAATATATTTATTTTAGGAACCCAATTAAAAATAACTTTACGGAAATTAAAGAAAAAAAACGTTTTAATGGGATATGTCAGGAGATCAACGCCCGTCTAATAAGCTAGCATGTATCTTGCACGTTAACACGAGCCTGTCGTATAATTTGTCGTGCGCAACACGGAGAAGGTAAAAAAAACCCGTGAAGACAGATTCTCGGAATTACCCCTTCAGCACCATCAGCTGCTCGCCAGAGTACGCGATGATGGATACGACGCCCCATGCGAACGCAATTAAGAGTCACCGCAAGTTCCTTCCCAACTTAACGTAACTGCGCTTGTTTTCATACTGGCCTCGTAATGACGGCTCAAAACAAATTCCTCCCCTTCCTCACCCCTTCGCCAGTTTTGTTTCGCCCCTTGGGGAGAGGAGGAAACGACACGGAAGAAGGCGGGGAAGACGCGGAGGAAGTAAAATTACAAGCTTTCGGTCGCCGCCAACAAACAAACCAGTTTCGTAACGAGCGAACTTGTCTTCGGCACGGAGCGGGTAGGCCAGCCCGCAGTGCACCTCCCGACCACAAACTATCAACCTGCCAGAGGTCCCCGAGCGATGCCGGGTGTGGAGGAGGAGAGAGGGGCGACAGGAAAAAATGCCAAGTCCTCCGGCACTGCGGCGGCGAGGAATAGGCAGCGCGAACCGCGACAGCAGCGGATGTCGACACGACAGAGACTACAACGGCCGCGACACGGCGACGATGGCTAGACAGACTGCAGCCCAGTGACCTGTATTGTACAGGTTGGTGCACGAGGAGTTACCGCCAGTCACGGAGCATATTCCTTTCATCATTTGGAGAAAAATATTTCATATAAATGTGGGTCCTTTTCCCAATATTTGCAGAGTAATTCGATAATCAGTATACCCGCCCTACGGTGGAATAGAAATTTCTAACGCCGTTTCAGCAGAAGTGTGCGGTGTGGTGTCCTACACGATCAGCTGATTGGGCCATTAATTTACCCGAGACGCTTACTGGTGTAGTGTATCTGCAGTTTTTGTACGAAGAACTGCCACTGTTACTTGAGGATATTATGTTAGCAGTCAGATGTCGTATAATCTTCCAACATGATGGTGCACCTCCTCACTTCCTTGAGAGACGGAGAGGAGGAGGCGGTTTTCACCCCTGGCCTCCTCGATCGCTAGATCTATCACCACTAGACTATTGCGTATGGGGATGGATGAAGGATGTTGTTTACCAAAGAGGATCGCACAGACACGTGAGGAACTACTCGCACGTATCATGAATGCCGCTACAGAAATCAACGACAGCCGTGTGCAGCTACGTAGAGCAACACGTGCGGGTCATAAGCGTGCGCCAACTGTATGGAAGTAGATGGAAATATTTTTTTACATCTTTTCTAAGCTTATTAGACGCAATTGTGATGTTCAACGGTAAACAATGCGGTCTGATAATACAACACTGTATTTACTTCTGCAAGGGTTATTATTTTGTTCGTCATTTTTCAGCTGTTTCGAATTACTCTGTAAATATTGGGAATATGGCCCACATTTATACAACATATTTTGCTCCAAATGATGCCAGGAATAAGCCCTGTGAGTGGCGGTAACTCCTCGCGAATTATCCTATATATTACTTGCAACCGCAGAAATCGCCCAAGGCTCCAAATTTTTTCCCCACGACGTGACGTGGGTATGATTAATGACCACAACTCATTCTGTGACCATTATTCCGACCAGTGGGCATTTCCAGTGCACACAACTGTGTACATTACGCACGTGTATAGGTAATGTTTGGTCTGTACTGCACACTGCGAAACTCAATGACCAATGATCTTACCTGTGGGTAACTGATTCGCAAACCGTCTTACTGGCCTAGGTCATAATTGGTTCATATAAATGTAGCCCAATATATAACCTACAGCTCAATGGCTGTGATAACAAAACAAATGTTTTGTCGACTTAAGTACAGTATGCATCATAATATTTTTTTGTTTGCAAAACCTGGAACCGTAAATTAAAGTGGGCCTGAAAGGGTTAAAATACCCACTAGGCATTGTAACAATGCACTTTGCATTAAGAACGAAAACCACATTATGCTCTTTTCACTTTGTGGCCACTAAAAATTATCCACAGCGTATGAGTATGCCGGTTTTACCCACTACGTGATATATTGTGGTTTTGCCCAATACAAGTTGTTAAGTTACGATAGGTTAGATTAGGTTAGGTTACGTTAGTTTGCATTTGTTTCAATTCACTTCGTTTAACTCTACGTATAATTGAAGAAATTATTTTATCATACACGTCCACAAAAGAGATACAGCCAGCACTACGCGTTGTAGGTAAAACTGGGATACTCACAACACTTTTTGGGTTATTTGTAGCGACCACAAATCGAGAAGTTGATACTGTTCCGACTACTGGGCAAAGTGCAATACCCACAACGCGTAGTGGGTATTTTCAAATTCTCAGTGGCCGAAATAATTGTACAGAACGCTTTGTGGACATTTTAACCAACCTATGTCGCGCAATGCGTAATAATGTCGGGCAATGAGCGAATTCGTCAATTGAAAGTAACATATACACTTCGAATCACAGAATGAAAGAAAAATGAGTCGTTTGAAAAGTGGAAGTTTGCAGATTACTCGAGTGACTAAATTTCTCTGGTTTACGCCAGGGGATGCCGAACAACTGAATACACAACTACCCGTAATATCAGCAATTAAAACAAAGCAAACTGTGTGTGTAAAATCGGATACGCTTATTAGCACTTTGAGGCCTGGACATATTTACAGATATTCACGACAACCTAGACGTAGTCACCTATACTCACTATAGTTCCGTTGGCCTCTGTATTTCCTCTCACCAACGTCCTGTTTGGTCTACGCCATAAAAAACGCCACACAATACTGTACAACTTTCATTAGTGGCTGGAAGCGAATACAAAGCCGAGTTCATAGTCTTCCAATGGAATATTCTTTTATGACGGTCATGCTCATTGTGTCTCTGCGGAGTTATAAAAATGAACAGTAGACCTATTTTCTTCACGAATATGTTTGTTGGCGAGTCGAAGTGTTGTATAAAATCACGATAAAGCTACGAGAATAGTGAAACTACATTCTTGCGGTTTTTGCCCTCCATTTCCACATTAACTTCGCCCGAGCTGCACTGGAGCATATAGCTCGAACTGGGGCGCAGAACTCCAACTATAAACATTTGCTGCGCTTAAGTAGCTTACTGTCATTCGTGCTCCCGTCAGTAAACAACACAAATATTTTTGCATTAATTCATGGCTGATGACTTTGGCGGTATAGCCCCCTCCTCACTATTTCGAGATTGTCTGTGCTTGTGAGACAGCAACATCACTAACAGCACAGTATTAATACGATATCATGTTTGTACAACATCATTAAATGTATAAACTGTAACCAAACGCATATAAAAACTACTAATAGCTGCATAATTTTCATGAAATTAGCACGTGTACATTAAAACAGATATTATCAAGTTACTTGGTCGAGAGATTCGTAAACATAAAATAGGCCAGACCATCACAGAGAAATATAAGTTTTTCAAGATTATAGCAGCAATTCAAGCTATTAGTATTGGTGCAGTGACTGGTGATGTTAAAAAGTGGACGGTAGCATTTACGTCAAGAATGTTTTTAAAAAATGGGGATTGGAGAGAGTAGAAGTCAGCTGAAGATCATTTAAGTCAACATTTCACTTCAGTTCCCAAAATTTAGATTGTTTAGTTTTACGGCCAGTATCTTTCCAATGGAAATGCCTTATTGCATCGAATTAGTAAACTAGTAAAAAATATATAGAATAACCTATCGCTGTGCCTACTAAAATCGTACGAAGAAACTCTGTGATTGCAAAATGTGCTCAAAAACACTGAAAGTTAACACTGTTTTGAGGAACTTACATCATTGAGATGAAATTTGTACAAATACGTTCTGGCATACAGGCGAAGCTGAATTAAACACCGCCTGTACATGTCAATATTAATATAAATAGACCTACCAGGCAACCCTCTCAGAGGTCTCGAAAAAAATTAATAGAATTCGGAGAAAATGCTATTTTCACTTTGTCTTATAAATACCCATGTCTTTCTAACTACTTTGGAGCACAGAGAGAGTTGAAATTACTGCATAAATTGTTAAGTTGTTTGTAAAAATTGTAGCACACAACCGGGACACAAATCCAGGATTGTTCGCACCTCAAGCAAGATCGTACCAACTAAGCGGTCGTAGTCAGCTGAGAGAAGGGGAGGGGGGAAGCAGTAACTACCATCGTTCATCCACGCAGCGAGATGCGGATATCTCGACGGAGAAAGGCATGGGAAAGTTAAAGTATTGTGGTAGGTGTGAAGGGGAAAGAGGAGGGTTTGAAGTCAGGGTATGTCCTGGCTGAACCGGTTGCGAAGCTGTTTTGCCAATGGCGGCAGGAGCCACACCTAGGCACAGCCAGCCGGGGTGAGGCGCGGCACCCATGACCGCGCGCACCACAGAGAGAGAGAGAGAGAGAGCGAGAGAGACAAAAAAACAAAGAAAGAAAGTGGTCCTGCTGCCCCCTCCCTGCGAACGAACCAAACCCCGCTCGTGCGTGGTTATTCATTCGCGGTAAAAGTTATGACGAACAGTCAGGAATAGATCACGACTCGTAGACCATTCATTCTCTTCACTGCTGACGAGAGGGGCAGACTCCTGACGCGCTCGTGCCGCAATGGCTTCAGAGAACATTCAGTGAAACAAGATACGATCGGTACGCCGTGCCTGGTCATGGAGTCGACTCAGGTTAGGCGCGACCTTTTGTAGTCTCTTCGCAGTTTCTTCACACTTCCTGAAGCAAACCTTTGCAAAATCAGCCCACGTATGGCGTGTTTGGTTCTTTCCTCAACTCATCATGTATCACAGGTTTTTTTTTACACTTACGTTGACATAAGAATACCTTATCTTTGGTTACATTAAATGTTAAAATATGTTTTATCCATAAGTTATATTATTTCATTTATAAATAATACCAATGGAACACAGAGAAAACAGGTGTTGGTAACACCTAGTAAAAAAATTGTTCTCGTGCAATATATTAATAAACTGATTGTACAGGAGGCGGAGGAATACCCTGTAAGTATATAGTTAACAGGATTTCAGGAAAGTTGGAAGTAACAATAAGAATGGCAATGGACTATACCATCCGCTCCGGTCATCGAAACGTGCTCTTCTCGCAAGATATCGTATAACGCGCGAGTGAGAGAGAGAGAGAGGGAGGGGGAAAAAAATCGCTGAGCGATTGTACTACTGCAGAAAAATTCAGTAAGTGACTGGCAAATAAGTATAATTAAATAAGAATAAGTGCAGTCACCAGTAATTTTGTAAATTCGAGTGCTAAAGTAGCTCAGCAGTAACGAAGTGCCCGTTTTCATTTACTAGCCTTAAAAGTGCTGAACACCTGAAAGCTCTGAAGCGATGGCGTACAGGAAAATCCTTACGATCAGAAATTTTGAAAGTCTGCGATTAGAATTTACGTAAGATAAACTTTTTTGCTGGGGGTGGGGAGATACCGAGAGAAAGACAAAACGGACTGGGCATAAACAAATACGGCAAAATAGCATGAAAACAGAACTATGTATAACCAAATAATTAATAGATGTTTACACTGAGGAAAAATCGAACAAAATATTTGTTTGTATAGGGCCAAATATATATATTCAATTCCCCTAACAAAATATATTGTTGAGCAAACAAAATTTGAAAAGCAACACAATTACTTTTGTTCGTTTAACAAAATATATGTTTGAATAAACAAAATCTCTTTGTTTGGCCAAAAAAAAAAATTAGACTGTCAACTAAATTATTTTGTTGAATTAACTGTATACATTTGTTTGGCTACTCATTTGATTGCCTTCGTTTGAAAATACAGCTCGAGAGATTGTTTGTATTTTTGTGACAATTAGGATAGTAACCGTGTTTTTTAGTGCTTCTATTGATGTATAACAATCGTATAAACACATTAATGAAACAATGCAACAAGAAACTGACAAGTAAAGCTGTAAAACTTGAAATATTTGTTTGCACACGTTGCTCAATATTTGCAGTATGGAGGGAGGAAGAAAGGAACGAAGGGGTAAAGGGAGGTTTGGAAGGGAGGGAGGGATCTATTTAATTAAAAGCTTTACTGCGTCGTTAGTTGTTACATTAGCTAAGATTACCAAGGCGTAGCGCTCCGACGCAGGTGAACTAGGTTCGAAACTCGGTCGCACTAGTAATTTTTTTTATATCGGACAAAACTATTTAATGCACGTGTAGCCAAACAAATGTTTAGTTACACCAACCAAATCTTACAGTTTGGGTAACCAAATGAGAACAACGAAATAATTCTGGTTTCAGCAACAAAATATTTAATTGCCCCTATATAAACAAATCTTGTTTGATTCAACAAAACATTTTTATCGGTGTATTTTTGTCCCGATAGCAAGCAGGATTGTTGTAATGTCAGGTAACCAAACACCCATAAAAGCACCCATTCATGCCGGAATTACATAGTCCCAACCAACACAGCACGACACGACCAAAAACGCAACCACGGCACATTTCAATGTGACTACTTGAACTTACACCACGACTGACACTACGTTCTTGGCATTTAACCTAACTATTTAGAAGGCGCTGATAGGCTACGTTAGTTTCGAAGGCGGTGAACAATGAGGGAAATTTGTAATACATAATGGTACCAATTGGTATCGCTAATGCATACAAAGGTAGAATTATTATTTTCATGAATCAGATACAGTAATTTTCAATTTATTTTTCTTTTCAACTGTGTTTTTACCGTTGCAGAGAAATCTTACAATACAATTTCATTTTGCAAGGTTGTACATTCTGGGCGTCGTGTCGCACGACACGACGAAGAATATAAATCATCTCTAATCCAAAAGTGCTGCTCGGACGACAAAATCGGTCGGGCTTACGACGATCTATCTTGTATTTCATTAGCTGTTGGCCGTCGTGTCGTGAGCGTCGGGGCTATGTGATTTCAGCATTACACGACACATGAATTGCGGTCAAAAATGTTCGAAATCTACATTTCGAAAATAAACTATTAAGCGAATTTGCAATACGTTATCTTACCATGGTTAGACCACCAACACAAGATAACTCGGGATTACAACTTTCAAGACATCCCGTGTATTTTTAACATAGAAAGCCTCCAACATAACCAAAACTAACACTATCGCCATGATATATCTGAAAAAAGTTTATCTGGAAGTCTGTAAAACGTTCGAAGGCAACCGTACTAAACTTATCAAATATGACCACACCACAAAAATTATTAGGACACCGCTTGCCGCACGACGGTAAGATTGCATACCGGTTACGTATACGTGTCTTTCGCGCTGGGGCGATAGGGCACTTATGTATGTACCACTGCAGCCTTCATCGCCGCCATGCCTTGGAGCCTCAAATGGGGAGAAAAATAAGCTTGGAGGCACGGCAAATCGCGTCGTCATTCTTCCGCGGAAGGCGGTCACTCACAAAGGCAACGATTTCATTGACCTCAAGAGGAGCGAATCGTCGATGGAATACTCTGCTTTTGTGTTGGTGACACCTGAATGTACAAAGACACGTTCGCTCAAGTGTGAATGGGCAAAAAAGCTATAGCACCTCTGCAGTCTTGTTTTGACGTGTCTGTTACACAGATTTAAACAAGATCTACAATTACCGTTCGATGCTTTTTTTTTTTTTTACTCGTGGTGCTACTGGAGAGCAAGATTGTCTGCTTGCTGCATCTGAACTTAACGCGTACTCTTCAACCAGACTTCCTCAACTCTGCAAATCAATCAACACCTGACACTTCAGACGTTCAGAATAGTGTAATCTATACAACAATAGAAAACTAAACACATAGTTCAGCACAAACAAGGCGAGATGACGTATTTAAATTTCAAATGCAAGGCGATACCTTATCCCGAGAGAAAGAAGCGTAATTCTGTTGGAATATTTATGTGACGCATGAAATTCCTACCCTCCCCCCTACACTACTGGAGGTCAGGACGCCGTCACGTGTTATCCCACGCGGCATTTGAATACACGCCTACTGGTGCGGCATTAAGCGGGCTTTCCACTGGTGCGTGTACGTACACACAAGGTGAAGTCACGTGTTCGTGGGTCCCCCGAGACGATGTCCGCCTGCTCACGGTCAGCCCTTCTCCACTGCAGTTCAGACTACGCACAACCCGCTTGCTCGCATTGGTCCGCCCATGCTCGTGGTGGAGGAGGGTTTCTACCTGACAGACACACAGAGAGCATTTCCACTGCACTGTGCGTGTCTCCCAGCCGAACAGATACTGCAGTGCAGGCTTGTATCCTTGTCAGTCGACATGGATCGGGAGGTAGAAGTATGTGCCTGCGGTACAGCAGTTTATGTTCTTTTGGTAGCTAAAACTCGACGTAATATTGTCTAAAAAGTGGCAACAAATTAAAACTCCTAAAACACGTTCCATGTACATGTTCGTTGCATAAGGTGGTTAACCGTTGTTAGTTACTACAACTCAGAAGGTCTATCAAATATGTAGCACCAACTTTGACAGTCAAGATAGTTTGTGACACTCAATATACGTTTTGCGAAAATGCATCTACACAAATAATCTGTATGAGATACAGCAGGAGAACAAACTTATCTCTATAAAATTCCAAAGCTTGTGCTAACACGCACGTAACTTCAAAATATTTGCAATGTATTACCTAGCTGATGACAACTTATACCATCAAATGTGTTTAAGTAAAATTATATTTATTATCTCTAGGCTATATATCGGAAGCCTAGGATTCTGTATTTTCCACAGTAGTTCGTGTATAGTAAAATTTAAAAAAAAAATAAAATAAATCAGGAAACTTTTGTGTGTTAATAACACTCTAAAAGCCATTTAGCATTATCGAGTGTTTTATTAAATTCAATCCGTTGAATTCAAATGATTCAAATATTGAATAGAATAGAATACTTCAAAGTTTTGAAAAGCTTTGCACACATGCAGTTGTATTCAATAAAAATTAAGACAAAATTTACACAATTTTTTATATATCAGTTAAAAAATACTATATCTCCAGAATATTTTTAAGCCACAACAAACCATGCACTACACGAAAATCGATACCAAAGGTTTTTTCTATCATGAAATATTTACTTTGTATGAAATAATTACATGCAAATACCTTTGTTGCTTAAATACTCATTAAATACTGTATTATATCACAACATGTTATATTTATATTGTTTAAAAGATTCGGAATGTTATTTGAAAAATATGATTCAAGAAATCATAGAACATGTTATTAAAGAAAACCGTTGAAAGAATTAGAGTTATTCAATGACTTGAAAGACAAAATGGCCGTGATTATGACGTCCAAGTAACGTCGTACAGGGTTCAATAAATATAATTAAATAATTTTGAAGAGATTTGAAGTGAACTTTGATCATGTGAAAGGGTCTACAGATTGTTTAAGTTAACTATCGGTCAGTTTATGAAGTTGTTGTTGAAAATCAGTGACTTACAATATTCTGGATTATCCTCGCCGAATTTGTTTTGGAAACAACAGTAATAGGGGAAACAATAGTTTTGCGATATTTGAAAGAAAATGTTGTGAGCCAGGCCAGAAAGCGGCGTGAGAAGTCTACATGCAGACGTAGCGTTGTACCGGTGGGAGGAAGGCTCTGCTCGGATCGGCTCGGCCCGTCTTGAAAAACCACCAACACTGTGCAGGCGCTGTTTCCACTGTGCGTCTCTTCACACTCCGAACAAGGGTTTTCCCGCCGGTATCTTTCATGTACACGCGCAGCTACCTGGAGGATCGCCTGTAGACATACACCCTCGCACACGCCCGACGCACAGCAAATAAGGCTTTTCCACAGCCCGCTGTCCTGCACGCATCCCATCCGGCCGTGTTTGCAAGAGGCGCCAGCTACGTGGCAAGTCCAGCCATGCAACTACACCCTCCCATTGACCACAGAGTAGCTGAGAATACAGAGGCGAGACAGCCGCTTATTCTGAGAACTACCACCCGCACACGTCAGCAGAATGACGTCACTGACCAGCGGCCTACCCAGCGGGGAATCTTTCTAAGCATGTGAGTCGAGGTAATACCGGACTGAGTAAACAAGGTCCTGGACGGGAGCCTACGATGAAATAGCGACGAAATTAATTACAGAGGTGGGTTAAGGGTTCCACCTGCGCCTGGCGCTTGAAATGTGTCGCAGTGTGTTTGAAATATTGATTTTTTGACGAAACTATTAACCGTGCCCCCCCCCCCCCCAAATATAGTTAAAAACTACTTTTTTCAGATTTCCACATCTTAAAACATACTGGCCGGACACGACCCAAACTATACGATAGGAGCCTGTATTGAACTTTGCTACAGTTTTTTCATCAATAAAATGATAGGGTCACTGTTGAAAGTCCCATAGGCACACGAAGCACTACGAGAACACTGCACGCCAGTTCAAAGCCCTGCGCGTAGCGGCGATGGTGCTGTTGTAACGCGTACCAGTGTAACCCTTATAGCTCCCACGCTTCTCGGCAAAAAAAAAGACAAACGATGCAGGCAGGCGGGCTTAAACGAAAGTACTCCTGATAAAGCACACATCGGCAACTTTCGCTACGTTTCGTGCGGAAAATCCGGACCAGGAGCCAACGGGAATCGAACGCGAATTGCTTTGCGTGCAGGTCGACTAGTAATCGTACTGCCTCCTACGCTTCTACTGAAATCACTTTACAGTATTTAATTTTAGAAAGCCAAGTTTCGCCTTTATCCAACCAGTAGCAAACACAGGCTATCAAGACCCTAACGACAAAAAACACACAAAAAATATAGTGAAAATTGTACACTCAAAGTCTGCATCAAATAAACTGGTTCAAATAATACGACTTCGCAAACACACTCTGGCAGACTGCATAACCTATTGCTCCGTAATCGTTACCGCAAGATAAGTTCTTTCGCAACAAGAAGTTGCCCAACGTTTATGCTAGCGTGAAGCTTGCGTCGCCGAACTATTAACGAAAAATGGTTCAGGAATGGACGTTTAAGTCAACGGACTTGGCGCACTCAATAAAACCAATGAGTCGTCACAGCTCCTTTAACATACATTTAGCAACGAACGATGTCCTACGAAAGTAAACATTTGCCAACGGCCACTGATGAAACTGCTAATTAACACTTTCTGATGGGAACCCGGGTTCAAAATGACTCGAAGCCGTAAAAGGAAGAGACAAGTCGCCGCCAAAGACAGGGAATCGACGCGAACACGACCGGCAAAACACTTCCTGGTGTTTTAATGGGTTTCGCCAGAGAAGTAGCACTCCCTGTGAGATCAGAGCGTGCTCCGTTCTGCACCTAAAGGACGATGTTAAAGCAAACATTGCAACCGATAATATCAGTTAATAAACGCTACTTCACCAAGAAAAGAGAACTGTTTCGACAAACGTCTACTGCGGTGGAATCTCAGAACATGGTTAGTTACAAGTCCACTTCGCGAGAGGATGAGTTTGTCAGATGAACTTACATTTCCTCAATGTTGCTGAAGCGTGTGCAAAAAAAAAATCAGCATCCGGTTTTGTTAATCTATAAATGCAAGGAGACTGCGGTGGTTAGTTAATGAACACATCAGAAAAATGAAGACAGTAACAGGAGGAACAAGAACGAAAGGGAGACCAACGTTAAAGAGGAAGGGCCGAAACAGAGCGGATCTCGGAACAGAAGACGCCGTAGATGATGGTAATGATGGGACGCAGTAACAACAAACAACTGAATGACGCCACATACACGATGGGCCGAGGTTTGAAATTGATTGTAGTAAGCAAAGTGTGCTAGGAACGACAATAATAATGCCAGTCGTGCACAAAGGCTAGTAATAGAACAATGCATTTAAAAAGGGGTAATGCGATGTCTGAGGATACACGTTAACACGATGACATTAACAATAAAATAACGTTATAAAAAACTACAACCCGAATATTCAAAAGTTAAAAACAAGTCTTCGGTAAAATGTACGTGTATAATCATAAATCCGTAGTCACGCCATGCCGTTTAAGACACCGTGTACTAAATTTCATAAATTTCAGTTCAGTGCTGTAGAAACTACATCGCTGTGACAACCCAGGATGGACAAACGGATGGACTTATCATTTTATTACTAGCCTATTGTGTCCCATTGCTGAACGAAGCCTTCCGCCTATGCCTTCCATTTGTCACGATCTTGAGCCAGACTTAGTTAAAACTTATGGAGTGACATAAAATTGCAAATTAATTTGTTTCCCCTACACCTCCCCTATATAAAAAAAGTCCTATATAAAGAAAAGTATCTTGAACGGCACGACGTGGGACTATGGCTTTATGATTGTACTCGTACACTGAACTGAAGACTTGTTTTTAACTTTTGAGTAGTCAGGTTTTAGTTTTTTACAACATTATTTTATTTACCAATTTTTCCTACCTACAATGAAAAATTGTTTTTTGACTGTTGAGTAGTCGGATTTTGGTTTTTTATAACTTTATTTTTTATTTGCCAGTTATTTTCTACATACACAAATATCACGCTTAACCTACACATTATTAATCTGAAAGTGTAATTATTGTAAAACATTAATTACACATACTTCCAAAGAAATACACCGCGAATGAAATGCTTGAGGGGGCTAATTTTACTTGTGGCGCCATCTAGTTTGTCACGGCCGTCATATTGAGTTGTCTTAATTTTGTCATAGCCTATGACACTCAGTTTATCAAAAGGAATCGATAGACACCTCATTTATCAAAATCGGTGCCATGGGTGCGATGCTACAGTGGAACATCCGAAATGTAACATATATACATCCTGTTAAAATCAAAACGCCGTAGTCGGGTAAAAAGCATATCGTACCTGATATTTTAATCTATGTTGAAAACATAGAACATGCACAGCTATAAGTCAAGTATAATTTGTACAGTCGTCATCCTGATCGCGCAGCACTGCGACCTGAACTTTGCAAGGGATGGACGTATTAGTCTATTCACGTTAAAGTGAGCACTTTTTAAAGCCCTGCTAAATTTTTCCTTTCAATTAATTTCTACCTTTTTGCCACTTTTTAATGTAAACATTGCAATATGACACAGTGTATACATTCCATCGCAATCAAAAGATAATGTTTGATGCTGCAATAAAACACATTTATTAGGATATAATGCCTTTTGGACGGGCCTTAAAAAATGCTCACTTTAACCGTGAACAGCCCATACACATTTGTAATGTAACCATCGCAGTATCTGAAAAAGAGATCAATGAATAGATGTGATTTTAGTATTCTATGAACTCGGTACAGATGTTCATTTTCAACATCTGAAAGAAGTTCGAAAATGTTTAATGCCATTAGACACATAAGTAATATAGACCATTTTCATATATATATATATATATATATATATATATATATATATATATATATATATATATATTATATATATATATATATATATAGACACACACATAACTTAAGCACACTATGAGAAAAGTGTGCAATTTTGTGAACATTCAGGTTAAGAAAATGTATCTACTACTTCTGGAGGTAGTGTTGACGACGTGAACTGCTCGCAAGTGTGTGTGGGTACCCCACGAGCGACACCTGGAGAGAAGACGAAGTGAGGGACCGATATTCTTGCGAGCTGCACAATCAGAGACAGGTGTCTCGGCCTTGAGAGCCGTCACCGTTGCGCGATTAATGACGCTTCACGGGCGCTCCGTCATTGCCGCCGACCCTTAACATGTGTTCGACTAGAGTAATCTATAAGCGAGAATCGCGTGGGAACACATGCACCTGTCAGGCAACAAGCAGAAGCGGTCTGTACAAAACGAGGCACATTAAGTCGATTGCGTCTAGGCCTTATAGTAGTTACCTGTGAAACACGACAAAACAACTAAAAGGTCTATATAAAATTGAATAGAGTTTAACTTAGTGATTATACCTTGTTGTTTGTCGTTACTTTCTTTATAGAATGATAACAAAGGTTACTCTAGTTTTGTTCCGCACATTCGGTTCTAGCCATATGAAAGTCATGCACAAAATGTAGTTTTTATACTTTTATTTATCAATATGACAGCTAGGTCCAAATATAAAGCCAAAGTCCCATTGACGATCGTTTCAAATTTAACAAAAAAGAAAATGTAACAATAACAGTGATAAGCAAATCTTAAATTAAATGATGATTATAAAGGAGTGTACCAAAACAAAATATACCTGAGCACCCCCCCCCCCCCCGCAATAATTGCAATAAGAAAGTTAATAAAACTTGCTTTCAAATTACTGAAATATTTTTGATGATAATTTCATCGAAACGCAAAACTGTTAAAGCTTGTCGAATTTTTCCAGTTATCCTTTCTTCCACGAAATGAAAAAATTTATAGAATGTAATTTTGCTACAGTAAAAATTATTCCTGAGGTTTTTTAAGACTTAGACAAAGGCGAGATCACCTTCCTCTCTCTCTAATTATCCTACGAAAACGTATAAATTGACCCGAATATTAATTTCTCTTAGCTCCAAGCTAATACATGCTATTATTTACATATCTTTACATGACAAAGGAATACTTTTAAAAGAAGTGATATTTAAACTACGAAAGTGAAGCCCGCAGTTGTACAAAACAGGTCTACACAGACATACAATGTAGACATAGGCCGCGGTTACACGAGTGTTGTTAAACACATTCAGCTAAATACATTCGGTAGCCATGTCTGAACAAGTTTAAAAACAGAACGTGTTTTCGCGGTTACACACCCAAAGCAGAATAAAATCAATGGAAATTCTAACCTCAACAAACATGGAACTTAATATGTATGATATTTAATTATAATAGCCTCCAATATGTATCACTATTGAACCTTTTAATTCTTATAAAAAACTACAATTTTACTGTAATGGCATAATGGGTGGGTATTTGTACATTCGACCCTAAACTTAAGTTAATTCTCCAAGTGCAGTAATTCACGCCAAATTCAGTAGTATTTAATCTACTACTTATTCTTCACTTGGAAGCAGCCAATAGAAGCGCAGCAGAGAAGAGAAGTCGTTCGAAACGACTTGTGAAAACTGTTTACTTTGAACGAGAAACAACTGCGATCGGAACTCGTTCGAAGGTAATGTAACCTCTTCAATAGCTGAACTTGTTTAAAGTGAAGTAGTTCTGCATCCCGTGTAACCACGGCTATGGATATGTGTAACGCCTGGAGCTGCCTGGTTGGCGACGCGCAGGAACTAACTCACGAGTCGGGACGTTCGAGTAGCTCTGAGGAGGCTGCTGAATGGCGGAATGGCGTGACGCGGCACAATGTTTCTCCACCCTGCGTACAGCTTCCTTGTTTACATTACCTCATACAATTACATCACTCCTATTTCATACGTCAAACACGAATGCATCCAACGTAAATATTTTCCACAGACGAAAATAAAACACGGGCTGAAAGAGGCAATGTTTCACATTACAATTTCGTATCAGACTATTGACTTCATAAAATTGTAAGTTTGCTTCACGAGTATGTGGTTGGATCTCCGTTCATATGACTCGTCCTTCATTGCGGCGAGCACTTAGCATTCGTGAAGGAGAATTCCAATTACGTGTATCCGAAAGTCGAAGGCGAAAACGTAAACAGGTAGCCTAGGCGGAACGAGACGTTCTGATAAGCAGGAACGGTTGAAATAACCGTCAATTACTTATATCTAGGACACATTCCGACAACTGCATTAAGTGGTTTCATAAAAACACAAAAAAAAATCAGGATGGAACGACTTGGAATCGAACCCGGGCCCTCCTGAATGCGAGTCAATATGTTTTTATGACATAACCTCATTCGGATCAAAAATGAAATGTGGGTTATAATGAAGGCAGTTACCTAAGAACAAATGACTTACTCAACTCTTATGAATGTATTATATGACAAATAGCGAAATAATGAGGTTCATAGAAATAGTCAATATACTCTACGCGGTAATTAAAAATATGCCTACCCGTTTTCAGTAACAATACTCTTTTCAGTATTAATTTTACTGTCCTTTCCTTTGGATTTACCCTCAATTTTTAACCTCATGCAGGTGAAACGAGAAGTTCATAAAAATCATTTCAGCTCACATTATCTATTATAATTGTCACAAATTATAAAGTTATAAAACATTATTACACGGACTGTATATAACAATCCACGAACTAAAGAAAAGTTTCTGACAACAATGAAAGTTCAGTGGTATCTGACGGATTTTTTCACTTCTCTCTGACCGCAACGGAAATTACCGACTTCCCTCACTACAAATATTTGGTAAACATATATTTACGCATTGCTTTCACTAACTTCAAATACAACAACGAATGTCTCTTAAAATTACAGGTTCTCTGTAGCACACATCAACTTGTGTCGTTGAACCTGCCGTCAAAAAATTAAGTTAGGCGAACACGCATTAACTAGGACAAGGAGAGGGTCAATTACTAACGAAAGAGGGCTGCGACTTTCTCGAACGCTGAGCCATACCAAGAACATTTCCGTTTCCTCGTAATAACTTTTTATTCAAATAAAATTATTTAATATTTCATAGTGTTATGGATTTTTTTATATTTTTATTATCATCATCAATTTCTGCAGTGAGCTACTTGACAATCACAAAAACTACTTATACCTAGTCTCATTAATTCTTTACAGAAATTCGCTGACGTATTTACAGACAGTGAGTAGGATTGCCTTAAGTAAATAATGGAATATAAACTCTGTTTATACACTTTCGTTCTAAAAATAATACAAACCAAAACATGTCTAACACCGGGAATAAACTTTCTTTTAATGTCGGACAGTAAGAAAAATAAGTTTGAGTACTCAACAGAACAGTTTCTGAAACGAAAGATGCATGTAAACAATCATATTAATAGTCGGGAAAAAAAGAATAAGCATTGCTATAATAACTACCATACTCTTGAATTTACACACCATCTACAAGTTTTACTCCTATACCTTAACATGCTTTCAATTAGGATCTGACCCTTAGAAATATCATCTTATTTAAGATGATAATTTTCCCACGAACGTAGCAAAAAGGAATAAAAAAATTTAAACTCTGCGCGTTAGCCGTCCCTTCGTTCCATCAGTTTTCTTCGTACATAACTAAACATCGCGTAGTGCCTCAAGACCGCACAAGGACCAGAAATTTGTTCCAGATTGAGGTATTTTATGACTTCGTGACATGATACAAATACCAAAACATTTAAGAAATAGATTTTTGTTCAGCTTCTTTTTATAGCGTGCATATGAGACTCTTCACTTAAAATACTGATCTGTATACGTTTCAAAATGTTTAATTTCAGCTGAAGTGTTTCACAGAAGTGTCATGCTGGAAATTTCTTTTAAACCTGATATTTAATTCATCTGTGATAACAATTCAACTTTTAATTATCTCAACTTAATTATCAATAAACCATTCTCATTCAATTCTGATGACACCGGCAAATTATTTGAACTGTAACTTAACGTATACATTTTGTTTAGTCTTGAGATTTGTTAGGTAAAAAAAAAAATGTAAATTTGTTTGCCATCTGAGTGGTTTGTACCGTACATAGATGAAAACGGTGTGCAATAAGAGAATTCCCTCAAGCACTGGAAGACATTGTAGCCTTATAAACTGCTCCTGCCAATAACATAACTTACAAACACATTTCTAATTGGTCCCGAGATATGACAAAGTTATACTGATAACAACACAATTCCAAACAAAAAAATTTGCTCGCTAAATCGCCTAAAATCATGTTTTTATCGTGGGGTTACCAACTTTCCAGATTTGTCATAAGTGACTATCAACAAAAACACACTTTTGACCCCATTGAAATAATCAACAAAAATTGTAATAAAAATAACAGTTTAAAATATTTCTGTATTTCGCAAGTCAGTAATATAAATAACCATAGTTAGCATTTTCTCTGAACATACACAACACTGGAAGAAAAGTTACTTTACACAACTCGGTAAGCACTACTTTTACGAACGCACTTGTTGATAAGCACCACCTGTAGGCGTCAATTGTAACTATTTGTGGACATTGTGTCAGTGCATCAGAATAAACGTACCTGTAATCTCGAAAGTGTTAAATTACTGACACTTCGTTTATCAATATTAAGTTTGTTCTTTTAAGAAGTCTAAGATACGGGGCATTTAACGTTCCGTGTACATGCAGGATGATTCTTTCAGCTCTAGAGTGCGGGAAATCCCGTACATTACGGGACAGTTGGCAACCCTAACTTATAATAACTGAAAGGGTAAATTTATTCCTACTCCACATTGTGTGAGTCACGGCACCTAGTCACAAACCTTGTAGTCATAGGTCTGAAGTCCTCCTCGGACACTATGTTAAATTATTTTATGGACTGCCTCCCAAAAATTAGTTAATTAGAAGGTAAGGGGGGGGGGGTGTTTATAAACAATAAATAACCCTGAACCATTCAACGTCTCTATAAGGATATACAGCCGTACTATTATCCTTTCACTGTTCCGTTTAAGTACTGACCGGCAACTTCATTCTGTTCGGACATGTAATGTCGGAGCTACAGGGTAAATGGAAGTCGTAAAACTACATTCCGCTCTATCTAGGCGGTGGTCATCACCCGGAGATTAACTGTAGGCAATGAAAGCTGCAGCTATAGCGTTGCGCTGGTGTCGTATGGGCCGTTTAAGTCCACCTGCACTCGCTGGCAGACTGCAAACTTCGTCCTTAACGGCGCAAAGAGCTAAACTCAGCCACGGTGGCGACGGATAAACACACGCCTCTCTCCCGTTGAACATGTTAGGGACATAATGGAAAGGCCAGTTACTAACCTTGCACAATTGCGACAACAAGTTGGAACACTGTATCTCAAGAAGATATTCGTCATATGTACGATCGTCTACATGTAAGAATACAAGCCAGTGCTTATGCCCGAGAGGGGTATAGCGTATATTGATGTGGCGCTAAGAACATTCGGTACTAGACATATTGCTTGGTTTGATCTGTATTGTTGATAATGTAATGCCATTCAGCTATACTACTTCTAGGGCGAATCATGAATAAAGTGATATACAATGTCACGGTTTTCCAATTTAATCCCGTCTGTGTAAAATTCACTTATGCATATGCAACCGATTATCCTGTGGTCAATAACCCTTCTTATGCCACCTATGACGTCGATCACACTTGCTCTATCCCCTACGACGCGACGTTATAATGTCCCGTCCCCCGAATTCATAACCTATTCCAATCTGGCTCTACCACCTATGTCAATCTGGCTCATTCATCTATGTCTGCCCGGATTTATCGCCTATGATGTCTATAGCAAATCGCTGATAAGAAATATACCAGAGGCGCGTCTCACGCTCGGCTTGAAAGAAGCTTTGCAGCGGTGCTAGGGATCGCCGCTGAGAAAGATGAACGTAAAACTGCAAAAAGAATTTGGTGAATAAATAAAACCGCACGGACCCCCCACCCCCTTTTTTTCAGCTTGATTCTACGACCTGGGCGAATCACTTTCCACCATACAACTTTTAAAATGGAGGAGGGAGAGGAAAAGTATTCGCAGCCTCCGACGCTGCGTCGATGGGTAAAAAGGGCCCAACTCCCACCGCCGTGATTCTATCACGTGGCCACCGCATCGTAGATAGGGGACTCGCAGGCACTGTGATTCTTGGTCGGTAGCAATATGTGATTCTCTTTCTTTACAGCAAAGTTAGGAAGTATTGTCGTTAGTTTACACGTCACGTAAATGGATATAAATAAATAGAAGCATTAGCCTCCATTATATTAAATTTACAACTCTATCCTACGACACTATACGGTATTGCAAATATTTGAACAAATAACAATTATAAATAAGCTTGCTTTTATTGAATACCTGACATAATAAAATCCATCTTAATATATTACAACTGATATGTTAACGTCGAGTACGCAGGTAACGTTTTCGTATTTAATGAACTGTGACTTTGCGTTGTACTCCGAGGGTCGCCATTCGGTACTTCACTTCCGTCACCTCTGTCGGTGTCATCGCATTTAGTTGCTGTGAATTTTCGATATTAAGCAACGCAAGCCAAAGTAGGTAGCTAATAGTGCTCATTTTGGGGCAGGTAATTCCGTTCACTATTGTTGGTGTGGCGATACTTGTATTGAGCCCCTACACCTTCAGTAAACCATAACAATGTGTTACTGAATCAGGGCAAGATTGCTATCGAAATGTTTGTGAAATATGTAGGTTTCAGGCAATATGTTAGGTATACGTAATTGTTAATTGTCAGCGAGTTATTCAGAAACCTTTGTGCACCTGTGTGCTTCTTTCTCGTCTGTGTTGGGCGTTGTATGGGTTGTCTGCAGCGCCCAAATTGGAACACAGCAACAATCCCAATGGAAGGAGAAAATTTTCAATAATGACTAAATGTTAGTAGAAGAACACGTGAATGTCGTAGTATGAGCGATACGGACTCCGGGCTAGAGCGATACGGACTCCGGGCTAGAGCGACGACGCAAGTTCGCTCCTGCGGCTCCTCACGAATGAATATCAGAAACGATCGACAGGCACTTGGACCCTTCTTCCTCGACCCGACAATCTGACGAGACCCGCTGGAGGAGGAGAGGGGCCTTACAAGGCAAACGTGTATCTCCACGGGATTCCCTAGACGCACATGAGCGCTAGCGTAAATAGGAAGGAGGAATCAACAGCGGCAGGGGGCGGGGTTTCGAAACTGATTTCACAGTTGAAAAAATATGAACAAAGGATTGTGCTATAATCGCCGATCGCGTACACGGATTTTGTTGATAATTATTATTTCCCGCCAATGAAAAATCCACGAGAACCCTGCCCTCTATTCGTTATGTTTATCAAACATAACCTCAAAAATCCAATCATTCGTCACACCATTGTTCAAAATTGACATTCTGATTCTGACGGAGAATTTTAATATTAAGAATTAAATGTACAGATAAGAAGCATAATAGCATTTATTATTAATATTTTTGTATTGTTTACTTCATTGTAAATACAATTCCCCCGCATAGAATATGTATTGCTATGCACTGACTGGTCACTTCCAACTTTAAAATATAAAGATTTCTTACAGTTCCGAACATTACGCAAACGACACGCTCACGACTTATTGTAAACTAAGGCATAGGTCTATTAATATACAAAATCAGTTTTTAAGTACGTCTATTAATATACAGAATCAGTTTTTAAGTACAAGTTATACTGATAATTTTAATTCCTAAGTCCTCAGTTGTAAACCCTGCTTGAGGTAACCAGATCTCGTTCCTTCCGACTGAGTCACGATTATTCGTGACAGCAATCAATTAAGTACACTAGGGCGGCTAAAGAATGCAACAATTCATCATGTTAATCTTTGATCAGTGCGTGTGTATTGCTAACCCTGTTAATCTCCAATTTACCCGTTTCATCATGACTAATACTGTTTACGGCCATAAATCGTACGCGAATAGTAAGCGCCTTTATTGAAAATACCCTTCGTCCATGGAATACATCCACTACGTAATTGGTAGCTGCCAGTGCAGTTAAAAACGTTGTATTCTATCCCCTGTGTTTCCTTTGCGTAAGCCAAGTCAGGCAGTTGCGAAAAACTGACAGCATACAACACTCGTATTGAAGCATAAGTCACTTATTTAATAAGCCACGAGAAACGGCGCAATCTTTGCTAAGATACATCCTGTTCAAATGTTTTCTTCCACCGTATCGAAACAGAAATAACAACACGGCAAGTTTCCCTTCGTTAAATTATAGCTTACAAAGACTGTAATAACAAGTTACGACGGACTGCGATTTTCTAAGTAGTTAATATATATATATATATTTCGAAATTTTTGTTTCTGCATCATGATTTCGTTTAGCTACTAGGCTGATAAAAAAAATTCTAAATGTTGACGTATTATGAACAATAAGAAACAACTACAATGTTTGTGAAAGAAATTAAATCAAGCAGTTAAGAAATCAGGAGTTTGCAGCAGTACTTGCTGGGAACGGTTAAAACTTTCGTACATAGTTTGGGGTTTGAATTTTCGTAACTAAACACTGAAAGTCTTATTACAAGCGTATTATCCAACATAACGAATGTCAGTGCGGTGTACATAATAACGCTTAGGCCTATTAGTTACAAGGCAAAACATTTTTCGAAAATACTAACGAACTTTTATAGCGATTTTGAAAACAATGTGAAGTAGCAGTGCCCAAATCACGAAATTAAATAACGAATGGTTGGTAACGGACAATCAGGTTTGACTACAATATTGTTTTCTCATTGCATAAGTAAAACAGTATTGGTGCAAATATAAGAGAAATATTTTTCCAGAAAATTAATTCCATTTATAAACAGCCGACTTTTATGTTACGCCTATGTTCGTGGATAACACGATCGCCAATGCTCAATAAGAACAATGTAAGGTCTCTATCTAGCTTCACTCCCCTAGAGCCGAATGTGATGATCTGCGAAAAGAACACACACTTCAGACGAAGGCTGTTGAGTGCGTGCAACACGTCACGCACGTTAGTGACGTCATTTAGACATTAAAGCATACCTAAGAACGGCCTATTCAAACCGCTATATCTCAAAATATACGCGTCAGATACATGGTCCTGCATTGAACTTAGCCACAGAATGTCCACCAATAAAAAGATAGGGTCAGCGCGGACAATTCCACAAGCAACATACAGCACGACGAAGGCCCTGCATATCAGTTAGGAGATTTGCTGTTAGTGGCGACGGCGCACTTGATGCGGGTGGCAGAGTCGCCCTTATCGCTCCCGCGCTTCTCCGCTTCATAGCTCCAGACAGGCGGGCACCTTAAGGGGAAAGTATCATTGCCATCTTGGATTTACGTATTTTCCTCCGTTACTTAATTTTCGGAGTCAATATTTAAAAACCAAGCCAGTCAAGGCATAGGGGACATCTTACCAGTTATTTCTAAATTCAACTTATTTTTCTTACATGATTAGTCTCTATAATTTTTGTCACAACTTGTTTTACGGAGAATTTTTCAAAAATTTTTGGCTCGACAAGACGTAAATAACAATTTTTGAACAACTTCTTACATTGTTACAAACACTGCGTTCGTTATTCTCGGAGCACTAATTGAAGGTGAGAAAAAAAATACTTTCCTCCATCTGAATAATGAAGGCAGTGAATATCTAACGTATAAAAGTGTTGAACATTATTATTACTTACGTTTTGTAGAGCCAAACATTTCGATAAACCCTTTGGGAAAAGACTTGTATCGTAAATGAGGCAAATATAAGCTTTCATACACATTTCCCCTTAAAATGGGATACAGGAACATGTTTGGCGCCGACCTTAAAGCGAGGGAGGCGGGCGCCAATGGGAGGGACAGTGTCGCAGTGGGGTCGGAAGAGTAAGCTGGCTGGCGCCTTACCTTGTGTTGTCGGCGGTCACGGGCGGTCCTGGGGCGCGGCAAGGGCCGCAGGTACCTGCTGCCGGCGGCGACGTCCTCGCAGCTCGCGCTGTGTCGCGACGTCGGCAGCCGCCTCCGCGCAGTCATATGTCCGTTCACGTACACCCACACCTCGGCCATCGCTCTGCGCAAGTCAGTCGCCGCTCTTACTTACCTCCCACCGATCACACACCGCGCGACAAACCCGCCCGTCTCTACTGCTCGAAACAAACAACGAAACATCTGCAGAACAGCTAAATGCCCGGTTGCACCATCGTGGTTCAAAACTCTATCCTAGATAGGATCTAAGATCGACATAGAAAACTGTTGCACCATTCGAGTTCAGAGCAAGACTGGAGATCGAGATGAACCGCCGGAATTGGCGGTTCGAAATCTCGATCCGAGATCAGCAACCATCGCCGACAAATGTAGTTTGAAAATACTCCAACAGATAGAACTACGTTCGATTGTTTCCTTGGGAAATTAAAACAGGATTATATGCACTTTAATATTATTCAGCAAAATCCGTACAACAATAATTAACTTAAAACAGATAAAACATCGCACATCTAGTTCTATTTATAGTGAAAAATACGCCTACTTCCATGACGTCATATATTACGAACCAATAGTAAAATCTGTCTCATACTTAATCTCGATCTCTCACTATGAACCAAGATGGATGAATCGAAGATCCAGAATCATGAAATTTCGTTGGTGCAACACTTTTACATTCGAACCAAGATCAAACTTGATCCTGGTACGAAACTAGGATCATTCGATTTCGGATCGAAGTAGATGTTGGTGCAACCGGGCATAAGAGCACAAGACGCAAAACTGCAGCTTGCATTCCGAACTAGAACCTCGCGAGCCAGCAATATGACGGACAATTATTTCCTCAAGACAGACGTCTTTGCAGTCAATAACATGACTCATATCGACTTTATGGTATCATGACAACCATTCATACGAAAGGCCCGTTCTCTGAGTATCTCACAGTCTCTCAGCACAGAGTAGATAAGTACACAGAGGTGAAATGGCATGGCACACCCTTCGTTGTGGGCGCAACCCTTCTCTGACTGGCTACTATATGATGAGGAAGGTTCCTTATTCGCTGTTAGCTGGGCTGCCGGCTGGCGATTAAGTTAGCAAGCGGTGAATGGCAAACGGTCTTCAAAGATTCTACTGGCCGATGACACCATTTTTCTGGCGTGTGCGGCTGAAGTTCGCAGTATTAACGGCTGTTCCACCTCTGTATTCTCAAGTACTCTGTGCTCTTAGCGAACGAGTACAGCTTCCTCGAGATGACCGCCCCTCTACTTCGTCTTGTGCACCTGCTTGTTCTGCAGCGAGGCAATGAAGAGTATAAAACACGCTCATTTTAACTCAATTACCTCCGTGATTTACACAACTCACTGCTTCACAAGAGTCGTTTCATTATAACTGTTTGTTTTGCTGACTTAAAAAACTCGGACTTCCGGTGTGAAGCATCGTAAAACCGTTCAACCAAAAGATGCCATCTACGCAAAGATTTACCCATTTTTCTCATTTAATTTTATCAAATAAATGTAGGGCTAATTTTTCCCTCCAACGAATGTTTTAAGTGCTTGCGTAGTTCGTAGTCTCGCCGTGGCTGGTCAATTATGAAACTTAATGGCCTAATAAAATATGCCAACCAAACGCCGCCAAAATTCCTACACATAAGATAGGAGTACGGATTGACTAAGAGAAATACAAGTCTATTACATGGCTTAAAATAAATAAAACTAATAACAACAGTATAGAATTCGTAGAGCGATAGAAGACAAAAACATTATATGCGCTACAAAGCAAGTAGAGAAACAGAGAAAGATAAACATCTGAAAAAATCGCTTAAGCTCTCCCTTCAGCCCACTGCATGCACTTCCTTCACTTAACTCGTTCAGACCCAGTGTACACCACCGTGCCTACATACCGCTCATGAAGGTCAAGTTTACAGTCACTGTACCCTAACAGGCTCTATGTCCAGTGATTACGAGGTATTAGACATGCGGAAATTTCCCGATTCTTTGTCTACAAAGGTAATAATTCAGTAAATGTTAACGTGAGAAAAATATTACTTTTTAGGAAAAGGTGGGGGGGGGGGAGCGAAATTAAATGTCAAGTTCAGAAAGTGCTGAAATGAACGCCGAACAGCATCAGCAATTATCACAAGCGTCAGTATTCAATGCTTTCTTCGCCAAGCTGGAAACCTCTGTTGTCCCTGGGACCTGCACACCCAGATCTGTTTATAAATGGCAAGATTATCTTTGCTTTGTATAGTGTTTTCTTTAGTAGAAACGTTTATACCTTAAATTCTCTCCCCACACCCACCATATTATCATTATTAGTATATTAGTATAAAAACAACTAAAGACTGTACTTCGCCCAAACGTTCAGCTCTTATTTCCCAAGAAGTTCAAACATCCATTCAGACACTCCAAATTCTAATGTTTCGTGTTTACATATGCATATATTAGGGCATCACATAAACTACTGCCATTGCTCTACAGCATGCCGCAAAACAACATCCTGTACAACCGCCGAGTGATGGACAGTGAACTGATATTTTTTGCATTTTGATCCTGGTGAAAGGCCAGTATGCTACTCGCAGGGGGTTAGCCCGAGGCGCCTAGTGTTGCCTGGCAAGAAGTATATAAAGATGTATAAATTTAAATTCTGAAAGTGCATACTGTGTAAAGCTTTTGCGACGTATGTTTGTGACGCAGATCAACAGCGGCCGCGTTTATTCCCTCACTAACCATCGAGCATTTTCCGATCCTAAGCTCTATAGTCCATTCACGACTGGAACAGACTTTCTCGGAATCTTTCCTACTCCCATTTTTAAGCAATCGATTTAAAAAATATGTTAAAATATTCAAACTATATTCTCTCTCCGTGCTGCCTAACTAACTGTATCCGCGCCAGTCACTGTTTGTAGTAACGATGCATGCAGCTGACGACTAAGGTGGTGTTCAAAAAGTCTGTTCCAGTCGTGAACCGACTATAGAAGTGCTCTACGGCAGTAGACTACCCAGACTAGCTTCCAATCCGAGTAAAGACAGAGATATGTTGGTTGCGAAGTGTGTATCCGGAAAATATGTGAACTACACTAGGTCACGCCGTTCCTCTCCTCCATCTTCACTTACTTAGTTTAGTCCTTCCTCCTCCAGGATAAGATAAAACGCACGACTACGGATGTCAGGTGTCGTAGTGACCGTAAGGGTGGTTTTACAGTTAAAGACGGAATAATTAAGAATTGTACTTAATGACTCGATAAGCACACGGAAAATTAACAATAAGATATTCAGTTTATGATTGAATTAGCAACTGTTAAGTCTAGCCAATCAGAATCGTAGAAGACGAAAGCAACCAACATAACCTGGAAATATGGATAAGAGTAAAGATTATTTACATATATTTAATTATTTGTGGTTACTGCTTGTATAAAAGTTTTGAAAAACTCGTGACATCTTACACAAGGGAAAGCCGATGCCAACATTGGGCATTTACATCAATACATCTGAAAAGGTTAATTAAAACGAATTCAATAATCTCTTCCAAGAAATAAAACATGACCATGAACTGTTCTTTAAATTAAGAGGATACTGTCTCTGGATTAAAATAATTATTTTCATACGATTTCACAATACCACATAACCTAAATCCAAGATGTAAATACAGTTTCCCGCCAACAACAAATATCACTGGTCTCTGATCGGCTACTTCGTCTTGACTTGCACTTAAGATATAAAATATAACGATATCTTAAGTGACGCCAAGAACTCACACGACAGTCCTAAACTAATACCCTTGAACACATTGATCCATATCTTAAGGACACGGCACATTTATTCTGTTAAGTCAATCGCAAACCTACCTTAAGTTATGGCACATTGTTGACTAATTCGCGTTACCGTGTTGATGCGTTCGCGTGGGTTGGTGTCTGTGGAAGTTATCAGATTCACGTCGACATGTGAATAGTAAAGTTCAAATGAGAAAATAATATTCGCACAGCTTTGACGGTGGGACCATATGAGAGGAAATGTAGGTGAGGACATCCAGAGCACCCACTGCTGGAAGGAGGGAAACCACGCGACACTATTGCCGCTATACACGCCAAATTGATAACATCCTCTACACGAGCGCGCCAATAAATGCCTCGCTGCGCGACTTAACAGTTTTTTCGACAGTTATCATTCACGCAAGGAGCGGCTCTCGGCCACCGTCACTACTGAACTGAACCCCACCCCTTCGTGTAGCAGCAATGGACTCTTCCGACTCGCCCGACGCGTTTTGGTCTTCTGCACATTATTTTCTCATTTAGATTTCACTACACACGCACTTGCGCAGGCAGTTAACGATATATAATTTCGCGTACTCACTGTGTGTTCTTCCTCTCTCAACAGCTACACTAGCGCTCGAGTCCTACCCCTCCCTGGCTGCACACTTGGCTTGGTCGAGTAGTACCAATCGAAATACGGCAGTGAGAACATCTAATAGAAGGCGCAGTAGAACCATTGATTAAAGATGAAGTATAGGCTGTTCACAGTAACGTGAATACTATTTAATCTCAACTTTGATTTTCAACCAACTTTTGTCTTCCCACCATTTGTTGGTATAAAAATTGTCATTTTTCTAATAAATACGGTATATACACTTCACTTCTTTCAAAAGTTAACATCCGAGGCTAGAAATATATATTTATTTGCTATTATTCCTGTTGCGAGGACCTTAAGTGCTCACTTTACCGCGAATGGCCTATACGCCGATTATTCGTCCTTTGAACGTACCCAAAAAAGACCTACTACAAAGCAACACAACTGTCAAAGTCACATGATCAACAATGATTAATGTGTTTGTCTATACCTTAATTTTTAAATGACAAGCACCATCATATGAATAAAATAGTTTTACTAATTTTAAATTAATCAACCTGCATTACAAATTGGTAAGAGGAAGTATACAAACATCTCAAAGCACTTGTTTACTCGACAGTTTTTGATATAGGCTGTCCACGGTAAACTGAGCAATTTTTAAATCCGTGCTTAAGATCTACTTGTATGCACGCTGTGTATTCCTCCGCCTTATGTACGATCAACATTGCCATGGGCCTCATCACTTTATTCATGCGTCGGTCAAGTGAAATGTGGAATTATTAGAAAAATAAAAATAATGCAAAACTGTTCATTTCTACTGGTCGATGTTTAAAAAAAAACAACAGAAACAGAAAGAAATAATTAAGGTCGTCACAAATGGTTACCTAACACATTTTATTCGACGCTAAGATATGAAACTACTTTCCATCACATATTACCAACCTTACTGGACGCATGTCGTTCAGTACGCCCGTTAAAATATATGCAGGCGGATGGAGTGACTTTTTTCTAAGGTTCATTTCTAAAGTGCTCACTTTATCGTGAGCAGCTTGTAGTCGTGTTGGGAGAAAAGCAGTTGAATGTTGGGGCAGGGAAACTGGTTGTGCGCAGCCAGCGAGATCGGTCTACCTCATATTTATTTTAGTCTACGGATTAGTAGGTGATCTACGTGTAGCGCGCACGCATCAGCAGCACGGAGTCGGGCGAGGACTCGCGTCACGTCCCCGCAGCCCGCGAGCCGCTCGCTGTAAGCGGAGATGACGACGGTCAACACGCGCGCGCATGCACACACGGCTAGCCGCCAGGTATTCCTTGCGACAACATTTCGCGCGGCCCGGCTGGTCGAGTGTGTAGGTACGCCGAGGATCAACATCCCCGCCCACATCGCCGAGAAAGGTCGAGTAACACGGCAAATAGTGTCCTCCCGACACTCGTGCCGTATTCACACGAGAGACAAGCTGCGCAAGCATTCCTCGAGCAGCGGCAACGTCAACACGGCAAACCGCGGCTGAGACCACTACAAACTGAGATCAACGAAACTAATACGGCTGTGCTTCCTTCTCGATGAGCTTAACATTTCCTACCTCAAGTTCTAGTGTTACTACGGTACATTTTGAAAACTTATGCTTTCTTATAACATTTCACTTGCGTGTATAGCCTGTTCACGGTAAAATTACACTTTTGAAAGCCCTGCTTAGGATATACTTGTATGCACGTTGTATATTCTTTCACTCTATTTAAAATTAACATTGTCAGGGGTCTCATCACTTTATTCGTGTGTCGGTCAAGTGAAACTGTGAAATTATTATAAAAGCAAACATTAAACCTGCTATTTTTACACACCGAGGCGTAAAAAAAACCAGAAAGTATAAGAAATAATTCAAATTATCACAAATGCTCACTTGACACTTTTTATTCGACGTTAACATATGGAATTACTTTCCATACATCCTTACCAACTTTATCGGATTCATGTCTCTCAGTGCGCCCGTTAAAATGTATGCAGGCAGGGGCAGTGACATTTTTCTAAGGTTGATTTCAAAAGTGCTTACTTTATCGTGAACAGCCTTTAGGCACTTTTTTTTTATACAGCAGCACTTGTACTATGGTATCTCCCTGCCCGTCCTAAAATATTTTACGCTTCTCTTACAAGGAAGACGCCTTTACTCGAGTTCATCTCCTAACAAGTACAGACACATCTACTATCTGATACGTTCATCAGAAGAGAAACGTTAACTAAGGCAAGAAGAAGCTAATAAAACGATGAAAGTAACAGTTTGGTATACAAATCACTGCATGGACGGGAATGCCTTTACAATTCACTTGCATTTGAGAGACTTTTCAAGGCGTGGCAAGGCTACACAAAGCAAACAACAAACCACTACTATAATAATCGGATAGAAGCGGTCTTGGTCCGAAAGGTTCCCTGGCACCTTCCTACGAGGAGACTAGCCAGTCAAGATGAGAGAAGTCAGCGTAGGCCGAATACACTCCCCCCTCCCCCTCCCACCAATTTGCCCCTTTCACGTTTTGGGTTCGCGGGCGGCTAGTCGTGGGCGCGGGTCCACGCGTGGGAATCTCCGACACGACAAATAATGCGACGTTTACATATAGGCGCCAAAAAGGAAGAGACCTGATTTTTTTTTTCGCGAGGGGAAAAACAACATTTATTTGTTATTATTAAAAAAAAAAAAAAAAGGAGGGGGGGGGCCGCAGCGACGTATTTCGAGCCGCCGTTCCCCGAGCTCGCGGGTGTCTTATTCGGTGGGCGAGCGCACTCCTGCTGGGAACACACACATTTGCATGCGGTGGCGTTCAAAACGCGCGCCGTCAGTTTACATTTGACGCAGGCGGGAGCCACGCGCGCGAGCCGCGACTAGAAAAGGATCGTAACTAAGCACAAGCCAAACAAACGTGCTGCATGGAAACGAAGAGCAAACAATGACGCCACGGCGAAGAGAATAGATATATTTTAAACGCGGTTTGAAAAGAGCACCGAGGAGATGCGGGAAATGCCACATTCTGTCTCTCTGAAATCATTGACACTAACCCAAAACAACGAGAAATTACTCGCAAATGGTATTGTTTTCATTGAGATAATGTAGGGAAATTCGTGGTTCTACTGAACACGTTTGACCAACCTTTAGGAAAAACGCTCCTTACCCAAAACCGCGTACAGAAAAAATTTAAAGTAAATACTGATTGCAGTATTCACAGAAATTTTGCCACCGAATTAGGAAAAACAGTTCGGTCTCTTTTAAGTGTTATGTTCTGATTTATTACCACGTTAAGTTAACAGCTGCCGTGACAGCAAACTATTTAGTTTCAAACAATGTTTATTATGTCACTTAATTGAAGCATGCACGTATGTCTAAGGAACAAGACAATGTCAATTTTAAATTGCCAAATTATATACAAGTAAGCTCTAAGCAGATCTTTAAAACGTAACCAACTGAATGTGAACCAGTATTAACATGGACCACACTTAATTTTTTTAAATAAAAACTAGTATCAGCGAATACAACTACAGCACAAATGACCAAACTGCGAACATGCAAGTATCAATACTAGATATGAGTTCGCGAGTGCAACTCTTCGTCAAACTCCTCTGAAGAATCGTCGATATCACACACGATGTTTCATGGGGACCCGTAAAACCTTACTTACGTTATTTGTTCCGGTCTCGGTAAGTTGACAACGTCATAGTAAAAATATTAACACCGATATCGTGGTACAATAGTGAAATACAGATAGCAGCAGTAAATTTTATTAATTTAAAACCCAATTCTGGGTTCGGTAAGTTTCCGCAATAAACATCTTTGAAAGTTATGTCCACGAAAGTTTGCAAGAGTACCCGATGGCCGTGATCGCAAAATCGTCACGGTCATGTGACGAAGAGGCCGAACGAACCGATAGTCCGAGACCAACCTACGGCATGAATCATTCTCTGAGCACTGAGTCGGTAAGCGAGTGGTTCCGAACCCACTACATTCAAGGAGACTGCCCTCTGTGGATAAAAAGTCGGGCGAAAAGATCACACTGTTGGTCTTGCTTGGTCAATTAATACTTCGGATCATTTATTTATTTTTCGTAAACGACTGACTTCCCGCTTACTTATTCAGAAAGAAATACGTTTTTTCCCAGACTAATGAGGTATTTTTTCCTAGATAGTTTGTTTTTCCGGCTGTTTTTCATATTATATTATGGACCATCGGAACCACTAATGAGCCACTAATCGAAACAATGTATGAATACTATTGGGGTCCTCTTGAGACACTTACCCCAAAGCTCCATATTCTCTCGGAAAAACTGTGGTCTCAATGAAGAGCTACCCCTCTCATATTGTCTATTCAGGACAGTATCGTCGATCACTGCATCGTTCTGCCATCGAGAGACGGTATCTATCCAAGTCTTCCTCGCTACGCGGAGTGTTGAAACCACTACCACGAAAGGGTGTCATCAAATAGATTCCAAACATTAACCCCCTGCAATTTGGGTTTCAATGCTGCGCTATCCCCACTGAAATCATTCGCGTTGAAATGCTGTGACTTGAATCCAACACGCCTGACGAATGAGGCAATTACAACAACCTGTCTACTGCGAGCTCGGAAGTAAGCTGCTTCGACTGCAAACTGTTGGCATATCGAGAATAACAGTCCCAAGGAAATCACCTGTCATAAAATGTTCAGATTTAAACCCAACGGTACGATTCGAAAGTAGAGTACTTGGCGGCCGTGCGATGAGCACGACGACTTCACACCAATGGGACGCGGGTTCAATATCCGTTAGAACTGGGTCGTGATTTTTGTGGCAGGGACACGTGGAGGACACTGCGGATGGTTTGCGAGTTTCTCGGGACATTCCCGTTTTTTTCTATACCAGAGCATTCCGTTTCTTCTCCATTATATGATTTTGTTAATTATTATTGGCTACACTCCGTTGGGTGCTACCCACTCCCAAGGATACCTATTTACCTGTAAGCATTTACTGGTTCTGAAGAAACTACACAAGGGGTGCACGTTACTTGCTAGGAGTATCCATGACTTGTTACTGTCACCTTCCTTGAATACAAAGGCTCGCAATTCCCTGAGACATTACAAACGACTGGTGACAATCTAGTTCCTACGTCCTCGTTCGGTCGTGCACGCGCTAAGGCTTCACGATCACGTGACCATAAAGATTGTCCGCGCCCATTCCCTGCATGACCATTTATGGGGACTGAGTCGTTAAGCACGCTGTACGGAACCCAAAAGTTTGCGTGATTTGTGGCGCCTCTATGCAAATCCGAAGTCAGACCCACAGCCATAGTTACTTCCCACCTGCTGCACTGGTATAGGCTGTTCTCGGTAAAGTGAGCACATTTGAGACCCTAGTCACTTTTTTTCTTTCAGCCAGCTTTTATCCCTCAACCACATTTCTAAATAAATATTGCCTTGTAAGTTGTAAACAGTGTATATATATATTCACTGCACTTGGAAGTTACGTCTAAGGCTAAAATAAAACACATTTATTTACCATTATTCCAAATGAGAGGACTTTCAAAAGTGATCACTTTACCGTGAACAGCCTATACTGAGCTGGGTGTGCGCAGAGTTGGCTGTGGCGAGATCTCGTCTCTGATGACTGTGGAGGGTGGGATAAAAGAATGAGGGGGAGGGGGGAACAACAACACCTCGGTGGTTATCCACCGACCTACCCCACGCGGCCGCGGCGGCTAACAGTACCGAGGCAGGACCCGGGACCGCATTCCAGCGGCACGGACAAGGGGCGTCCCGGCAACTGGTAACGGGACCCGCGGCGCGTCCTTGCGGTCCGGCGTCGCGTCGCCCGGGCCGGGCCAGGAACACGCGCCGCCGCCGAACTACCTGCACTCGTGTCTCCCAACTGATGTGTATCCCTCCGCCACCACGCCGAAGTATCTGCGCTCTTCATACACTCGACTGTTTAAAAAAGGTACACAATATTCACCCCATCGTTACCACGATTTTTTTCATGACATTTGAAGATAGCTCTCTATTTTTCAGATGTATATTCTGCCATATATTTGTCTCGTAATTGTATCAGCCAGCTAAATTTTACAATGCTACTGTTTATAAAAATGTTCTGCGGATTAGTCAAGAGCATTTTAATAATTAAATTTGTGTACAATGAACGTATAGTATTGCTTTTAGTAATTGCACTTCTACTTAAATTTACTGTATCATTTTATTAGTTTGCGTGTTCCGCATTGTTGCATATTTTAACATTTCTCTGTCCCTCTAGGTACCGGTAATACAAAAGTCATTCTATTTGCTTGATGTATTTAAATATTTGGGCCAGTGGTAGAAACAAACGTAACCTATGCCTTACGTAAGACCCAACTATAATGCATGGAAGTCAAGTGCCGCCTTACCTAACGTCACCAAATAATTCGAAAGGTGAGGCAGTAAACAAGGAATTTACACTTAGAAATATTTTACATATTTCAATCTTCATCAACACATTCTACAGTCTACTGAAGCCTCATATGGTGTTAAAATATCGGCGGAATATGGTAAAGAGATATCTTAGTACTATATTAATTATATTAGTACTGGCAGTTTCCTATAAATAATTTAAATGGATGTATTTGAGAGTGAGTGTAACAGCAATGTGCATGCTTCTGAAAGAGGGACGCATTACGCTCCAGTAACAAGCTGTTAGGAAATTAAACTGCGCCAAACTCAGGAGTGGCGGCTGTCTGAAACACGCATTACGATTCGACAGGATCAAATACGTCGGATGTCAAATAAGAATACAGCGCTTCTACAGGAAAAAAAAAACAGTTTTTACCTGGCAGCACAGTGATTTCTTACAAGATCTTTAATAGTAACATCGACGTGCTGTTCCCCGTCTACGGCAGGGTCAGGGTGGATGAATGAGATAGGAGGGTGACGCCAAGCGGAGCCTGCTGCCACATGACTCAGGCTACTTGTCGTTCCTCGCCAACTTGGAGAATTGATAAGTTAAATGAGATGGCGGTGAAGCTGCGACAAACTGAATACGTCAAAGAAACCCATCTCATGGCCGCATCAGCCATATACTTTCATGACAGTTCTGGCATGAATCTTAGACACAAACCCAACCTGCGGTCCTCTTCGATTCAGTACTGGACATTTGTAACGTTGTTCCTGCACCTGCACCATTTCTACAATGTGATGTCTACAGAATGTGTCTAAATTCCCATTACACATTGTAAGGACTTGTAGTGGGGACCAAGACGGTTGCATTTTGCAGGGGAACTTATGTGCAGAAACGTACAGTTTCCCCGCGACAAACAAAACACCACCACATCACATGTCGACCTCTCCCACGTCTGCAACATATTGTACGTTGTTTATTTTCTGGGTCCACTTACAAGAAAGGCTCGATGTGACGACCAGCGACATCTTACACAAACATGGTACCTACGTACACTGTTCTGGTACACACGATCACCAATACCTGGATGTCCAAGATCCACCTGGGTTTTTGGAAGATGTGCCACTGCAAGTGCGTCAAAACATGTGGTTTCAGCACGATGGAGCACCACCTCATTTTTATCTTGCGGTCCGACGTCATCTCGATCAACGTTCTGGCCAATAGTGGATAGGTCGAAGTGGTCGATTGGTTAGCCTGCACGTTCACCCGACTTGACTCCGCTAGACTACTTTCTATGGGGTCACATAAAGGACGTGATTTACGAGACCCCTGTGGAATCAGAGGAGGACTATCTGGCGCGGATTATGGCTGCGGCGGATCTTGGACATCCAGGTATTGGTGATCGTGTGTACCAGAACATGGTACGTAGGTACCGTGTTTGTGTAGACGTCACTGGTCGTCATATCGAGCTCTTCTTGTAAGTGGACACAGAAGATAAACAACATACAGTATGTTGCAGACGTGGGCGACGTCAACATGTGATGTGGTAGTGTTTTTGTTTGTACGGGGAAACGGTACGCCTCCGCATAAAGTTCCTATGCAAAACGTAACCGTCTTGGTCCCCATTACAAGCCCTTACAATGAGTAATGGGAATTTAGACACACCCTGTTTAACAGAGACAGGCACCATTGAGGAGCACTGAAGACGGAAGAGGGGAGAAACAAAACCTACATTGCTCGATGACGAATCGCGCTAGGTAGAACGAGCAGAACATTAACGGTGTCGAAGTACAGCGATAAGTAACCACTCCGATACGATATGGTGACCCAAATACGAGAGAAGGAACACTGCACCAGTCAAATAAAGTTAATGCAGGTCGTCGGAGTGAATGTGCCACTATTGTTTTGAGAACGCTGGCACATCAACGACTTCGGTAGTACTTGACAGTTTTTGAAACACAAGAGCTTCGGATGCTGTTCAAGTGATACCTTGCACAACAGCAAAGCCTAAGTACTACTATTCATTCGCCCTTTTTGCGTGGGAAACGAGGCGGGCATTGTCGATGGACGGAGGGTTTTCTCGTTTCCTGCACCAATGCATTCCGTCGTAATCTATCCAACTCTTATTTCATATCACATTTAGAGATGATGGGCACCTAGAGTCACACTTTAGAAGTATGTTATATAGTGAATGATCGCCAGCACTAGAGGCACCTATAGACAGTATTTATTTTATTTCATAATTATTCATGCACTGCGCATTAAAACTCGTAAAGCACGGTCGCAGGAACAGTACGGACATTTCAAAGTACTTATTAAAGTAAACAATGTTCGAACGGACACTTTTGTTCTGCTATTGCTATTGGCAAAAAACACACAGTTCAACTTTGGGACTCTTAATATTGGTTACTACTCAGCTAGCATACGCACTCTACTCTGTATTTCCTCTACGGAGCATCCCGACCGCGAGTCAGACGTGCCAACCGCACAGTCGAATATGATACGTAACAACAACACACTCCACATTCAGGTGATCGAAGGGGATAAATATTCGTGCCCCAGCAGGTGACTCGAATATCAATGGCCTCCCTAGCCTATCAAGTTACTATAATTTGAATGCTGTGACATTGTAATATATTTATAACAGGAATATTTTTTTTCATAAACACACATGCAATGAACAAAGAAATTAGTTTCGCTTCGTCCTGTAAAATCGATTGAATAATTTCGTTCGAGATGCGAAATTTGGATTCCGTTGATTTTATTGAAAACTTTCGTATTCCTCTGATACAACTTAGCAAAGTTAATCATATGTAACACGTCTTATTCAAGAACTGATAATAAAACTGCTTGTCGCAGAAGTACGTATTCACTTTGTTTTAGACGCATCCGTTTAAGAACTGGTGTAAAAAGTAAGAAATGTGTTTAAAATATATAAGAATTCACAGGTTCACGGGATAGAAGTACAGATACATTTGGTTTACGGAATACAATTTTTTGCATGTGGCAAAAGGATGCAAAACGGCAGAGAGAGAAATTATTTCAGGTAAAACATGTCCGTGTGTGCGTGGCGAGCCTGCAGACCGATTATCCGTATTCTGCGCATACCCACAACATGGACTCGCCCATCGTCAGAACAATTTCGAAAGTCAAGTGGTCAACAGTAATAAATATGTTTGTTTAAATTTGAATTTCCAACAGACATAAACCTTTATATACATAGAATACTTCTTTGATTTGTTTGATTATATTCTAGTTGCATTGAAAGTAAGATAGAAAATGAGTGCAAACATATCAAAGCATTTGCTCACAATAAACAGTTGTCTAATCTCAAACTTCATTTGAGTTTTTTTTTTTGTGACCAGCCCAAGGCCAGTCACGCAATATTTTCACCCCCGCGCCTGTACACTTTCTGGGTAATGCTTGGGTTATAAGTAGTTCCTTTAGCTGATCATTGTATTATATCATATCACTTTCCATCATTTGGCTCTCAAGGTCCATGTAACTTTTACGGTTTGTCTTGTTTATACCATTTTGTATACTATCAGTCCTTAAATTATTATAATTGTATGGAATTGAAAACTATATTTAATTTTACTGCCAAGCTGCTAGGAGGGCGAGAGTGGTACGGTTGACCCTGCCATCCACCCTGACTCCCTCCCACACCATCATGAGTATTATTCTATATATTATAATGTATATTCTTTAATCTAAATTTATAAGTCATTGTCTTGAGGCTACACAATGTACCACCTACACTGTAAAAAAATTCTAGTAAACTTCCTAAACTGTAATAGAAGCTTTCAACCTATACACTGTGTTGTAATACTTCCATATTTCCATGCTTCAAATATGGGAATGTTCATCACCGCTACAAAACAACTGGTAACTTCCCTATGCCTTTGACTGTTTCCTGAGCAAATGTAGGAGCACTACCATGGATGTATGGGAAAAACTTTACCATCCGCTCTTACTCACTATACGTATACATGATGTGGTGTATTTGAGAACAATTTCTTATCCCTCCATTAGACAGCAGCCGTTGTTTTTCGATACGGTTATCTGCAGAAAAACAGTCCCGTTTAGGAACAGCTCGCTTGCGCTCTCTACCCCATTGGGCCGAGGCCTGGCTGCACGCCAGCGGCTCGACCTGGGTGGCCGGCGCACGAGAGGGAAGGAACTGCCAGAAACTGTAACCGCGCGCTCGGGCGGGCTTGGCTATTGACCCAGTCCGGCACCGTTGTCGCGGCGCACCGCGAAGACGATTAACGGCCGACGACTTGATCCCCGACAGCCACACCTCGCGAGCACGCGATCCGAACCGACAGGTGGGGGGGGGAGGTAAAAAAAATTGAAACTCGTTATTCAGGTGCAATTAAAGATGTAGGCGAGCGCGAGCTTGACTCGGGTAACTGTACCTGCTGTAGCGACCGTTCCTCCGGCGCCCTTCTTTTAGCCGACAACACCTGCTGGTGAAGTACCTCCAAGGGCCACGAAGCTTTGTTTTCAATCAACTGCCTCTAAATCAACTCCACAAACGTTTCGACGTTTGAATACGAGCGCTTTTCTGCAATTCACACCAATTTACAATTGTTCGCAATATATGCTACTATTTCGTACAAAACAAAATAACACAGTTAAAGACATTCCTCGGCCTTTCCTTCACCCGTTTTACTGTCCTGAAGCTTATGAAATGGACTATTTACCGCTAACATGATTTCCAAGTACCAGTCACTATCGAGGCCTAATTGTCAAGACATAAATGTGTCTGTTAAATTTAAAATAGACCTTTTAAATAACAGGTAATCGGAGGGGGAAGGGATGTTAAAATGCTTTACAATTAGAAAATTATTACCAGTTTTAAAAAGTGGACAATTATTGGATTTGAGAGAAAACAAAAACAGACAGCAGCATTAAAAAACACTATATGAAAGGATACTTTGCAAAGTATACATGCTGAGTCTTACGTCACATCCCTAAAGCGGTTCAGCTCCTCGCTACACGAGTTTCGTGCTTATTGTAAGTTTACGACCACAGCAGCACATTAATACAATTTATTTCCTATACGCCTGCGTGTAATTGTGCGTAAGTATTTCTTTCTATAAGGGGTGACGTGTCCAAAGTTTCGGCATAAATGTTGGATCTTGTTCTCTTTGAACCCCCCCCCCCCCTCTCTCTCTCTGGATGTGTTGTTTCAACATATTACATATTAAATATGTTACATTTTTAGCACTATTTGTTTACTATTCAGTTCGAAAAATATGTGAACACAATTCAGTAACAGAAGTGTGACCATATGCAAGTTTGACCTTAACGGTAAAACAAGTGTGCGTGTGCGTTCATGTATATATGTGTTTGTGAATATATATATATATATATATATATATATATATATATATATATATATATATATATATATATATATATATATACACACACGCGTAGACCTTTGTATTTAGTCCTTTATGACCTATTTCAAATTGTAGGTCATTATACGTCTTACACACCAATATGAAAAAATATCGCTGATGTGTTCCGCAGAGGAAGGACGATAAAGTGGAAAAGAATGAGGCAGAGGGGAGTAGGACTCCAACTGGAGCAGCTGTAAACTCAGCTGCTTTTCATATCCTAACTGGCGAATCATTGACAGTACTAATGATCAGCGACTCGGAGAAGTGTTGACAGCAAATCAGTAAAAATCGCTGGTAAGGCTGTGAAACTCGAGGAGTGGAGCAATCCGCTGACTTACACGGACTGTATTTAACTATTTGCGGACTTAGTCTGAGCATGGCCCACGAGGAAGAGAAGTAGTTTGTTGCCCCAACAAGGCTGCGAGCTTTGTGCCGGAGGCCGCACCGGAGTCACGGCGGACAGAGCGCTCGAGGTCGGAGCGACCACGACGAGGAAGGCCCGCGGCCCAGATGAACACAGCGCACCGTCCTCCGCGGTCCTTATAAAGGCGCCTGGCATTCGAGGGAGCCTCCACGAGCTGGGACAAGGGCGCTGGACAAAGCTGCCAGCACTATGCACGTGCTTCGTCTTCCGCGCATTGTGCCCAGGTGAACGCAAGAGCGAGAGTGGCACCCATCCGGTAGGCTGCCGCTGCTCTGAACTGTGATATGAGATATGACACTGCCGCTTGACCAAATATGATCTGCGCATCCGGGAAGAAGTGAGACCCAAGCACTAACATCGCTACTGAGAGGGGGCCATGAACTACGAGCAGGGAAAGCCGTCCAAGCGAGGGCGTCTACATCTGTCTGCACAGAAAGGTCAGACACAAGCCCGGGAATCGGCAGCAAACTTCACGAATAGTTAATTTTATCCGTCGAGTAGTATATCGGCGGGGAAACAACAACAAAAAGCTTTAATACTGCTCCAGTCCCCGGCTGTAGGCCATTACTGGAGTAACGACGTTACACGATTAGCTCATGATTTGTATTCAGGGTCATTGGTAAGTATTTCCAGAATAGCGATAAATATTGAACTTTTAATAGTTCGTGTAGCCGGCGGTGACTCTACACCCCTATTTAGACATACCTCCGCACCCCCAGCGGTCTCCAGTCACTTCCGTCCCACTGGGCGTATGCCTGCAATTAACTTACCAACTCCCCCAATTGATGACATTTGTTACGAAAATTTATATCACACTATCATACCGGCATTTATGATATTCACACCTCCCAGCCTATAGGCACAAATCCCCTCTCGGGGACTGTACCCGCACGCCGGTCGGGGTAGGAAGGCCAGATCTCATAATTAGACTTTTGTGCTTGTCTTTCGACATTTATGCACTGCTGGTTGCGATTTTCAAACCACTGCTTGCACGAGTCCACTCTCAATCTGACCTCCGGGCGCAGGGGTAGTCAGGTAACCGGGACGGACAATAGCCCCATCAGATCTATGCCCCCTGACTCCCTGCTGAGGGAACCTCTAGAGTAGTGAGGTCATCACGTATTACTCCTTCCTTTTCATCTTGTGTTCTCTACCTCGGTGGGCTAATGCCCCAACCCGATATGGTCCCTTTCCGTTCTCTAGAATTTCTTCACGCTGAAATTCCGCTTTTGGACCCCTCTGACCGTAAAAGAGTCAACCGGCCCGCCACCTGACGCCTATGTCGTGACTGTCCACGAACTGCGGATTGCCAAGAAGGTAATCCGCAGTAAAACATGGCATAGGGCACGCCCGAGAATTTCCCACGTTCGCCAATACTATAACATAGGATTGTCCAGTGGTACCACGAGGAGATGTGGGTTTCTTTAAGCTGGCAGACGCTATAACTTGCACTTGACCAGCCATTCCCGTAGCTAAATTTCCTACCAACCTTAAGATAATAGGGGTGGCAATATAGTCAATTTCATATAAGTGTGGTAAAATCTGGCAGACAATGTTACCAGCCTGCACGCTTTGTAAACAGTAAATGCTCTCGTTTGGAAAGTATTGTATCAGCTGACGAAGTGCTGCGGGGTGCATGTTAAGTTGGTGATTTTGATGATGGATTTGGAAGAAAATAGTACTCAGAATTAAAGTTGTAATTAAAAATATTAATTATACTAAAAAATGTATGGTTTAAATTGTGTTTTTAAAGCAATATTAAAATTTTTTGGCTTTTAGTGAATAGGCTTTAAGAGCATGTTTAGCAACTATAACAGAACATGTGGACACATACGAAAGTAAACGTATCCAGCTAATGGCTAGCCATGTTTATGTTTCAAGTTTTCAGCCCGGTGAACGCCTTTGTGAATATATATGCTTTTTTCTCATCGTGTTTTACGAGTATCTTCTTGGTGTTGTCGAAATATTTTATCGGTAGTTAATCATTTTTTTAATTTTCATTCTTTAAGCATAGTTGGTTGTAGGTACCGTTGGAGTGCATTTTATTGAATGAAATGGATTATTAATCGGCACGCGTTTATTGCTTTGTAAAACTGCTCGTTCCGCCATTTTCAATAACTGCCGTCCGCAATGACGGGACACGAATACGTACCTATTTGTTGGTTTCAGGAGACTTGCGCAGTGTTAATTTTACTGACTGATTCTGCAAATATTTGATTTAATGCTAATGACGAACAAGCGTGATTTTAGTGAAGTAAACTTGCAAGGATTACCATAGAAAAACACGTGTTCAAGAGGTTCCGAATTTTACTAACAGTAAGTTTGTGTATTTTGTAACTAATTTATTTGTAAACCGTTATTATAGTTATTGAAATGCACGTGGCCTGAAAAAGCCGCACTTTCTCAACACTTTTGTAGTGCGTGAACAATATTTGTTTATTTGTCTATATAGTTAATTCAACGAGTGTAAGGTTGACTTAGGTCAAAGTGTGTGTGTGCGTGTGTGTATTGCTACATCTGTAAGAATACGAACAACGACGTAGGTATAGAGGTTTTTTTTTTTTTTTTCATTTAAGTTAAAAAAAAATTTTAATGTTATTTCTATACGAGCAAAATTTTCCACTGCTCCATCAAAATAATATGCAACTCAAAATGCCACGCACTCGTAAGAACATCAAAATAATGCCGTCTCACGAAATACGTTAAACTAAAGACCCCCCCCCCCCCTTCCGCCACACACACACAATCAATTATCTCAATTTTCCCCTCGAAAAAAATTAACAGAACCCCAACAAAGTTAACTTGTCAATAAAGTACAAAAATAAAGAAGGTTTGAATTCCTAGCTATAATATCCTACATTAATTATTGGACGGATGTTAGCCTAACGTTAGTTTTTCAGTGCCTGCCATGACAGGAAACCTGATGAAAGAGGAAAATGCAAGTATGAATTGGACTCAAACATTTGTTTACAAACGTCATTTTCTTCAGGGACAAACAGCTGTGGTGGAAGGATACATTTTGGCCATACTACTTTGTTTGAACTGTCAAAATTTACCCCACTTATATGAAAAGGACTATACCCCGACACAATCATCGGTTGGCAGGACTCTCTCCGCCTGCCAGGTGCCGTTCGCAGGCCGAGAGAGGAAGTCCCTCCTGAGTAGGTCTATTCAGTCGAGCTCTTCCCCACCAGGCTTAACACAGCTCGGCAGCCCCCAGGGAGAGGTTCCCCATTTGACACCCCACAGGTAAGCCACAGGCCGACGCCACCTTACAACCATTACAGCCTGGTCCTTCGACCGGCGAGGGAAACGGATAAGATGTGACTCTACAATGAAGAAGCGTATCGGGGAGTAACCCGATAAAGCTTATGGACTACTGGTAACGTCCGCCACGTTTTCCGCATGTGGAAATATCTGGCTCGTATCCGTTGAGAACGTGACCCAGACTGACGGGCGTGACAATTCACGCGAGATAATGTTTCTCAACGGTAAGTATAGAGACAACCAATTTTCCCGTTTATTTCGGGAAAGGCAAATAAAAAATATTCATTATTTTCCCTTCGTGTTACAGCCGACACCTACAAACGGCTGCTGAGGGATACAGAAAGCTACAAATTAGGCTTAGGGTAACCGGGCCTGCAGAACGACGTGGACGTCTCTGCCTCAATAGCGCGGCAGTCCAGCACCGTGCAACTACGCGGCGGCAAACAACTTAGCTCATGTGTCACTTATAATGATGTGCCAGTTCTAGAAATCCTATCGTGTGATGATAAAAAAATAGTCCAGCACCGTCCAACTACGCGGCGGCACACAACTTAGCTCATGTGTCACTTATAATGATGTGCCAGTCTAGAAATCCTATCGTGTGATCCACATACTTTTCTTCATAGGGAATTTGAATCCCCATGTATGCAGGTTGGCGGGAAATTCATTTGGAAATTTCGGGTTATCAGTGGGCCATCATCAAGTATTTTGTCCTCTCCTTTGCTCCATATTTGAGACGTTTATTTTATCAACCATTTTTTTTCTTCGCAATTTTTTAATTTCTCCAATTTAGCTATTTTAATTGTTTTCTTTTAAAAACAGTTACAAAAGTTGGCGTTTCAAATGCTTCTCGAGCCAATCCTTCTCCCATAGCGCTGTCGCTGTACGCAAGAGACCGCCTGCGGTATAGAGGTCTTAAGATTATAAGTCCGCACAAGACATGACAAGCGTGACGCTTCAAAATGTAAGTTTAGAGCTTATAGTTTCGTATGTATGGACGCACTCTAACACAATTTACCTAACCGGCACAAAGCTAGGGCGTTTAATATGCAACAAATAAAAAAAAATTCACAACCCATCCACAATCTGCTCTCGATTCATAGTTAGTAAATGCTAACGGGGAAGTTAAGAGAACGAGAATTGTTATTGGCCATAAGAAGGCGCTGAACAACGAAATACCGAATCGTTAGTGGGGTAGGAAGTCACTTCGAGAATGAGCACAGTAACTGGGAAGAAGAGGAGTAAGGAGTGACAGGGAAAGCCAAACTCATTCCCCTCAAGCACCACCACTGTAATATGAGTAGTGACGCAGTAACAGCAGGAGGGGAGGGGAGCACGGGAGAAAGGATTACATTATAACGCCCCATCCCCAAATTATGTCTGTGGGTTGCTTCACAGAATTTTTACCCCTTTCCCCCGCAAAAATAAAAAAAAAAGTAATGCTCTTTAGCATCTTAAAAGCAATAAACATTAATTCAAGCAAAATATCACGACCTACAACAGCAGAAAAGTTTTTTAACCTGTTATGTTTCCTTAAGAGTGGGAAAATTCTTTTCTACCGGATACACGACTGTCCTCGCTCCAAACCTTTTCTACTGACCTAATCCTCATTAAATGTAGTGTAACTAAATTTCCCCTAGTAAGTTGGCAACTTTAAAAATTTTTTTTAAGTTTCGCAAAATAGTTAAGCGTAACGCACAGAAGAATATTAATTTCCTCTATATTAGTTCCATCATACTTTTAAAAATCACAAACCTACAACGGATTCCGTGTGACACCAATCATTGACTGCGATGAAAGAATGTTTGCGTCTAATATTTACTTTCGCAACTTCCAAGAAGCTCTAGACTATTACTAAATGGAAAGTGGGTGCACCCTTAATAAAATACTCCCGAATAACCTTCTCATTTGCTCGCTAATTTCCAGCAGCATTTTGAAATTCTGGTCTGTAGTTTCTTTTAATTCGGGTCTTAACCTGAAACAACCAACCCCTTCCCCTATCTGCCAATCCGAAACTGTTCTAGCAACAATGGTATATACTGTTCACCCCGTTAATTAAGAACCTTTAAAAGCCCTGCTTACGGTGAGTCTATGCGTGAGTCAAGTGAAAACGTGAAACTGCTGGGAACATTAATGTTAGATAAGCTATTTAGTACTTTTAACAAAACAAGAATTATGACACAAACCTGCTTGTGATACATGTAAACATTACATTCGCTGTACAACGTCAAGACGTGGAACTATTTTTCTCTACTGGGTACCAACTTAACTGGGAGCCAGCAGGCCAGTGTGTGTTTATGTAAAGGCTATTCACGATAAAGTGAGCACTTTTGAAATCAACCTTAGAAAAAAAATCACTGCTCCTACTCGCATATATTTTTACGGCGCACTGAGTGATATTCGCCCAGAAAAGTAGGTAACAATTGATGGGATGTAGTTCCATATCTTAACGTTGAATAAAAAACTGTTAGGTCACCATTTCTGATTACTTAAATTATTTCTTTAACTTTCTGTTTCTATTTAATGCGCCGAAGTGTAAAGATGAGCATATTTGTAAAATATTTACTTGGCTTTCACTCGACTGAAGCATGAATAAAGTGACGAGGCCCATGACAATGTTAATCTTACATAAGGCTGAAGAATACACAGTGTGCATACAAGTAGATCTTAAGCAGGGCTTTCAAAAGTGCTCATTGTATCGTGAACAGCCTATACCTAATGGATGTCTTCTTTCTAAAGGCTGTCCTATAAAGCGTTTATTGCACAATGAACAGCCCATACCAAGTTAGGTTGTAGTTTCTACAAACTGTATTGATGAGGTAGAAAAACAAGACGGCCGTCGCAGTCGAGTACTGAGGCGGGGGTAGAAGCCGTGGCGACGGAGCGGGCGATCACGCTGTGGCGGAGTGGCGCTGAATGTGCAAGCAGGCTGGCGGCGGGGGTCGCCATTGTTCCCGAGGCGCGCGCGTGGTGCGGCCTGCAGATGGCCGCGCGCCAACACGCGCAAGAATACTGATGACCAGCGAGCGACTCTGCGTAGTCGTCGTCGCTCTCTGTACATGCGCGCCCGTCAACCAACCAATTTACCTATACGCTGTTCACGCTCAAATTAGCACTTTTGAAAAGCCCTGCTAAAGATCTATTGTATGCACGTTGTGTATTCTTCCGCTTTATGTAAAAATAACATTGCCACGGACCTCATCACTTTATTCATGTATCGGTCGAGTGAAACTGTGAAATTATTAGAAAAGTAAATATTTTACAAAATCTGCTCATATTAAATCTTTGATAAAAAAAACACAGAAAGCGAAAGATTGGTTATCAAACACTTTTTATTTAAAGGTATGATATGGAACTACGTTCCATCCATCGTTACCAATATTACTGGGCGAACGTCACTCAGTACGCCCGTTACAATATATTCAGGCAGGGGCCGTGACTTTCTTCTTACGTTGATTTCAAAAGTTCTCACTTTATCGTGAACAGCCTTTAACAACCAACACCTGCACGGTATCGCTGGCAACAGGTAATTAGAGAACTACACGAGTGCAATTTGAGATTTCATTGCTATTCTCTGTTGTACATCTTCAGACAGTCACCGTTGTACTGGACATTGGTTGCTCAGACGCCGAGCCTCTACTATAAGCTGAAAGCGCCCCTGAGCCGAGTCACACAAGTTACTATCCAATGGCAGAAGACTTGGTGTTAGGTAACGTATCAAAAATACGTGGGGGCTACACAAGACAAGTTAGATTGTGATGGGGTGGGTATAGGGGCTGATTGGTGGTGGCATAGTCCAAAGTCCATCCCGACTCAATCTATGAACATTGAATCGGTGTCCAAGCGTTTCGGAGATCAGTACGCGCAAGTCCATTCTTCTTTTACCTTTCTACGAGAGGGGTTAACATCGGAAAGAGGAAGTGATGCACGCCCAGCGCCGGTCAAGCTATGAGCTGCCTCACGGACATCAGTTGATGTGCCCTTACTACTGTTTCGGAAGATAGATCACCGAATTTTTTTGGGACAGCGTATACGTTGCCGGGCCGTTCTGTTGTCGCTCAGCTGCAGACCGGTCCGTGACGAGCTAAACACCAGGGAGCGTGACAGAATTAGCATGCCCAGACGTCTGCCGGGAACTGTATGCAATTTCAAACTGGGAGGTTATTGATGTACGCGTTCGTATTTAAAAGCAAGTTTAGGACAGTCAAATGAGTAGGGTTCCTCCCTTCCCCTGAACAACCAACCGGTGTAAAGGACTAACGCTAAAACCCCCCTTTTCTCCGGAATTTATGAATGTTTGCTGCGAGTTCGAAGCCATGGCAAGATTCTTTTAGAAAATGTAATATCAGCGCATATGAAAGAGAAGTGAACTACTCCAAATTGATCAGAAATGTCACACAGTTTAGCTGTGAGTACGCAAACTGTCTGCCTGTGCAGTGTTCTTGCGGCACAGTTCTGTACACGCGCACGCCGACGGCCGGAAATTGTAAATCTGGTGCAAGAAGGTGGACGACAACCAGGCCAATGGCTCGCGTATCGCCTGACCGCGATCCAACACTGGGTCTCCCCGGCTATCTGCGAAAACACACTACTTGGGAATACAGACGTCAAACTGCCGCTCGCTCCCACGAACTCCAGTCGCACGCAGCAGCAAGATGGCGTTACTGCCCAGCAGGGTGTCGCAAAGATATTCGCCAATCAGCGCCTGGTATAACCTACTTCCCAGCCCGCAACCCACATGATACGACATTTTTCGCAGCGCCCAGTGGCCAATCTGAGAAAGGGCACGTCGACATCAAAGGAACCGCCACACGACTTCGCATCTGTACACTTGTCTACTCTACATTGCGATGTCGCCGACGCGAACGGTCTACAACACTCCGCCCTAGATTCGCGTCAAGACGACTGACGTCGTGAATTCGCAACTGTATTTCTTCCCTTGGCAGACGACTCAGACACCATGATCGCTAGTGCTCTTCACTACAGCTAGAACCTCCGCACTGAGTGAGCACGAATTCCGTGCGTTGTCCCTATGGTGTAATTTTATAGACTTGCTTAAGCTTAGTTTGCATGAAGCGGAGGAATATCGTGGAAGTAGAACTTCAGCATGGCTTCAGAAAAGTTGGAGTTAACTGCGAATGGACTATACAGTATTATCTGTTCTCTGATGAATCTAAGGCGCACGTGTTATATCACGTGGTCGCGATACATCAAACCACCTGCACGCGGTTATTCATATTCAGCTCTGCGTTTATTATTACAATCGCATCAGTAAACAAAATAAATATTATCGTTAACTGTAACAACTCAGAATTTAGCAACCTCAGATTGCGTCCAAACGCCGACGGAAATTCCCGGGGAGTGCACATTGTCATGATGCAATTTGAAGAGTTAGAGAACCTGGAATGTAAGAATAAAAGTAGTACACAGACTTGGCGATTATATGTATCATAGGGTATTTTTGTACAAATGTTCAGCAACGGGAATTACTATTCCGACAGTGCCTTGTCATAGAACAAAAAAATGTAATGTTAGTCTGATGTGTGCCTTCACTCATAAAATATTGGTAGCGACCCGATGACGGACTGAAGTCATCCCTTTGAATAAATAACAGCAGAATGTATGTTTAAAGAAGTGGGTATGAGCACGCCAAGCTGGGCCCCACAGCGGGGGAAGCCAGGGGCCGAATGAGGGGGAGGGAGTTTTGGTGGAACAAGTGTTTGTGCGCATGACTCACGGGGCTGCAGGCCACGCCCACTTACTGCAGGATGCTGCGCCGCTGGACAACCTCTGCCCCCCAGTTGTCAGTATACCCGGCTCAAGAAGAAGGGTATTCGCGTGTTTTCTTCGAACTTTAGTTTCCCCTTCAGGGATTTCTCGTAAATATATTATTGCCCTAAAAGCCTTCCAAGACTTTTTTCTTACAAAGCTAACGACGGATGCTTGCGATACACACAGACCTCCGCGCCTAGCTTCTCTCAAATCTCTTCACTCACTCACTTTATCCCTCTCGACTCTTTTTTTGTATTGAATGACTTTGCTGGAGACTGCGAGTTTCCAACAGCTCCAACCACACAGCAAATAATGTGTGACAAATGAACAAAAAATTACATAACCTACAAAAATAAGTACGGAATAATTGACAAAACAGACGACTACGCCACACTACAAACGTGGTATTTCAGAAGCCTCAGACAAGACAACGTGGTAGTGGACGAGCGTCAGCAGATAACCGAATTAGAAATGACGGCATTTGCAATTGCTACTTGGCAAGCCGATAACACTTGGGTATCCGCACTCCATCGGAATAAAAAAAGACTCAGCCACAGCTTATGCAGAGGATCGCGACAATAATATTACGACGACAGGCCGACCAGAAGTACAGTTGCAGACCTAGGGAACAGCGAACATCATTTGACTATTGGCCGATTGTCTATAAGTGAGCCAATCAGAATAAGTTTCCCCGACAGTGACCGTTCGTGATTCGCTAGCAGACGCGTAAGAGTTAAAATGATCCAATCACGAAAGTGGTTCTGAACTAAAACTGTTTGGAACACAACTTGCCCTGAAATCTTTTCGCAAAAAACAGATGCCCCTAATTATACGCGAACTTAAAATACATAATATGCCAATCCCAAGAAGCAACACTGATCATACGCTTGTACCCAGGAGCACAATTGTTTTCACCGATAAACAAGATAATAAACTTCTATGTGCTTATAGAAACCGACAAACTGTTATAGGAGATATGAAAAAGTAACGTAACGTTTGACTGAGCACGCATCCGTCGGAGCTTGGGGTGAAAGAGCTGCGGTGAAACCTTTGCAGCTCTGACCGAAACACTTTTCTTCATCGGCACCCCACCTTCTGCACGCATACTCTTCGTGACTCATGGGAATGTCCCTGGAAGGAATTTGCTTTAAGTTGACCACACCGAGCTTTCAACACGCAGCTTATGTTTTCACATGATGACATCACATATCTCTGGCTACGAGTTAAGGAGTTTACACAATAAAAACATAGTAAGAAGTAATAAGTAAAGAGTATAAATTTTTCCAACGCATTGGCTCAAACATAGTCCATCATAATTGGCGTTGCTACTGAAAAGGATGCATTTAAAAGAACTCATCTATATCTCAAATAATGCGCTATAATATCAATTTATACAGTACTGGCCCGCTTCGAAAAAATAACCGCCGAAAACTAAAATACGAATAAATAAACAAATTTTTCCATTTTGGTCGAGAACAACACACACTGCGATGCGTTTCTATTGGTCGAACATGCAGTAAGATCACTATTTTATTGGCTGAATTGTTGGAGCCTACTGCTTAGGTTTTTTTTTATCGTGTAAACCCCTAACACCATACGGGTATTCCTGAAATAGGTATGTCCCACCCCAAAAACATCAACCACTCCAAGGTCGCACACTGTACTTCTCGCTGGCTGCCGGCGCGGCGGGGCGCCTCGAAGACACGCACACGCAAGTACTAACTCCGGGGTCACGCACTCGAGGAAGGTGTGGTGTGGGCAACTCAACTCACGTGGCGGCGGGCGACGCGCAGCGCACAGAGGTTCGGCAAGCACTGGCGGCCGCCGTGACACACCGCCAAGACTCTCTCGTCGCCGTCTCCTTCCTTCAAGGCGACGCACGCCTGCGATGACCTCACCAGCCCGCCCCCTCAGCAACGCTCCAGCGCCCCGATACGGCGAGTCTACGTCACCCACAGCCCCCCCCCCCCCCCATTATCCCTTGCCACGTTTACCTATTACGACTACATCAATAGATTAATCGATTCATTTCTTCCCACCTCCGGGTATCTCTAGGAAGTTCTCGCGGAATAATTCTGAGCAGACTATTTTTCTTTTAATTGACGCTTTTTAACATTTTCGCTTTTGTGTCATCCGGGTGAGTGAAGAGATTCGGGCGGCTCTTAACATCGAGGTTTTGAGAGCTGACAAGACTGAAGCGAGGTAAGCATATAACAACGCCGGAATGGAAGGGCGGGGGAAACGGGAGACCTTCGTGAAAACCCGCCGACCAGAGACATCGTCCGGCACGATTCCCACATGCGAAAATTCGGGAATCGAACCCGGTTCGGCTAGGTGCGGAGAGTAGCCTAACCACTACCACACCACGGCCACTTATGCCATTTGACCAGCTGAAATTAGACTGTGGTGTTCAGCGACGTAACAAGGTTTAGCGGGGGAGGGGAGGACAAAAGTATGCATTACCCTCTCTAAAATTTTGTAAAGGACACCCAGTTTGTTTTGTTCGCCGAGATGCGTTGATATGCGTTGATGTATTGCACACAATCTCTATTGATTTGTATTTCTGATACTTGCATAGGCCTACATCTTCACTTCTTGATTACAGACTTTGCTTGACTCTATATAAAATTTATCCAGAATGTAATTTAGGTTTTGATCGTACCAACAAGACATTTATAAAGGAAGCAAACATTTTTTTAAGACGGATGCCTAAACACTGATTTTTTTTTTTGTTTCAGGGGAGGCGTAGTTTTGCCTGGCGATGTTGAGATAAAAAAAAAGAGAAGCGAGACATTTAAGCAATCCGCAATCCACGCTGTTCAGTCCATGCAGTCGTATCGTAAGCTTATCTGGTAGGCAACTGATCTACGAAGCTAGGAGGATCCCGGGCTATGCACGGATGTTCCGTGTTAGGCAAGGCGGCTTTCGCGGACGTTTTATCCTATAATAAGCCAAGACCGCTGATAAAAGAAAATAATAAGCTGTGATGAGAAATGTTTTCTTCCTGTCACTAAACCGCATGTAGATCAATACTAGCACTTAAATTACGTCACTATAAGAGCATATTCAGTCGGATGAATATCAGTTCGTTAGTCTTATTTCATATCACACTTCAAACCATTCCGCAATTGTGCCGCACTTTAGCACAACTCCAGTCGTCATACTATCTTGTCGTCCTGAGAACCAACCATTCTGCATTGTGTTTAACCAGCGGGAAAGACTTCAGAATTATCGAAGCATTAACAATTTATCGGTCGGTAAAAGGCAATTTCCCAATGCAAAATTCGGCCACTTGAACGCTATACGTTTGCCACTAACACCAGAGTGACACTTGCTCCAGGTTTCTTTGGCTTTAAATTTCGTTTTTCAAAAATTAACTTAAAATGTGTGAAGAATCTCTAAAGAAAGTCAATTGCTAAACACGGAAAGTATACTATTAAGCCCTCCTAGTAAAGACCAAGTTTTCATTGCACAGGTCTAATTACGTAAATCAATTCAAGTAGCTTCACAGTCAACGCAACTGAATATGGAGTTCAATCGACATATACAAGTTTCCGAATGTACAAAAACCAGGGCCATAGATTGCGATATGCGAATTTCATGTTATTGTTCAAAAATGTGTACACAGAAAAAAGTCTAATGTTGTGGTAACAGTATTAATGTTACTACGACATTAATTTTTTGTTATCTGTGAGCCATCAGTAACTAATTTCGCTGTTGATGTAATATGTCTACTGTTAAGTTATCATGTTAACGTAACATAAAAATATTCACGTAATAACATTATATCATATCTGTACTGTCAACCTTAAGGTGGTGTTTATGTTGCGGCAAACCCAATTATTTTTTGAACTGTTAATATTTGTATAAACAAATTTTCTTGTATTTTGTGCAATAAGACTTTGTAAATGGTTAACGTTAAGAGACTTTGTCACATGATTAATGTTACTACAACATAAACGATTAAAGAAATGCCTCAACAGTAATTTTTTTGGTTGCGGTAACATTATACGTTTTTTTTCTGTGTACGTTTGCTTTTTTATTTATTTTGGACACCCTGGATGACAACGCCGAGACCTAATCATGCGTAATTCAGTTAGAAGGCAAATATCACAACAGTAGCAGTCAATGACGTCGAATCGAGTATGTAAAGCTTATGAAATCTGATAATAAAATGAATGTTGCAGGCTTGCCACGCAAAAAAATTGAATTCCTTGGGGTGAGGCGTAGCTAAATATATCTTACGTCATCAAGAAAAGCAAGAAAGTCCATCAACACCTTTCTTCCGCTACGTAATGAAATATGAATGCTACACGCACAGTGATTGAGACCAGCGGATGTAAAAAAAATAACTGCCTGAGAAATTACTTGTTTCGAGATGGCAAGGCATAAGGCCTACAGAACGAAGAAATGGGAGTGCAAGAGATCATAACAGAACGAATAGCAAAGTGAATCATTGAACGGTTTGGACGTCTATTCAATAAGGATCAACGGACAAACACTATTTAAAAAAAACGAGAGCTGCTTGGTCCAAGGAAAAGGCGGCGCAAATCGACTATGTGATGATGACTACATAGGGTATGTTTGATATAGAGCGCAAGAGATTCAGGATATATAAATACGCATCCTTAGTTCTTATCAGTGGGTATTGCCAACGTCCCGTCAGCACTGATATTCCGCCGCAGTCGCTTCCTCTTCCTGCAATTTCCTGTCACACTCGTTCCGTGACAGACATGTTTCCTATTTCCTCTAAAACTGTGCCAATGATGTGAACCGGGAACACTGGACTGAACATCAAGGAGCCCGCCAAACGGGCGTTTGAACTCCGTTACAAGATAGAAATGCAATTTTTTAACGAAGCTATTAAATGTGTGTTAACGTGCTGATCCAAGAAATCACACTTGGGATAAAGCCTGTTGAATACACTCTCAATGGCTTCTTCAGAGCGTTGTAAGGCTCGTGTGTGGTTCAGATACTCAAGCGCCCTGCATTGAACCTTGCTACTGACTTTCACCAATAAAATGACAGGATCACCAGTTAAAATCTTACACTGGTAGACGGAGTACGAGAACACTGCACGCCAGTCCAGAGTCCTGCGCAGGGAGGTGATTGCGCACTTAGCGCGTGTCAGTGTTGCCCTTGTCGCTCTCTTGCGGATCGGCCTCGAGCGTGTAGAACAGCTCCAGGAACCGGGGGGGGGGGGGGGTCTGTGCTGTTTCACATACCGCATCCTCACTGGCGAATCAGTGAAGTGCGCCATGTACCATTACAATTGCTGGCAAACCTGTGGAAATGTATCGATCCGTAGGTTCACGGAGGAAATTATATTGTAGGAAATCGCCCCGCCAAACATTTTTGTAGCCACATAAAATAAATAATTAGTGGCCATTAAAGTTCAATGGTGATAACTATTTTTTTTTCGCCACAAAAAGTTGGCATAACATAACTTGCGGCTGCCATATTTTTTGAGTGCTTTTGATGACTTACTACTTTGGTTTAATATCACCCTGACTTACATTTAGAGTAGCCCATTTTAAGTAACAACATTCTAATCAAAGCCTTATTACACACGGCTGTAATCAGCTAAAGAAAGTTTATGACGTAATAAGTTTCTATTACTGGATGGAACTGTGCATCCTGCATCCCTGCACTCGGGAGTCAAGGCAAGCTGACCCGCCAAACCGCCTTCCGAAACAACTTTCTTCGCCAACTGCGACACCCATATCGATACACTTTCCTCGCCCACCCACACCCACTCCATCGCGAACTCTCTTTTCCACTCTGTCGCTGAGAGTACCGAGAAAGCGATCCCGTATTGGTAGCGAGTCGCCCACACAATAGCACACATAATGCACGTCAATGGAAGGACGTCAACGTAAACTGCAGCATGCGCCCTCAAACAACACCGCAAAACGGCAAAAAAAATTGTTTAAAATAACAAAATTAACTCTTTGCTGCTACATATTTTCACAAACACGCCTGATGTTTATTCGTTAGAAATACAGATTTGTCACAAGCATTTGTTTTTAGCTAACTTTGTTATCAGCCAACCCCCCGTGGCGCAGTCGGTTAGTGCGCTGCAGGTTTACAGTACGGCAGGTTCTGGGTTCGAATCGTAGGCAAGGCTTGGGTATTAGTTTAAGTTAAGTCATTAGTTAGTTTGTAAGCCGTCCCCTGATATGCCTTCAGGCATAACACGAATGGACGTTAATAAGCCCTTTCCCCACAGCCGTCCTCGCTCTAATATTTACTATGAACTTAGGCAATGAAGAATGTTCTATTTAACCCAATCAGACCAAGTGTACACAATTGTGTACATTACGCACGTGTAGGGAAATTTTGGTCTGTACTGATCACTGGGAAGCTCAGTAACCACCGGTGGGTAAATGATTCGCAAACCGTCTTACTGGGGTACACAATAATTGGTTAATATAAATGTAGCCGAACACAAGGCCTATAGCTCATTGCCTGTGGCAACGAAGCAGTGTTGTGTTGACTTTAAGTACAGCACGTATGATAATATCTTTGCTTTGCAACACCTGAAACTGTAAATTAAAGTGGGTCTGAAAAGGTTAGGTTCCAAATGCAGTTACAACAGGAGTATCATCATATATCTCAGATTATGTTTCAGAAACTTGTTACAGTACAAAAAAAAACTGAATTTATCGCGAGGTACTTACAGCTTCAAATTGAGCCGCGTTCCACTACGCCATCAACGGGAATCTAGCCTCGTGACACCAGTGAATACCACTTAAGCGTCATTGGCGAAAACTAAACCACCCGAACGTTGCAAACTTATCAGACTTGCAAATAACTTCGCTCCGAGGCATAAATTAAGATTTTGGGGGGGGGGGGGAGGAGGAGACCCTGACTCCTCCCACGGAAATTGCGCAGAAGACTGAAATATTAAATAGATTGAACCTGAAAACGCAACTAATAAATAAAAAATGTTTGCGGCGAAGTATTATTAGATTACGCCATTTATATGGTAATAAGCCAGGCGGACTTTCTGAATCGTTCATTATGAGACATCGCAAGTTTTACTGGAGCAGAACTTTTCAAGTCATTAGAGTAAACTTTTTTTATATCACACAGAAGGCAACATATATTGTCCAAATAAAACCGCGGCTTTTTTTTTAAATATTAAGCAGACAGCGTATTTGCTTCTGCCAGTGCTGAAAACCTACAAAATTGCAACAGATTTTGTTCAGAAAAATTATGATCCCGTTTCCAGGATAAATAATTGTCAGTTCGACTAAGGAGGAATCGCATATTCTCTGCGATATTTCAGACAATAGTAGCACGACGCAACCAGAAATAAACACACAGGAGGCACAAGCAGGAAGAATTCCATAGACATACGATGAGGTATAGATGAGTTTCGCTTTCTGTGCATGTCAATATCCTCTCACTAAAAGCAATAAGAACTGTCAGACACACGTGTTCAGCGCATAACTCGATTACATCGCAGTTTCATGACAACTCTTTTACAAGAACTGTACTAATACTTTAAAACTTACACTATTGTACACATTGTGCTAACCTAAGTCAAAGCCATGCGGGTTTGGAGTTCCTAACTAAAAAAGAAAACAGCTAGGACTATTCAGTGCTGTGACAAAGATATGGGTAGGTACTACGCAACTCGTGTGCGCAATCTATCCTGCATGTTCACACAGCACTCAGCTCTGTGTAAATCAGAAGTCAGTGTTAAAACAGTGATTTTCAAGGGAAATTCAGTGGCGTTCCACTGTCCCCTCATGGACATGACTCCCAATTTTAGATAGGCCTACCTATTATTTACATACACCTTAATTTCGTTGTATTTTGTGTTCAGGCTTCGTTGTTTGGTTACGAGCCTACATGATTCCTTTTTTCATATTCTGAATTATATTTCTGTTCATATTAAGTTATTACTCTCAGGCTATCAGCTACAAGAGAGGAGCCATGATTGGCTGACATGTGGAAATTTTATCTGTCATTGTTTTCATTGTACCTGCATATTTTCAGTCTAATAAATATATTTTATCGATGAATCACTCAATCAGTAGGGATCCAGCAATCGAAGTTGAAGGAAGCCGCGGGGGCGGCGTGTATAGTGGACCGCCGCCTTCCACAAAGACGAACCTGATTGGATTTCCGGCGAAGTCTCGCCCAGATTTTCGCATGTGGGGAACGAAGCGGACGATGCCGCTGACCGGTGGATTTTCTCGCATTCCGTCGCCGTTCTAACTTCGAAATGTTACCTTCGGCCTAGAGTGCGATCTCGGCATTATACAAACATCAGGGACTGGAGTCTGTGATGTACCTAACCTCCCAACAAGCACACAAAAGATGCTAACAAGTTAATTATTCCGCGCAGCGCAGCCACACCTTAGCTGTCTAGTTTTCTTTATCGCGCCTCTGGGTGTGCATTCCTGGTAGCCTGCGTTCATGCACGCCCTAAACTTCCACGACAAACGACATTCAACTCTGAATGTATTGTGCAGCTGGGTAACAGGCCAACAAAGTCTTCTCGTATGTCCGTGACGAGTAACGCAGAGAATAACATTCGCCTGCTCCGCTGGCAACAAGCTTACATTGAAAAGAAAACATATGTGTAAGCACTTGCACGAAACGACCCTTTTTTTTTATAAAAAAAGAAAGGCTATTGATGCGGCGCGGGTTTCGTTTACTTGTCAATTCTCTGGCTCTTTCACGCACACACACTGCAGGTTCTCGTGTCGTAACCTTGACGGAATGATTGCGATACGTTGTTACATCAGCTTGTCTTACCTGCCTCCTCTCCCCCCGCCTAGTCGGCCCACACCACGACCGGCAATTGTCTCGTCTTGTTTTATTCCTCTTGTTCTCCGGAACCCATGTGTCGCGTACACGTGCCGGACGCGCATCTCGCGACGCGACCTTCGCCGCGTGAATGCCGCATCTGCTTCCTCGTGCGCACAATCGCCAATCCAGCGACCATTGTTGTTGGCGAGTGGTGGCCCTGTCAAGACGTCGCAGCGTCCTCTCTCGCTACACACGTCCCGTGCGTGAACGACGTAACACTTACTCGCCTACCCGCAGCTACTTTGCCTTCCCGCGGCGCTCAAAACAAATGCCGAGTGAGGTATAGCAGTGGTGAACAACCGAGAGGACCTGGGTTAACTTCTTCGGTTTCCACGTCTTCCCAAAATCACTTCTAAACGAACGCTGGGATGGTTCCTCACTACAGGACACGGCGGATTCCTTTCCCGTTCCTGCTACTCTTGAGTAGCTTACTCCGGCTCTAATGACTACGCTGTCGACGAGACGTTAAGCTCTAGTTAGCTACCAAATGCCCAAGCTGCTGACCCTAACGCACTATTTCACAGAATAATTAAGAAAACAGATGTGAAGCAGATGTGTGCGCCGCGAACTATAGTTGCACACGCCTGCAAGATGGCGGCAGCACGCAGTAGCCAATCGGACATTTACGGCCCGTTACAAAGTCTCGCGCAGCCAATCAGCGAGTAGGCATTGTTGTATACTTGCTTATTCTGTGAGGAGACGATGAACTATTGTGCACATCTTTATGTGTTATTGTATGTGGGCGACGCTTGACAGCTGGGGTGAAACGAGGTGGAGATAGAGCAGTAACAGAATGAAATGGTGAGAGAAGCAAGAAATTCCACAGGTAAACGTCAACGTTGCGCGGGATGTTCCCCGTGTGAGGACCGGCCGGGAATCTAACCTTATTCGCTGTAATGGGAGGCGAGCTATCCGGGGCCACTACACCCCCGTGGACACATGCTGTTGTAGTAGTGATACGTGCAGCCACGGGACTTTCATGCAGTGACCCGAGTGGAAAGTTGTGTGCTAATATCATAGGTGTGAGCAAAAAAAGAGGGGAGAGGGGGGTGAGTGCAGGGGGTGCACTGCACCACCACTCCCCCCCCCCCCATGTTTTGCACATGTCACGAAGAAAAGAAAAGGCTCTTGCCAATTTCGTATTTTCGCCAGACTGTCAGCGTGTTTGAAATAACCACTGAATTAAAAATATGTTCAGTATCGCTAAGACTATTTGTGATTAATGTGTTTCAACATATTCTTATGTTGTGTTTCTAACTTCGTAAATATGGGTCTCCATGTTGCTGTTTATAGCCCCCCCCCCCTTCTTAGCCAATTACCTGTCTCTGTGCACTCATATGATTAAGATCACCTCAGCTGCCAATGCTAGCTAGATTCGTATGTATCCTGTTATACGCTGTTCACGGTGCAGTGACCACGTTTGAGGCCCTAAATACTTTTTCGTTTCAGCCTTTTTAATCCTTCTATCCCCTTTTCAAATAAATACTGCCATTTAAGTAATAAATATAATATGTATATGCCACCGCATTTGAAAGTTAACGTCCAAGGCTAAAATAAAATGTATTTATTGGCTATAATTCCAAAAGAGAAGGCTTTCAAAAATACTCGCTTTACCGTGAATAGCCTATAGTATGCTATAATCTACAGTCGCCTGAGATTTCAGTTTAAAAAATGTGCGTGCAATCCTCAATATGCTATGTCTTTAACACTTGTTTTCTCAAAGTGTCTAAAGAGTGGGCTCAAGTTGTTAAGAAAACAAAGTGTACGTGAAGTGCTTTAGAAAGCTAGACGTGGGTACGCCGAAAGACAGGCAGTATTGGGATTTACGTCGCACTGTTATATACAGAAAGTCGGCCACAAGGTCTCCTCGCAGTGATCACATTCACGGTCAGTGGATCCAGGAAACAGCTCGAGGCGTAACGGTTCGCTGAAGATGGTGGGCGGACCCCATCTGAGCCGAGTAGGCGGCAAATTACATTCGAATGATTCGTATAAGTCAACAGTTTAATCAAGGTTTCAAATTTAAAAAAAAAGTATAGTTATTACAACTGCGTACCCAGGAAAAAGAAAAACGGAAGCGAGTCAATTGCTGGTGGCCGGGTGAGTTGTGACTTAGCGCAGCGCCCAGTTAACAACGTCGTAACATTTTAGGGTGTACACGGTAAAATGAGCACTTTTGAAAGCCCTGCTTGAGATCTGCTTGTATACACGTTGTGTACTCCTCCGCCTTATATAAAACTAACATTGCTATGGGCCTCGTCACTTTATTCATACGTCAGTCAAACGAAACTGTGAAATTATTAAGAAAGTAAACACTTCGATGCATTAAATAAATAGAAAGCGAAATAAATAGTTTAAAATTGTCACATATAATTTCCTAGCACTTTTAAATTCGACGTTGAGATATGGAACTACTTTCTATCCATCGTTACGAATTTTACTGGGCACATGTCACTCAGTGCGCCCAATAAAATATATGCATGCAGGGGCAGTGACTTTTTCCTAAGGTTCATTTATAAAGTGCTCACTTTATCGTGAATAGCCTTTACTAAATGTTGCTGGTTCCCTAAACAGAAACTGCAAATAAGTAAAGACACGTTACGATAATTTTGGGGTAGCTTTATACCATCTGGCTAGTTTAAGTCAAATGAAGGCTCGAAGAATCTGCATATTACTGTGCTAAATGTAACTAAATTGGTTAACCTTAAATGTACACTAAGGTGTGGGCTGTAACACATTCGTTTTATATTTAAAAATGTTGTACAATGTTAGCCTTAATTGGTACAAAGTTACCCCAAATGAGTTAATTATAGATGCAGCAGACTGCGAAGACGTCATTGCGATAAAGTGCGGCGTACTCGTGATGGTAAAACATGACTCGTTTACAAACCAATGCCCCGTTTTGGCGACATTGTTTATGGGCCTGTTCCCTGCGTCAGCAGCGTGGCTACAAACATTTCCTACAAGCCTGGCGTGGTCCAGATAAGGAGAGATTTACTGCCGGCAGGAAGCCGTTCAGGTGACGCTAAAGTATATCAAGCCATCCTGGTATGGACGCCATATAGCTGAAAATTTTCCTTCGAAATGAACCTTCTGAACAAAAATGCAAGAAGGAAGCTCTGCCGGAATCAAAGAAAATCAAAGCAAAACGGTAAAAAACTGGGCCACAGAAAAGAGTGGTCCAGTTACAGTGGTTTACAGCGGTACCTGTATTGGACTACCGTAAACTCGACTGTTCCAAATAACTGATTGTTAACGCGGTTTACTTATCAGGAGATACACGGTAACCCAATTCATGGTATGTCTAATATCAGTGATTTACATTTCGGATTGCCGTGTTTACATTAATGACGATAATACAGCAGCATAGCCTGGAGATTTTGACTCAGAATAGGATATACCAACACAAATAGCCCAATCAGCTGATTTAGGGCATAGAGCATATAGCTTTTTTGGTTCAAGCATGCTTATGTTACCAGTTTTAATCTTAAATATTTAGTCTTACCTTAACTTTCACGGGCTATCTGAACAGTTATGTGATATTACTTCTCCTGATGCAGTCGAGTGCAATAAATTCACGCTGCCCCGGAAGCAGTGGGTCGATGATGACCAGAGAACATTGCGTTATGGCAGTTCTGAGTTTCAAACCAGTGAACACTTATACGTGTGATTACCTTTTGGTACTTATCGAAGCGTTCTTAGGCCGGGAACACACGGCACCGGAAAACGCCCGGCGCCCGGCCAGTCCCATTTTAGTCTTGCACCGTGCCGGACCCAGTCCGTGCCCGTGTGCGCTGCCCAATACCTCTCCAAGTATCATCAAAACTGGACGGGCCGAACCCGACCCGTGGAGCTTGCCGTGTGTTCTCGGCCTTAGTTTCCCAGCCCTACTACCTGGCTTTGGTCCCGTTAGAGAGGTACGCCCGATAGACACAGCGGTCCTCCGCTCCAGATTATCCAGCGGGTTGACCAAACAATTTGATCCGAATCCGGTAATGACCGTGACCATTACTTTCGAAACATATGCTCTCTCGTTCCGACACCTCTCACTCATTCACAACACCTATGGTTCGATAAGTAGCCTGCTTCTACCTGCCCCGTATTATTCCAGAGCAGAACCGGGGATATGTGGCCTCTCAGTGCATCGACCTGACATCAGGACTGAAATAGTCTCACATGCCACCTCCAACATGATCCACGAATACCAGGCCATCTGATGGGCAATAAATAAACTGGGACCTCCAGCGAGGGCCTGATAGGTCAACCCAAGGTACCAATTAACACACGGGATACTCGGGATTCCAATCGCCGCACTTCTTGTTCTCTGCAGTAACAGCGAAAATCTTCGGCTCGTGTTCCCGCCACAAGCTCTAATTGCCAGTCTTCTGGAGAGGGAGAAATTGTAAAAGCCCGGGTTGCTTTTTTTTTTTAACGCAAGACACGCGGCGGCGACCTTGGATTCCTGCGACAGGTTGCTCGTAGGCCGAACACAACGCCGGACGCCCAAGGCCAAGACGCAACTGGTCGCTAGCTGGTGACACCACAGTCCACATCTGCGGTCTTATTCAGGATTCCCTGAACGCCTGTTCGCCATCACGTGGTCACCAACGTGTTCTTCCAGATGTCCTCTGTCCTTCGCCGCAACACTCGCCCATGCCTCTTCACAATGAAATACGCCAGACAGATGGTCGTCAATACTTTGCCACAGCTTTTATTTCTTTAACACATTAACATCTTAATGGTGTTACTATTACCACGTCTGTGCTAGCCTTACAAAGAGATAAAATTTTAAGAGTTGCTCATATTTATTTTAAATGGTAGCCTTTTGATAAGCAGTCGCAATCAACTTAGGGTAATTTTATCGAGTCAAACAATGAAATACCTAGGCCTTATTTTAAACAGTTAAACGTTGACATAGGCTGTTCACAGTAAAGTGAGCACTTTTGAACGCCATCCCATTCGGAATAATAATCAATAAATATATTTTATTTTAAGCCTAAGACTTTAAAATCCGAGTTCGGTGGAATCTAAACACTGTGTTTATTACTTACATGGGAATAATTATTTTAAAAAATGGTTGAAGGATAAAATATGGCTGAAATAAAAAAGTAATTAGGGCCTCAAAAGTGCTCATTTTACCGTGAACAGTCTATATTTCAGGTTAAGTCTTGAAAACAGGGCAAGCCAAACAGGTTTTCATATTACCTTTTTTAAGGTCGAACCTAGGCTCCTGTTTTTGACACAGAATGTCAAATAATGATTGTATACAACTATTAACTAATACCTACTAACACTTCCAAGATGTTTTAAAATCTATGCAAAACGACTCATTGTCTCGAGTAATAAATTCCAGCAATACCACAACACAGTCTGTCTTGTAATAGCGCTACATATTTGCTCTTTCAGACACCGGGCAAAATTTAATACAGTTAAAACCATTTACGTTACTTTAATTTCGTACCGTGTCCGGTTCTTGGCAATTTCGTCTTGAAACTTACTTCGATTTACAGCAAACTAGAAACTTGTAGTCACAGATTAATAATTTAAAAATAACGGGCCCAATGTTAGCCTATTTGCTGTCTTCAATGCAACTCTTAAGGCCAGGGTTGGCACAGTTTACCCCACTGTGTGGAATTTACCGGTAAATTCCAGGTTAAAACAGTTCCGGACTTTATTAGTTGTTCCCAGTGTTTTCCACTTGATAGGAAAATTTGCCTGAAATCATTAAATGTTGAAGTTTATAAAGTACAATTCAATTTTATTATAACGAAAACATTTATAAGAACCGCAGTGTGTAAATTTTAAAATCGTGTCTCAAGCGTGCCCTATTTTTAGTATAGCGACTCGATTTTATGTAGGCCTATTATTAAATTTTAGAATATGTGTTTGTAAGTAAAGTTATTTTTATTCTATTGCACTCCATTATCTAGTGTGGCCACTTGAAATCATAAACATTAAATTTCCCAACTAAATATGAGAATTATCAGGCTTCCTTTTATGAGTACATACTGGAATAATTCTCTCAGAATTACATTCTGAAAATATTGATTTATCATTAATTACAAACATAAAGCTGTAGGATACGTATAACATATATAAGAATAAACAATGGCACGCTGCTTTAGTATCTAACTGGTATTAATAAGTAAATGCAAATTTTTATTACAATCCAATAATTTTAACAAATAGTTTCATTTAGTGACACACCTAGGTACATACTTATATTACATTTGTCGGTAAAAACCAGTATTTTCCGGTAAAAACAAAGTTTTTGCCAGTGGCGTGGAATTTACTGAAAATGAAACGAAAATCAGACAAACTACTATATTATTAAATAATACATTCCGTGAAATATAGGTCATAGTTCAAGCATTTGTATAGTCTTGCTACTTTCGCTGATATTGTTGCGTCTGTAACTAAATCACCACTTGTTTTGTGTGTATCTCGTTTGCCAGAGAAAAACATTCAATCGCGCACAACACAGGGGAATCTTATACCTAATTAAAACACAGTCTCACTGGCTTTATTGAATTTTTTTTATTTCGTGCTTATGTAAGTTTTAAAGACAAAAATATCGAAAATTCTATATGGTCTTGTACTTATTTACCTCACCATGCAATATACATATAACATAACAATTAATTCTGCTGCAACTAACGTCATAATTCCAAAAATCCATTTAAAGTATTCTATTATATAACTGTACTTCAACAGAAGCAGCAGGGAAACGCAAATAGCTTAACGGCTGCAATCACAGTTCGAAATTTTTCTCTTCAAAAGCTTAAAATCCGTAATAAATTAAGTAACACATTAGCTATGGCGATACTTACTATAAGGTAATAAAAAACCACCCAACTGTCAAAATGTATCGACTGGAGTACACACAGAAATGGAAAGTGCAGCCTTGTTATCGAAATAACAGGCAATTATCGTATTTATACTCTAAGTGGCACTATGCCCGATTTGTACTCGGAAGGTCGTAGGCTCGATTCTGACCAACTACCACGCGAATGAGGTCTCCAAATGGTTTGCCATTTATAAAACCAGGAGAAAACCCCCACAGTTATTCAATAATCCCTCCCATTTACATTTAGAGCCCCCAATACACAATACCAGTGAAAGTGAGATTTCAGCCCACGATACGAAAATCGCTGCTGACTGGCGAATATGTGAAACCGACTATAAATCGGTATTATAGTTGTTACCTACATTTCACGGCGGTTTTCGCTCTTTCTTAGACAAATATTCAGTGATTCAAAAAAAAAAAAATTACCTCAAATTTCACGACCTCTGAATATGTTCAACGCATTAGCGACATACACTAAACGGCAAAAATTAACCTTGCACACCGACTTCGGAATAAAGCATGACAGCCCACTATTAGCGACGATTAATATAAAAAAAAAAGAAGGGATAGTAGAACAGATGACATGAAACAAGATAATATCCCCTGTGGCGAAGAGAATCGATATACTATGAACCTAGGAAACTAATTCACCTTCGCAGTGCTGAGTATTTTCCTATCACTTAATAGGAAGAATATAGCGTTGTTCTCAAATTATCTTAAACTCCTTCTTACGCTCTCTAAGCGATATCGGCCGATAGCGAGGCTGCTTTGTAACCTTCGTCCCGGTTAGCAGATGTATGGCGTGCAATACAGGTTTGACTTTTTTTGTTTATTTTACGACATCCCAGCAGCTTAAATTAATCCTTACAATATTACTATAAAAATGCTAGTTTATATTTTTCGCTTTCCCACTCCTCCCTCCTTGTCATGGTCCCGATTCCACGACGGGAACACATGTAGGCTGGATCATAACTAATCATTATCCTGCCAGACCGGTTGTATCTCGTGCTTCTGACACCGGCACTAATTACGCATCAAGTTCGCCACGCAGAACCTCTCCTACGCGACGCACTGCGCGTTTTTTTGTAATCAACGACTTTTTGCTCCGTGTTGTAACTTAGGCCGTATTCAAATAAACCTTAACGTTAGCGCATCTAGTGAAGGGGGGTACGCATCCAGAAAACAGTTTATTCAAACGGGATCGCTAACCTTTTATTTATAGGACACGGACGGCCGAATAGCACAATAAGAGTAAAGTCTCGACAAAGAAAAAGAAGCTAAGAAAGGGCAGCAGGGAAAAAAATTACCTCAAAACATAACTAATTGTGCGATCGAAGAACTACAGGTAAAGAAGTCGTAGGCGAGAAACTGAAGTTAAACTTAAATTATTACATGTTACAAAAGTAAGCAATCTTACGTCGTGTACCGCCTCAGGTCAAATTTCGATTCTGGATGCTATGGAACGTACATTTAGCAGAAAACCTACCTTCCTGAGGCAAGGGATGTCGTAGTAGTATTCATAGTTGTGCGTAAAAGAACGTTGGTAAAGGCTGTTTACGGTTAATCTAGCACTTTTGAAAGCCCTGCTTAAGATCTACTTGAATGCACGTTGTATATTCTTCCGCTATATGCAAAATAAACATTGCCATGGGCCTGATCACTTTATTCATGCGTCGGTCAAGTAAAACTATGAAATTATTGGACAAGTTATCGTTTTACAAATCTACTAATTTTTACATCCCTATGCATAAAAAACAGAAGGCAAGAGAAATCAGTTCTTCAATCACAAATGTTAACCTATTCAGCATTAAGGCCACGCTTCACCATGCATGAGCGTATAGGGAATTAAATGCTAAATTCGGACAAGGATCTCATAGTTATTTTTCGTGGTAGTATTTTCAACTAAAGATTTTGTGTTAGAGATTGAACGCATCTAGATTTGTAAATCGTTTTAATTATAAATTCGCTTTTTTATTATTTGTAAAATGCAACAATTTTACGAAAACTGAAAAAGTGCATTTAAAGTTTAAAATAAATAAATAAATTTGGGATGGTTTACAAATCTAAATGCGTTCATTCTCTAACAAAAATTCTTTAGTTGAAAATACTGCCACAAAAGACGACAGAGATCTCTGCCCAAATTTAGCATTTAATTCCCTATACGCAGATGCGTGGTGAAGCCTGGCCTTAAAGTACGGAACTATTCTCCCTCCATCGTTACAAACTACTGGGCGCGCGCCAGTTGTACAAATTAAAATATAAGAAGGTAGGGACAGTAACTTTTTTCTTCAAAGGTTCAACTCAAAAGCGGTAATTTTACCGTGAACAACATACACTAATGTTTAATACTTTTAATTATTTATATGTAAGAATTATATACTTTTTGAAAAGTTAGAATAGAACCAACTATTTACAATGACACCCTATGGCAACTAAGGGGGCCTCTTTAAGAACAAGATTTTTATTCGAGAGATAGATTTCAAACGAGTTCAATTAACCGCGAGCCAACTCCAGCGTTCTTCCCACGCTCCGCGCCCCCGGACTGATGAAATGCTCGGGGGCCTCCTGCTTGAGATTACCACTCACCGCTGTGCGCCCGTACAATCAGGGGCTGTAAGGAGCGCGAGAAGAGGCGACGTGCAGGGGGCGCGACTCAAAGTGCCCGCGGGGGTGCGGACAGGGGGTCGCTCCCGCTGGGGCTAACACAAACGCTCCGTGGCCTGGGGCTAGCACTTGGAGGGGCGCCCGTCCTTATAACTCACCAAGGCGACACTTCTCGTTCTTTACAAATGCTTTCGAGTGTATAGATCTGGTTCTCCGGAGGAAATAACAACGATATTCTCCACTGACAGACCAGTAAAATTCACTGTAAGGCTAAACTCCATGGTCCTCACTGCAAAAGAGATTGTTCCATTGCCACTGCAGCAAAGAGAAACTTGTCTGGCTTTTTTTAAGACTTGTCTAGTGCTGACTCCGGAAGTTTGGTTGTAAAACGCATGTTAATGTGCATAACGTCTGAAGACGACAGGGCTCTCTAGAATGCTACCCCCCTGTGAGCACAAACAACTTGCACTACAGAAATAGATCAAAATCTGTTACGCTGCAACAATTGGCTCGTCTACAATCCCTAAAAGTAAGTGTACCATCTTTTTACTGAAATAAATGAGTTCCTGGGTGCGTGACATTGGGTGTCAGATTTGCCGCAAAGTGTATGGACAGAAATAATTAAACCACATATGTTTTTTCCCCCCTGGAAAAATACATTTATTTTAACATCATCTCAAATAACGTGCAAAGAGGAATTCAGTGTTATAGCGTATGCAATGGAAAGTAACATAGAAACGTCAAGAAATAATGTTCAAATATGATTAAGTTAGGTGGCCGGTAGCTCGGGGCAGTGGACCTGTACGAACAGCTGTAATAAAGTAACACGCGCCGACTCATCCAGTATATATAGTTTGTGCCACCTTAACTTGTATCTCGGAACTACCAAATAGCTGTATGCGAAGCTCTTGGAAGGCAAAGAAAAACACAGAACGAGGCACGAAAGTAATTTATGTTTTATGTTGTTCTAACAGTTATGTCGGGTGAGTCGCCCGCGCCTATTTATCCGTATATATGCAAACCGTAGACAAAATTACCCATCTACAAAACATCTCCGCTGTAAAATTTTCGTCTATTGTGTATCCTAGTCCCATGCTGTGTACGTACTCGTGTTCGACGCCGTTGTCGGCCTGCACCAATCAGCGGCGCGAACAGAGAATCGCTACAAAACTGCATGGAAGCGTTGATTTCTTTTCGTCGATACAGTAAGCGGTGACTGTAATTTTATGTCACATGAAGAAACACAGTGTCTCGAAGTAAGGCAAATGTGTGTTACTAAGGACGCAATCGTCGCGTACCGAAGTATTCGGTAAACATCACAATTATCTGTTTCAAAACAATAAGCAGACGTGCATCTGAAACGTAACTGCATCTCAACGTATAACTGACTAAACAACATCCGTTTACCGATTATTGTACTGATGACAACGAATCAACGCGCACATGGCACGATATTTTGTTAGATGGGTAGTATTTAGTGCGGGTTGCATAGACACGGAAAAATACGCGCGGGAGACTCATCCGATATATCACTCCACACGTCATGAACAAAAATACTGTTTTGGCCATAATGAACGGTTCTTTCTGTTTAATTTGTATTATGAGAAATGCAAACAACCAAATTTTACCTGACAAGTTAAGGCGAGGCACGATACGTGAAGTTGTAACAAACGTATATATTAATATTAATTATAATTGCTTTTAAAACCATAAGACGATCCCTTATAGTTACAATGGGCTCCAAATCACCCGAATGGCTACTCACTCTCAGTGGTGATAATTTATGATAAATATCGGGGTAGGGGTAGTTTCTCGAATTTCATCCACAAATTATGCAAGGACGAGAAGGGGGGTAGCAGATCCAATGTCTAGCACTGTCAGCGAGACACTTGGCTATTTCGGTTCGTTGCTCCCTCAGAGAGGTTCCCATGGCTGTGGGGTCGCCCAGGGCGTCACCCTCCCCCTGCACTGGCAGGCAGGAAGTTCCGCTTGGCGGCGCCCGCACTGCCTCACTCGCACGCATGCGCACTGCAGCGCCGCTACTACCCGGCCTGCACACATCGACCCCTGCCACGTGGTGCTCGCGCACTGCCGCTGCACGAGCACGAGTAAAAAAATATATAGTAACTAGTGAAATCTTCCCCACAACCACTCATTAGTGTAAACTGCAACATCTGAATTACGAAAGAACAGCTTTAGAAATTTAAAACATAACAGATATTAACAACAAATTTTTACAGAAATAATAGCTGTCTCATACGACAACCTCTATATGACTAGTACCAATTTCAATCCCTTAAAGACGAGAAGTAATTTTCTTAAATGAGCTTTCTGCCTATTTCCAAGGACTTCTGTAACTACTTTTATTTTCAAAACTGCCTCCGAATATTCCCAGAACTGATATTTTATAATTGTGTACAGGTAGAGAGGGTGGTTGCAAAGGGAAGAAGGGCTCTGGGTATGCTGGGAAGGGTGCTGAATGGAGTCAGCTGTGAGGTGAAGGCGTATGGCACAATGGTACGGCCAATGTTAGAATATGCTGCAGCAGTATGGGACCCGTATGTGGAGGTGGAGGTGCGAGAACTGGAAAAGGTGCAGATAAAGGCAGCAAGATGGATGAAGAGTAGGAGGAGGCAGGGACAAGATGATGAGGAAGAAGGGAACTATAGGTCGTCAGTGATGAAAGAAATGGGGTGGAGCTCATTGAAGGACAGGAGGAAAGTTGAACGGTTAGTCAGAATGTACAGGGTGGTGAATGAAGAGGGATGATGGGGAGCGCTACACTGCAAGCTAAGTAAGGGGGTGTTTAGAGGAAGAGGAAACAACAGTTAGAAGCTTCAGAGGGTGTGGAGGAGAACAGAGCGGGGTAGGCAGTCCATGCTTGTGAGGTCTGTGAGGGAGTGGAATGTGTTGAGGGAGGAATTGGTATCTGTGAGAGCGGTTGGTAAATTCAGGATGGGAGTGGAAAAGGAGTTGGTTGGGTGAAGGAGAGTTGAGAGAGCTCGCCACCGGGCGGCAGCCTAATTGCGAGTGCATGTTTGTGTGTATATATATATACATGCGCAAAACATTTACTCCAGAGTAAAACAATTGTCTCTTGTGTAGCCGGAGTCCCGTGCCGTGTACGTACACGTTACGGCGCCTCGTCTGTTAGATGAACATTAGAAGCCGTTGTCAGCCTGCAGCAATTAGCGGCGGAAAATGGATAATCGCTACAAAACAGCACGTGCGTGTTGATGTCGTTTCGTCAATACAGTAAGCGGTGACTGTACTTTTATGTCACATGACGAAAAACGAGGGCCCAAAGCGAGGCAGATGTATGTTAGTAAGGACGCATTCTACTAACGTATTCTGTAAACACCACAATAATCTGTTTCAACACAATAAACGGATATGCATTCTTTGAAACGTGACAGATTCTCAACGCATTGCTGACATAATGCCGTCCACTCACGGCCTACTGTATTGACAACGAATCAACGCGCACGTGGTGTTCTGCTACGATCGATGTTTTGTCAGATGTGTTGCATAAGGAGAAACAGGCGCGAGATATACTCCCGTGTTTATTACTTTCATGGAAAAATTTATTTAAAACAATGGTGGAAGGATTAAAAAATAGCTGATAGGAAAAAAGGTAACTAGGGCCTCAAAAGTCCTCACTTTACCGTGAACAGCCTAAAAGCAGAAGTGATGACAACGCGCACACTAAGTGAGTGAGCGAAAAGATTTGGGCGGCTTTTCACAGCGAAGTCTTGAGAACCGAAGAGGGTGATTGAGGCCAGCAGCGCTGAAATGAAAGGGCGGGGAAACGGGAGATCCACGAGAGAACCCGCCGACCAACGGCATCATCCGGCACAATTCCCATATGCGAAAATTCGGGAGTGACCCATCCAGGGATTGAACCCGGTTCGCCTCAGTGGAAGGCGAGCAGGCTAACCGCTCTCCCACCGCGGCTCCCTAATGCGCATACTGTATAGCCTTGATCACCTGTCACGAGAGATGCTATCAGGGGTGCGATTCTACATATCGGGAGACAATTTACGACGCGGAAACAATATGCGGGGTAGAAGTTACCATGGCACAAAGTACAGTGGTCATTTCGTCATCAAAATATCATAAACTCTGCTGCGCTCGGCCAGCGATGCTCGTGTAAACAATGCAAAGTCGCAGACTAGAACTGCGCTCGACTGACAGCACGTAAACAAGTAAATAACGCCACGGTTACAACTGGACCATACTGAATTACTAATAACTAAAATACGAAACTGTAAACTGGAACACGACCTTAGTCCCGATTCTGTGCTCTGGAAATTTTAAATAGGCTAGACCCTACTGGTGGCGGTTGGGCTCGAACTCCTTTCCACGTGAACGTCAGTCACATCGTATGATTATGGGACACGTTTACCATTTACTGACAAAATGCTGTAAAGTAAACGTGAAATTATATTCCCCCCTCACGACCGGTAAATGAAAAGGTCACGCAATCAGATTTTCCCACGAAACCGATGACGAAAATTTTGTTTCATTGATGCACGCGGTCCCTACTACTATATATAATTAAGAAATCACAGTAAACAAATACGTGTAGTTTGATTAATTAAATAATTTTAACCTTTTAGTAGCATTCGTAAGGTAGGCCTAATTATTTTTATCTACTAAGTTACGTACAAGACAATAGTGTAAACAAATTTACATGGAATACCAATATATATCCTTGTAGATATTGGATTTTATGAATATGGTTACAAATTCAGTTATCATCGACCAAAACGTGATGTGCATAAATTAGAACGAATAACATAATGCGTGTTTAGCCGACGCTAATGGTATTCACCTTAATACATCACAAATAAAAAGACAAAATTAGCCCAAACGAAATCTGTATTAGTAAATAACGAGGTGTGACGTTTAATTTGACTAGTATTTTTATCGATGTGGATAGAGCAACGACATCTTCGTAAAACGGACGAGTAACTATTAATGAAACTTTTTACAGATAACGAAAGTGTTAAAAACATAAGGGAGTCTTGTGCCTTTCATTACAAATACATGATTTTAAGAAATCTAATCACGGCAGACAGTAACTTCAAGATAATCATAAATACAAGAACACAAAAAAAAGGCCAGTTGATACAAATTAACATATAGATAATTAATATGGAGTTACAGATTTGATGCATGTGCGTGTAATCTGACATATATGTGTGTGTTTACTATGTCCAGTGTGTAAACTTTTTATACTGTAATTTGACTTGTCCAATATCTTTGTACAGCTATATCTTTGTACAGCTATGTATTGGAAAAATATCTTACGGATACAACAAAACAAAAACCAAGTGAATATGGATTTACCAAACATATTCCCTAAACGTAATCAAATACCACATGAATACACTTACTTGATACGTAACTACTGATAACATAGTTAATATGAGTATTAAATTGCCCAGTGCTCCCCAAATATTATTACTATTTAATTTATGAATTAAACATACCATTCAAATTGTAAATACGGATTATGGTTGTAGGGAATTCTATTGGTTCTCAATCACAACGATGTACAAGAAAAAACTTCTCAAAATAATTTATCCTTTCCCGCCTTCTCTTTTATTCGTGGGTTATTTGCGTACAAACATGCACAAATTTGCACGAAGTTAAACTAATTTTTAAAAAGTACGTACAAAAACAACTGATGCGTATTCTACATATTGCTACTGTAAAATAATTTATCATGTGTTTACTTTTCACGAGTGTGTGTACAACTAGGTACAGTTTATTAATGCCGCCAAATTCCTAAATTAATAAGTGTGTCTGTACAGAAATATTAAAGGCCAATTTAGTCCCAATGTATTAAAATTAATGTCTTAATTGCTTGTGTTTGGTAGGGCCTATATTGACAGTTTTTGGAGTTCATTGGGTACGTGACAAAATTCATAGTTCTGATTATGTTAAATTAAATAGTCGTCAGGTTTGTTTACATGATCATAAAATTCGACTATGTACTGAAGTCTCAGAGAATAAATAAGTATGCTGATACAAGATATTCGATATACCCACCTCCGGCGTGTGTACTCCTGACCATATACCAGTGCGGGGAAAACACTTCCACTACTACAGAACACCAACAGTCAAAACACTGTTCAGGCAAATTGGTAACAGACGCATGCCGTAAGAACACTCGCAGAGATAAGCGCGAAACCAAAACAAGGCGCACACATCGACCGTTGGTGAGCGAGCACAAGCCAACACTACGCAATCACAGGTGCGGAAGGCAAGCGGAAACAGGCGACGGAAAGGGTCGCACGGCCGCGCCGGAAGTGGAAGCCGACGGACTTGCCGCAGCGCGAAAACAATACCTCGACTTGCTCGCTCCGCGGTCTGCCGGCAACTGGCGGGCGAGAACTCGCGGCCGTCCGGTTACTCCCCCCCCCCCTCTCCTCATTCATAGCGCGGACCGGCGACCAACTAATACGAACAGAGCTCCCAGCGGTTAATTTCAGAACTTGTCCTCCCCGCTCCCTCAGGCAATCAACTTTTCCCCTTCACCAACTTTTCTCCCCCTACAAAAAAACTCGTCAACCACCTTCTGATTTCTTCCGGACAGTTAATTATTCCGGCGTGGCCGAGAGCACTTGCACTTTCAAAACTCCCCCTCCCCTAACTACTCCTTTTGGTTACACGGGTCGTGACCTGGTCGTCTCGCTCGTAACTGACCACAAACAAGTCGTCACACTCCAGTTTGCCGGTGATAATGGAGAGAGGGAAAAAAGTACATATCGTTGTTCCCCCCATTCTATTGATTTGCACTATAACACGACCTTCACGGAGCTGTATCTGAAGGATAAGGAACGCATTAATTTGTAGCGCACGAAGTAGGTTAATTCAAAACATGAAGGCTACTCCACTATAGTCCTCCTCCCTCTCTCCCACCCATTTCGAGATTGCGTGAACCTCTTTTGCATTACTTATGCGGGTGCCTCCCAGAGTTCCTGTTTGTGCAAATAAGGTACATGAACAGGTATGCACGATTTTTTTTCGTCGAGGCTTTTACAATTTCGTGTTATAAAATGCAAGTACACGATAAATTACATTTCCTTAATTTATGTGGTCAAGCTTCCATCCGACACGCACTGCATAGTTCTTAGCCGATGACCCATTTCCGAAGGAAAAAATTATTTCTGATCCAGTGGATGGATAACTGCTACTTGAGTTTGTAAATATTGGCATGTCTATCACGTATAAAACGATATAGTAGTGTATATACGGTGTAGCAATAACATACACGAAAAATCCACAGTCATAAATGCACGTGTTTTTTAGTTGCCGTGACTAGAATCGTCAATTTTGCAAAATAATTCGGTGGCAAGCTATGATGCCAATCTATGGTTTGTTTCACTTGTATGTTCCGACCTTCGTTCATCTCAAATGCCCTGGAGGATGGAGGACATTCAGTCAGCGCTATGCCCCTGTACTCCAAACCACTCTCGTGTTTAGCCGCCTGCAACCAGGATCGCAATGGTACAGCACTTACCTTTAGTATGGACTGCCTCTAATCACTATCAACTACACAGGAGCGAGCATTCGCTTTTAACCTGATGTGAGGTTTGTTATGCTCAGATTTAGAACAAAACATTCCTATTGGGAGAGTTTGGCATGGTGCGCTGATTGGGTTCCAAAGAGGCCGCTTTTAAGCTGACGCCTAATTGAAAAATTCGCTTTATATATTTGCGTTTTACTTCGTGTTTGGCCGGAATTGTGATATATACTTGACCCAGCCAAAAGAATTGACTTTATTTTGTAACTATTATTCACGCCCTCCAATTGTGTTTAGAGTGAAAAAAAAAAAAAAACAGTACAAATACGAATATGTTCGGCATCAAACCTTCATAAACAAACTAATTTTAACAAAAAAGTACGAATTTTAGAACGAAACAACTAAAGCTGTCATTAAAAATAATTTTTCGATTAAGTTGTTACATTTAAATGATGGAAGTGTGTAATCCAAGATCACAGAGAACTTGTGAATACAGAGATGGAACAGTATCTTATTCCGCGAACTCTGACCGCACACGCCAGCAAAATGGCGTCGACGGCCAGCGACACGTCGGAACGCTTTTCGTCAATCAGCGCCTGCTAACATACTTGGCAGCCAGCAAGTTTCCCGGCCAATAGGAAATCTTTCACGCTAAAGACTGTTCACTATAAAGTGAGCACATTTGAAATCAACCTTAGGAAAAAGTCACTGCCACTGCCTGCATATATTTTAACGGGTGCACTGAGTGACATGTGCCCAGTAAAGTGGTAACGATGGAGGAGAAAAAGTTCCATATATCAACGTCGAATAAAAATTGTTAGATGATCATTTATAATGACTTTCGTTTTTTTTTTCTAATACATCGAAGTTTAAAAATGTAAAAATGACCAGAATTGTGAAATTTTCCTTTTCAAATAATTTCACAGTTTTGCTTGACCGACGCATGAATAAAGTGATGAGGCACATGGTAACGTTAATTTTACACAATGCGGAAGAATACACAACGTGCATACAAGTCAGCAAGGCTTTCAAAAATGCTCATTTTACCGTGAACAGCCTATACACATTAGTACAGCCACAATCGTACATAAGTCAAAGCTTATTCCCGGACCCTCATGATACGAGAATGAGCTCCATCACGTCAAAGAAACCGCCACGCCATTTGTGACTCTGTGAACTTATCTTCGTTGCGCCAACGTTCTGCTGGATCCAGTTTTAAAAACGAATATTAGAAATGTGGACAAATTTCTTTAAAATTTCACTCTTAGTGCGAAGAACAAGGTTTATTCTTTACGTACAAAAACGAAGATTGTGCACAGTTCCAGTTAGTTTATGAAAAATTGCAAATATTCCACTTGTTTACTCGTGAAATGGCGTACAAGCAAGACCAGCGCTACCTGGCGGGCGGGGATAGTTTTTATTTGCTAAACTATCGACACTGAGCTTCCAACTCGGGTAGAATAAACAATGCCCACACTCCTACTGCACGTGCCAAGAAGAAGGCATCACACCATGTCATCAATCACTGCCTGAAGATGGACTCAAGGATCACTAGCAGAAGCTGTAGCAGATGGAGTAGAGTACATCATTGTAGCCAATCAGACCCAAGTCCCGTTGCCAGATCATCTCGCAGCCAATCTGCAATTGGGTACGCCAAAATCGAATAGACCGTCACTCAATTTCGCCACTGTGTATTCGCTCGTTCTGTGGCTAAAGTGACGATCATTATTAATTTATCGGTCAGTTTGTGCTGTGTTCCCCGACCATTCTGGTCAGGGGAAAAGACATTATAGACCTAAATCGACCACATGACCAAGTAAAGGCCTAACCAGGTCACTGATTCCCCAAATACCGTTCTAGAGTTAACTGTTGGTGTTTATTGTTAATATCACGGATGTTGTCATGAAAAAAACTTCACAGGGGGGGAAAAATATACCTATGTGTAAAGAAAGTTCCAAGATTTTGTTACGGAGAGAGCAATCAACTGGATTTCGTACCATTTAACCGTTATTATATGTAGAGAGTTACTAACAGTAAAACAACCACATTTTTTTCCTGCCTGGTTGTAATAGTACATAGAATCCAGTCAGCAGATAAACGTTCTCTATTGCAGGCAAAATAGTTCCTTCAACAGTACGACTTTGCCAAAATTGGCAATGTTACTGCGATATCCCCTTTAACATTTTCTACTCTTGCCACTTCTCTAATACTTGATTGCAAAACTGTCCTGCAAATTTTTCTCCGCAAAATTTTTCAATGTTATGACCAAAAAAAAAAGAAAGAAAGAAAACACAAATTAAACCACTGACATTCTTTTCTGCTCGTAAAACAATTTATTTATGGCATGTTTCATACTAAGTCGTTGCTCACGCCTGTAGGATCAATGTCCCATTCCGGTCACCAGCCCTAGCAATTTTTCAAAGTTTGCTGAGACCATTCACGGTTACTTCCAACTATTCTGAGGCCCTGCTAAAGTTCTACTTCCATGATATTTCTCCGCCCCGTTAAAGAAAGCTTAACCTAGTCTAGAAAATTACACCAAAAGGACAACGCGCCGCATTCGTTCGCACTCTGTGTAATAATATTTTGCATAAAAACTATTTCTTACTAGGTGCTGCCAACACACATATATTCTCTTTGTTTTTTTTTACTGTATTAATTAGAAATGAAATATTCTAGAATATAAATCGAATATAAGTAAAAGTTTAATTTAACCAGAAATACGGTACTTTTTTGTTAGGACAAATATACATGATACACGACATAGAAAAACCAAACATGCCATATATGAAGAGATTTTTAAAAGGGTTCGATAAGTGTGAAGCCGACCTCCCGTAGCGCAGTCAGTTGGTGTGCCACCGCTCTGGGGTGCGGGAGGCTCTGGGTTCGAATCTCGAGTAAAGCATGGGTGTTAATTAAGTTAAGTTATAAGTTAGTCTGTAAGCCGTCCCCTGCTAAGCTTTCAAGCATAAAACCGGGAGACATTAAAAAACCCTTTCCAATACAACAGATAAGTGTGGAGAAACAGCGAATAGACTACAGCGAAGGAGCCTGAAGATATTCAAGCGCGTGGTTACTAAACTGGACGTTTGCAGAGCGGCGAAACATAGACCTGAATTCCTGGATGGCGGACTCGAGCAGGGCACAGCGGCCTGGCCGAGACCTCCGCTGCTGCGATCCTCGGACCACAATGCGACTCGTCACTTCCACAGGTTTGCGGAGCCGAGCACGCCCGTTCCCACATCATCTGCATATGAAAGTCCGACAACTTTCTACCCGTTCCGACAGCGAACACGATGGACGCGGTGGAGTTTGCGCTGCGACACGGCGAGAGGAGAAACTACTTAATGCCGGCGGCGCTAAATACAAAACTGCACTGTCTTCCCAGTAAAGGCCACGCTGACGTTACGACAACAATATCCATACACTCTAAGTAATTATTTGTAATTTACCATACCAGTGTATACGTACAGTGGCAAAGCGTTAATGGTAAATTATTTTCTAATACATGTATGGTAACATTCCTACAATTAATCAGGAAAGAGTCAAATGCACAGGTAAGTTCCCAACTTTGTATAGTAGCAATGCCAAACATTCCCATATTTTCAGCCTGACATGTAGTATTATTTCCATAAACTGTATAGGTTAAAAACTTCCATAATAGTTAAGGAAGTTTACCAGAATTCTTTTCACAGTGTACACAGTATAGTATATTCGCTATCTTCTCACACTTTTTGACTCTAACCTCTGAAAAATCACCCCAAGCATGACGCGTTTGGTTCTTTCCTAAATACGTCACGTATAGAAACCTGAAAAATTTCACGAATTCAATGGCCTGCAAGCTAGGTTCTACAGTTTTATGTACAAATATGCCGACATCAACAGCGCATTGGTTGTCTGCTGCCACAGTGGAAGGCGACAATTGAGCCAGCGTTCCCCAGGAAGTGTCAAACATCGTGCAGACCAATGGCTAAAATTATATAAACACACGTGTTTTGAATTCTAGCTTGTCCCGAAATGAATCCGCGAATTCTTCAGGTCTCTAGTCATGTAACACAAGCATTTTATTCTTGTGTTAACAAAAAAGCAACTCATTTTTCGGTAAATATAAATTTTATTTGTAAATTTTGGTATTTAATTTATAATTAATACGAATAACAACAGTGAGAAAACAGGTGCATTGGTATTGTCTTGAAAGAAATAGTTCTTACGCAAAATACTATCACACTGAGTGCGGACGAATGCGGTGTGTTTTACAGACTCGGTTACGTTTGGTTTCCGTGAGACGGACAAATATCCTGAAAGTAGAACTTCAGCAGAGCTTGAGAAAATTTGGAAGTAACGGATAATGGAAAATACATAATCACTGCCGTTCTTAAAATTATATGCTACAACTGACATAATAAAGCCGAATGTTTTCCTTTGTCAACCAATAGGATTTCACTTTCAAATTGAAACTTTTTACGAATAGTTAATTGAATTTTTCTCGTATAAGTTCGCCTACTCGTTACGTGAGTGATTTTAACTCACAATCAATTTTACCCTCTATTTCCGTACGTAGACACCTCGTTAGTAAACAGTCTCGATTGTTACCGTAAAATATAATTGAGGTTGTTGAATTATTTCCACAAATCACCAACTTTATAAAAGCGGAAGGGGAAATAATAACTGAGGTCAAATATATGTTAAGTTTAGTGACCGGAAATGCACAGTTACGAACTTGAATTTGACGCGCAGAAGAGATTTCGATAGACTTTGGTTATAGCACAAGAAAGTTTCAAGTTCTCCAACTTGCATGCGGCTTTGCGACTGTAATGTTTATGTTTATTGCGTGACTGTAGCAAGCACCACTTTTCCATTATCGTATTCAACTCTTACTGCTATTCGTGTGGTTATGGTTATTTCGATAGACTACGCGTTGGTTATAGCACAAGAAAGTTTCAAGTTCTCCAACTTGCATGCGGCTTTGCGACTGTAATGTTTATGTTTATTGCGTGACTGTAGCAAGCACCACTTTTCCATTATCGTATTCAACTCTTACTGCTATTCGTGTGGTTATGGTTATTTCGATAGACTACGTGTTGGTTATAGCACAAGAAAGTTTCAAGTTCTCCAACTTGCATGCGGCTTTGCGACTGTAATGTTTATGTTTATTGCGTGACTGTAGCAAGCACCACTTTTCCATTATCGTATTCAACTCTTACTGCTATTCGTGTGGTTATGGTTATTTCGATAGACTACGCGTTGGTTATAGCACAAGAAAGTTTCAAGTTCTCCAACTTGCATGCGGCTTTGCGACTGTAATGTTTATGTTTATTGCGTGACTGTAGCAAGCACCACTTTTCCATTATCGTATTCAACTCTTACTGCTATTCGTGTGGTTATGGTTATTTCGATAGACTACGCGTTGGTTATAGCACAAGAAAGTTTCAAGTTCTCCAACTTGCATGCGGCTTTGCGACTGTAATGTCTATGTGTATTGCGTGACTGTAGCAAGCACCACTTTTCCATTATCGTATTCAACTCTTACTGCTATTCGTGTGGTTATGGTTATTTCGATTGCAGTACGGCATTAAGGCCATATTTTATGTTAATTTTTTATTTAGTTATCTGAAAGTGATTTATATAAGGACCATATAAATGTAAACATTGTAGTAAAATGATCTTATTTTTCAAAATATAGCACCGAAAGGTAAAAAATTCTGGAGTATGGTATACCAAGTTCCTGCGCTCCTAACTATCTTTGCCAACTAACTCACATGTACTGTGATATTTAACATATACACAACATATTAATTAAGTATCAAGGATCTTTCATTTGAGTACACAGATGCCAAAAAAAAAGTCTTCTAAATGTACTGTAAAGTAGCTGTGTGTGTGCATGTATATATACATACATACATACACACACACACACCTAGTAGATAAGCCAACTAGGCAACGATAAAATAATTCTGCACATCATGTATCAGTCTCATAGTTGTTCGTGGATTAAGCGTAGCGCCAGCAATAGATAAAGCAGTAACGGGGCAATTCTCAACCATAGATAAACCCTTTTTGGAATGAGTGCGTAAAAATTCCTGCTCTAACAGCAAATATTTTGATGAAAACATTAAATGGAAGCGAGTCGACTAAAGCAGTTACACCCACGTATTTAAAGCGTCTTATTTAAAGTGCAGTATTTTAAGTGCCCTCTGCTAAAATTGGTTGCTTGGAGTTTAATATGCCTCAAATTAGGAATTAGCGCGATAGTAAAAGTGTTTAATTCAGCACGCACCTGTTAATACCATTACTATTATTATTGATGAGGCAGTCTATGTGAATACACAATTCAATTATTCAATTATGCTAACACGGTCAAATTGCATGCAAACGCAACCGGAAAGATTATAGACAATCACTAGGCAGGAAAGAAATTATATTTCTTGATCTCCAGCCGTATTATGTTCCAGCGCGTGCTTTCGTTTTCAGCAGTGGAAAAGAACTAGAAGGCGGTGCACGCATAACAGCGGGGATATTTTCCCGCGCAACTATTGTGTGCAAATGTCGGGCTCCTCGGGCGCGCTAACGTCGAGACTTAATTCTGGCGAATTCTGAGAGCAGTCGTTACCCAAGTGCTGGTTAGGAAGAGAATAAGGAAGGGAAATGGGCTCGAGGGAGTCTTGACGACCTCACACAAACAATTCTGAAGCCAGGTACACGCCTCCTCCAGTTCTCTACATAACTCCTTCACGTGGACTTGTACGACAGGCATTACGACCGTGTGAAAGGAAATTATCACAGTGCAACGGTGATTTCCTAATTAACTTTGCAGACGGCGAAGTTACCGCTGCGTTTTTGAAAAGAAATTTATTGTCAGTCGCCTTCGTGGTGAACAGCCCCTGTTCCAGACACGGTTTCTTGGTATCCATTTCCCCAATTATTCAAAACGTTTTGTTTAGGTCACGCCACACTAAACTCCGTAGGCTTACTTCTTTATAGCCTTCTGAAATTATTTAACTGTCCCTAAACAATTTACGTAACCTCACAGTAAACAAAAAAACTAATAATCAAATGTTTGTGAGTAAATATCACAGTTATAGAACAATAAATGAAATTTGTGAAAAATTGTTTACGATTTGCGACAATTAGGGAATAGAGGGAGAGTAAAATTTCGTTACGTTTCCAGCACGGGAATAAATCGCCGACAATTACTGTGGGGAAAATGGACTCAACAGAAAATCAAATATGAAAACCCGAAATATTCACAATCGGTGCCTCCACAATCTCTAATATGACCCGGAAACTCTGCAGTAGTCATAGTATAGGCTGTTTATTGTAAACACCGCACTTTTGAAAGCCCTTGTTAAGATATACCTGTATGCACATTGTGTATTCTTCCACCATATATACAATTAATATTTCCATAGGCCTATCACTTTATTCAAGCATCGGTCAAGTGAAACTGTGAAATTATTAGATAAGTAAATATTTTCGAAATTTGCTGATTCCTAAACTTATGTGCATTAAAATAAATAGAAGCCAAATAAATAATTAAAATATACAAAAATTATTTATAACACTTGTCATTCAATGTGAAGGCGTGGAACTAATTTCCCTCCATCGTTACCAACTTCACTGGTCGCATGCCGTGCCGGTCACTGCACCCGTTGACATATAGACCTATGAAGGTAGGAACAGTGACATTCTTCAAAGGTTGATTTCAAAAGTGCTCTATAAACGTGAGCAGCACTTAACTGGGTGGCTTTCGCACCGGCTTGGCAATATTACGACTTGGATTCGGATTCCCGTAGAGGAGATCTTTTCACTGGTTGTCGGTTTATGTCCTACATAATTTCCTTTGCCCTCCCCTTCGTGGATCTGGCCGAAAACAACAGCCCATTTTCACAGCCATGCACTGCGACCACCGAAGCAACTTATGATAATAGCCGCCACTATAATCAGTGAACTACTTTCACGCCAAATTTTTCTGCGACCGGCTCGTCAGCAATGCGACTTAATTTATTTTATAGTGGGCCCATTTAAAAAATAGGCCATATTCAACACGTCTGAATCTTCAGTTTAAAGAATGAATTGCCAAAAAGATGTAATTTATGCGCTAACTATGCTTGTAAATAAAAAAGAATAACACCTTCACTCTAGCCTAGGCTCGAATACATGATCTATAATCTTCTAGTCACACCTTTTCACACCTCACTGGCCTTTCTCTCAGTGCGAATTGAAACTATGAACCTCTTGAAGTAAACGCAGAAGTATCACCCCTTTCGATAAAGAGATTATTTCAGTTATGGGACAGATTTCGTGTATACCGTCAATGTATGATTTTTTTTTTTTTACGCTATGAGCAAAGTCATAAATTCGAGTATTTTACTGTACTTTTTATTATTTCTATAAAAACATATCTGTAGTGACTAACATTTAATTCCGTATAAAAAACTTGGAACGACTTATGTTTTATTACACTTATATTATTTCACGTATGATGTGCACGAATTGGCCACAGTTCAACGTGAATATAAGATGAGCTGGAATGGATGTATTTAAACTGGTGCTTGTTTGTAAGAGCACGTTGACGTCACAACTCCGAGACGATGCGCGTGTACCTGTCTCCGCTGTCCGACCTTTATCACTCCGTACACTGGTTGGTGGGTCGACCTCTTTGAGGTCCTCTCTGACTGGCGTGGAGGATCGCCTCAAGACGGACAGTGCTGAACATGCTTGCCGGACACCGAGCAAGGGTTTTCCACAGTTCGCTGTTGGACAAACACCCCAACTGAGTTGCCAGACGTGGCGTCGTGATCGCCAAACTCGACGTCAGTAGTGGAAAGGCTACTTTCAAGTAGCCGTAAGTCTAGGCGGCATACGGCATGCAGAGCTTCGTTAATTACGTTCCAATTACAAACAACAGTTCTTTTGGGCGGTATATTCTTACTAATGGCATTAAAAAAGCTTTATAGTACAAGAGCCAGAACTGACATTTTACTCTAATTAAAAGTTTTTTTTAGGGAGAGAGCGTGTGTGTGTGTGAGAAAGGGGGGGGGGGAGAAAGAGTTAGAGTGAGGGTAGATGGTTAAAACAGGTGTTTTCACAATAGTTTTATGTTTAAAAATTCTAACGACAAATTTTTATAGGAATGTGCAGCAAACTTATCTTTACATAAATGTGTCATAAAGTGACAAAGGAAGGCCATAGCTGAAAGTCCACAACGAAGGCGTGTGACAATTGCAAGCCAGTTAAATAATGCGAAGAGGTAAAACATCTTACGCGTTGCACATGATTTTGTAACTCTTAGCGCTCCCGCTTTTCTATGACTCGAGAGTGCGGACTCGAACCGGCCACCTCCGATGCTCCCGCCCGATGTGCTAAGCGTCATAAATCTCGCGCAATTTATTACGCTCGGGTCGCGTGCGGCAATCCTTCGTCCGCAGAAATGATGCATTCTTGTCTGGCGACGGAGATGGATGGACGCGATCGAGTGCCCTCGGCAGGGAGGACAGCGATGGTGGAGGTCCGTGGTTCAAGTCGGGCTGAGAGCGTTGGGGGGGGGGGGGGGGGGAGTCCATCACTTTCATCCGGTCACGACAGCCACCTGGCGGGCGTGATGTGTGCATTGGAACTGGTTGCTCTTCAGGGTCATGTTCCAAAACGATACTCCAAGAATAGAGTAACATAACAGAGGGAAAACTTAGCAAAGCTAGAGTATAATTGGTTTTCGAACGAGCGATTACTAGAAATACAAAAGGTGTATTTTACTTCGGATATAATCAGTATCTCCTATCACATGTTATATATCGCATTTCCTTTTGAAGGCTTGCTTCATTTAACCCCATCCCCCCTCAATTCCCACCTTACACTTTGTTAAACGCAGAAATAATGCATGAAAAGTGTAAAAGTTTTACTGTGGGATGATGCTCAGCTGCAGTTTCGGGACACCACCAAAAGCGAATAAAGTTTACTAGCAGATTAACATTTTGGAAAGCCGCCCAGATAACGATAGGACGCGAATCCGTTGGTTGTCGGGCGTATTCGGGTTGGGGGAAAGGAGAGAGTCATGACCCTCCCCTCCTAACACACAGAATCAGTATTTACGTATGATTTAATTCAGCGAATCCCGTAATCTCATCTTTGTTGTGCAGCTTCCCCTTCACTTAATCCTTTTCACTCCGAAACTCTTGAGATAACTTGTCAAAACTAATTCAATGTCGCCTAAAAAGATACTGATTAGAGCCCAGAGGATTTTGCGGATTCTTCCCGTGACAAGGTAGAATTCAAACACTCATTATTTTGATGTAATATTAGATAGAGTCCATTCACAGTTACTCCCAACTTATTATGAAGCCATGATAAATTTCTACTTCCGAGATATCCATCCGCCTCATGCAATCAAAGCTTAACAGAGTCTAGCTAATTACACGAAAGGGACAACGCACCGCATTCGTGCGCACTCAATGTAATAATATTTTGCTTAAAAATATGTATTACTAGGCATTACCAACACACATAGTTTCTCTGTTTTTCTTCACGTTAATTATACATGAAATATTATAATTTATAAATAACATATAAGCAAAAGCTCAATTTAATAAAAGGATAAGTTATTTTTACGTTGACATGAATATAAAACGCTTGTGATACAAGGCATATTTAGTAAACAACCAAACACGTCATACATAAGGTGGTTATTCAAAGGTTAGATTTAAAAATGTGAAGAAAGTGCGAATAGACTATACGATTGGGCGCGGTTATTTAAAAACGTCACATTTGACTGTGACCCCAGTAATGAACAGGAATCAACGGTGTAAAGGAGTTACCAGCAAAACAGTACAATTATTCTCAGTGAAGTAACCAACAAACAAGCAGCAATAGTCGCTCGAGTGTATAGAGGACTTTAAAGGGCAGTGTGCTGCGAAATGAATCCGCGAAATACTGGGGACGAAGTGAGCCCGATAGTCTACCAACCTTGTATGGTAACATGGACGACAAAAAACTGAACCGCGTGTAACCATGACAAAATTACAGAAACAGCGCAGCAGATTTGCAGATAATAATTTACAGTTTTTGTTTCTGTGTATAGGACAAAATGAAAATGACTAATCGAAATTGGTAAACTTGTTGAATCAAAATAATGTATATTAAGATATCACTAGTTCGTCTTCGTGGACAAAAAAAAAGTATTATTAGAACATTGTCATAATGTTTTCAGTTGTTACACAACCTGAGAACCACTTTGTTGCAACTGGAGAAGTCTTGCTAAATAAATATTGGTTGAAAAAAAAAAACTTGCATTTTCTGATAACCAAAAATACTGGTACTACTATTGATTACCATCTTATTGAATTCGGAAACATGCGATTACTTTCTAAATTGTATTTTGAATGTTATTTGCTAAGATAAAAACGACAAATGTGAGTTCAGAAACTTCTTCTTAAGCTGGAGTGACGTCACAATAGCACGACACGAGAGCCGGACACATTACAGCACGACGAAATTACACGTGATATTTTATTCAGGGAACACAATACCCAGGCAATATCGGTATAACAAGTGTCGTATTTGGTTGCTGGAGGTTCCTGAAATGACAAGTCAGTCAAGTAACATTTAATATTTACAGAGTAAATATCAAGATAAAGTGAATGATTTTTTACTTTTTCCGGAATCAACCCCCGACTGGGTCACTGGATTTTCGCATGTGGGAATCGTGACGGACAATGTCATTGGTCCGCGATTTTTTTCGAGGACCTCCCGTTTCTCCCGCCCCTTCATTCCGACGCCGCTCCATTCTCACCTCAATTACTCCAATCGTCTCCCAAGACCTTGCTGTTAAGAGCTTCCTAAATCTCTTCATTGTTGCTGTGTTTGCTTTTCACTAAAGCTGAATGTACACGAAAACAACGTATTTTGGCACCAAGTTAGTACTGATACGCGCGGACCCCCCCCCCCCCCCCCCCTACAGCATCTTTCTGGACGCTGCTCGAAATTGGGTCACCACAACTCAATCCACCCTTCTCAAGCCCCTCACCAAGACGGAACCACTACGTAATTAGAGGGGCGGGGAATGATTGACAGCTGATCACAACTTGGAGGGGTCAGCGGCGCGGCGAGATATTGCACGAACTTTCTGGCCATCTCCTCCCTCTGACACAAGTCGACGTGTGAAGAATGTTTCGGCTAGGACGTCTGCTACTATAAATAGCGTCTCATCTGGAGGGTCGTCAGTATGTGATAGCCATCTGGCGAAGTACGGCGTGATGTTAGAGAAGTAGAGGACCAGTGGCGGCGGATGGTGTGTGAGCCTGTGGCGGCTACGAGTGTGCATGAGGTGGCTACGAGCGAGTGGTTGCGGGTACAGTGCGGGAGTGCTCGGGGCGCTACACAACGTTCCGGATAGGAAAAACGTGACATATAGGTTGAGGCAAGGTAGGACCTAATTGATGAGCGATACAGACTTGATTCAAATACATCATTTTATCTTACAAAACTGTTTATAATGCCTTGTTTTAAGTATTTGATTTTGTTGATTTCTGTGAGATGACGGACGATGTGTAAATATTACTTGTAAATAGGAAGTGATAGCCATTATATTCGAAATATATAAAGCGACAGAAAAGGGAAAACAATTTAAGTGCGGTTTCGATTTGTAATCGGAATGGTTCTGCGGCATATCATTTGTTAACAGACACTTTACTTTGCTAAATATGTTGTGTACAATTCTCAGAGCAAATAACCAGAGTTCTCGCAACGATTAAGGAAATCATCTGCATCGAATTTATTAAATGGGAAAACAACTAGCAATACAAATAATTCATGTAGTAAAAGCATTTTAATATGCAATGCTGTAGGAAGGAACTACGAATTTAAAATTTGCTTTATGACACATTCATGGATGTCAGTTGTTAATAGAGTGGAGTGACGTGGGAATACACTTAGCATTAGCGGAAACTAATCATTATAATGGCGGCGATTTATGACTCCCGTGCTTTTGGCAACGCCGCGTCAGTTCCGCCACGCAGGCGAAAAGGAGTCAGCCGGGAGTGTGTACAAGGTGCGGAGCGGAGATTATCACACGGTAAGAAAAGGAGAGCAAAGGATGCAGGAGAACAAAGGGCGGAAACCAGACACTGCTCAGCGTGGAAATGCGCGTCGGTAAGCTGGTTCACACGCGGGCCTCACTTCCCTGCACCTACAGCCCGTTCACCTTGTCACGAACCCTCTCTTGGTAGGCACTGTATACCCAGTCGGCCGAGACGTGGGCTCGCGGTACTGGGGCCTGGAGTACTGCTCTTTTTAAACGTTTGTTTACTGTTGATACTTTCAAACACAATTTTCCGTTTCAGGTGTTGCGAAAAAATTACTACGCGTGCTGTACTAAAGTGGATCCAAAACATGTATCGTCGTCACAAACAATGAGCTAGAGGCTTTGTGCTTGACTAAAGTAACGTAAACCAATCATAAAATAAACCAGGGACGTGGTTTGTGAACTAGCTCCCTACAGAGAACTTCATTGGCCATTGAGTCTTTAGGTGTACATTACCGACCAAAAATAATCTTCATGTGCGTTATGCACATAACTGTGTTACAAATGGGATAAAAGTTATTTTCGTTGACAAGTCAAACTTTTATTGTAAGAAATAGCAATGTATACAGTTGGGACCACGCAGCAATCGAAGTCATGACACATCGTTTACATGGTAGATGTGCTGTAGCTACGCCATTGGGTAATCCTACATTTAGTACAAATTTAACATTTTACGGGGAACAAACTAACAGCTTTTACAGCAGAAGTACAAAACGAAAAGCCGCTAGATTAACGAGTACTCGTTCGAACCTGTGAACCTAACGAAAGTCTCGTCAAGCAACAAAAGCTGACTGTTCGCAGACCAAATAAAGAGTCGAATTGAATAAACAAAATAATTTTTCATGCACAAAAATATTTTCTTTTAATTAAGTTCCCGTACCCACCGCATGATACGCTTCTCGTGAAAGCAATTCACGAGTGATTACGCGAATCACATGTTTAAACGACGAAGAGGTACGTATTCACAGGCGTGCCGTTTAAATACACCCACATCCTTATGACCGTAGCCGTAATTTCGACGTTTGTCGCGAAGGACATATGAAATTCATTAGAATTTCGTACGGAAATAAAACAATTTTACAGCTATCAAAGAACATTTAACGAAGACCACTTTATGCCAAACGTACAATTACAGAAAGCATATGTAAAAAAGTAATAAAATAACGTTTTCAGGACGTTCATTTTAAGTGTGTTTGTAAGTTTTCGTATACGTATGCAATAGTATATTGATGACGACTTCCGACAGAGAAATTAATGTAAGATTAATTGTTTCCAAAGGCAAATTAACACGTTTGCCTTGTCATCAAGATGTCACGAAGAGAGGGAGGGGGAAGGGTGCAATAAATTGTTCACGTCATCCTTATTCATCGCGCCATCCAACCTACAGCAGAAGCAACTCAGAAAAACTGACTGTGTTATTCCCCAAAGGAAATAACTGCCACACTTCCACATTTACTCCTATTATACACAGAGTTTATGATGGATCTTACGTTAGGGGAGAAACTGCGAAAGAGCGTATCAAAGCTACGGTTATTTTTTCTATTGACAGCGCTGAGGTTATTGATCAGCAGGTATCAGTTTCGAAACGCCAACATTAAATCAGGGATCTCAGTATGCTCACTGGGCGGAACACTAGTCGAAAGTGCCACCAGAAGAAATAAATTGCTTGTCTCTCGTTAGCAATGTATTTGTTTTTCAATGATAGGAAGGTTAATTTGGAAAAATTGTAACATGGATATTCAGTTCAGAAGGAAATAATTAAACTCTAACCCATCCTCACTCTCTTTGCATCCTCGGCAGATAACAGCAATATTAATAGTGTATTGGCTAGAATTACCGTTTACCACCTCCATGAGTGTTGTCTGTAACTGCTGAGACTATATTAACATTCCGTAAAACACTGGACTCAGTAGGAAGTCTAGCCTGCATGCCAAAGTCAAAACATCGCTCGTCAGTGGCCAATCAGCAACCTCAGTAAATAAAGGAACACTGGTCAGCAGTGTCAGTTGCTGACAGTAGGAAAATGAATACGGCCCACATTTATTCACCGACATTTGCCTAGAACTGAGGGATAGAGGGGAAACAACTCTTCTGAGGTGTACGACCTCCTGAACGTGAGTTGATATGAAAGAAATATTAATCCAAGGCTTCGTAAATGGGGAAGTGGCGACTAAGAATTACCTCGAGTGCATTTAAGTTCTAGAAATATTTTATCCCGTCGTTTGGTTCCCACACGTTGCAGAAGCATGCCAAAACAAACATTACGGTTGGTAACAAGACAACAACGATACAGCCACGGACTTTCTCTGGCTCATGACATAAACCTTTGTAGGTACAGAGCTAATTTATAATTGACAGTGCAGTCGATCAACGTAATGTATTCTCATTCATTCCGTTGTGTAACGTATACTTTCAATGATTACTTGTCAAACGAAACAAAGTCGTTCGCTGCAACATACTTACCAAACGAAGTATTCATGTGGTAGTTGCGGGGTTAAGCCCACATCTCGGACATTAAATTCACTGGATGCTGTCGATCGCCCAGGCACGGACCTGTAGTATGCATACAAGTAATAGCAGTCCCTTGGTATACAATACGGCATGTTTCTCTGCCAAACCAGTCAAACCACACAATATAGCACTAGAGATATTCGGCAATAACTAGTTACTCTTATTAAATTTTACTGTGTATTTTCAAATATTAAATACAAGGCATGTATCCTTTTTAACATTTAACCCTACTAGTCTACGTATTCAATGTCAGAGGGAGCAAAATCGTAGTAAAACTGAAATAGAGCTTTACTGGCTAGTAACAAGTGAAGAGGGATTTAATTAATAATAACAATAACTAATAAATAGAACAACATGCCTAACTACTATTAGAAAAAATAATTTGAATCAAAGCAAAAAAATATAAGAGCAATCTAGCGGAAGCTACGTATAACAAAGTACCGGTTTGGAGGATAATGCTAAATATATTGGGTTCCATTCTGAGTTTTGTAGCTAGTGATCGCTGAAGTGATTGCTACAGGACACGCGATAACAAGAGACAGCAATACACGCTCCGGCTAGTCGCATAAAAAAAAACTCACAAATATCTCCGAGCGTAAAATTGGATAACCCTAATTTCTGAATAGCGGGAGATGCGGAGAGTTGCCATGCGGGTTGTGTCACAGCCAGGCGTAGCCGCCAGAACAATTCCATCAAACAGAGGTCGGCCACCTCCGGGCCCCTAACAAGGGCTGCTTATTTGATCAGGTTGGATTCCGCGTAGCTCGGTCACGGTAAGAAACGCCACAGGTGGAGGGAGCACTTCATTATAACGGACTCCGAACCAGCTGGTAACCGATTCAGCGCTCAAACTGCGAGTCATGCAGCGGGCTAGTCGACTTGAAACCATCACCTGCACGGCACAACCGGCATGGCCTTGGCGGTCATGGACCAGCGATAACTATCCGCAAACCTGAAGACAGAATTCTGCGTGCAGAAATAAACAAAAGGAAACACACGCAGTTCGCCTGATAGTGTGTCCACGAGGGAGTAATTTTGAAACTTAAAGGCCCTTTAAACCTTAACGTTAATTTAATGTAGCTTTTGATCAAAAATAGAAAAATCATACTTGAGATTTTATTTTCACTGCCCTGGAGTGCAAACAAAACTTCATATATTACTTATACGTAATAACAAATAAATCAATTGAAAGGCCAACTAAATTTGGGGAAAAATATTCACCACGCTGTAATTACTGAATAACGCAGAGCAAAAAAATTGTCCCTCTACATTCGGTAAAACACGCGTTGATAAACGTGTGAAAAATAAATTATAAGAAAAAAAGTAATGGTGAGTAGTTAGTCACAGCCAAGGCGCGAGAACATGCACTACGTCATACTTGAAAACCCAATCGGTCAAATGTTGTATGAAGTGGTAAAGCAAGGTTACGAATATGGGCTACATTATACGGTTCTCTCGCCACAAAACCAATGATGTTAAATTTATATTCTCCGTTTCACATTCCACATCCAATATATTAAAATGTTCGCTTGGAGTGATTCACAATAGTCTCGCCTCTCAAGACATCTATGTTATGAGCCGCCCAAATTTCTTCACTCTCTCGCTCAAAATAGTCACGAACTTCATCATCATTATTTGGATTCCATTTTAAATTGATATAGGAGGTAAATTTCTTCACACGTAATTACTAGAAATTTTGTAAATTTGTATATTTTTAAAATCAACTAAGGAGTAATAAGTAAACTGACTAAGGCTTAGTAACACCCGCCGAAATGACGGTATTGTTTATTTGAAATGCACAGACTGAGGTTAGGGTACCCTGAGAAAATCCATCGGCTCAGACCTACCCCAATCGCTGTAGTTGGACGGTATGACGGCAGTAACCAAACCCTGTGTCCAAGCTAACGGAAGTAAATTTCACGGAACGTTAAGGCCATTTCTTGTTTGTTTTTCAGTAGCTGCGGCACATTGTTTCTCGCAGAAGGCTGGTCAGGAGAACTTAGTGACTAAGTACACACAACAGGATGACGAGCGCCAAGGCAAGGAGGAAACAATGGGACTCAGTTGAATGCAAACTTCCACGCGGGTAATCAGCGTTACTTGAGGAAGTGACGGTTGTTATCGATTAATTCCACCGGCGTGAGTGGTGCACCGAGTAAACAACGCTTGCTTCAAGTTGGTTTGACCGGGTTAATAATCGCAGATTTATTTATTTAAAGTCACGTAACCTGAATTAACATGCTAAAACTATGACCTATTTGATAATTTAGTAATTAGTTTTTAGTAAGCAACAAAACTTACATACACATACATAAAGGGTTTTCACGATAAAGCGAGCACTTTTGAAAACAACCTTTTGAAAACAACCTTTGAAAAATGTCACTGCCCCTGTCTGCATGTATTTTGACGAGCAGACGAATTGGGCATTCGCCCTCTAAAGTTGGTAACGACGAAGAGAAAGTAGTTCCATGTATTAAAGCCGAATTAAAAGTGCTAGGGAAACATCTGAGAATTCTGAAATTTTTTATTCAACTTTCTGTATTTTTTATGCATCAGAAAAAGGGTAAACTATTTTCTTTTCCAATAATTTCACAGTTTCATTTAACCGACGCATGAATAAAGTGACCAGACCTATGACAATGTTAATTCTACATATGGCGGAAGTGTACAGCATGTGTACAAGTAGATCTTTAGCAAGGTTTTTAAAAGTGCTCACTTTACTGTGAACAACCTTAACACGACGTTTCGAAGTAAACTTAAAACTTGTTTTTCGCCAGTAAATATTGTCGATGAGAATCCGTTACAAAACATGCAGTAGCTAAATGTCAGAAATAACATCGATAAATGAACACATAAATATCAGGTGGGAGGAGCACACTTGGGGGTGCGGTAACACCCACTTGCCAATGGGCTTTCGAGGTGAAGACCTTAGGAGCCCTTTGTCCTTGAAGTGTGTGATGGAATGATGCCCTCAGATGTAGCGGCGACGGAATGCAATCGTGGGAGAAACGGGAGAACCACGAGGAAACTCACCAAACAACTGCGACATCCGCCACATTTCCTATATGAGAAAATCCGAAATAAACTTACTGAGAGTCGATCCCGGATCGCCTCTCAAAAGAAGACAGGTGCGCTAACAACGCGAAATGCACGGTTCCTTACACTCTAAAAAATTTTTGTAATTTTTACTGAGAGTAATTTTACAAATTCTTGTAACAGTACAGAGATTCTTCTTGTAAAACTACAAGGTCCGTGTTTGTATTAGACCTTAGAAAATGTTTGTACTATACTGACCCGTTTCCACGAGCTTCAGCAAAATGGCGGACACTCAACAACGTAAAACCGTATATAGCTCTTTGTGCAAAAACTATTAGTGATATAAAGTGTAGCTGCGTGCAAAAAGAAATGTATTGCAAGTTTGAATTACATAAAACACTCAAAACAACTCAAATAATCATAATAAAACAACAATTTCAATAAAACGTGACCGTATTATTCATTATTTGTTGGTGTTTCCTAGCTAAACGTAACTCTTGAATCGTCTCTTAATACCCCGTTGTTAAGAGGCGTCCAAATCTCTTAACTCAACAACTGAACTCTTTTAAAGAAATAAATGTACCTATTCTTCTTAACCGTATAACTTCAATATTTTCTGAATGCATTTGCACTTATATTTATAGTAAAAATAAATACTATATCGTAAGTCAAGTTGGTGTTGTGGTGAATGGTGCGGGTTATTAATGCATGAGGTGTGAGTTCTAATCCCCATGCTGGCAATGTGTAACTTTGTTTTTTTTCGTAAATTATATTTTGAATTTTCTCTCTGTTATTAATGAATCACATTTGTTTTCTAGAAGAAAGAAAGAAAGTAATTTTATGTACACTTCTCAATAATGTCAATTGTAATACAAGGCTATAATTTGTAATATTACAAAGAAATGTTTTGCAGATTTTTACAAGAAAACTCTTTTAGTTTTACAAAGGAATTTTCTTGGCAAGTGGGTCACCAAGGATTTTTCTTGTAAAAGCACAAAATTTAGAGTGTACGAAAAATACGTTATTCATTTTGGTCTCAACGCATGCACTACGGAGTAAACTTTTCCTTTCTGCAGCGGAAGGAGCGTGGTTTTAATCAGGCCTGCGTTTAATTACCCGGGCATTAAAACCATGCAAGGTTGTGGATAATGGTAGGGAGAGTATACAATGAGAAAATCACAATACCCGGCCGGCGTGGCGGGCTGTGTCGGTGCACTAGAAAACCAGCCATGCGTGAAAGCGGCAGGGCAGTGCCGAATTACTAGCGATCAGTCTATTAGATCTTAATTACCACGAATCACTGGAATGGCCGTTAAGGGGCTCCACCTTCTTCACGCTTTTATACACTTCTCAGGCGCAGAAGCTCCAAGAGTGCTTTTAAATGACGCAAAATAGATTCCGTACCAGACCTCACATACAAACTCTCAAACGACAGTATCAAGAAAATTTATTACAAACGAATTCACGCACTAACTTATTTCAAATGAGTAAACGACGGTCCGGTGAAAAATAGTGACGATATTCATATAGAAATACCGGCTCTACACCTATAATGATATTACTGTCAATAGCCCCTATTGACTAATAAAAAGAACGTTTTCTTTAATCATCAAAACACTATCAGAAATTCACTCTATTATTTTTAATGAAGCGCTCATGACAGCTGCGTGTTTCGCTAGATTGTTGCACACCTTAAGTGCATGATTTACTACTGCCTCACTAGCTGATGCATAGTTGATCACGTGACCAACATACAGCCAATATAATAATCATCGTGCCTGGTGCATTGTGTGCTGTCTATATGGTATCATTCAGTTTAATAAGACTCAGAGACGAAAATATTTTCCCAATATAATGTTGCATAATTTAGTCCAGTCATTAACTTATAACAACTTGGTAACGCTATCGTTTCCTACTATAGTTGTTTCCAATGTTTCAAACAAATGGAATTTTGAGATTTCAAGGCCGGGAAACCTTTCTTAAATATTAAGCTAACCTCGCCAGTCAAAGATTTGGGTGGGAAATTATTAGACAGTAAGTACTGATAGAGACCCGATATCCGTAACTATATTTCAATGCAGCCATAATCAGACTTCAGGAGTAGAAGCCTCCATTGGAAACTGGTGGATTCCAAAAACTCGACTCCTTCTTTCATGGGAAGGGGTTGGGAACCTGCTAGGAGGTCTGAGGATTTGAAATACCCTAGGAAAATGTTCGAATTTAAACCTTAATAGTGTGTATTTAAGTTTATCCCGGCTTCTGGAGAATATCATACTGAGTTAAAGTTTTAAATGTGGCCACTTTCAACATTTTTTACTCGTTTTTCTTTCCCTTTTTATATCTCTCTTAATCAAGGCTCTCTCAACTTTACTCCTTTCCAGTTAGTTAATGTGTTTTTTTTCATTCTGGTCCTAACGGTTTCAGGCTGTGAGGGCATCGGTGGAATTTCCAATCTCCCAACTCTGGCCAGTCCACCCCTGAATACAGACGTGTTGCAATAGGGATGCTAAGGGTGGAAAAGCTGTGAAATGCTTTTGGGCACAGAACATAAAGTCTTTACATTCTTGCTCTACCTTTCAGGCCTTGCCTGAATATTTACATCTAAAGGCTGTTCACGGTAAAGTTGGCACTTTTGAAATAAACCTTAGATAAAAAGCCACTGCTCCTGCCTACATATATTTTAGCGGTCGCACACTGAGTGACAAGCGTCCAGTAAAGTTGGTAACGATGGATGGAAAGTAGTTGCATATATTAACGTGGAATAAACTGTGTTAGGTAACAATTTGCGATCATTTAAAGTATTTATTTAGCTTTCTGTTTTTTTTTTAATGCAGCGAAGTGTAGAAATGAGCAGATTCGTAAAATATCTACTTTTCTAATAATTCCATAGTTTTACTTGACCAATGCATGAGTAAAGTGATGAGATCCATGGCATATTTTAATTTAAAATATGGCGGAAGTTTATACAACGTGTATACAAGTAGATCTTAAGCAGAGTTTTCTAAAGTGCTAATTTTATAGTGAACAGCCTATATAAGAGATCACAAACGGTTTAGTGGTCTCGGCTGCAATGTCGCAAATCGCCGGCCCAGCTGCCGAGGTAAACAAAGCGACATGGGACATTACTGCGTGTCCACAGCCCGTGTCTGTTGGTTATCTCGCTGTTGGAATCCTAACGACGGCGTCTAGACGCGCGGCCCCCGGGTTACGCCACTGGGGCAAGTTGCGACACCCCCCGACTCACCTCAAGGAACGCCCCGATAACCTCCGGCTGCGATTCGCGGTGACGTAACGTGGCACGGCGTGACGCAACACTGTTGATACCGGACAAGGCGGAAACTGCGTCGTGGGCTGGTGGCTGTGCGTCAGATGGGGAAATGACCCACTCACAAGCACTACTCTGGAGAGAAACTAGTGATTCTGAATTTTGATATGGCGGCACACCACGCCTCACCTTAGATTTATCGAATACCTCCATTTGAAGTTTCGAGTGAAATTGTTCGGATCGTCAAGAGCTTCGGTCACAGCTTAGTAGACATATATTTTGGAATTTGCACATTTTGGCTGATGTTACATTTCTATCTCTTTAATGTCATCTAAGTGGTAATACATTACGTCTCGCCTTCAATACCGAACGAGAAGTATTAAGAACACTCATATTCTAATTTGCTGAAAATAAACCTCATCTCACAGCATACTGAACGAATAATACAGACTAGTGATGGTAGCGAAAAACTGAGACGACTACATGCGCTTCCGTAATACGGAACAAAGAGAGCGAGGGGGGGGGGGGGGTAAACTACACTCAAACACCAGTTATACTTTATAAATGCGGAATTAAACGGTTTTGACCCCCCCCCCTCCATATCGGTCTAACGTATATACTCACTAGAAAATACTTTTTGTTAAGATACACCCTGCCTAATAGTACATAGTTTGCGAAAATAACAAAATATTTTTTTGGTACAAATCTGTGTTATTATAAAACACGATCCACCACCCTTGCAAAATTGTAAATGAGCTCGGGGATTCTTCCTGATTGTCCGCGAAATTACACACCAGAGCCGGACAGGAGCGCGCGGTCTATCTTCATAGCCACGCGAAGTGACCTCTTGTTTATTCCGTACACCCGGTCCCAAGCTCCCCCGCTCCACCCCCTGTGAAATAATATCGAGAGTAAAGGGTTCCGCCTATAGACTGTTCATGGCAAAGTGAGCACTTTTGAAAGCCCTCGCATTAAGAATAATATTCAATAAATATATATTATTGTAGTCTTAGACGTTAACTTCCGAGTGAAGTAAATGGAATATATACACACAGTGTACATTACTTACATGAAAATATTTATTTAAAAAAGGCGGTTAAAGGATAAAAAATGGCTGAAATAAAAAAGTAACTAAGGCCTCAAAAGTGCTCACTTTACCGTGAACAGCCTATACCTACAGCTGCTCTGCGCATTCGAAGCCACCAAACGCGTGAGCTGTAAGGGCGACTCTTGCTCACTCATCACTTGCCTCATCGCCTCTACGCGCGAGGCACTCGAATGACGTGCAACGTCGGCCCTGTATTTTAACAGCACGCCAATAAAGATACAATTACGACGCGTGTCTAAATAAAACTGAAGTTTCTGTACAGAAAAGATGGCAACTAAAACTGATTCTGAAAACACAATTTTTAAACATTTTCACACAAAAAAAATTCCTTGGAGTTGAAATGATAATTAAAAACTCATCTTTGGGCACGAAACGTTTTTGAGTCACGCGTTTTCTACCAACCTTCTGCAACAAACTTAACGCGGCTGTTAGCCGGAAGGGTTGCTTTCCGTTTTATTTTCGATTCTGTTCTACGCACACGCACACGCGCGCGCGCACACACACACACAGTGCTCGTAAAAAGTAATAATGCATGAGAAATTTCCCAAGGTCATCAGGAATCTCATTCTGCACGCAAGTGTCCACCCGAAGGAGTACTCGAAAGACAAAGTTGCGCCATTTCGGAAAAAAATAAATAAAAAGTTCACAATGGCGGGGTCGCGCGACACGGCTAGGCTCAGTCAGTGGCAGTCCAAACGCGGACTCTGTGACAGCGGAAGATGGATGGGATGTGGCGAAGGATCAGCTAGAAGAAACGCCGACTGCACTGCGTCGTCGATAACGGTATGTGACTCCACCGCTGCAGGCAGGAAGTATTTTTCCGCTTCTCCGGACGTGATTGCCGGCGTTATCCGAGTTGCGACTGCCGTACACGGAGCGCACGCAGATGCAAGCTTTAACTTCACCGCGCGCCTACAGCCTAACTTATTTATATTATTTCAGATTCCACTGCATTCAATGCTAAACTAACTCACTCCTGTTAGTACTGATCCATTAAAAATTATATAGCATAACACGTCCCTGCGCATAAAACTTAACAGCAAACTTGCGGGCAAAATCTCTTGACAAAATGAAAGTATAAATAACGAGTTTAATCAATAGAATGCTAATATTGACGTATATAGATGGATAAGATGATCTCGAGTTACTCGAAGAAGAAACATTGTAAAGGAAATTAAAATTGCAACAGCCGAAATAATGTAACACACGGCATATGTTAATAATATCAAATATGCACAAGTCTGAAAAACTTACTAAATCAACTAAGTGAAATTCAATTTTCTTAGAAAACCGAAATAAAAAATTGCCTTTCTCAATATACAAAAATGAAAAAAGACCGGTTAAATGGAACTAATAGGTAAACAAATATAATTAATTAAGCAAAGAAAAGATAAACATACTCAAAAATAATAATATGTTAAAAATTGCGAAAGTGTTAATGAAGATAGTTATATAGAGTTAAAGGTATTTGATATCACGTTTGCTCAAAACACAGTTACTAGCAAAACCGCCTATTTTATCATAGACCAGTAAATAATATTGGTCTGATTTCATGCAAAATACGAACGTATATGCAATTTGTATGCATATAAAGCTTGAGCAGTAAATGTTACATATTACAAAAAAGTTTGTTTCACAAATGTTATTGCTAAACCTCCAGCAAATGATATTTACTGGAAAAACAAGTTAGGTATTCAAACTCACGTATAATACGAGCTGCTAGTTTTCCTGTGCCGAGGTGTGATTTTACAATGCATATTCAATTCCGATCTGAATCATTCACTTGAGTCACTGTGATGTGTGATATCAAATACTTTGTACCTCCTATTGGGAAATGAGTGAAATGATACAAGAGGAATGACTTTGAAAAGTTTAAATCACAGTAAATAATCAGCGTGACACTGGTAGGCCTGTGAAAATAAAAACCTCCACTAACCCGCTGTCTTCCAATGTTTTCAAAGGCTCAGTTTGCATTGACTGAATTTAATTTCCACACATTCCGTTTACTTTTCCCTGATTCGGGTTTAGAGTGCGAAGATAACATTTGCAAGTGTAATAAGCACACAAAATTTACTGGCACATTTACAATCAGTGGACCACAGAGAAAAAGTACCATGATACCGGAATGAGGTCGATATTTTGCATGTGACTAGGAAAAGTGAAAATGCATACAAATTAAAACACGATGTAGTGGGCGCAAAAATAAATATAAAATAGAAATGGGTTTTCCAATGCAACCGTACTACCAAACCAACGGTTGTTACGGTGATAATGTTAAACAAAAAAGTATACTATATACCATAGTAGATGCGAGCACACTGCATCCCGTGACATGTTGTCTTAACGCGAGAAACTGTGCGACGAAGACCCTAACAACTGTATTACTTTGCACTGTGATATTCTATCCCCCTACTCCGGTCCACAAAACTGATATATATATATAAATATATAAAAATAAAGTGCCAAAGTTTCACTCTTATAAAAGTTTCGTTAAGTGACCACACCAGTATATCCTTATAGTGAGAAAACACTAATGGTAGGATTACTTTTCTTACAACCATGGTAGCAATCTCACGTTTTCTTAGGTAAAAGTGAGATGGGTAGTGAAATTCCCTACATCGTATATATGCGGCGATGCATGCCACATATGCACGCACGCCGCGGCCGGCCCGCTGCCGGCTGCACTGCACACACCTAGACCTGCTCTCCACTAAGCGTGAGCCTCTCAACTGCCGTGCAGTATTCTCGTCGCACTGCGCGTACCTAAGGGACTTTCAGCGACGACGCTATTGTTTTATTGGTGGAAGTTTCAATGCTGGGCCCTTGAGTACTTTTGTATGTATCTGACGCGTATATTTTGAAATGCAACGCTTTGAAGAAGCAGCTTAAAGCCATTTTGAAGTACTAAAAAATGGTGTTTCTAAAGTGCGTGACGTGTTAGAAGCACTCAACAGCCCTCGCCCGAAGTGTATCTCGTAGACGAGCCGAGAACACTGGATGCAAGTTTAATAGTTTCGCAGAAAAATTCAAATTCCCAACAGACTGTGAAGCAGTTCAGGCGCCAGGTATGGCGGGAGCCTAGACATTTGCCGCGCCGTTGTGTATGTGGCGAAACTCCCATTCTCTACACACTATACAGGTTGGAAACTTCATTGGAGTTTGGGAAGTTTACTAGAAATTACTTACAGTTTTGTTTTTAGTTTTACTGTATGACAACCACGACTATTTCCCATTACTTTATATGCATCTTGAAGCATCACGCTAAGGAATCTGGTGGGCCAGATTGGCAACACTTGGGCTGTGGCGCGAAGGAAACCAGAAAGAACCGGAAAGGGGGTCAGAGAAGAAGCGTGCGACGGCGCCGGACCCCAGTGGTGTGGCGGTCAGCTCGGTGTCCGACAGCAGTGCTGAGTAGACACATTCGTGTGACCACTCAGGGTGAGGGGGGGGGGGAGAGTCTTCAGTGTCCTGGCATCAGCTGCCGGTGTCGCGTGTCCCCCGGCGGCGACGGCCGGGGACACGCAGACAGGACAGCGGGCGCCTGCAAACCTACGTCGCGAAACACGCGGCTTCTACCGTCGTGATTGGTGATTGGTGAAAGCACTTCTGAGATATGGGCCCTTTCCCTGTCCCTGAGGTCCACAGGCAACAGCGGATCCCGGTCGCTACTCCTCGCTCGTACTTTGTCCACTGTGGGTGGTTAGTGTGCTTACCTTGTCGCCTCAGAGCGACTTTCTTCCTAACCTATACCAATAAGTCTCAAAGAATAACGGGACTTCAATGCACCTCAGGGTGATGCCCTATACGCCTACATGGAAGATAATTCATGCACAGACATGCATCGCGGCAGAGAGGAGTTGGGCAGCCATGGTCGCGATTACGTAGTCACCCGCTTGACAGAATATATGTTTAGCTTATTCATGCATTAATATAAAATTTTAGGAGCAAAATGGTGGGGATAATGTTCTTTTTTAGTGAGGGGTGAATTTAGTAGAAGGGGGCGGGACGATCAAATGGTCAACATCGATGAACGTGTTTGTTTTCATTTCGAATTTTCAACAGACTGGCGCTGTTATACGAATAAGATACTTGCATGGTTACTTCCAACTTTTCTCAAGCCCTGCTAAAGTTCTACTTCACTTAAAATTGCATTCATGCCTAGACAGCTTCTACATAAATTATCTTCATATCCAACTTCGTTTCCAGAAATTGTCCGTCATTTTAAAATTTCTTGACGGCCATCGTCGTTCACGATTCTGATTGGCTCAGACAGTCAAATATCAAAGAAATTTTAGAACCGGTCCAATCTTCAAATGTTTGAAGCCATCCAACTTTCTCAGACAAATATGGCGCCGTTAATGGAGTTTCGGTGACGTCATAACTGTCCAATTTTATTTGACCATACTTACTGGAAGCAGTTTGATGGAAAAGTTTGACAGTGTAACATGGGCTTTAGAGTAAATGTACAAACATCTCAAAGCACTTACACAGTTCTAACCTCAACGTATACCCACGTTGTTCATGATAGTTCTATTGGCAAACAAATATTCCAATGTTGGAACACAAAGAGTGCGTACTGCCTCACACTCCCTCTATGGTTTTACTCTCAATAAAACGATAATTCGGCAGTGGAGTGTAAATCCGGAGTACGTGATTTCTCTGCGACGATATCGTAGGAAGGAAACGTACCACTGGTGACAATTCTGATCACATAATTTAGTTGACTGCTAGCTGTGATTGCGAGAGACCGATATGCAATTAGAATAAGCTCGAACAGAAACAATTTTCAGCACTCACCATTTTAAATGCTAGACTTACAGTTAGATATTAAGTTCAACCACTTAAAAAAATTTCGCTGCCAATTTCACTGTAAGAACTTGAGTACATCTTTAAGTTAAAATATATGCAATTTGGGGCAGACATTTTTCAAAGACAAATTATGAAATTCTTTGTTAAATGTTAAACCGCTATACCCGAGAGCACTGAAAGTTTCCTTGTCGGAGATCGATTACTTCGGAAAACGAAGATCAATGTTATAGGTACACGAAGTTCCATGTTAGAATATCGGATTAAAACAGGCCAAATCAGCTATCAGGCGGCTGCTTCTAACATGCACATAAAATACCGTGCCAAATAAATAACTGCAACAGTAATCTGCTCACCATATTTGATTAATTATTTATACTTTTGTCTCATTTGTTATTACAATGTTTAATTTTTGATAATGCTTTCACTATTATTAGTGATTATTCATAACATTTACTTACAGACAAGTTTTCACGCTCATTCGTTTTTAATCAGCATCCTTTTTTCCGATTACTTAGTCTGTAATGATTTGTGCACTCGTTGCTTCAAATCCCTAATATGTGCCAAGTACATTTTAAGGTGGTTGTAATTAACGTGCACAGAAATTTGCCACATACATATGTGGGGAAGGAATTGCAACTCAAAGAAATAATAATAAAAAATATCGTTACGTACTGCGGCGTTGATTGACTGCATGGACACAAAAGTCATCGCTTTTCATAGCTAATTTGATTTACGTAAGACTGAAGGCAGGGCGGTACTAACTTAAAACAGAATTTTTTCTACACGACTTACTTTTAGATTCCGTACTAACATCGCACGATATTAAGTGAAGTCAACTGGCTTTATCGTTAAACATACCAGGCTACTATCACAGCGTTTATATTAATACTGTCGTGTTTGTTAATTACGGATGACAACAGAGAATAGGTATGTGAGTGCTAAAACGCCAAGAACACTTAGCTCCGTTGTCTTGCATATAGTTCGTTTATGTATATCAGACTAACCGAGACAACATTCCGCAAACAAGTACTGTAAAGGAAACACTTTGTGACCAGGGAAGGCGATTACACACAGATACATTTTTCGTAGCGACCGAGTCTGCCCGCTCAGACTGGCGCCCTAGTCACTTCAAGCCGACGACAGCGGACATTAGTCTCGTGGTGTGTGTGTGCAGGGGAGGGGGGGGGGGATCGACAAAAAGGTATCAGGGAACATCGCAGAACGATTCGTCGCGTTGTCCCGCACTGCACTACCGCGAGACCACGCAAAGACAGAGAGAGAGAGAGAGAGAGAGAGAGAGAGAGAGAAGGAAGGGAGGGGGGAGGAGCGACATTAATTTCAAGGTCGAGTGAGTCCACACAATACAAAGTCAGGAGCCGTCGAGTGTAAAGACAACAGGGCGACTGCCTGAAGGCACCAGACAACAAAGAAAATTGGAGGCGTTTTAAAATTACGCTGGACAAAGGAGGTGGAGAGGTGGTTGGAGAAAACTTACGTGAATGGTTGTTTTCGGGAACTGTTCATTAAAGGTCAATAGCGCTAAGGCGAATCTCGTGTAAGGGCCGCAGATCGAGACTGCTCCTTTGTCAATGGCGCCTGTCACTTTCCCCCTTTTTTTTTTCTAACTTAGAGGGAAGTCGGAGGTCCCAGGTAGGGGTGGAACCTGAGTGCGCATCAGGGAAGAGCACTAGGCCTATAAGCCTAAGCATGCAGGAAGTGCACTATAGGCTATCTCACGAACAAGTGTACTTTTTCTTACAGTTCTAAAGGCAGTCCTGTTTATATATGTTTCCGTGGATACAGCGGTGTTTCCCCTCGCATCAGATATTTACGTAAACACTCTCAGCTGACTGTCTACCTGCCTAATATGTCTACAGAAAATATTTTTTCCATGGAAATAACTATCTTCCACACAAATCTACTTTCAGAATTATCAAAAAAAAGTGCACTCGTTTGTGGCACAGACTACAACTGCGGGACACGCGCATCGCGGCTCCGCGATCGGGGTCAGTGCTTACTAGTTTACTGGGAGGGAAAACGGCATAGACACCCCTGCGGCTGTCTATGGCATCGTCATCCTCTTTTATAGCTTCTACTACCCACAACCTCCCACCTCCGTCTAAAGTCATGGCCAGGAAGTAGAACTGGAACGAGCAGAAAAATATTTAGTCACAAATTACACTTAAAACAGAGGAAAAAAGTAAAGACGCTACACTGTAAAAATAAGTGTAAAACTACATACAAATTTTTCGGTAATTTTTCATTTTGCATGTGTAATTTGTAAAAACAACTACATTATGTGTAATTTTACACAAATGTTCTTAATAATACAGAGAGTACCACGTGTCTTTGGTGAAAATACATATAAGTATAGCTTAGTAAACACAATGATGGTGTTAATTTACACATTTCGATGTAAACGTAAAACACACCTACTCACTGTATTATGTATTTTACTGCTACATATTCGTTGTATAACACTATATGTTAGCATAGTTGTACATCATCAATTGTGTAATTTTACAATGATCGTGTGTGTGTGAACTTGCATTACATTCTGGAGTATCTGTGAGCGTATATTTACATACACAAATTTTCGGCAATTTTACGTTTTTATCTGTAATTTGCTAAAACGAGTACAGTATTTATAATTTTAGACCAATGTTCCTATGAATTGAAATGAAAACAAGTGTTTGTTTAAAACATGCGATCTAGCGGTAGGGAATAGAACTACTTCGAACTCCTTTTATGTGTTCAAAAGGAAATCTTAACTCCCGCTGATGGAATATGCTGGCTTTCGTATATAACTACGAATTCTTTCAAAGTCAATTGTTACCGTTGCGCCGGGACGTGCAGGGCGTTCTGACCTCTGGGCTATGTGTTCTTTGCGGTCTGGAGAGGGAAACTTCCTCAGCTCGCAGAGAGATACAACTGCTGCAACCGAATGGGTGGTATAAGGGCCCGAGCACACCCCCGCTCTGAGCTTCGGCAATGATTAGAAATAGCGGTCAATTGTTACCACTTGAGATCGTGTTTTCGAAGAGTGACGAGTTCGGCCTGCCACTGTAGGATTTTTTAGTTTTCGCGACATTTGAGGGTCTGCTCGTCGGCTGTTGGGTCTAAAAACCTGACAGCCATCTCGAGCCTTGCCCTTTGGGGGTCAGCGGCGACAGACTCTTGCAGCGGATAGGCACACTTAATTCTTTCTCCTTACTTTTGCTTTGCTAGTACACTCCCCCCCCCCCCCTTTTTTTCCGGGTCCTGGACGGGCGTAGCTCTGTGGAGGGGGTTGGGCTCCCCCATGAATCCCGTGATAATCATCATGTAAAGAACACAGCACCCGGTGCAGAGTTTTATGATCCCAACCTGAACAATAGGTCTGTTGTTTTTTCGAGCCGGGAAGTAAATTCTAGTTTTCCCCTCTCTTCCTCAGACATGGAATTCGAGCTTCAGGGTAGCAATCTGAGAAGGCGCAACTCCAATGAGAACTCGGAGGATGCCAGAGCCGCTCTTCGTACCCAACTGAGCAAGCGACAAGCTAAAGAAAACCTAGAGTACGAACAGCAAACCCTGGTTGAGTCCAGGCAACAGGCACAATGTGCCCTTGGCACGGCACTGGACGTGCAGCCAAACATTCCGGTTCGAAACCGGTACGCAATTTTGAGGGAGCAAGTGGCTTCCACCTCGATCCCCGGCTCTTCAAGCCAACCACCAAACCTGAATCTGCGCAACAATGCGAAACAAAGAAAGCCAACTTTCCGCCTCGTGGTGCGAGACACAGGCAGGTACTCTTTCCTCGTTCGACAGCTCCGAACCATCCATCCCTCAGTCAGGCTTTACCATCAGCATGGCCAGGAACGATCTGCACATCGTTGCAACTGACCTCCAAAAATATGAGGCCGTGACAAACATGCTGAAAAACACTGGCATTCCATACTTCACATATAGTACAAATATCGATCCACCCCAGAAGGTCGTGTTTGATCTGCCGGCAGACACGGACCCTAATACCATCGCAGAGGAGCTCACACAGCGCGGGTATCAGGTGACTGAAGTGTATCAGTTTAAGTACAGGAAAGAAAACGAACTAGACCCCTCCCAATACCAGCTCGTACAACAGAACCTCTTCTGCGTCACTGCAGCTAAGAATGACTCTCTCGACCCTCTTATCTCTGTAACCCGGCTTAACATGACAATTGTTCATCCCCGCCAGTACCAGAGGAAGCTCAGTGACGTTGCTCAATGCAAGCTCTGCCAGGCCCTGGACCACACAAAGAATTACTGTAAACTGAACGTAGTCTGCCCACACTGCACCGGGTCACACACTCTGGATGCCTGTCCCCAGATAGCTGCTGCACCGAAATGTGTAAACTGCAATGGCGACCACCTTGCCAACTCAAAAGATTGTCCCAAAGTAATCGTAATCGTACAGCAGCGTCAGCAAACGGCCCTCAAAAAAATGCAATCCAGAATGCAATCGCAAGTGGCAACAACATCTGCCTCACACGTACAAGCTAGGGATATCTCGCAATATCCTAAACTTCTGGATGCAAAATCTCTTCCCCCGCAAGCCTCCTACGCACAGGCAGCCAGAGGCTCCGTCCGCCACGTTACAATCCCAACACACGCCACGCAGGTGCCCCTAGAGCAGGAAACTCTACAGATGCCAACCGCCCCACCCCGCCGGCAAACCCTCGCACCTGTCCACAACTCCGCCCCATCGGCTCCTGGCGACCTGGGAAGCACCATAAAGGACCTCATGGACCTCATGAGGTTCCTAAAAGAGGCTAATTTCCGGGCCATCATGAGCCATTTCCGCGGATACATGATAGTAGCAAACACCCACCCAGACCCACAAACCAAGTCCATGCTCCTCACGGAGGCGCTCATGACTTTTGCAGAGCAGATGCCCTAAATGGACCCACAATCCCTGCAAGGTTCCGGATCCCTATCCCTGTTGTACTGGAACAGTAGCGGTATATTCCCACAACTTTATGAGTTAGAGCGAGTGCTGGATACGTACGGGATACAAATCGCGTTAATACAAGAAACTAGACTGAAACCACGTCGTCGTTTTGCCATTAAAAACTACACTACATACCGTACGGACAGAGTACGAGCAGGCGGAGGTACCTTAATACTAGTTCATAACAAAATTCAATATCACGTTAATAAGGACCCCGACTGTGAAAACATAGAAACCACTACAATCAATATAAACACAAACTCCGGCCATATAACCGTCATCTCAGCCTACCTAGCGCCCCGAGCAAAATTAAAAACCACGGATCTCGATAAATTAATAAACCAGCCCTACCCCTTCATAATTGCAGGCGATTTTAACACAAAACATACCGATTGGCACAGTAGTATTAATAATACTAGTGGTAACACATTACAAAACCACGCACAGCTCCACAGCTATATTATTCAGGCCCCCGACTCACCTACCTTCTTTCCTGCAAATCACAGACATAATCCGGATGTGCTTGACATAGTTATTACTAACCTACCAAATTTATTTACAGAACTTACAACCCTAACCGAACTAGACTCAGATCACATGCCAGTTCTATGCAAAATTAGCACAAAATCACTTAAACACCCAGAAACCATTTTAGCAAAAATCCCGGTAACAAACTGGGAAGGTTTTAAAACTGAACTGGCGGAAATCTTTACAGAACAGCACTTAACGATTCGCGACAAAAATGATATCGATCCAGCCATAGAAATCCTGGAAAATACTTTAAAAACCCAACTATCAAAACACACAAAAATTTTTAACAGGCGAGAATTTTTAAAGCAAAATTTTCCAGACATAGACATGCTACTTGCCGAAAAACGACAAGCTAGACATGTATTCCAACGAAACAGGATAGAATCAAACAAAGCTAAATATAACAAGCTGAAAAAACAATTAAAAATCAAATTAGAAACACAAAAAATAACAAAATGGGAAAATTTTGTTACCCAACTTTCAGACAATATAAATCATTTCTGGCGGATATCCAGAGTGCTCCGAGGTACTAGCAATAAAACTCAATCTACACCTATCCTTTCCCCAACAGGACTAGCTTACGACCCCCAAACTAAAGCAGAAACTATAGGAAATTCTTTGGAAAATCAATTCACTCCGAATGAGGACCTCGGAGACATAAATTTTACCAGAGATGTAATAACAAACACACAGAAATTTCTAAATAGAAAACCAAAAAAGGAACCGGAATTAATAACCATGCCAGAATTAATAGCTACGAGTAAAACCCTACACCCTAAAAAAGCGCCAGGCCCAGACAAAATAAACAACCATACTATTAAAAACCTCCCATACGAAGCCCTCTGTCTTTTACTGGATATCCTAAACGCCATACTAAAATTCAACTACTTCCCACCTGCATGGAAATTGGCAAAAGTGATCACTCTCCCTAAACCAGGCAAGGACCCACAATTACACGTAAACTGGAGGCCCATATCGCTACTCAGCTCTTTAAGCAAGGTTTTTGAAAGAATTCTCTTAGCTAGATTAAACTCACATGAAATTTAAAAAACGCATTATTCCGCACAGGCAGTTCGGTTTTAAAGCAGGCCACTCCACAACTCGCGCTCTAACTACTTTCGTTACAGATGTTATAAAAACTTCCCGCATAAATAAACAATATTCAATAGCTGTATTCCTGGATGTGGCTAAAGCTTTCGACAAGGTTTGGATACCTGGCCTCATTCAAAAACCAATTAATTTTAAATTTCCCGATTGCTACATCCACCTCATAAATAACTACTTCTCCAACAGAAAATTCTTTGTAAATTTAGAAGGTGCAAACTCCTCCCACCGTCCCCTAACTGCAGGAGTACCTCAAGGCTCCGCAATATCTCCATTTTTATATAATATTTACACTGCCGATATCCCCAGCACTTACTGCACTTTACAGATGTATGCTGACGACACCCTCTTCTATTCAAAAGATAAACATATCAAATATGCATATTTGTTTGCACAGTGTCAACTAGACGAGCTGAGTCAGTGGTATAACCGATGGAAAATTAAAATTAATGCAGAAAAAAGTCAAGCACTCATTATCACGCGCAGGAAACAGCCAGAAATTAAACCCTTAAAATACAATAATGTAAACATCCCCTACTCAGACTCGGCTAAATATTTAGGCTTAACAATAGATAATAAACTAAAATGGTCCGCACACATAAACGAAACAAGGAAAAAAGCTCTAGGAAAAATCCCCTTAATTTACCCACTACTAAAATCGCCTCGGCTTCCTAAACGGCTAAAACTTTTAATGTATACTTCTCAAATCCGCTCAGCCATGATGTATGGAAATGAAGTATGGGGAACCGCGTCTAAAGCATTAATTAAATCACTTCACGTCGTCCAGAACAAATATTTAAAAATAATCGCAAATGCACCGCCGCGGACACGCATTTCCGACATTCATGACGCACTTAAACTACCTTATATAGGCAATGAATTTCATTCCCAAAACAATAAATTCTATGATAAATTATTAACACACTTAAACCCCGTACTCAAAAGGATAGGGCAGTATCAACCAGACACGCGTAACCACCTAAAAAGACCTAAAATGCCGAAATTAACACAGTAAACGACACTGAAAATATCACATTAAAACCTCGGCAGAGCGAGGAAATTTTCTGATCAGTCCGGGACGGAAATTCGCTAACTTTTAATAAAATTACTTCCCTGTGGCTATTTCCAGTGCACTTCTCAATCCTCATCGGAGCTGCGCACATCCTCCCCCCCCCCCCCCCAAACATAACAAAACGCCTCCAGCATTTGCTCTTTCTCATTCATGCTGCAAATTGTGCCTATTTTTCGCGCCGATTATTATAATTAAACTTATTAATATTCTCCATAATGGCAATATCTAAAAATTAAAATCACTAAATATCATCTCACGCTTCACCCTACCATTTCGTAACATGGCAAGCAAAACTCACAAACCTTGAAATTAACTTCACGGGACTCTTGGTTTGATTAATAATTTTATAAAGAAAGAAAAAAATTGATCTACTGCAGGCATATGGATTTTTCGACACCATATGCCAGCGTTGTTAATTTTTAATTTCACAAGACCTGTATTTTCAAAATTGCTACCGTTAATAAAATACAAACTTGGGCACTCAGTTAAATGTTTGCCACCCACCTCCCCCCCGCAGGCAGGGAAGGACAGGGTTAGGGAACCGCGACTTTGCTGGTCTGACTGGCGGGCTGTCTGTGTTGCACCGGGACGTGCAGGGCGTCCTGACCTCTGGGCTATGTGTTATTTGCGGTCTAGTGAGGGAAACTTCCTCAGCCCGCAGAGAGATACAAATGCTGCAACCGTCTGGGTGGTATAAGGGCCCTCACAAGGGCCCGAGCACACCCCCGCTCTGAGCTTCGGCAGTGATTAGAAATGGCGGTCAATTGTTACCCAAATTTGGGAATTACCTTTTTATAACTGTGTTGAACTACCAAGATACAGAAAGGTGTAAAATTAACATGAAGTTTATAAAAATTCACTTACAAATTATGTGAATTAACATCACGCAATTGTAAAAGAACATATGCCGAAGGTAAAATTGCTTAGTAAACCAGTGAAAAATTTACAGAAATCGTGTAATTACGATTGCAGTGAATATGCGATTCTACAATTTTGTAGTGAACAAATACACATGCACAGTGGTGAAATCACAATTGCGATGTATGTGTAAAGTTACTTACCGTGGAGAGAAAATACACGAATGTTGCAGTTTACTTTCTCCTACATAGTAATAGCAATTTTACGTCATTTAATGTAAAGATAGTTGTACAAAGTATATGTTATTTTACTAAGTTATAGGCTAAATTTACTTGGAAGTAGAGTAAAAAAACATTGACATATGTAGGTGTACAATTACACTGACATCAGAAGAGAGACTACTACCACAAACACTAGTGTCAAATTACACCATTTTTTAACGGTGTAACTCTGTCAGGTTATGAGTTCTCTTTGAAATTCCTTGCAGCTATGCAACCTGTTTACTTACTATAAGCGGTTTATCTACCGCGCGGACGCAATACTACGTTGACTAATTCACTGCAAAGTTGTTGAGACGGTATTTAGGCCCTGTATGCCATTGCAGTCTTACATTAACATAAGAGAGAGAGAAAATTTGTCGAAAAATATCGATTAACATCCATTGTTACAGATACTTGAACATTACAATAATATCACGCCGAATTTTACTAGTTTTAGAGGGTCGATATTACCTACCAAACAAAAATGCACGCATTTAACAGCTTCGTTCAAATTAACGCTGTACCAAACTGTGTGGTTGAATATCGTGTAGTTTCTTATTTATGTTCATAAAAGCATTCCCATCTCTCTTGAATCAAGCGTGTGTACCTACCTCAATAATCAGTTTCAGCTATAAGTCGTATTATGTTTTTCGTCCCATAATGGATAAAGAATGACTTCATGACGTATGTACCATTTAGTCTGAAATAACCTATACTGTCTTCAGATAGCAATTTTGTTTTTTTCTGAAAACCCTCTGATAACAATTTAACGCTTCCACACAATGATGCAAATGTTACACATTGGAGTGTCCCTTCAATTTGACCTACCCCAATGTATCTTACGTCGACGATATGCTGGTTACGTCATACTCAAGGCAAAATTCTGAGAGAACGAGAGCCTGGAGTTTTAAGTCACGCGATTGGCACAAAGGCTAAAGACTGACGGAGCTTCGTGATTAAAATTGGTTTCTAGTTTAACAACTCAATGCACGGCAATTTTTGAGTCGTTGAGTCGTGTAGGGGCGTCACATAAAACATCAACCACGAAACGAAACAGCCTGATACGCGGATGAGGAGTGTCAACAGTAGACGTACTGCATTTTCCTTGTATCGGTTAAAGCAATGAAATGTAACGTGCGTTTATTTAGTATTTAAAATTGTATCCTATAACTCCAGGCCAGCACTTCAACGTGCACGGAATTGGGCAAGCAACTGGGACGTTCATGAAAACCCCCACTCAATGCAGCCGCCGGCAGGGCCCGAACTCGCAACTTTCTTGATGCAGGCCTGACACGCTACGCGTGATGGAGCACGACTGATAGTTGGGTCAAATACACTACAAACTAATACCAGAAAGCTTGAAGGTTTCTGCCAGAAAACGTAGCGGTGTTGTCACCTCCGGTCACCAGATAGCAGCAACTATGTTCAATAGTGCCTACCAATGATATTATGTTACAATACCAACGTGGTGGATTATGAGGACGAAATTTCCTTTTCTTTCTGGAAAGTTTGTTTGACCATGGTCAAAAACTAAATCAAGAAAATGAATTCATAATATGACAAATATTTTAAACGTGGGAAATATTAACTAACAAACGTTAATTGTTATAAACGGTTTTAGTATATCTGAAAAATATAGTAATAGTAACACCTCTTGCCTGCCACTAGATTTCTTTTTCACACAATCGCAACTACTGATCATATACAGTTATCCTGTATTTGTTTCTAGTGTATTTGGTTGGGTACAGGAATGTTAAGATTCATGGTACATAACGCTCTTCGAAGACAGAAGAGTGCTGTAACTCACCATAACACCTGGATAGCTGGGAGACTTCAGTGAAGACGACGTGTGTTCGTCAGTCCCTGTCAGGTGACGGAATGTTCGAGCGACCAGGCCATCGGCGCACCAGACACTCAAGCACGCAGCCATAGAACCCCACACACACACCCGCAAACACACAGACACACGTGACACCTGTGTTGTCGAGAGGCGGGCGACGAGGCGCTAACGCAACTATCTATGCGCGTTTTACGTTGTATGTCATTAAGGAAGCCCGCTCACCCGTGCGTTACGCAAGTTCATCCAAGAGAGCGGTCTCTATTGTCTATTCACGACCTTTTCACACTTTTTGAATCAAATTTTTGAAAAATCACCCCATGTATGATGTGTTTGGTGATTTTCTAAGTATATCCCGTGTCATGAGCGTTTTATACTACTCTTAACACAAAAGTACCTTATTTTTGATCAAATTGAACTATTTACTTATATTTTATTTATAAATTATAATATTCCATCCATAATTAATATGCATTAAAACAGTGAGAAAACATATGTGTTGGTAGCGCCTAGTAAGAAATAGTTCTAATACAAAATATTATTAAAACTGAGTGCGCACGAATTCGGTGCGTTGTCCTTTGGTGTTATTTTCTAGATTCAGTTAAGCTTGGTTTGCACAAGGTGGAGGATTTCAGAAAAGTGTGAAGTATCCGTGAATGGATTATACACAGGGATCCTATGGATCGAAGGTAACGGAAAATAAGTACACTTTTCTCCCTTGCCAGTCCGTCTGATAAATTGCGGTAAATTTTTACTCGCAATGGCATGCAAACAAACAGAACACGATCATCCGGCATTCTGCAGTTGTTTTGTACATCGGCGTGGCAAAATGAGCGAACTACACTAACGTGCGGTGATCTGTAGTAGCCTAATTCATTGAAAATCAGATGAAATCACGTGTAAATCGTTTAAACGGGGCCAATGAAGCAGTACGCAGGTTTTCGATGTCAACAGATCTGAATTCACTAAATAGCTTTAATTTTCCCTGATTCACATTCAGATGCAGCGTGATCAGAAAAAGAGGGCCGTTGCGAGATCTCTGGTTACAACATCGTAGTTAATGGCATCATACACGTGCCGACATTAACAATTTCCAACATTAATTCGCTTACAAATTTTTCGTCATACTCGGCGAGTAGGCGTTATTCCTTTGCACGTAGTTCCAAACGACAGTGACAATTGTGTAAATCAAATTTTTCACATCAAATGTTACGTTTGTAATAATGTAAGCGTGTTCTAAAAAGAATTAACATGATGATGAAAAGCAACTTACCAGAAATAACATCCTAATAACGTTGAGTAATAAGAGGATGTAAGGATGCTACTTAAAATAACTTAGATTGTTGAATTGTAGCGAGAAGTATAGCAACATATTTCAAAGCAAAAACGAAAAGGTAACAATCATTTGATGTTGAACACACTTTATGATGCATATTACAAATGACATCACATCATATAACCAGAAACTCCAAGCTACTATAAATTACACTGTGGAAACTCACCCGTCATGTTAACAGGTGGTATTTAGTTCAGTCTCGTGATGAAGTGATTTTGCAAGTCTGCTGTGTGACCAAAGGTATCGGACTTAAACATAGGCTGAAGACAAGAAAGCATTTTCTTACTAGACAAACTTTTATATATATATTTTTTAATTACAGAGGTAGAAGATTACACTTAGGACCTCTAGGCCACTAAACGGACTGCAGAGCTGTAGTATGAAACGTACTATTTTAGCTCTGTGCGTACGTTCTGATAAACATTTGCTGAAGAATAACATTTAAAAATCGCAACCCGTCTGCGCACGGGTTTCGGCTTATCATTTCATCTCGAAAGTGAATTTCGTTGGGGTTTAAAACCGTTGCGAATGTCTCAGGTTTTCTTTAGAACGAAAAATTCTAGTGCCGAAAATTAATTTTTTTACGGTGTCGTCACGTTGAGAAGGTACCATGGATTCACACCACGCGAAGCAAATAGTCTGCCAATTCAGAACTTATGCGCAGAGTAGAGATCTTGCGGCAAATGATGGACTCGCCATGTCGCTGCTCGCGAGTTACCACGCTATATCTCTATGGGGCAGAACGTAGCTTCTCTCATGTACATTTTGTTCAATCATCTGACGATTCACTAACGAGTATACGGCGGTAAAAAGTTATATTCTTAGCTAGACCACACAAAATTCTCCTCTTCCCACACCCAACGACCGGGGCGTTTAAAGCCTTGACGGGCTGTTCGTCGAACTTGAGGAATGTTATGGGTGGGCCGTGGACCACAAGTCTCCGGCGCTTTTTGCCTTCGGCAGTCGTGGCCGTCGTAAAACAGCTGCAAGCCGACCTCCCGCGGGTAAACGTCGTTATTGGATGCGGCTCATCCCTCCTGGCCTCCCACTCTCTCTCACTCACTACAAGGAGTCGGTCAGACAACGGCGTACTGCTGGGTGCCACAACCGCGTCTCCATGCGAACCTCCACAACATCTATTATACCCTCGTCCGAGAACCCTAAACGTTTTATTGGTTCCTCTGGGAACTCCCCCTATGCCCCCTCAATCCCACCTTTTCCCCGTTTACGAGAGAAGAGGCCTTTGCGATTGTTTGTCAGTGTGCCGCGGAAACGATTTACGATCGACCGGATGCAGTCACCGACCGTTTCCTTGTTGTATTTTTTTTCTTTCTAATTTTAAATTTCGTTTACCTCCCGCGAGTTCATCACGGAACAATACCCACTGCTTTGTCCGTCTGGATAATGTTCACTAACTCGCCTGCTTGCGCCGTCTGGCCACAGACTAAACAAACTGGACATTACCCGTGGTCTCTGAAGAATGCGCCCTCTTGTGCCACTCGAGAAGTGCTTTCACGGCGAACACGTAGCAAAAAAAAAACCTTCCCTTTCTACGTTTTTTTTATTCTACGCTTACTAACGTTGTTCAGCGCCCTCTTGCATTATATACTTCCCATTCCCCTTATTTCCTATCTGACCTTGTCTGGTGTGGCAGTAAAAAAGGCAGCACACAAAATCTAAAGATACTGTTGTGACACTCAGGTGTCACCTGATATGAACTGTTATACTGTTACTGTTTATACTGTTAGATATTGGTTGTGTATAAGTAATAGTAATTATTTATTTATTGTATGATGTTACAGTGCATGTAAACCGTGTTGTATTGAGGCTAAAGTCAGGTGGCGGGCACTGGGACTTTATATTGGTTAACTGACCTGGATTGGGATGGCATTTTATGTGCGGAAACAGAAAAAACTATAGTAAGTGCGCGGTCAAGAATAAGGACTTATGCTCATAAAAAAACTTGGAGCGCTGAAGTTGTTTGCAATCGGGGTAAATCGTTGCCACAATAAGAGCAACCTATTGGAGGTGTGTTGCATGACGGAAATTGCCTATGAAAAGGCCTACATGATATGTAATCGGGATTAAATAGGTGTTGAATATGAATGTTTAAGATAGAAGCAAAAATGGTTAAGTACGACAGGATTATCAACTCGTCAGCTGTGGTTGATATGGAAGAAAAGGAAAGGGGCAAAGAAGGTGGTTCTGTGGAGTCCATCTATACTCACTTCATGATGTCCTGAGACAACCGGGAAATGGGAACAGTGTTCAATATTTTATGTTTGCAGTGGAATGTCGAACTCGGTGTCAGGCTCGGGAGTTTGTTGGGTTGTTTGCCGACCTATAGACACCGAGTGAATTGGGACAACCGAAGGGGTGGTTCACTGTTTGTGGTCAGTCTATAATGCAGCGGGAGTTTCGTCAACCAGTGCCACCACCAAACACGCATCTAGTTGATACATGAACCCGTCTACAGCATAACTCAGAATGTGATTACCTGGTGGAAAATCATAATTAAAAATAATATATTGCCATTTGACTTCCCTCTACCGAGGAATGTCTTCATATACCTACTAAACGAATTGAAACTTAAATCGAATAACTGCACAAGTATCCCTAGCTTACTCGAGGTTCGGAAATTAGCATCCGACTAATCCATAGAGACTTTATATGTGTGAAAGAGAGCCCTGTAACTAAAATACGTGTAAGTAGTCAGTGAGTCTGAAAAGCAGAACGCTGAATAAGGGACCTGGTGGGGGGATTGTAAATTTGTGAATTATTTGCGTTAGTATTGCAAGCACATTAAACTTTAAAATGCTATTTCGATTGCTTCAGGTATCGACTAGTTTTTACCGTCAGTTGTTCTTTTTATTGATATGCACAGACCTATGTCATTCCTAATTGATGTTTTAATAAAACTTTAGTTATCGATACTATGCGTCACTTCACTATTATCACTAACTTTTTCTCAACCTTCGTTACTTGTTAGTCGAGTCCTGAAAGATTTATGGTTTCGTGTTAAACTGCTAAGTAGATATACAGCAAATGGTTAAATGTTAGAGCAAGGTACGCTATTTAAATTGTATTGTTTATATACACATAATAAATATAAAAATAAATGTTTTACTAATAAGATAAGTTTACTGGGCTTCCGCCCTCCGCCCCATTCCGGGTATCCTGCTACTGCAGGCATTATTCACATGTCTCTAAATTTTCTCTATCGATTTAATTGTAATGGTTTATGTTTTCACCTCGCATTATACCCGCCCCATGCTCTGCTTCTATAGGAAGTCCTATGACTCTGTGAACAATATGCACACACTCGCGGCCGACACGCGACCTTGAAAGTGGCGGCCTGGAAGGAAAAGGTGGACCCTCATGGCTCGCCTCCTCATTTTTTCCCCATTGCTTTTCGGGATGTGTTCCTGACGGCTGCCATCATCAAGACAGCATCAGCCAACGAGGCATAAGTGCGCGCGCAGGTAAAACTGAAATGGGTTTCTCAGGCGCCATTAAAATCCGCTCCAACCCTCGGACGCGCTCGTATTTCATCCCCCTTCCCCTTTACCTCTCCCCGCTCGTCGAGTGTTTCCAAGGGTGGTTCTGGTGAAAAAATATTGAAAGATGAGGGGGAATCACTGATGTTGCTGTTCAAGCAACCATCAAGTATTATCGCTCCAGAAATCTGGACGCTGTCAGGTTGAATGGCTTACGTCACTATCGTGCCGATAGTGGTAAAAAATCGGTGACGGACGACATTCTTGAAGTCCTTTCGTTTTCCTATCAACTGCCATAGAACGACGTTTTACGCGAAAAGATTCCACGGTAAGTAGTACTTCGAAACTCTACAGTTCAGAGTTCACTTTTGTGATCGGATTATTTTAATTGTGAAGCGTCTTAGGTGTCTTGGCTGCGGATCACGGACGTTCAATGGCGGAGTAACTTGGAATTGGACTGTGTTGCAGTCAGGTAAGAAGATGTCATCTCACAAATACTCCCGACAAATAACCAATGGCAAGTTGCAAGTTTGCGAAGGCGGACCTACAAGCTGGCAGGTCACGTGGTCAATATGCTATATCAGTCTTATAAGCTTATTAGTGTTTAGGGGTGAGGGCAGAGGCTACTAGATTACGGTTAAACGAAGTTAAGTACTCGACTTTTTCAGAATTTGATGTATCTACACGGCGGTGGCAAAGATTCATCTACTACCTAATCTATGAAGCATTAGCTACTTCATCTTTGGACTTTTAACCAGCTGTAAAGAAAAAAATTGAAGAAAGGAATAACAGCTCCCGAGGAATCTAATTGCGAATTATAAATTTACACTGTGCGATCATTTATGCCGCCTTGTTGCTATAAATAAAACGAGTTGGAGTTTAAACGACAGAGAATGGACGTTTAAAATTTAATTATAGTTAGCTGAATTGAATCGGAGTTAGTGTGTGTGTGGGACGCTGCAAATGAATAATGTAAGTTAACGCGGTCTTGTCCTCAGATTACTAAGATAAAACATTTATGGTGAGACCAGCTGTTATGGCGTGTACCTTCATGTTCGTGCTAATGCAACGTGTGCGCTGCGTATCTACTTAAACCCTTAAAAAAAGTCGGAAGCGTGAAACATTGGAAATGGTCCGAGCACAACGCTCTCGCTCCTAGGTATTTACTTTTTTTTTTTACAGAATAACCTTAACCAAGAAAAAAAACGGAGAACATTACGAAAAACATTTCAACAGCATGGCCACCGTACCTGCCACATTCTCGCCAGTTGAAAATGCCCTTCATTATTTTTTTTAGGACGTAACGACGCGTTGGACATTTATGTATCTTTTATTACTAAAATATCTTCTTACAGTAAAAAAGTGACAACGTGGCTGTAAAAATATTATTTATCTGGAACCAGGTATAAAAAGAAAACTGGGACGGGAATTTTCATCTTCTACGCATTTTCTCGGAGAGCCTCCTAACTTCCAAACATCAACGGAATGCGAGTATGGTACCATATCGGAGTCAGAGAAAGTTATTTCGCTTCGATAGGCTGTTCACGGTAAACTGAGCACTTTTTGAAGGCTTTCGTAAGCTCTGCTAGTAGTATACGCACATTGTATATATCATTCCGTCATATGCACAATTAAAATGGTTATAAGCCAGTTCACTTTATTCGTACGCCGGTTAAGTAAGACTACGTAATTATTGAAAAACTAGATGTTTTACCAATTTACACTCACATGTCATTAAAAAATCAAGAAGAGATAGTTTCAGTATTCACATATGTTTGCCTAACAACACTTTTAATTCAACGTTGACATAGTGAACTACTTCCCCTCCGTTGTTACCAACTTTACTGGGCGCATGTCACTAAGGACGCGTTTACACGGTGATAGTAGCTACCACGATAGTAGCTATCACGAAAGTGTGTGAAAGTAATTGCCGTAATAGGTCCTGTTTACACACACGATCGAGACATCCTGTGATAGTTAATCTCAAAAGGGACATGTCTGACAACAGTTGTGTAAATACATTGATAGGCCCTACATTAATATCCTTTTGTCAAGAGGTTGGTATTTATTAGGGTAGTTAAATATCGTGACAGGATATTAATGACATGTAAACATATATTGTTCCCGTAGTTCATTTTATGACAGTAAATATGTTGTCAATACTGTCGTGTCATACCTATATGATAATATACGTCATGTCATACCCCCACGTACTGTAAGAACCGCGACATAAATTAAAAGAATCCAAATAATTCTGCAATGTTACTGTCAAAGTGAACGTACGTATGCCTACAAATTTGCGACCCGCACTTTCACGATAGTGATGCTATACGGTTTACACTACGATAGTTGCATGTTCTGTCACGACAGTTACTATCACTATCTAGCTCGAGCTGATATCGCGACGGTACGACAGTAACTATCATACAGTTTACCCGGCAATAGTAATGTGAGAGTAGCTCTCGCGATAGGAATGATCTCGCATTAGTAACGCCGTGTAAACGCGCCCTAAGACCGGTGTCATACTAAAGGCTGTTCACGATAAAGTGAGCACTTTTGGAACTAACCTAAGGAAAAAGTCACTGCCCTACCTGCATATATTTTAACGGGCGCACTGAGTGACAGGCGCCCTGTAAACTTGGTAACGATTGATGGAAAGTAGTTCCAGATTTCAACGTTGAATAAAAAGTGTCAGGTAACCATTTGTGATAATTTAAATTATTACTTTCGTTTTCTGTTTTTTTTTTTTTAATGCATCGAAGTGTATAAAAATGACCAGATTTTTAAAATACTATATTTTACAATAATTTTACAGTTTCAACTGACCGTCACGTGAATGAAGTGACGATGCCCATGGCAATGTTAATTTTAAATAAGGTGGGAAAATACGCCTGTATGCGTTTGTGCGGCTGCGGCTAAACGGGATGCAGTTTGATGGGATGGGATGTAAATGCGAGGTGTCACATTAGTGAATGCCACACTAGTGGACACCTCGCATTTACAACAATGTGTTGTGCCTATCCCGTCAAACCGGAGCGTTTTAGCCCCAACGGCAAAAACGTATAGTAAGACACCATCCTTAGTAGGCTCGTTGAAATATATGCAGGTAAATGCACTGGCTTCTTTAAATGTTGATCTTAAAAGTGTCCAGTCTATAGTGATCAGCCTATAACAAAGAGAGCTAAACACAGAAATGCAGTAATTGAGTAAGAGCGACGAACCAACTAACAATCAGTGGAATTCATTGGTGGACTTGTCAAAATGGGTTACTAGAGTGTTTCCGCAGGCTTTATTAGCTTCCACTGTCCCGGTTTTCAACGACAAGGTTTAATTTTCACTAATTCGTGAGACATGGAAAAACGAACTAATTTTTTCATGTCATCTTATCAATCACTCGATGAATTCCTTTAAATCGTTTGAGCGATTAATTGTGACAATTTGTAGAAATTAAAATGCCACTGGCTGTCGTTCGAAATGCTGCAGTTTATTTATAATACCTATCCAACTTTCATTTTCAGCTATGTACACAGGTGGAAGGAAAACTGTATCGCTGAGTGGTGGATGTTGGGAAATAGAGCATTCCATCACAGCGAAGTAAATAACACACTCAAGAACCAAAAACACACAAATGCAGCCTTTTACGAAATGAACACAAGATTCGGAAATGCAAAATGGATAATAAAAACTTACCTTATATTCAAAATATTTTTGGAAAAATTAATTGTTTTAGTGACAGCGTGCAACTAGATTTAGCTCAATCTCCTTCAGGAAAGGCAGTGCACGCAGGTATTTAAAAAAATATGATGAGGCGAAATTGTCGAAACTGCAGCCGCGCGTAACAGGAAAATGCATACACTTCCAGCTTCTTGACAGGACGTCATTCGCCATCCGGTGCTTGGCGGCGAACTTGACAAGCGGCAGGCGAACCAATGTAGGGCCTTCCACCACAGCAGGATTCTGCCAGATGGTTATAAGGGCGGTTGTGCCGCTGTTCGAATTGACAGCAAGGGCACACATGCACTCTTGAATGTGTTCTTCAGCCAAGGACAAGTCACTTACCCTTGCCGAGCCATATATAGTTTTTCTTGCTATACTTTTAGAAGTATTTAGTTCGTCCGTGGCTTGTGGGTTGGCACTCGGGCGTTACAAATGGCAGAAAAGGTACCAAAGAAATTGAAGATCTGTGTATTTATTTATCAAGTCTGTCAATCGCTAATAATGTTTTTGTAGCTGTGAACAAGTAGGCCGTAAATGAGTAAGTGAAGATATTTGGGCGGCTCTTAACAGCGAGGACTTGAGAGCCGATGAGGGTGATTAAAGTGAATATGGTACCGACGCCGAAATGAAGAGGAGGGGGACGGGAGAAAACCCGACGACCAACGGCATCGTCCGGCATGATTCTCACTTGCGAGAATCCGATAACGCGGCCGGGGATTGAACCCGGTTCGCCTTGGTGAGAGGTGAGCGTGCTAATCGCTCAGCCACCTTGGCCCTGGAACGTAAGTCGACTGAATATATTTGATGTACGAATTAACAAGCGTATTCGAATTCTCTAACGGAACAAGGGCTTATCAGATACGAAGTGATGAAGGGCAAGTGAACCAAGGCACATTTCAGTGAAATGGAATAGCGTCAAGGCCCGTTTCCAGATAATCGCAGCCAGTCCGAGGAACGAGTGCGCCTACGTCGAAAAGACCGGCACCTGCTTACATACTGTACTTATCCTGCGTCACTCGAGGAAGAGGAAAGTGGGGTTAGCAGGGAGCTAGGGGACACGTCAGGGCGACTGGCAGGCGTCTTGTCCGAGGTCGGCTCGCCGGGATGCATACGAGACGAGCTCTGCCGGCCGGGTGACGCCATCGCGGAAGAATGGGCCGGGCGCGGCGCCCGGGACCCACCTTGTATCCTCTCGGGTCAATGGGTCACACGCGACGACCCGTGCACTTCCTACGACCACGCGAGAAGACGTGCGCAACAGCCGCCTATCGACCCGCGGCGACGTCATTTGTACACTGCCCTGCACAAGTTACGGCCGTCTATAGCTGAGCGACAACAGAACGGCCCGGCTACGTATGCCACGTCCCACAAACATCGGGCGGGTCTACGGTCTTGGTAGTAACAGCAGTACGAACATAGCACGTGGTGTTGGTGAGACAGCTGATAGAATGGCCAGCGCTGCGTGTGCATTAACCCCCCAATTCCTTCCCGCCAACCTACACGATGTTCACCGCACTTTTCCCATTCCGTGACTTGTCCTGGCGTCTGCCGGGCACTAGAAACAGTATAGTTCATTCACGGTTACTTCCAACTTTTCTGAGGCCCTGCTTTAGTTCTACTTACAGAATATTCCTTCGTTTCGTGCAAACAGATTACCCGAGTCTATAGGCTATTCACAGTAAAACGGGCACTTTTGAAAGCCCTGCTTAAAATATTCTTGTATGCACGTTGTGCATTCTTCCGCCTTATGTAAGTTTAACATTGTCACGGGCCTCATCACTTTATTCATGCGTAGGTCAAGCGAAATGGTGAAACTGTTAGACAAGTAAATATTTTACAAATCTGCTCATTTTTACACTTCGATGCATTAAAAAAAAAAAGGAAATGAAAAGAAATAATTTAAGTTGTCCCAAATGGTTACCTAACACTTTTTATTCGACGTTAAAAATATGGAACGCCTTTCCCTCCATCGTTACCAACTTAACTGGGCGCATGTCACTCAGTGTGCCCATTAAAATATATGCAGGTAAGAGCAATGACTTTTTCCTTAGGTTGAGTTCAAAAGTGCTCATTTTATCGTAAACAGCCTTTAGAAACTTATACCAAAGGGACAACACACCGCATTCGTGCGCACTCAGTGTAATGATAGTTTGAATGAGAACTATTTAGTACTAGATACTACCCAAGGTCTGTAAAAGGGGAGGTTGGCCCAAGAAGGGCCATCAGTCGAGGGCTCTGGGGGGCGAGGGGCATAGTCGCGACGTAGCCTGCAGCCCTCCCATACAGCCCTGCCCTGGCCGCCCGGCCTGCTTTCCTCGCGACATTAGTTCCCCTACGAGCAATCTATTTGTTGTTTTAACGATGGTCGCGTATTTTCTGTTTTCTGAGAAGACTGTATGATGCCAGGTACAAGATGTCCTGTTGCAGTTTGTAACAATAGTTTAGATAAAACGAAATTGCACGGCAATTTAATTTCTTATCATAAATTTCCGATGGATGCGCGGAAAACGGAATGGATATTAAAATGTAGAAGAGGACAAATTCAACCCAGATACATCTTACATTTGCTCTCAACACTTTGAAGAAAATGTTGTTATTAAAACAAGTTTTGGGGGACAAATATATCCGGTATCGATATCTAACAATTCCCAAATCATTTGGACATCTATAATAGACAGTAAAATAAAATAACTTTCAGCAGCATTATAATTGTTATCGTTAAGTCACGGCTCACAACAATGTTTCTTGTTATTGTTTTCTGCTTCTGGTTTTTGATTCAGAACTGAGAGATGACTGTTTTCTTTCGAATTGAACAATGAAATAATACTATCAAATTGTTTGGAAAGTTTTCCTAGAATTACGGAAGAGTACTGGTAAAAATGTATCCCGAAACCTCCGTAATATTACGGACACACATTTATTCTCAGTAACGGACTTTCATTGATTTTACGGAATTCTTCGTGTATCTTTTAAATAATTTTACAGTGACATGCAATGCGGTATTCCAAAAATTGCACTATTGTCGTTACAGGCTTTTTACTGTAAAGTGAGCACTTTTGAGGGCTAAAATATAACATATTTATTGACTATTATTCCAAAAGAGAGGGCTTTCAAAAGTGATCACTTTACCGTGAATAGCCTAAACGAGGATATTGCACTGTGTAACAGAAACAGATGAAATATTTTACGTCTATTTTGTCCTGAAGCGGAGTTTTAACACGAATAAAAACGTTCGTAACCTAGCACCCTGCTCATCCACCATACTCCTATGTGGATACTTCACGAATGTTGTTAATATTTACAATAATATACACATTTTCAATTTTCTGTTTGGTTGAAGTGTTTGAAGCGATGCCGCCTGTTACAAAGTGTTTGTGCTATCTTGTGATTTTTTTTAATTACAGCGTTTGAGACGCAAATGTGTAAAAAGGCCCAGGGACAAACGTTTTTCATTCAAAGGCGGTTAAGAAGGCTTCGCGTATCCTTGGCATTGTTTGTTCCCGACACACGAAGCTATGATAATTACGGATAGCTTCGTATTTTGTTAAGTACGGAAATCGGTTCCGTTTTCTGTCGTAACAGATCCGATCTGTATACATAAACGGTAAATTTCTATTTAAAAAACTCCGTTAAATGGCGGAAATTTTTAACACTGCCGTTCTGTGGAGATAGATTTTCACCAAAGTTGCCGTAAATATAGTAACTGCTATTAAATTACAAATGCAGACCACAAAAATATTTCATGAAGCTGCTGTTATACTACTCTTAATCCATTTAAAAAGTAACTATAAATAAATGTTATGAGTTAACTTGATTGTGTTTTATTACGTTTTAATTGTATTATGGCATACATTCCTTGAGTGTGTCTGTCTCTCTGTATGTGTCTATCTGCTTGAAAAAGCTACATTTTAAATACACTATATTTTTCAAACATGTTAATATTTCCCTGGAAGGATGCTTGATTTCAATTGAAATTTCTTCCTCACATTCTGTTACTGTATATGAACGTATTAGAAATAACACCCTTGTAAATGTGTGGCCATAGTCGTTTCGGTTTCCATATTTTTACGTTAGCTCATAACACGTCGCGTAATTCTTGCATTATTTTGAAGCAAAGAAGTTCGCTCGTTTTTTTAAATCTGTCATTCTACGACTGTTAACTAATCAAAGATTTTCAATTTTAATATTTACCTGCATTTCATATGTTTCAAAACCTTACCTTAAAACAACAAAACTTTTTAACTGCAATAACACGAGCACACAAAACATCGCGATAATTTATTTTATTGCGAGAGGAGTGCATCAGATAAAATGAAACAAGACCTCCTATAGGTGTCCGGTAATGATCCTTCCCAAACACTAAAAGTTTCGAGCCATTATCTTCAATGGTTTGGTTGTAATGACGAGTTTGTTTCTCCTTTATATTCGGCTCGCGGGCCGCGCGCTCGGTTGAGGGCTGCACGCTACGTCACAAGCAGGCAGCCACTCAGTGGGCAGCAGGCGATTGAGCCAACCTCCCCTTTTACACACCTTGGATATTACCAACATAACTTTTTTTTTTCACTGTTTTTTTTTTCATGTTAATTGTAATTGGAATATTATAACGCATAATGAAACCAAAAATAAAGGACTTATAACACAAGTATGAAACACTTGTGATACCGAACATAATTAGGAAACAACCAAAGACGTCATACATGGGGTTATTTTTCAAAGGTTTGATTCAAAAAGTGTGAAGAAACCGCGAATAGATTATAGGTAATTAACTATGCGGATAGGCGCAATGGTATTTTCTAGTTGTCCACATATCCTGTTAAATCTGGTTTTAACTTGGGACCATTTTTAACCTGAAGTGTCCTTCTCGGAGACGCCATGCGACAAAGTGGCGGCAGTAATTAGCAACGTTTCACGGCCTCCGCCGCCGCCGCGCCTCCGCGACCGACTTGCAGCGCGTCAAGGCCGTTCCGGGTGGGCGGCGGAGTACGTCGACCACCGCTTCCTGGTGCCTACCGCGAGCTTGCTCCAGCGACAAACACTGGCGACCTGATCCACTTCTACACGGCCCAGGTAACACGATGTTCACAAAAACACCTGTTCTTAATTGATTCTTGCATAGCTCCCGATCTCTTTCTTATCGGGTGGGGGGGGGGGGGGGGGAGTCTTTCTGTCACCATACCCATAATTATTCTCTACCCCTCTCACTTCTCTCTCTCTCTCGTACTGTATGTTGCATGTTGATTTTAGCTTTGCTTTTGACGGAATTTTAACATAAGATAGAATTCAGTGCTCCTACGGCACAATCAACTGTCGGCCACCACGAGGGGTGGTTTGGGGAGTGCGGCATATACATGCTCAAGTCAAAGTTGTTATCCACTGAGCGAGGTGGCGCAGTGGTAACACACTAAACTCTCATTCAAATGGATCCTCCGGGATTGATTCCTGATGCGGCCATTCTTATTTTGTTTACAATAGTTGTTCAACCATTACTATTTACCAAATACCGCAATCCGCAAAATAATTTTGTAAGCCCTACTAAGCAATATTTTTGCTAAGACTAAAGAACGCAATATTGCCTACCAAATAAGAGAAGTTATTGGTGACTACAAAAGTCATTTTGTAGTTGCCACTAAACAGTGAAATGAAAGAAAAAATTTTTGGCACCATAAAATATTTTGTCAGGATAAATTGCCAAAAGAATTTTGTGGTCATCAACAACTTATTTTGGTCACGACCTATTTAATTTTACTGTACATGGAAGTCGCATATTGAGTGCGTCGGGCTCGGGAAACAGTATTTATGTTCGACTGGTTGTTGCATATTGCGAAAGACTTCCTATTGGTTGGGCAAACTTTTTTTTAGAGTTCACCCAGCACTCATCTGCGAATGGCGTCTCACCGTTTTGCTGGCAAGTTAAGCTACTTTCCTGGCGCATGTAGCAGGTGTCAACGACACACGATGCAATTTCGCTTTTATGTCCTCGGATATTATTTGGTTTCATTTGCATGGCCGGGTAACTTTTTTTTGGCACATCTTCTATACTAGCAGCTGTCAACTTTAGTGTGTATCATCTGCCTTCTTATACACACTCGAAAGCAATATTAATTGAATACTTCAGCCATCCTAGAAGAGTTGCGGAGAAAAATTCTCTCTGTCTTGTTAATCGTACAGTAATTTGAAAATTCCTTAAAGAGCGAAATCGCTGCGCATGAGCGTTCTCGCGTGAAAAACAGACGTGACGTGCTGGAGCAGCAGGAGCCTGATTGGCCTAGCCAACTAAGGAAGTGGCTTCTCACGCGGACCTGTAAACCGTGCACTCGTGCACTCGAGAGATACTGAAACCTACCTCGCAGCACTTATTTACCAACACCTCTTCTCATACGGAAGAGCCATGACTCATCCGGGACTCATTGCAATAACCACTGGAAGGACATCCATTGCATCCCTCCTTCCTATCATTTATAATTTATCTTAAACATAAAACAAATTTTGCTGCAGAGCTTTCTGAGGCTGAATACTTACCCATGTAGATGAAAAAAATGGATTGATAGAATAGTTCATTAGCGTGACTAAGGGATCAGCCGTAGATACAAAAGAAATAATGCAGAGGGGAATATTTTTTTTTTTTGCTACGCCAAAAGTCATCTTGGAGGTATGGCGAACCGCCTGATTATCGAGCCTGCTTTTACCTTATTTGTTTTATGAGGTACTAGCTGCTACCCGTGGCTCCACCCGCGTGCAAAATATAAACAGGCCACCATCCAGAGCCTACTCAAATGGTTGGTGGCATATTATATATATATATATATATATATATATATATATATATATATATATATATATATATATATATATATATATATATATATATATACACACACACATACACAAGCAACCTATTAGTTCACACTACACCGGTCCATTAATTTACAGCACATCTTTCGTAATTGCCCAGCAATCGGACATTGAAGCGAGTAGTTATTTGATTGTCAAAATCAGAGTTCTCTAGGATGTTACCATCCTGCTGGACCAGTGTCAAGGTTCACTTATGTAAATTTTTTTGTTTTATAGATTAAACAATTATACAGTAAAATGTAGAAATCACTTGTATATGAGTAAGATTCATTTAATACATAATCTTAATAATATTATAAATGCGAAAGTTTGTATGATTGTTACTCAATCACGTTGTAATGTCTCGACGGATTTGGATGAAATTAGGTACAGGGGTATATTGAATACATTCTGGATTAGCACATGGGTAACTGTTCGTTTTTCCGGGATTCCGCTTGTTACGGGATTCCCGCGGTAGAGGCTCCTCACAGCGACGCAAATCCTTCGTTCTCAGTGTCTTCCACGAAGGCGAGGAACCTCACTCTCTCCCCTTTGTCAAAACAAGGAACCCTTTTTCGTGTGTGTGCTGTCAGCCTCTTAGCTTCGAACCCCCGGGTGGTCAGGCCTGCCAGAGGTACGAACCTTTAAAGGGTGTTTAAAAAAAAAGGGGGGGGGTCTAAGTTGTTCTAGGAAAAGTAAAATAAATAATTGTAGTAACGGACCCTTCCGCATGGCGCAGCACTATCGTCACTTTCAACTAATCAAGATGTAATGCTTCGGCGCCATTGATACTCAGCTACAATCTTAAAACGAGCGTTGTGCGGAATTTTTCTCACGAATATAACTTTTAATAATGAAATTACTCATGAATAAATTTCCGGCCCTGCGCATAATTTGTTAGCATTGGTAATTGTGTCGATCATGTACCATGTCCGTATATAACGTAAGATGTTCCACTGTCTGATTATTTGTTAATATGTTTTAATCGTTATGGTTTATGATTTTTAAGAAGTGGAGTGATCACGTTCCATGGATTACAATTTTGTACTTCGATTGGCGATACTGTTACGTTGCAAACGTAAACGGCAGTTCTACGGAAACGTGGAAAATACCGTCAGTTTTCAAGCCAATTTTTCAAAAATCCATTTTATATACTTATATTTTGCAAATAATAAAAAGTTATTCTTTTTTCACATTTAATACGTTTTATAACATTTGTGTCGCGTTACTATCTACCGGAATATATCTGATACCCATATCAGTATTATTTGACCTTTTTCTCCAGATAATTAATAATTTTGATTTAAATGCACGGCCACGAGTAGTAGGTTGAATTAGCTAAGGACTCGTCCGCCAGAGCTCGCCATTTCACGATGACTTTATTCAGTCATCGTGAAAGGTAACTTTCTATTACGAACTCTTCTTCGCTCAGTGCTTGGGCAGGTCACTGTGAGTTATGGCGCGATCGAAGAGGGAAACAATTGGGGTGGAGCGCACACGCGAGCTGCACACAACCACACTCTGTGTTCTTGCCAATAGCACTGTCAAAGCAACGTAGGTACGATGTGAGGTTAGAACACAGTTTAGGCACGTAACTGCTTTGAAATTCTTGTACACTTCCTCTGGCTACTGTTAATGCAATTACAATACATCCAAATTAGTTAAAAGTATTTGATTCATTTAAAAGGATGGCTGTGTTGGAAATTCAAAGGTAGACAAACATGTTCATCACTGTTGAACATGTGACATCACTGACAGCTGTCTTGGTAATGGTTGAGTCAATGTTGTGTAGATATATGCCCAGAAGAGGAATATATGTCTACCTTATCTTTGGTCTCTGTGAGTGATCCCACTTCCTCATTCACGATTGCCTGATATATTCCGAAACATGTGTGTTCACTGAGGAGTTGCTCGCGCTCACGTGGCGAAGAGACCGTATCGGCAGGTCAGTCCCAGGACCAGTCAACAGCTCCACCAGGGGCCGCAGTGATGTGGTCAGACTACTAGCCTCCCACTTACCACCTAGGCGAACCGGGTTCGATTTCCGGCGGGATTCCCCCCCCCCCCCCACGGATTTTCGTATGTGGGAATGGTACCAGACGATTCCGTTGGTCAGTGGGTTTTCTCAGGGATGTCTCGTTTCCTCCCCCTTTCACTCCGGCGCTGCTCCACACTCGCCTCGCTCCACCCTCATCGGCTCTCAAGACCCCGGTGACAAAATAGCCGCCCAAAGTTCTTCACTTCACAGCTCCACCAGATGGTTTGAACCCCATCAATAACTGCTATAAGTCAAGGCGTTAGTTAAGACGTTATGAGTGAAACTTGAAACACCACGAACGCGAATCGGTTCACGGTATAACTGCAAAGGTAATGGTTTAGATGAATTTGGCAGTTTTTTCATGCCAAATACAACTATTCTTCGTGTCAACTCCTACTACATGAACACGCACTAAAACTAAATTCACAAAATTTAATTAATCTAAAAAAACTCAACTCAGTCGGTTAAAATTAATCGGTCACTGTCAACTGAAAAGTCTACGTCAATTTCGTGTATGTAAGAGATGTCTGCATAGAACGTTTACAAATATGTGTGTTTCATAATGAATGTACACGTATTATGTTCAACCATTCTCAAACTACTATAAGTTAACTTTATTTTAGTGAGGTGATTTAGACGTATTATTTAAAGGAGTAAAATAAAATAAAAACTTAAAATTTTCTTTTAGCAATCAAATTTTCAAATAAATAGATGACCTCTTAGTCTTATTTTCTCCTTTAATTCTATTGGCTGAAGGCTTTACGTACACGACACGAAATAAAATATCGCCATCTTCTACACGACTACAGAAGAGGGAGTTCCTAAACGGCATATAACGCGTTGACCCATGAACCGTTTCGTAAGAATACCTTCGTTCATTTCGATACGCACACGTTCATTATTTGGAACGTTTTTCACCCGCGCATGTTCAGAAAATGGGGTGTGGCTGTGTTGGGCACACGGCCGTTTGTTTTGCGTGAATACGTCTACGTTGACGCGCTCAGGCGCCTTGGTGTTTTTTTACTCAATAATATGAGGTTTTATGGGTATCACTGGATTGCTTTTGAGATGCTCTTTCCAACCGTATACGACTTCTGTATTCCGACTTGGCTTTCTGTCGAGTATAGGCCGACATTGTGTCCAGTATTCTTAATTTTTTACATTAAGCTCATACAATTTCACCATAACCACGCCACAGAAATGTTTTTATACACGCAATCGACTGATCTTGACGAAAGCTGTCGAGTGAAACTTATACGAGCGTCGTAGTTTCCCCTATTCAAAAGTTATACTACGCGGAAGTTATGAGAAGCGGCGAAATAAACTCAAAATTGCGCCCCCTCTCCCTCCCGCGCGATGCTTCATAGTTCTCACTCAACGTAACATATTATTTGATCCTTTGGCAATCGAGTGGTGTAATTGAATTTTGAATGTATACGATAGATTCGGAGCTGCAATGCCATACTGTATCCCCCGATTTTGTTATCATTGGATTTTCTGGATTGCCTCCCACTATGGTTGCAAATTTAAAGACGTGTTCACGTCAAGTAGACATACAGAGTATCTGTGTTACAATTTTATTTATCACAAATTCCCAGTACAAAAGAATGCAACGGGCACAAATTCCAGTGGTCACTAGTTTGCACATCTGACTTTAAATAAGTCGTTATGAACTAAATATAATGTTTCCAGTTCACTGTTAACATTTCTATACACGTTCCAGTTAGTTACTGACGTCAGAATACACGACATAGCATAGACTAAAGATGAGAGAGAGAGATACAGAGAGAGAGGAGAGATGAGAGATTTTGACGGTCTTGAGAGAACTGAAGATAGTGACCGATCTACAGTACGTCTTTTGCGCGTGTACCCAACACTGACCTACCCCACACCGAGTGGAGTGGAGAGAAGACTCTAAACATCAAGGTCTTGAGAGCCGATGAGGGTGAAGCGAGGCGAGAATGGAGCAGCGTCGGAGTACAACACGACACACGCAGTTACGTGCAGAGGTCTTTTCGAAAGGTTGATACAGGCTGTTCACGATAAAATGAGCAAATGAGCACTTTTGAAAGCCCTGCTTAAGATGTACTTGTATGCGCGTTATATATTCTTCCGCCTTATGTAAAATTAACATTGCCATGGGCCTCTTCACTTTATTCAAGCGTCGGTCAAGTGAAACTGTGACATTATTAGAAAAGTAAACATTTTATAAATCGGCTAATTTTTACACACTGATGCAAAAAATTGAGAGCGAAATAAATAATTTAAATTATTACAAATAATTACCTTAACACTTTTTATTCGACGCTAAGATATGGAACTACTTACAATCTATCGTTACGAACTTGACCGGGCGCATGTCACTTAGTTCGCCCGTTGAAGTATATTCATGCATGGGCAGTGACTTTTTTCTAATGTTGATTTCAAAAGTGCTCACTTTATCGTGAACAACCTTTATGAGAAGTGTTGAACGGAGCGCGAAGAAGCCAGAGGTGCTGGCCGGCTGGCGGATGGCTTTCTCCGAGGGCAGGGAAGGCGAGGTAGCGACGGGCCGCAGGTGGCCTGCAGGTGCAGCCCCTCCTCTTCGCTAAACAACACACGCGGCCCCGCCCAGGCGCAACGCAACTGCCGCTCTGCATCACAATACCTGCGCTCTCCACGATAATCGCAGCCACGCACCGCTCACCTGGGGCGGTGGGCGAGGGGAACCGCGCACGTCAAACCTACCTACGAACTGCAGGGATCCCACGTCTTATCGAGCTATTGCTGCACTATCTTACGTTAAGCCCTAGCTAGCTACTGAGCTCTGTAGTCGCCATCAGTGTAACACGTGTTCATTAACCGGTCGAAAGTATTGTGAAAGCTGGGAGGACATCCAACTTCAACGGAGTAGTCTGTATAAATACATAAGTGTTCTTGCCACGAAAAATTGTAACAACACAATTTTCTCTTAGCTTACACCGTTTCTCCGATTCTCTGGTACGTCTGTGGTTTCGCTGTTAGTGTAAATAAAACTTGCCGCAGGCCAGTGTGGAGAGTATCCACGTGGCATGCGACAAGTCGACAGCGAAGGCGTAAAGCCCCTGTCACACTGTCAAATTTTCGTCTTCAACTATATTTGACAGCAAAATTTGAAGACATGATACGGCCATCAATTTTTTTTCTTCCAACAAATGTTATCAAATAATGTTGAATGTTCTTAAAAATGTGTCACACTGTCAATTTTTTTTTTTACCGGGAGAATTTAATTTTAATAATTATTTAAACATTATTTTCATAGTATGATATTGATTTTGTTTTTCCATGTAAGTCCATTAAAGGATGAAATGTAAGGAATGTTGTAATTTATTATCACTCCTTTACTAAATTCGAATTTTATTTATCAGAGATTTTCCCTGCACGATGAAATTTAATGCCTCTGATTTCGTAATAGTATGAGCAATATTCACTTAAAATAGAATTCATGCCCAGACAGCTTCTACATAAATTAATTGTCTTCATTACTTGCTTCGTTTTCAGCAATTGTTCGTTATTTTTAAGTTTCTTGACATCCATTTTAGTCGTGAACGATTCTGATTGGCTGAGCCCGTCAAGCATCAAAGAAATTTTAGAACCGGTTTAATCTTCAAATGTTTGATGGAAACTGAAGGCATCCAACTATCTCTGGCAAATATGGCGGCGATTATGACGTTTTGATGACATCATAACTGTTCAACTTCATTTCACCAAACTTATTGGAAGCAGTTTGACGGAAAAATTTGTGTGACTGGGAACTTTAGAGACGGCGCAAGATGCTCAGACAAACAGACTCGGGGAAGGAACCGACCATCCCCGCATTCGCCTGAAGTGATTCCGGAAAACAATAGTAAACATAAATCAGAATGGCCGGACCGAGAATGGAAGCCAAGTCCTCCCGCATGCGTTTGTGATACGAAAGCGGTGGAGTGATTTACGGCGACGGAGTCGCCCCTCACCAAGTGCGTCGTCCGTTTCTACAAGTAAGACGTTGACGCGGTCTTTTGATTGGGCTGCGTGCAACTATCGGTGTTCATTTGTAGCAGAGTTTAAAATGATTCCAAGAACCTTTTTGTACGCATTGTTAATTAACGTATAGCAATTAAAAAAATGTGACTGCGCTGAATAGCACCAAGATAATGTTTACAATGCGGATTTTTTTTTCTTGAAAATAGTATTCCAGCCCAGTGTGGGGCATGCCCATTTTATTTTCGTAGTAATACAGATTTAGAATTCGTTCAATTGAATAGCGTATTTTAAAAACACACGTTCAAATATTGCAATGCTATTTACGCACCAGTTGTACTGGAGACGTACCGGCGCGGCGTATAGTCTCTTTCGCATAAAATGTTTGTCAAAAGGAAAACGAGAGAAATTATTTAATGCTTTTGTTTATACAAAAAAAATTGCGTTCTGTATATTGTTGGGGTCTACCCTCTCGACAGTTATCACGTGACTGTAGCTCGGATTAACTCATGTGACTGCAAGTGGACGAGTCCATTATGCGATGACGTGGTGTGATGAGGGGCCCCTATTTGACTGACAGTTCAAACCTTAGCGGCGACAAACGCTGAAGAGAAGGTGTGAGATTTCGGTACTTCCCTTCCGAGAAAATTCTCAATACCGAATTATTCGATGTTTCAGCGTGCGTCAATGTGGAAAAATTCATAAATGATTATCTCTTCACTTCGCCATTCAGAGATATTGAGAATGTGTGGACCATGGTGACTGGCGATTGATTTGGCGATCTACGACTGCTATTGGCAACGCGTTGACACAGAACTGTGTGCCCCAATCAACTTCGGGGATTAATCGGGGTATTCCCGGACGAGTGCTGCGGCGTTTGATCCACCTAGGCGTCGAAGTGGAGGTACGAGTAGTTTACTAGATAATTACTGTGATTGGGGGTAATTGAGTGATCAACGTGATTTTGTGAATTCTGAACAATTGCAGTTCCCGTGAAACTCAACACTCCTGCCACTGAACAATACGTGGGGAAACATACGTGAAATGAAGTAGTGATCTCATTTACAGAAGCACAACTTAGTCGTCGATGGACTGTGGCATGTTCTAGGAATGGGCATTGCGCCTGCCTGAGTGGCAACTATGCTGTGTGAAGTCCTCTACAGTTGCGTCCATAGCCTGGCGAATTTGTCTGTGGACACTTGACAATGACGTTCTGATATACTGCTGGCTGCTCACGCCGTTTTCCTGTGAACTCGAGCCGCACACGCCGACATAATGACGTTACTGGCCAGTGACATGTTGGAATGCATTTCGCACATGAGCGGCTGCCAACTTCCTTGTTCCTTAGCAGCGCAGACAATGGGGAATCTTCCGCAGTACGTATGCAGCCATTCAGACACACGGCCCGTTCCCAGAACGTCGCGCAGCCAATCAGACAATGTGTATGCCAACATCAAAGGATCCGCCACACCATTTCCTTCCCGCCTGTGTAACGGCTGTTCACGATAAAGTGAGCAATTTTGAAATGAACCTTGGAAAAAAGTCACTGTCCCTGCCTGCGTATATTTTAACGGCTGTACTGAGTGACATGCGTCCAGTAAAGTTGGTAACACGGGATGGAAAGTAGTTCCATATCTTAGCGTCGAATAAAAAGTGTAAAGTAACCATTTGTGATAACTTCAATTATTTCTTTCCGGTTCTGTTGTTTTTTAATACATTGATCAGTAAAAATGAGCAGATTTGTAAAATATTTACTTTTCCAATAATTTCACAGTCTCACTTGACCGACGCATGAATAAAGTGATGAGGCCCATGGCTATGTTAAGTTTACATAAGGCGGATTAATACACAACGTGCATGCAAGTAGATCTAAAGCAGGGTTTTCAAAAGTGCTCATTTTACCGTGAACAGCCTATACGTACTTCTACAGTGTTGTTTGTGTGTTCTAGATCGTTCTGAGGTGCTGCTTCCGCATGGCGGGGGGACGAGGGGAGGAACTTATACATTACAGGCCCTAGCGAGTCAGTGTTTTCTCAGGTCACAGTCGCGTTGCCAACACCAAAAATTAAGTAGCACGGAGACAACCAAAATTCCATATCTCAATTTTGTACTGTTACGTGGTTAGAAATATAATTTCACTTGTAATATACACAAAATTATACATGAACAATTTTGAAACTTCGTGTGATCGTTCCACAGTTGCTGCCCTATTCTGCTCGACGCGTTGTGCCAACCCTACCGTTATGTTTAGCAGGCACAGTTTCATGTTAAAGTTGGTTTGTGAAAAGGCGCGAAATATACAAAACAGTTTGAGAAAATGAGACGTCACCAGTCTTCAATGCCCAATTGAATATAATATTACCCACGTTGTTTTCGATAACGCAATTTTTTTTTGTTTCGACTTTTTTTTTCTACTGACACTTGAATGTCTTTACTTCGGCTTAACCAGATATAGGGCTAACCTATTCTACATATACCTCAATAAATATAGAAAACCATAAAGAAATGACATAAATCAACAAGATGGAGCAGAAATATAAAAACTCAAATAAATTAAATGCCTAGAAATGATCTGTGGACTCTTAACAATCCGTATTACAAAACGTACATGTAAGCGTGCAGGAACTACAAAGAACATAAGGAAATGCGACGTCTCAGCACAGAGAGGTCAACTCATTGAAATAAACTGGCAAATCCTGTCCAATGCTGGAACACGGTAACTACAGCGCAGTTCACATGAGCACTCTTCTTCTCCATACTTCCTCCAGGCGAGGGCTTCCAGCGTCGCGGGAGGCAGTGTGAGGAACCACCGGCGACGAGCAGCTTGCTGACGCCCTTTAAGGTGGAAGGGGGGGGGGGCAGGACCGTGCTTGGCCGGTGGCCAGCAGGATTACCTCACCGCCCGGTATCTCACCGCACCTGTGGCCTCACCAAGGCTGCCAACCACGCAGCGATTCCGCGTCGGCGATGCTCGGGTGCACTTGGCGGAAACGGCACTGGAACTCTCTGGAATACGTACCACTGCTATCCTGTCAAACATCTCTCTTCAGGTGTTGCATATTGATTTGAGACTCTTTCGCCGAACGTAAATTACTTGCAACTATCTATGTACGAATTTCTAGCAAAGTGAAAGCGAATCTGTAATGGGTACTGTGTAAGATAAGGCGACTATGCCTTAACCACGCCTTTAAGCCGTTAATAAATAATAAATACTCCGGCTTGCACGAAGGAATCAATGAAGATACCCATTGCCAGACAAGGAAGCCGTATATTATAAAACTGCTGTGTGTTATAACAAGCCAATAGCAATGTACATTGAAGGTGCTGATCGTGATTGATGGCTTCTTATAATTCACAATACCGGCCATAATTTAATTTTTTTTTGTTGCATGCCAGATTCAAAAGAATTTACTAGGGATTTTGGACAGTATAAATCACGCGAGGACCATCCCAATCGAAATTAAGTTTACCTTAATCCGCTGAATGACACTGACTGTCCGTACTCGAAATTTAAAACAGTAATCATTGTATGAGAAAAATGACAACGCGGGGGGAAAACAGATCATCAAGAGTGAAGATCGCTCTAAGGAATAAGGGAAGACTACCGATTACTGGGGTAGTGTTCTTTGGATGATTCTTTGCAATGGGGGCAAAAACTAAACAATAATTATTGCAGCGGACATATGTCATTACAGGAAACCAAGACGATATGACACGGACACATAGTATGTTGAGAAAAAGACAAGATTAGCTGTAGTCAACAGATATGTGAAAATTCGTAGAAAATTTCAGTAGCAATTTAGTCGGATCTTAACAAACGAATGAACAACGAACAGAAGAAACAAATTAAAGCAAAAAAAATCTGGACAACACTACAATGACAACAGAGAATACACCGTTTGGCTGAGGACATGAGTGGTCTGATGGCAAGTCTATCGATACCTCACTGCGTGATAAATGTAACGAAGTGTTACTTTTTTTTTATCTATTCGTGATAATGATTTCATTTCTAACATTCAATAAAATCAAATATGAAATTGGCTGCCGATGTTTTAATACCTTATCTGTATTATGGGTCCTGGTCCCTTCAGCTCAGGAAGGTTCCACATTGCAAATATCGCCCTTTTACACATGATAATTAATTTCTACCTCAAAACACACAGACACAGATTCAACGGAACAGACGCTGTGTATACTTAGTACCAGATAATAACGTAAAGTTGACACATTATCCAAAGATAACATTCATTTTTAACAAAATCCACGACACAGGAACGTCTTTACTACTCGCCCACAACTAAACAACTGGCGATATAAAAGAATTACTTAAGTTCTAGTCATCACCGCTATAGTGCAGTCAAATAGTCTCCAGTTATCAAGGGGAGTTACATATAAACACCTCCTCTACTAAATCTTCACATATTTGTTCACAGGCTGATGCCCTAGTGAATAGCCAATTTTACCTCAGACCAGGTAGCACCAACCTCAGTTCTTGTTTTCTAACACGTCATCCAGGTCAAGTCTAGTATACTCTGATCCAGTAGCAAAAAAAGTAACTAAATTGTATTTGCGTTTGAAGTCCGCACTGTCTTCAAATTAACTCGCGGAATTTTCTCATATGTGACGGTAAGGAATGTACGAGGTGTTCGTCCAAAGATTTCATCTGCTTGCTGGAGGCAGGATGCGCCCACTGTAAGGACAGCCAGCAGCAGGCAGCATGTACACGCCGCAGGCGCTCTAGGGGAGAGGCGCCGACGGCCTTCTAAATGGGACAAGCAGACGCGCTGGACGTGCTGACGAACACGTGACAACGGCGGACAGCGGACCGGAATATGGATTAGCCTGGGGCCCACAAGTAGGAGGCGGGGTCAACCCCTTCCTGGCACCACTCTCTAGGACACCTGAAGGGCAGGCGTTTCTTCACATAGTTGCCAGCCAACCCTTCATATGCAGCCCGGGACGAGACGGCTAGCAGGAAGCTTAGCCTAGATGTGAGTAAAGTCGGAAGGCACGTTGTGAGGAAGGTCGTCTATAGTCCGTGTTGATGCAAAGCTACTTTGGGAAAACCACAAGCTCGTGTAGTCAGTGATCATTGAATACTCAACCTCTCTGATGAAAAGTCTTAATATTATCAAAATGGTGGTACATTTTCTAAAGAAATAAGGTGTAGACTTTTCACGGTAAAAAGAGAACTTTTGAAAGTCCTGCTTAAGATCTACTTGTACGCACGTTGTGTGTTCTTCCGCCTTATGTAAAATTGACATTGCCACGGGTCTCAGCACTTTACTCATGTGTCGGTCAAGTAAAACTGTTAAATTATTAGAAAAGTAGAAATTTAAAAAATCTGCTCATTTTCACAATTCTGTGCATTAAAATAATAGAAAGGGAAAGAAATCATTTAAGTTATCACAAATGGCTACTTTACACTTTTTATTCGACGTTAAGATATGGAATTATTTTCCATCCTTCGTTACCAACTTTACTGGGCGCATGTCACCCAGTGCGCCCGTTAAAATATATGCAGGTAGAAGTAGTGACTATTTACTAAGGTTGATTTCAAAAGATTTATCGCGAACAGCATTTAATATAGCTATGTTCGTAGTAGCTATGGACACACATGGATACGACTCTTTGATGCAACTTTAACCTGTTCTGCCCCAGCGTCCATGATAGTGGATATATTGTGTATGAAGTATACTTATGGCTTTTACTGTTTGCAGAAAGTAATCACTGCTCGGTGTTTTGAGTGCCTTCCTTTTGAGTAATATGATTCGTGATAGTTCCAGTGCCTCTCGTTTATGAATGGTTACTGCTGGGAGCACAAAGCACGCACGTGTTTTGCTGGTTCAAAGAAGCACGAAGGACACAAGTATACAGAGCTCAAAAAATATTGATTGGCTTGCTGCACATGAAATTATTTTGTAGCTCTTCAATGCTGTGAAAAATTACTTTTTCAAACCATCCCATTTCACAACATGTATTACATTTCAATAGTGATGGGAAATATAGTTCATTAGAATGAACTAGGTCGTTCCGAACTAGTCACATTTGAGAACAGTTCATTGGGAACCGTTCTTTTGAACTATATAGGTCACAGTCGAATGATCACGCGTACTGGCGAACTGCAGGGCGCAAGTGTAACCTCGGTCCGAGAACTAGATAGGTATTTCTCTGTACCTCGGCCCGAGAACTGGATAGGCCTTTCTCTTTCCTCTGTCACAGTTCCATTTCCCCTCCCCAGAAGAATCTAAGTAAGCGTGAAACGGAAAGAGAAGCAGATAAGTGATGTTTGTAAATTTATTGCTAAAGAATTAGTGCTTTATTGTGTGTAGTTCCCGACCGATTTGCGACTCATGTCACTATTGAACTAGATAGGTCTGCTTTGCGATCCCTACAGTTCGAGGCAGTTCTGAACGAGCTAAAACAAAGTTACCGATAGACAGAGGCAGATTGATTAGAAGTATGCACGTTACGATGTGGCCAGTCAAGATTGGGGGGGGGGGGGGGGAGTTTAGCCGGAAGCGACGAACGACGGAGCATGCGCAGTGGTGCACTGTGGCGCGCCTGGCGTAGTTGCTGGTACTAAGAGAATGACTGACCGATATATAACAAGAGACTAGTTCTTTTATGCCGCGGTGAACTATGCACCTAGTTCTTTTTCAAGACCAGTTCAAAATGAACTAGTAGTTCGTGAACTACCCATCACTACACTTCAAAATTTCTAACGAAATATAAGCGAATCTTACACGTGACGGTACTGCAATCAAATTTGCTATATACTCTCGACGAATAAAATGTCGTAGATAAACCCTTGAAATTTTAATGTTGCAAGCAGAATAATGACATGTCTGTACGCCTATTCATTGCCTTGGGCGTTAGGGCTAAGGCAGATATGGATGCATCAGTCGTTTTCTCCCTTAGTGCCCTTGTGTAACTCGACGTAAACATCTCCAAAAATTCCCAGAAAAGCGGTAATCGCAAGGCTTTTCATTCTGTCGCACAATCAGAGAATCAAGCGATTTCCTCTGATAACAGTACAGACAGTAAGTTCGTGGTCTCATCGCTCCTACGCGCAAGGCGTTCAGTGTTTCCTTCGTAATGCTGTACTGTGCAAAGTAGATCGGTAAAAGTGGGGTTTTATTACACGCGATGAAAGATCACTGATTAAACTACTACCGTATCTTTGTACTTTTCTCTTGCCGCTTAAGGAAACTGCATACGCTAGCTTTAGAAATGCGACATTTGGCAATTTTCACATTTATTTACAGGGGGTCCATACTACTCTTAACGTCGCCGTGATGTGTGGCTGCCTACACTCGAGGTGCCACACAGTTCACGAACTTATTCACTGAGATAGTATGATGACGATAGTTTTGTGAATCAAGATAGTTAGGTAAGTGGGCTTAACGTCTCGTCGACAGCGAGGTCATAAGAGACGGCGCACGTTGCATGGGGAAGAGAAAGTGGGGACAATTGGGAAGGAATCGGCTATGGCCTCTGTTGAAATAAGGATAGCCGAACCGGGTCCTCCCGAATGCGAGTCCAATGAGTTACCACTGCGCCACCCCGCTCGGTTTTTGTGAACCAAGCTGTTTTACACACAACATGAATGACTCTAGGCAAATAACAAAAACTCTTATTTGTGTAACAGAGAAAAAAGGGGAAAACAGATTTTCACAGCAACAATCGACTAACAAAAAGAAAGGGCACCATTATACAAAGGGCTATGAACTATGAAACCTTACTTCAAGACATCGAAAATTATTTTGGTCGTTTCATGTTATAACCGCGTGTTTGGAAGTTTTAATATGTAAGTAATTTAACAACAAACATTTATCGGTGAACGTCACGTGATCACAATCAAGAGTATCGCAATCCCATATATCGAAAACTATTTTTCAAGTCACTTTTCTAGAATTTTTGTTAGTAAATTAACCAAATAAATACGATTTCTCTATTGCGGCGATGAAGTAGCTACATGTCTGTAACGTTTCAGTTGTACAGATTCAGCCAGCTCTAGGAATTTGCTAATACCATCTCGTTAGACATAAAGAACTTGCAAGATCAATAAAAACAAGCATAGTGTTTCTTTGTGGGATTTTCGATATTTCGTTATACACTGCATTTCCCAGAACCAACGGCGTATTTCGTGGCTAATTAGCCGATCGCCCGCCTGGCGCCTTGAAATGCGCCGCAGAGTGATTTAAAAATACGTTTCTTGACGAGACTATTAAACGTACCCCACAGTACGAAAAAAAAAAAAAAAATGCATTCCAGAAGATGACAGAATAGCACTTTCATGCACATTGGGAAAAAATTATTTTCGTGCCCTCCAACATACCTAGAAACGGCTTTTTCAAACCGTTATCTCTCAAAATATGCCTTGGACTTTGCTACATAGTCGCGTCCAATAAAATCATAGGGCCACCGCCTAAAGTCACTTTCAGGCGAGCCATCGACGAAAAGACTGCACGCACGGCAGCCGAGCGCCTCGCGCATAGAGGCTGTACCAGTTTAATTACGCTGGTCGACGTCGCCCGTGGCGCTTCGACGATTTTGGCCTATCTTACACAAACACACCCCTCAATAGTCCATTACCTTAAGTAGGGATACACGGCTGTATATTAGTCACCACCACAACATTCAAACAATGGCGAAATGTTATGCCGCGTCACGCGAAAGCGTAACTGAACTCCCATACAAACTTCTTTCCGACAGGAAATCTCGTCTCTACAAGTCAGCGTGCAGATAATTACGACATTATTACTACAAATATCAAGTGTTTAAAAAATGTTTTTTCTTTTATTTTCAACGTTTAGCATTTGCTCTGACTAAGAGTATACTCGCTTGAACCTCTATCTGACGTCTATCATCAGGCAGTCACACAAAACATCGAAAGATTCGGCAAAATTCGCAGCTCTTGCCACCACATCTAAGCGCTTATTAGGCTAAATAGCGTGACCACAATAGATGAACGGACAGCTCTACTATTGCAAACTTCTGTGTCACTATTCGCTCTGAAGCAGAATCCGCGAAACTTGCTCACAATCTACTGCGAATGCACAGAATGTAATGGAGACCCGAGACTGGCTGTGGACTTCAGTGTAAGTCAGCAGAAATAACTTGCTAGTTGTACAATGATGTTACTGAAATAATCAACAGGAGTTCAGTTACTCCAGTGAAGCATCAAGCCTGCAATTAGATTTCACTGATTTGGAGCGATCTTCACTGATTCAGCTTTAGACAGTACAGTCTAGGACTTATTTTTTGCTCAATTGCTGTTACAAATTTCGCATAACATACTCAACTTCTCTTACGGTTTGCGAAATGTTTCGTGCCCACAAGCCAACGAATAATCATATTCACGATGCAATCAGGAAGGTCGAGAAAAATATGAAATGCGAAATAGATAAAGTCTTTACTTACTACGTGCCAAGTACTATTTCTCTACTGCCAGAAATATTCCATAGTTCCGCTTACCTGCAACAAAAAAGAGAAATCATCATTACACAAATTGAAAAATGGTTTTTATTATTTATATGTAAATACACGCATTAAGTACGACAAAACATATCAAGCTTCAGTGTTACACCTAGCAAGAAAATTCTCTATTGGGTAATTTTTATTTCAGAGCAATACATGAGAATCACCCTTTAGACAAGTTTTAAATTTTATAAGTTTCTACAAAATAGCGACATTGTGTTAATAATTCTAGTTCTATATTACGCGGTAACTAACACACGTTTATATACTGTACACGGGGTAGTATACTGGATAAATACTGACGAACATACTCGAGTTGCTGTCAATACCGTGTTACGTGCTGTCTTTAGGCGTGCGTTTACATTAGCAAGCCGTTATCCAATAAGGCGGGAAGTGTTAATTAGCAAAATAATGAAAAATAATATGCTTTTAGCTTTTTATACACGAGCAAGATGATGGCCAACGAGCGATACATACGTTGGCAAACTTTGCATTACGATGAAAGTAGAGGGAAACTGCAGGTACCGGTTAGGCCTACAACTAGGAGAAAGAACGCTTTACAAAACCGACTAAGTGGTATCACTGTTCTCCGTATAATATTTAAAGGAATTTCATGTTGAATTACATATAACAACCTAGTTTCGTGGTTAAGTAAGGACTTTTGAAAGCAACTTTTGACAAAAAAAGAATAGCTACTGTATTTTAACGGACGCACTGGCTAGCGCTCAGTAAATTTGGAAGCTATTTAGAAGGAGTAATTCCATGCCTTGATTTAATATTGAAATTGTTACAATTTATGCACACTGAATTTGTTTGTTTTATACGCATAAGAAAAATAATTGCTAAATTTATATTAATTTAACTCAACCGACAAATAAATAAAGTTACTGAGTCCGTGTCATTGTTTAATTTACATATGGCAGAAGGATACAGCGCAGACGAAAAGTAGATCCCAAACACGGGGTTTCAGAAAATGCTCAATACACCGCGAACAGTCCACGCAAATATTTCCGACCTTTGTTCCCTCTGCACGAACGCAATGTAAATGTGAGTCACTGAAAATCAAACCCAACTGAGTCTATGAAAGAAGTGAATGCCTGCATATCAAGTCAGTGACCCGTTTTCAAATGTTTGTCAGTAGTTCATACTAATTTACTACCCAAGTCAGCGAACACTGTTAAAACATCTCACCATTTCGCCAGCCAGGAGATGCAAAATGAGTATATTTACAGTGAGCTCAGTCTCACAGATTCAAACCGTAGATTAGAATTTAGATTGCGACCAGCAACAAAAACATTCCTACCAAAGGACGAGTTTCGACACTACAAAGACTGATGTTTCTGTAAATACACTATTGACCATTAAACTTTCAACACTAAGGACTCACTTGGAGGACCCAATACAGAGGGAATGCGTAGATCAGAGTAGGGCAACGATGTGATTAGTTGTTAAGCTGAGTGGTGCAGCAAGTGCACCAATAAGCTGTATATAAGTGAAGGCTGGGGATCCGCTGAGAGGAAGTGACATTGTGTTTCCCCGCTGTTTATGCGCACATACGGAGTGAATATGCCGCGTCGAAGAACACGACAACCATAAGAACAAATCTCCGCCTTTGACCGTGGGAGAATCGTGGCCTATCTGGATTGTGACTTATCCTACCGTATAATTGGTTCTTGCGTTGGAATAAATGCAGCGTCAGTGAAGCGGATATGATGATGGGGGGGGAGGGGGGCAGGTTGAGCGACATGCATGAAGTCAATGGATCCGTCCCACCAAAGCGCACGAAGAGAGACGTCTGGGTGCGCACCGGATCTCTCACCCGACGAAATCGTGTTGTCCATGGTCGGCCTGCCACAGAACCCCGTGGCCAAAACGAATGAACTTTGCGCACACATCGAAGCAGCATGGGCGGAGATACCCTAGACGGACATCCAAAGTCTCTTCCACTCAATACTGTGTCGTGTACCAGCGGTTATTGCCGCCCGTGGTGCCGTCATACAGTACTGACTTCCCCACGTTCTGCAAGTCATACCGAGCTGCAATAGTAATCGTGCCAACTGTGTATGATAGGTATTTTGACTAATAAATCTGGCTGACAGCTCACGTCCTTCGTCGCAGTGTTGCAATTTTAATGGACATAAGTGTAAATACCTCAATTGTCGGTATCACTTTTTCAAAAGAAATTAAAACTTAGGCTATCTCAGGAGCTCATTAAATCGTTATTACTCAAAGAATACGACATAGACCTATCGACATAGCAGAATATTACAGAATCATTTTAACTGTTAACGTTCCGTTGCATATACAGTAAGATGCTCAATTAGCAAATTGGAATATTTAATCTGCCATATGCTTAATCTGTAATGAGCTTCCCATGTTTATGTTATACTCTTACACATGAAGTAATAGCCACAAATACGACAAATATTGGAGGGTAAAAAAGGATTCGGCAGTTGAGACTGGAAGAATACTGCGACTTTCAATGCGCGGGAAATATACTGGGAGCCGTTTGCTGTAGTATTTGCAGAATGGAAAATAACGGTTACACGAGAAAAGGGAATAAGGGAGGACAGGTGATTCAAAATGAAACTACAGTTTCACAGGTATGCAAGGGGGGGAAAGAGAAGAAGACGGGAGAGTTTTTGGGCGTGAGCGATAACAAAAGGCGAGAGATCCGGAAGTCTGTACCTGCCATTCACAAAACACCCTCCTCCTCCAAGTTGGCAACAGCTGTGATAATCGAGGTGACAGTTTCAAGTCCTTGCAGGCTAGCCTGGTCAGTGGCCTCAGGATTTCTTGAAAACTGGCCGCTGTGACGTCGGCGCCGTTCGCAGCCAATTAGGAAACGCACGTCTTGTTCGGCAGCAAAAAACATGTTCAGGGGAAAGTCCTGCCGCCATTTTGGCTTCTTGGTTTTTATAGCTAGTTTATATTTTGAAAAAAAGAAAATCCAGCTAACTATTGACGTTATACAACACTACATACATAACGACTGAACTACGAACTCTTATTTATGTCACAATATGGATTTTATGAAATCTTGGTAGAATCATCACCGTGGCGTAATTATGAGTACGTAGTTTCCTTGTCCTCGCTTTCGACGAGACGTTAAGCCCAACTACCTATAGGCTGTTTACGGTAAAATGAGCACTTTCGAAAGTCCTTCTTAAGATCTATTTGTATGCATTATATGCATTCTTCCACTGCATGTAATATTAACATTGCCATAAGACTCATCACTTTATTTGTGTGTCGGTAAGTGAAACTATGGTACTATTATAGAAGTAAATATTTTACAAAGTCGCCCATTCTTACTCTTACATGCATTACAAAACAAAGTAAAAAAAATTAATTTCGATGTTCACAAATTTTTACGTATCACATTTAATCCAACGTTAAGACATGGAACTACTTTCCTCCGACGTCACCAACTTTACTGGGCACATGTCACTCAGTGTGCCCGTTAAAATACACGTAAATATCGGCAGTGACATTTTTCAAAGGTTGATTTCAAAAGTGTTCACTTTACCGTGAACTACCTTTACCTACATGCACTGTAGTATAAGACCAATAGCTAGTTGGGTGTATAGGAGTTCCACGGAATTTTTTTTTAAACGTAAACAAAAAGAAAAACACAGAACCCGGAAGGCGAGGCGATTCCATTCTTGTAAGCATACTTTGTAGCTGGTCCCAAGAGGCTCTGGAAACGGGTATTGTGTTTGATTGACTGGCAAGGACATGGTGTCAAAGAAACTCGCTTTTTGTTGGGCTACTGCACAAAAAACTTATTTGTCAGGCAGTGAAGGTGAATGACTTTCAACTATATTAATAGCAATTTAGGTCATTTTCTTGGCAACTATAAATGTGCGATGCACACTTAGCTTCCACTTGTACAGGATGTTCCGCAACGAAACTAACAATCTTCGCCAGCGTGTTCTAGAGGCCATTTAGACTATGAGGATCCTTTTTAAAGTCACAGTGACGGAAATACAATAAACACAATTTTTCAAGAACGATTTTCAGTGAACGTGTGGTGTGTATTACGTGGCTATTATCTCTTTGGATCACATTTAATACCGGATAGTCTCAGTGCTTATTACTATAAACAATTTCAGGAATCCGACTTAGCACTCTTATTGGAAGATGTGCCGTTAGCAGTACGACGTGACATGTGACTGCAGTAGGATGGGGTACCTTCACATTTCAGCAGTTCTGTGACTGAATTTTTGAATGCAGAGTATTCATGCAGGCGGATAGGAAGAAGTGGTCCATTCCCATGGCCGTCGCAGTCTCCTGACCTCTCCCAATTGACTTTTTTTTCTGGGATTGCATGAAGAGCAGGGCGTACAGCGGACAGAAACCAGACACACAGAACCAGTTGATACGCGCGATCACTGATGCCACCACTCAAATCCGGAATGAACTTGCAGACTTGCAGTGGCGGAACGCCATGGTGCAACGTGTTGCAGCCTGCTTACGGCCAGGTGCGGTCCATTTTGAACATCTTGCATAAAACCTCCGACATGTAGTCAATGTCAATAATTTTACATGTTGTGTTTAAAGCATTTCCGTCACTGTGACTCTGAAACGGGAGTTCCCCACACAGGACGCAATCTCTCATACGCATTTCAGAAATGTAAACGGAATTACTTAACATTTCTGCAACGTTATTGAAACGCAAATAAAACTTTCGTGCTGTATGGGTCATAGCCTATATGAGATTTTTTTGTCTTTAATGACCCCTAGACACGTTTTTTTGTTGCTCACTACTTCTAGAACATGCTGGCGAACTTCTCGTCGGTTTCGTCGCGGGACATACTGTGTATCCTATTCCATAACATCAGGATCATGGATCTACGGCGTGAGGCGTTTCTTCGCCAGATAGCTCAATTGTAATACCCAGAATTCGCTCTAAGAATAACCACTTGCTCGTGAAATTTTACGTACTGTTTCTCGAACAGGGTAGGTTCACCACGTGTGAAATGTCTCTGCCTGAAACTGAGTCGCTACAGCACTGTCATGCCTGGCCTGCCTGTATTGCACTAGATGGAAAAGCTGGAAATCGGAAGCTGGGGGATGATACAGAAAATACTGGGCAAGCCCTATACCATAAACATGAATGCTTCACTGCTTATAAGATAGTCATATTTTGGAAAATGTCTCTACCAGCCACGGATAGAGGATCAACTCAGGGTTACGAACCACGAAGCCAAACGACTTACAACTGAAATATACAGGACGACTACGAAAGCATGGAGCGTACTTTAAAAGATAATGATGGTTATTAATAAAATGAGATTCATTTAATAAAACATTTGCTTACTTACGGGTTATCCCGATGTTGCACGCTCACTGCTTCGCATCGTGCTCGGGCGAGTGGAAGAGAAGGAAAGAAAGTCGTTATATGATAGCACGGCGGCGGAGGAAAGGGAATGGCGGGTTTCGAATGACAGACGCGCGCCACGCGCCTGGTTGTATTGATTTCTGTGTTTATCTGAAGAATGTTCTGGATTACTGACCTCGTTCTCTCAGCGTGACTCGGGGTGCGGTGAACCTTCCAGAAGGTACGGCGCGACACTATAAATATCGCAGCAGGCCTCTGAGCCGAGAGTTTGAGTTGGAGTGGATGAATGAATGAGTGGCTGAGTTCCAAGCGACAGAAGGCGACCAGTGACCAGCGGAAGGGGAGTCTGCGACTGCGAGTATCAAGCAGTGGAGTGTGCGGCTGGCAGGCTGGACTATTGGACTAGATGCGTGAGTGAAAGGCATTATAAATGATGGATACAGATGGACTGAACTCGTGTTAATAACGAGTATGAGTTAACTGACTGTAACCAACAGAGACAATTAACGACGTTAATTAGAGTGGAAATAGACATTAAATATTGCGCTCAGCGTTAAATAAAAAGAGGAAAAGTGGAGGCAGATTATTTAATGTTGTACATAGCGGAGTGAATAAATAATAAATTATATTTAGTTTCTTTTATGTATTTATCAAGACCACCCAACCTCACGAATTTAGATACGCCCCTCAGGCGTCTTATAAGGTAACAGTAATATTTGTGCAAGGTACACAGTTTAAAGAGCTTTCTACAGGATAAATGAGGTTTAATTCAAGCTTCTGCCTTATACACAACTCAGTTTCAAGCGCACGCTCAATAATGTTCTCCTGTGTCAAGAGCAAGTTTCAATATAATTTCAGTATTTCGTTATACATGAACAAAAATGTGACCTATCGATCAACAACTTTTGTGAGGATTTAAGTAAAATCGCTTTCATCGAACTGTATGTGGGCCTATCATCTAGCGCAAATACAGACGCATTTGACACACAAATATATTAAAGCCAAATGGTATAATGCATAAGAGATAATAAACTTTACGTACGCCCCGAAGGCACGACAGTGAGACAGCGTAAAGTTAGGCCTATTGGTGTCTCATCAGTGGTGCTGAAAATAGTCGCACAAAATCAAAACAGCTGAAAATTTGAGGTATGGAAATTGATTAATAACTATGCCTTTAACAGCCAGGAACGTTAAGTGAAATGGAGCAGCAACGGAATGCATGGGCAAGGGAAATGGGAGCACCCCGCCGATGTCCACTGTCAAAGGTAATGTCCGTCACGTTCTCCTTGTGCAAAACACGAGCGCAATTCGACAGGTGACAAAGTTAAGCAATCTTTTAACGTTAAGTAGAGGGAAAAAAATTAGCGTAGAGAAATTAAGTAAATTTTAGGGGGAAAAATGATTTATGTTACATAAGGCGAGCAGCTTAGGTGTGTACGTTTTGCTAAAAAGATGAGCGTTTTTCTCGAGCGTATATACACACGAGCCGGCATTTAAAACGACACGCGCATCTTTTCTTCCACCTCATTCCAGTGATCCAATGCGTCAGATCATAACGTTATCCTGCCAGTAGATAACCTGCAAACTGCCTGACGTTCAGGCATCTGAAGAACTGCATCGCAGATGGATGTAAAGAAAATGATTTGCACTCCAATAAAACAAACAGGGAACATCTCTTTTCTGGAATTACTTTTAAAATGCAGTCATAATTTCAGCAACTGAAATACCTGTAGAGAAACGGTTATTTCCATTACTTACCATTAATGAAACCAACTTCCTCGAGGCTTGGTTTCCCGGTTCATTTAATCTGTTCGCTAGTCGACAGAAGCTAATTAACTGATTTTCACTAATTGATATTTAATTGTTTGTAATCACTGATTAATCATTAGACAGAATTTATAGGCAGCAAATGGTACGAATTATACCGTAATCTAGGGTGTTATGGTGAGGGTCCAAGGTAGGCAGAGGGATCTAATACGCCTTAGGGCTAAGAAGGCTACGTGTATTTGAGGGATGGCATCATCTCAGAGATCAGAGATGGAATAGGGTGTCATGGCCACGACTGATGCCATAATTACCTCCTTGGGTCTTAGCCCACACCATAACTAGGATGGGAGTGGGGAAAACCGGCATTAGTCTAGTACAAATCCTCTCAATAAAAACATGTGCTACCACTGAGTGGTTACAAGCATAAATTGTTGCTAGAAACATCGGTAACAAAGGAAGACTCCGGGTTGTTCGTTAGTGGATGTGAGATTTGTCCAAGACTTCCGAAGTTTCGGGCTAGCCTGGATTAAACCTATTATGAGAAATACATCACTCTGATTTTATTTTACTTATTGCCGATTCCCGCAGACTTATAAATATTTGGAGACAGCGTGTGCAACCACAGATTAGGTTCACTACACAGAGAGATCAGTGGCGTGGTGGTTCGTCTGGTGTAGGAGTGCCCATTACCTCATTGGCTGCACGAGGATTTCGAACAAGCAACACTGTGTCTGGTTGCTGCATGCTGCAAAAGGTTTGCTATTGGTTGGGTTTTCTGGCTGGCGAGGTTACCACGCGCTGACTGACGAACGACGTTCCTAAATGTCGCTGGCCAGTGCGATTGGAGTTCGAGGTGTAAACCGCTGTTTTAAGTTTGTATTCTTGTAAAATATAGCCAGTAAATCCATTGTTTACGTGCATACTCATAACTCCGTATATAAATGTTCTGGGAATACGACTTTTTACTGGAAAGGCAACAAAACAATTATCCACAGCCATGACATTTTAAGAATCTACCTGCGAAGTTTCCTTAGAGTGAGTGAGTGCAAAGATTTGGACGGTTCTTAACATCGAGGTCTTGAGAGCCGATGAGGATGATTGAGGCGAAGTTTTCATAGGGAAAAGTACACAGTGGCGTTGTTCACGGTAAACTGAAAACTTTTGAAAGTCTGCTTAAGATCTATTTTTATGATTGTTGTGTATCCTACTACCATACGTAAAATTAACATTGTCATGAGCTTCGTCACTTTATTCATGCGTCGGTCAAATGAAACTGCGAAAGTTATTTAAAAATTAATATTTTCCACATTTGCTAATTCTTAAACTGACATGCAGTAAAAAAAATTCAGTATTTCCAGTCGTTTACATACACTTTTAATGTAACGTTACGATGTGGGACTACTTTCCACCCGCCGTTACCAACATTACTGGACACATATAGCCTATTCGCGGTTTCTTCACACTTCTTGAATCAAACCTTTGAAAAATCACCCAACGTATAACGTGTTTAGTTATTTCCTAAATAGGCAATGTATCGCAAGCGATTTATACCTCTATTAACATAAAAGTATCTTATTTTTCGTTAAATTGAAAGTTTACGTGAATTTTATTTATAAATTATAAGAATTCATGTATAATAAATTGAAGAAAAACAGTGAGAAAACGCGTGTGTTGGTAGCGCTTAGTAAGAAATAGTTCTCAAGCTTATATCATTACAACTGAGTGCGGACGAATTCGGCGTGTTGTCCTTTGGTGTAACTTTTTTTTAGACATAAATAAGCTTTGATTGCACGAGGCGAAGAAATATCCTGGAAGTAGAACTTTAGCAGGGTTTCAGAAAGTGTGAAGTAACCACGATTGGATTATAAATATAAAGACTGTTCACGATAAAGTGAGCACTTCTGAAATCAACGTTAGAAAAGTCACTATCCCTACCTGCATATATTTTAACGGGCGAACTGAGTGACATGCGCCCAGTAAAGTTGGTAACGATGAATGGGAAGTTGTTCCGTATCTTAACGTCGAATAAAAAGTGTTAGGTAACCATTTCTGATAATTTAAATAATTTATTTCGCTTTCTGTTTCTTTTTAATGTGTAGTGTAAAAATTAGCATATTTGTAAAATCTTTACTTTTCTAATAATTTCACAGTTTCACTTGACCGGCGCATGAATAAAGTGATTAGGCCCATGACAATGTTAATATTACATTGGGCGGAAGAATACACATCGTGCATACAAGTAGATCTTAAGCAGGTCTTTCAAAGTGCTAATTTTACGCGAATAGCCTATATCAGTCAGTGTGCATAATAAAATATACGCCAAGGTGAGAAAGAGAAAAAAAAGGGGGGGGGGGTGTAATTTTTCAAAGGTTGATCTCCAAAGTGTTTAACTAGCCGTATAGAAGGATCGTGAGGGAGGAAGGAAGTTGGCGAGTGTGTCCGGCTGCAGGCAGAGGAGTCAGCCGACCGGAACGCAATGCCGAGTGACGCGGCGGCGCTGAAGAGGGGGATGGCACAGGAGGATGTGTCAGTGTGCCAAGTGTGGTGGCCGCCCCTCGACGTCGTCATGCTCGTCACGGCGGGCGTCGCTGCTTGCCGGCACGCCAAGGGCTGACTGCCAGGGTGTCGGGGCGGGGTGCGGCTACCGCGCCGGCCGGCACAAGACGTCCGCGAGCGAGGTCAGCAGGCCGCCGCTATCTGCTACACTACGCCTTGCTCCCGTTACGCAACACGCATGCTCAGGGCCGTCTCTGTGCGAGTCAGGCAAATATCGACGAAGAGCTACGAACCACGCCGACAGGTTTATGACAAGCGGCGTTGCCTCTACGCGCAGAGAGACAGGCGACCTCTCGTGGCGCAGTCGGTTGGTGCGCCACAGAGCTAGAGTGCGGAAGGGTCTGGGTTCGAATTCCGGGTAGGGCATGGGTGTTAATTTAAGTTATCTATAAGCCGTCCCCTGCTAAACTTTCCAGCACAAAACGGGAGGACGTTATAAAAAAGCCTTTACAATACTAAAATCTACGCGCAGAGGTTTCGTTGTGATAGCAGAACTCCGGGAATTTAAGCGGCGACCTTACAAGTTTATTGGACGCGGTTCTGTATCAAAGTACAATGCACGATTTAGCTCATGCTTAACTGCGCGCGCACATTTTGCCTGAGTGATATTTGTGTTGGCATCACTTACTTTACTACATTTTAATTTACAATTTTTTGTTTGTTTGGTAACATCTGTAGGATGGCACTATCATACAGCAGTATGATGAAGCAGTTTCGAGCTATGTTGGAGCAGTGCTGAAGAACTGCACAATATTGAGTAACTTCATAGTGCACTTGAAATGAAGGTTTTAAAACCTTTTGGGAAACACCAATCCCAGAATAAACATTCGGGAAACACCAATCCCAGAATAAACGTTCGGGAAACAGCACGTGACTTCCCGAACGTGAATCAGGTATGCTAATAAACTTCGGACACGCTCGATTGTAGGAAAACCGACCGAGAATACGTTCAGATGTTTATTTAAAAAATGGGAATACAAACTCGCTGCAGCGAAGTTCACTCGGCAGCAGACATAATTTTATACATTTTTCTCTACTTTATTCTATGAGGAAAGAACTGAACTAGATAACATGACTACTCCGTTCCTAAAGTTAAAAGGATTTCTATAGCTTACATAGCATGTTGGCTGTTCGTTTGACAGCATTACAACTGGACTAACATTTCTGAAGGAATGACCGATATTTACGGCGAAAATACTTCGGCTCTTGCGCTGTCGACATTAACCGCGAAGGCGAAGCATCGACGGCACTAGATCCGCTGACATTAAAGCCATTCAGAGCACGCTCGGAACCAGCCAAAGCCGTACTTATAACTTCTTAGCCGCTCGAATTTTTACGGCTTGGGGTTCGGAGACGAGTGGTCGGCTCGAGTCGTTTCGTCGGACATCTGAGGACGACCAGACACGGCTTGGAGTGCTTATGGGATCGCAGTGCCCTTCAGAGAGGTCGGCGAGGAATACTCCTTCTTAGTCGTTACCACAGGCATTTATACAATAACTCCGTGTAGATCCTGTGAGTGAGTGGGCCTTTTGTGGCGCGGCTTCCGATGAGACGACGCAGCTGGTTGTCCGCACGGGGCGAGTAAAAAATAAGGGGAGGAAGGAAGGATGGAAATTAGAAGCAAGAGGAAGCAAGAACACCTTTTCGAGGAAAAGAGGGGGGGGGGGGGGGGTTATCAGCGCCGACAGTTTTTACCGGATCCGAGTACCAGTCCGCGCAATAAGAGGAGCTAATGCTCTCCGGTATCGGTCATTACGTGTTCCCCGGTAGTGGGTGCACTCGGCGACAAGTGCTGCTCTCTACCGCCTGCACACAGAACTACCACGCGCGGCGCGAGCAAAAACGTCGTTAGCCGCGACCGCGAGACACTAACAACAGCTTTGCTTGACATACGAGAATTACCGCGTAACGCACGCGCAAATTTCCATATTCCAGTGAATTTTTTTCTCTTTTATCGTTTTAACCGGTCCGACAATTCACCACATGGAAACATACAACCGTATAATGAAGGTGCTAGTGGGGTTCACACCCCTTCCTTAGAGACTCAAATACGTATTTTATTTCCACAATTTCATCAAGAATTTTTATTCCACAACCATAAATAGATGTGTTTCTGTGCAAATTAATTTCTAACTTTCGAGCGCTCTTGGGCTGTAAAGGTTATAGTGGAAACTATTAACATGCTCGGATCACTGAAGTATATAAGTTCATTATTTATTCAAGGATCACAATCAGTATTCATTAAATAACCATAGTGTCTAAAAGCCTTTTATGTATAATGGTTATATCCAAGCATAAGTATTTATAAACGTTATGTAATACCCTTAATAAATATTATCCGTCGAATATCAGGATGATGTGTCAAGAAGACAATAAAAGATTAAAAAACTACTGCACACTGAAAAGTTTATACATCATAGTCTACATATATATATATATATATATATATATATATATATATATATATATATATATATATATATATATATATATGGACACACACAACGCATTTACAAGATGTTGGGAAATTCAACCCCCAAAATGCGGGAAGTGATTCCTTATGAAAAATAAAGTCGAAAATTGATAATGGGCATCATATAACAAAACAGAATATTAAAGGAGATATGAGCCTGTGAAAATTGAGTATTGAAAACGTATTTTCACTGAATGCCTAGTACTTTCTGCCAACGGTAGGGATGTCAGTGATTTACCGACAAGACGTCTCACATGGTTGAATGGCGCGCTATGGAGCGTGTACTAGTGAAGGGCATGTCGTTAATGTGCTGACGTATCACTTCCTCAAGCCGAACAATGCGCACAGACCGACGACGGCCAGCATTAAGCATGTGTCTCTGCAACATGGGAAGCATAAGTCACCTTTTTGCTAGTGGACTTTGTAGGCGTTGTATAAGACGTTCGACAAAAATGCGTTTTCAAAACCCAATTTTCATAGGCTCACATCTCCTTTTACATTCCGTTTAGGTATAATGTGCCCTGCATATTTTCGACTTTATGTTTCATAAGGAATCACCTACCGCAGTTTGGGTGTTTAATTTCCGAACATGCTGTATATATATATATATATATATATATATATATATATATATATATATATATATATATTTGGTTTGGAGCCCTTTATGTTATAAATCGCAATAATTTACTTCTTTAGTTATTCATTCCTATGATAAAGTATATGAAGTGAACACGTTAATTTAAAAGAGTGCTCACAATAAAAAAAAAGAAGCGTTATTTCCTTTGAAAATGTATATTTTCAGTACTTCTTCGCATCGCATAGGGATTCCATGGAAGTCCCTGAATATTCCACATTATGCAAGCAGACATTTCATACTGTTAATAAATCGAGTACAGTAATACAACCTTGTATAAAACATCTAAAATAAAAACGTGCACAGATTTCTACTCATTTATATCTAAGAGATTTTATCTCGAAAACTGTATTCTATAAAAATATTATTGTATCCTCTTGCTGCGGACCACAACTTTCCCCGTTTGTCTCTAAAGACGATATTACACGATACCAGATTCCGTAAAAACTTGTGCAAGGTTTGCCATAGCGGCCAGTATACGGACTAGTATGGCATCCGCCATGGCATTTTCCGCCTTGTACGGCCTGATTTCGTAGCAGGTTTGGTAATTGGACACGTCCTATTTTTCATGGCAGGTTCCATACCGGCTCTCGTACCTGGCCAATCACACTGTAGTTTCTGAGCGTAGGGCGCTCCCCGTGGCTAATACTGAAACAAGTTGATGAAGAAACCGAAAAGGATGCCTCCATCTTGAGTTTACATCCGTGAGGTTAAAGCTCTTTGAGATAGATTTAAAATACGACGATGAATAATACCTGCTATGAAAATTTTTCATTGCTGTTTAAAACCGTCCTGAATACTTAAAACATTACCTACTCTATGAAAAAAAGAAATCAAAAGGTTTTATATCTACAGTATATAAATGCGTGATTTAATTTGTGAACTGGCAGTACAGTGGTAAAGTCGCAACGTCTGTTATTAATCTGTAACTTTTGGGCGTGAGTACGAAACTCCGGCGGACCCAATTTTTTTATCAATAAATTTTACGTGCGAATAATATAACGGTACGTAAAGAAAAAAACTATATTTTTGCAACCGGTCAGGAATTTTCGTAAAAATTGAAAATAACACACTCGTACTCTAGTGAATTCACGACATTTTCAAGAAAATGAATGAAACTATACTAGTAAACAACCAATTTATGTAGACGGCGAACAGTAATATAACAATATTAAGATGTGGTAGCTAGTTTTTTCATAGGGCTATATGCAAGTTACTAACTGGTAGCAGTTGTACGAATGGGGTTCATATTTACTACAAACCACACATGGCGCACCCACCGAGGGTGCCAAATGCTAGTACGCAAGCTGCTGTCGTGTAATATGAATCTTCTATGGCGGCTCATGTAGCGGCTGGTATACCGACTCATGCAGTAGGCCTTGTACAAGAACCAAGTACGGCAGCAGGTATTGTGTAATATCGGCTTAAGCGGCACAGACTGGGTGGCTGAATGGCTCAACCACGCCAATCTCCCTCCTTTCGCCCCCTCAACATTCTCACTCTCCCTCTCTGAGTACGTAAATGTGAAGGATTTATAGGTTAACACTAGTTTGTACTACCCAGTGCACAAATATAACGAACCAGATCAGCAGATCAAGTAATATTGTAGATGGTTCACGCTCATGCGGCAATGAAATATTTTGTTGCTGAAACCAAATTATTTTGTTGTTCTCATTTGGTTGCCCCCAGACTGTAAGATTTGGTTGGTTCAACTAAAGATTTGTTTGGCTACGCGTACATTAAACAGTTTGGGCGAATAAAAAATTGTACAAGTTCGACCGAGTTTCGAACCTAGATCACCTGCGTCCGAGCGCTACGCCTTAGTATTCTCAACTAACGTGAAAACTGATAACACAGGAAAGCTTATAATTAGATATACTGCAAATATTGAACGTGTGCAAACAAATATTTCAAATTGTCAGCTTTACTTGTCAGTTTCTTGTTGAATTGTTTTATTAATGTGCTTATATGATTGTTAAGCATCAATAGATGCACTAACAAACACGGTTCCTATCCTAATTGTCACAAAAAAATACAAACAAATTCTCAAGCTGTATTTTCGAACGAAGGCTGTCAAATTAGTGTACAAACAAATATATATAGTTGAGTCAACACAATATTTAGTAGACAGTCTACTGTTTGACCCAACACAGAGATTTTGTTTATTCAAACAATATATTTTGTTAGGGGCAACTAAATAAATAAATATATATATATATATATATATATATATATATATATATACATTTTGTTCGATTTTCTCTCAGTGTATGATATGTCTGAGGGTTATACTGATGACTACCGAGCGAGGCAGCGCAGTGGTAACATAGAGAACACGCATTCGAAAGGACCCGGGTTCAGTTCCTGGTCCGGTCATCCTGGTTTGGGTTTCCACGGTTTACCGAAACTACTCCAGACGAATGCTGGAACGGTTCCTTGCAACAGGTCATGGCTGGTTCCTTCCCCGTTCTTGCTTCTTCGAATAGCTTCGCTGTCGACGTCAAGCTCTGCCTACCTACTCAGGAGCGGGTCCTAAATGGTAGAAGGGAGGGGAACTAAAGGGTCTCGAACACTTTCCTTGGAGATTGACTTCACCCTGGATAAAATGAAAATATCCTTTAAATTAATTACATTGTTACTATTGAAGTTATTACTAAATACACCTACCACGATGAAAGGAAATTTTAAAAAGTATTTAGACAGCCTATCCTAAGAGCTGATATTTATTAATATTAATACTTAATGCTTACTAGTAAGCATGTGGTTTGAACTTAATGAACAGTGCTCCATCCCTTAAACAGCCGCCGACCTCCCGTGGCGCCCAGTCTAGCGTGCGGGAGGTTCTGGGTTCGAATCCTAGGTAAGGCATGGCGTGTTAGTTTAAGTTAGGTCATGAGTTAGTTAGTAAGCCGTCCCCTGATAATCTTTCAGGCATAACACCGGGAGACGTTAATAAACCCATTCAAATTCGAACTCAATTACTCCCCCCCCCCCCCCCGGCCACCTTCCCTTAATGCAGCCGTCTACCTGGCGCAGCGCGCGTGAACTGGGTTACATTGTGCTTGTACTGCAACGAAATACACTTCAGGCAAAGGATGACTGCAACTTCCAACAGCTTGTAATTATTGCAAACACTATTTTGAAGCTCTTCGATGTGTCCAAAACCGGCATATTCGCACTTTTTATAGATTAAAAAACTGCGGGTGGATTACCGCGGAACAAGTATAGATCCCTGCATTGAACCGTGCTACAGACTTTCCACCAATAAAAACATAGAGTCGCCGCTTACTGCCCGGCTACAATCGCCTTGACGTTACAATAACGCGTTACAATAAGACATGAATCCGTGAATCGTATACGCTCTGGCTACAACTGACGTAAAACGTTGCCATGGCGCTAAACGTAAAACGCAACGCGGTAGAAGTTGGCCAACTTTGAAGCCTTTTCGTTTTGCGTTTTACGCAGCTAATCAGAATTCAAGACGTCACAAACAAGTGAAAACAAATGTTACAGACGATTAGTAACAGATAGCACCATTATCTCCGTACATATTTCATTTGTTAATGTTATACGAAATCAATATACAAAAAAAAAAAATGCATTAAAAAATAATTGAGTGTAACTATTACGTCCGCGGAATATCTATTTTTACAAAAGGCTATTTTTAAATTTCAAACACAAACAAAAATATTTGTATGTACACGCATACATTCTTTTTATTTTTATTCTTGTTAACGTATATTGTAGCAATGCCTGTTTTCTTATGGCAAAGTGTAGCGTTTAACGTTTTGTGTCAACGTGATTTTAGCCGGGCCTTCAGGGGCGCAAGCCTGCAGCCGCAGAGTTTACGTGGGCAATCAACGTTAAAGACATTCCTTCTCAATGCATCATTTTTAAAAATAATTGTTTCTAACAAAAATACCGTATGTGGCATTTCTTAATTAATACTGAGACGTTCATAAATGTTGCAATATTTCATTTAGCATATTTTTAAATTAAATATTAAAATCTTAATTTTACAAAAATACGATGAATGAACAATTTATTTGAATCTTTCTTAAAGAGGCAGTAGGTGAGAAATCTACTTTTAATATATTTTTTAAACTATTATCTTTAAAATTGATGCATTGAGAAGTATATATAAACTCCTTGGCTGCAAGTTTGGTAAAGCCTGTTCACGATAAAGTTAGCACTTCTGAAATCAACCTTAGAAAAATGTCACTGCCCCTGCCTGCATTTATTTTAACGGGCGTACTGAGTGACATGCGCCCAGTAAAGTTGGTAACGAAGGATGGAAATTAGTTCCATATCTTAATGTCGAATAAAAAGTGTGAGGTGAGCATTTGCGATAACTTAAATTATTTCTTTCGCTTTCTGCATTTTTAATGAACAGGATTGTAAAAATGTGCAGATTTTTAAAATATTTACTTTCCTAATAATTCTACAATAAATTTCACTTCACCGACGCATGAATAAAGTGTTGAGGCCCGGGCAATGTTAATATTACATAAGACGGAAGAAGACACAACCTGCATACAAGTACATCTTAAGCAGAGCTCTCAAATGTGCTAATTTTACCGTGAACAGCCTATAGGCAGAGCACTAGGGTATACGCAGCACGACGAGAACACTGTACGTCCCAGCACGTACCGGCGATGTCGCACTTGATACGCTTGGTAACGCCGCCCTTATTGGCGTTTCTCTAGGTTTACCATTGTGCGTACCTGAGGGAAGGCGGAGCCGCTGCCGGCCTGTCTCAGCAGAAGCCGCATCCACCAGGCGACGGCGGACAGCGCGGACAGTACATAGGCTTCCCGCCTACTGGCTGCTGGCGAGGTCGCGAGCACAGGGGCTTATCCGCGGAGACAGCACGGGTCGAAGGCCGTCGGCAGGACGGCCCGATTGCCTGCCGGACCGCGTCGCTTCCTAGGAAGGCGGGGAAAAACGAAACGCAAGTCCCCACTACCCCTTTTCTTTTCTAACCAATTTATAGGCTGTTCACGGTTAATTGATCACCTTTGAAACCAACCTTTGAAAAAACACTGTCCCTATCTGCATGTGCTCTAACTGGCACACTGACTGGCATGCCCAGTTAAGTTGGTAACAAAGGAGGAAAAGTAGTTCCATGACTCAGCGTTGTATTAAATCAGCTAGGCAAAAATTCGCACACGCAAAACAATACCGCAACAACTCGAAAATTGTCGATTTCGATTTACATCCATTTTTGAGTCGGAGAATGGTCTATTTTACAGTGAAAAATTGCCACATCTAAATCTGCTTTATACACATTTGTCATTTGAGATGTGTTACAAGTGAATTCCTTTGTTTTTGTAAGTGCTGCAGAAGAGCACTGCCACTTTATGTGTTACGGTTCTATTACACAGAATATGTTGGTAACAATAAGGTAGCTCAATAATCCAAGAATGCCACATTTTGAAATGTGATAGTTCTACTTTTTCAAAATGTTTCAGAACATGCCATAACTATAAATGTAGCAGTTTTACAATATGAAAGTATTTAAACACGTGCAGCATGTTTATTCGTGGCACCTTTACACTAAGAAGAGAATTTAATTTCATGCCACATTTCATGTTATGGCAGTTTAACATTATAGTATGCATTTGATCATAGGCCTCATATATTAGTTGTGGCAGTTTTGCATTGCGGATAGTATTTCTGACTGGATGTGGCGTCGTATTAATTTCAATTAATTATCGCCATTTTTGACCGGTACTTTTGAAGTATTTAATACTATACTCACTCGATGGCACGCAATCTGTGTTTTCCAAGGTGCAATTAATCTAATTACTACATAATGCTTTCAATAATGTTTGCCTTTTTTATTACCATAAATAGTAACAGCAGTCAGTAATGTCTATTTCTGGTATGGTGCGCTGTGACTGAGATGAGAATAGATTGTATAAAATAATACGAATATTATGACGTCTCAGGGAAAATACCTGTGAGCTTGGCGTTAACCAAAGTTGGTAACAACAGTGGAAATGCAAATAATTTTGTTAACTTATTAAAAATATTGTGTTCCATAGACCCAAATAAGTATAATGGCTATGGAATTTAGAACATGCCATTTTGTGTTAATCTAAGACCTTTTTGAACTTATAGCGCTTTCAAACGTTTTTAGTTCTGCTTTCAGTTTTTTTTTACTACGCTCAATCGTTGGCAGTCTTCTACCCTTAATTTGCTTTGTTAGTAGATTTATGTTCCCTTGCTTGGAAATTTCTCAGCAAATTTAATGGTGAATATTGTTATAAACTGTCTATAATGCAACACAAGTGAAACAAATTATTATTTTATTTTAGAGCCCATCATTTATTTGTAGCATGTGTGCGGATGGGAAGGGGGATCTGATTACTGTCAGTAACCAACAAGCGAAATGGACGAGTAAGAGTCTACGATTTTAAGGCAGCATGGAGCGCTTGCAATCTGGCATATACACATAGTTTAATATTGAGAGAGGGTAAACATTTTAAAAGTATAGTTCTGAAAAGCAGCAGCCATCAAAGTTTTAATTGAATTTTGTAATGGCGGACAACTCTTATTGCAATGAATTTTACTGTGGTTTGTTTCCTTCTTTGTGAAATCGTACTTGGGGTAAGTCACAATAAGCAGACATTTCTACTGTTCGATCATCTGCTCGTTAAGTCCAACCACGAAGGTAATACAGATGTAAAATACACTGTTCGACATATACCTGGTCAACAAAATAAATCAGGATTTTTCTGCCTGCTCAGTCCCTATCCTCAACCCCCGCACACACACTTTCACGATACTTCAGCAAAAATATATTAGACCCCTTATTCGTCACGCTGTCATCTATTCTCATCTCAGTCTATTTCCTTTAGTTATTATTTATCGATTCATAAATTTGTGATACTGGTAGTTAGAAAGTTTTTAACGTTATATTTCAAACAAGTTGAAGTGTGCGGTAATATATAATACTACACCTATTGGTCATCCCCCACCGTCGTTATCTAAATATTTAATATAGGCGTTATTGATCTTGTAGCAGAGTTAGAAAATCCAGCCTCATGTAAGTGCTGAGAGAGTCTAAACCCATAATTTTTTACATATCATTTGCGCAACTCATTTAGGGGCTTCCATGGACTCCAGTCTACATTTGTCGCATGTGGGAAACATGGTGGATGTTGCTGTCAGCCGGCCGGTTGGTTTTCTCTGGGAGACTCCACTTTTCCCTTCCGCTGCATTCTATAGTTGCTCCATCCTCTCCTCATTCACCTCTTTCATTATATAGGTTGACTGGCAACTACGGGCGTGTTCTTCAGTTAAGGCAGGCAGGCAGTCGCGCTCACCCGTAGCACCAGCCATATCTCTTCTGATCCATGACGACCATACATCAAGTAGTTTGCAGTAGTCATACGCCGGACTGCTTCACATAACGAATCCGTCCAAAAGATCAGGCAGAAATATGCCATGCGGTAAACGAATGAGGTAATACAGCAACTGTTAACGCGCTGCAATATTTCTTGTTTAGTTTAGTTGGCGCTCATAAATCCCGCGACTGAACGACAATCGACAATTTCTCACAATAGAAGTGCGGTTGCCGAAGTAAGAAAAAAGAAATATTAAAACCGGTATAAAAAGAGAATTTTAAAGTTTGATAAACTTTTACAAAATTAGGTTAAGTAAGCTGAAAACAAATTACGAAAGGTAAAAAAAGAAATATTAAAACCGGTATAAAGAGAGAACTTTAAAGTTTGATAAACTTTTACAAAATTAGGTTAAGTAAGCTGAAAACAAATTACGAAAGGTGAAAAAAGAAATATTAAAACCGGTATAAAAAGAGAATTTTAAAGTTTGATAAACTTTTACAAAATCAAATAAATAATTAAACCAAATATGAAAGTAAACACTTATAAAATATTATTTAATGGAATGCTTGGTTAAAAAATTATTTTGATGTAATAAAAATGTAATAATATATTACTTCCATTATATTTAATAGAATTAAACTATTACCTAAGTATCAAAAACTTCAATGCATCATCCAACAAAATATAGAAAAATAAGCTAAAATAAGCTAATGGGTCTTACCTCATCAATGGAATATTATCCTTTTTCTAATCATAAATAAATCATCAAATATTATATTTATAGTAATTATAATTATAAGAGTAATTTTCTCAATTTCATCAAATTCTTGATTCATAGTATGAATAGGAATAGAAATTAATATAATATCATTCCTTCCTATAATTATAGAACAAAAAAATATAAATTCTAAAGAATTAGCATTAACTTACTTTTTAACTCAAACTATTGCATCAATACTACTTCTAATATACATTATCATAATAATAGTTAACAAACAAAATATAAACTTTTATAATGACAGAATAGGAGAAATATTACTAATAAGATCTTTAATAATAAAAAGAGGAGTATCACCATTCCATTTTTTAATACCAAAAAAATAGAAGGATTAAATTGAAACAAATGTCTTATCTTAATAACATGACAGAAAATTATACCATTAATAATAATATCAATAGTAATTAAAATTAATATAATTAATACTACTGCAATAGTATTATCCATTATTATCGGGGCTATCGGAGGTTTAAATCAAACCTCCCTTCGTAAATTAATAGCATATTCATCCATTAGAAATAATGGATGAATATTAGCAGCAATAATAATAGGAGAAAACTTATATGTAATATACTTCATTATATATATATATATATATATATATATATATATATATATATATATATATAACAAGAATAATAACACTTTCAATAAATGTTCATAAAATTTTCCATATGAATCAATTAATACCAATAAATGAATCTATATATATAATTAATTTTATTAATTAATATATTATATATTAGAGGTCTTCCCCCTATTATGGATTCTTACCTATGTGAATAGAAATTCAATCATCAATAAATATAAATGAATTAATAATTATAAGAATAATAGTTATATTAACTTTAATCACTATTTATTATTACTTACGAATAATATATACAGCACTTATATTAACAAATTCAGAACCAAAATGAAATAAAATAATGTTCAGTAAAAATTACAAATTAATAATACCTATCACGATTATAACAATAACAGGATTATTTACTATTACTATAATAATAAGAATTTATTAAGGATTTAAGTTAAATTAAACTATTAACCTTCAAAGTTATAAATAAAGAAATATCTTTAAGCCTTAGTATACAATACACCTTTAAATTTGCAATTTAAAATCATTAAATGAATATAAAACCAATAGTAAAGAGGTTTAACCTGTAAATAAATTTACAATCTATTGCCTATATAATCTCAGCCACCTTACTAATGAAACGATGATTCTTTTCAACTAACCATAAAGATATTGGCACCTTATATTTCATTCTAGGGATTTGATCAGGAATAATTGAACTATCAATGAGAATATTAATTCGAATAGAACTAGGAAGACCGGGGTCTATTATTGGCAATGATCAAATTTATAACACTATTGTAACAGCTCACGCTTTTGTAATAATTTTTTTATGGTTATACCCATCATAATTGGTGGATTTGGTAATTGATTATTACCAATTATAATTGGAGCTCCTGATATAGCATTTCCGCGTATAAACAATATAAGATTTTGATTATTACCACCTTCATTAACTCTATTAATTATAAGAAGAATAGTTGATACAGGTACAAGTACAGGATGAACATTATACCCACCACTAGTAGGTTTAACAGGCCACAGAAGAATATCAGTAGATTTAACAATTTTATCCCTTCATATAGCAGGGATTTCATCAATCCTAGGTGCTGTAAATTTCATCTCAACAACAATTAATATAAAATCACCAGGAATAACATTAGAACAAATACCTTTATTTGTATGATCAGTTGTAATTACAGCAGTTCTACTTCTACTTTCATTACCAGTATTAGCTGGTGCTATTACAATATTACTAACTGATCGTAATATAAATACATCATTTTTTGACTTATACTACAAATCGCCCGTCGCCGTCACATGCGCTCTTCTGCTCGGGGATAAATCGGCCAGACAAACCCGGCACATAACTCTTATTGTTTTCGACTGCCTATATTAATTCCGCGCGACAAAGCTGCGCCGTGCCGTATCTTACCGCGCGCGCGCTGGCTTCCTCAGCTGTCAGAACACGAGTCTCGAGTCACTGTGCGCAAACCCGTCACGTCGCACGCACGCGCGCCGACTGCGGGAGACCCTACTCTGTACAACATTTTGACTCGCGTCCGCTACTAAATTACACAACCCTCCGGGGACAATATATCCCTACCTGCACGGCAGGCCATTGTCAAGCGACGCCGGCGACCAAATACGAGACGACGAAACAAATAAAACAAGGTCTTGCTTTTGTTTAGCCGATAAGAATTCCCGGCGCAACTCGGCGTCATTGTTTCCCCTCTTATCCCTCCGTCTCGGAGAACATATTCAAACCCTGTACTCGGAGCGAGGGACGAGTAGTAAATAAGTATTTCCAGAGTGAATTACTGGGGAGATAAGCCAGCTGGGGCTGTCCGGCATGTAATGATAGGAGCACTGTATTCGGAGGACGTGGAAGGAAGGAAGGAAGAAAGGGAAATGAAAGAGGGGAAGGGAAGGTCATAAAGGGCCGACTAGTTTTACGGACAGGAGATACACACGTCTTCGGGAACGTGAGTAGAATGTCTCACAGGCGGCGGAGGTACAGTCTGCCGTGGGCACACGTACATTCCCCGCGCTCCGGAGTGGTAGGCGTTACAGAGGACGGCGACCTGCCTTTCACAAGTCCCGGTAACTGAAGGTGACGAAATGCGATGGAGAGATAGGGACCTTCACCTTATATCTTCCGCGCCAGTTCGTGCGGATGTTCTCACAGCCCGAAATGACAACTACGGAACTGAAACCAGGAAGCCCGAATCAAAAAACCCCTGGTCCTTCGACTGCTGAACTCGCTACGGCGACAAGCTCATGCAGTGTGGAGGCCGGGACGGCGATGGTCCAGGGCCTGCTTACAGAATAACTCATTTTATAAACACTAATGCTGGACGGGGGCGCGGTGGCCGAGCGGTTAGCTCGCTCGCCTCCCACCAAGACGAACCAGGCTCAATCCCCAGCCGGGTCACCGGACTCTCTCATGTGAGAATCGTGCCGTACGATGCCTTTGGTCGGAGGGTTTTCTCGGGGAGCCCCCTCATTCCGGTGCTGCTCCATAATTACCTCAATCGCCTTCATCGGCTCTGAAGACCTCGCTATTAACTGCCGCCCAAATCTCTTCACTCACTCACTAACCACCACCCATCACCCCCATCCCCCCTCACCACCTATCACCACCCCATAAATCCACCCACTTAGTCAGAAGTAGAATGGTTCAGATACAGTTTGTCAACAGACAAACTTGCAAATTTGATTTCAATGACTCGAAAACGGTGGACAATATTATGGAATAGTAGATATGCATGAGGTTCCGCCATGTTAAGCTTTACCGTGATTAACTGTGTAGTGGAAAACCTAACCTTTTGTAGTCACAGCCTGAATGTACACCCCCAAAACTGTTGCTAAAGCCCCGGTCATACTATCGATTTTTCGCCTTCAACTATATTTGACAATAAAATTTGAAGACAAAATACGGCCATCAAATTTTTCCTTCCAACAAATTTTATCAAATAGTCATGAACGTGTTTGAAAATGTTTCACACTGTCAAATTTTCTTACTGGGAGAATCTAATTTGAATTATTAATTTAAAAATATTTTCATTTTGAGATATTACTTTTGTTTTTCCACGCAGTCCATTACAAGAAGAACTGTAAGGAACGTTGTAATTTATTTTCGCTTCTTTACTAAATTCAAATTTTATTTATCAGAAATGTTTCCTGCAGAATGAAATTTAATGCTTCTGAGTTCGTAATATTATGTGCAATATTCACTTAAAATATCATTCATGCCAAGGCAGCTTCTACAAAAATTAATTATCTTCATAACCTACTTCATTTCCAGTAAATGTTCGTTATTTTAAAGTTTCTTGACGGCCACCTTTGTCGTGCGCAATTTTGATTGGCTGAGACCGTCAAACATAAAAGAAATTTTAGAACCTGCCCACTCTTCAAATGTCTGATGGAAACTGAAGCCATCTTTCTCAGATAAATATGGCGGCTTTTATGACGTTTCGATGACGTAATAACTGTTCAACTTTACTAGACCAAACTTATGGCGGAGTCCAGACAGCCAACGTTTAATATGAAAATAATTTATTACCTGGTTGACACAGTTAGTTCTCGCGCTTCAAACACTTTCATGAAGAAAAAAAAAGGGGGGGGGAATTTTTTTAAGGACTGTCTTAGACCGCCCGCGTTGCAGTCTCTTCATTACCGGAAGTGGATTAAAAAATACTCAGTGAATGTTTGACAAGCAAACAGTTTGTATAAGTCATAACGATAATCTATATTCCTTACATGCACAGGGGCTAATCAGCATGTTAACACATGTTAAAATCCTGGGCGATGATTTGGAAAGATAATTATAGAACTTCTTCAGTTTCTTGGAGTGAAGAAAAGTCATCCGCTAATTACGACTGCGTTCGTGTTTCTCAACACTGAGCTACGATTTCTCTCACTCCGTGAAGAAGAGGAACGAGAAGAGGAGGGGGAGGATGAGAGAGAATAGATACTTCACTGGATGGTCGATTCTCCAGTTGTTATGGTGCAGTAAAGATAATGAACTGCTAACTGCTAGACTCTAAAAGCTGAACCGGTGATTTTAATAGATGAAATAACGTTGAAAGCTACGAAAAAAAAATATTGCTGCCGAACACGGAATGCGTGGTGGTCCTAAGTCAACTTGGCGAGCTCGGTCATGGAAGTCGTCTAAATAAGACGTTAACGACTGGCGAAAGGGATTAAGAGGGTGCGTCCCAGACGCTTTTATGAATATGTTAAAGAAACTATGCGTGCGCGGCGGCTCGGGTTTTATTATACTCTGCTGCTCGGCTTTTAGTATTCCTTGCTTGTGCTCTTTGCTTCCTTCGCAGAAAAAAGTCAAATGTTGTGACAACAGTATCAATATTACTACAACAGTTTGTAACATTACCTCCTTACTGTTCCGTCAGCATTAAGGCAGTGTTTATGTTGCGGCAAAACTAATTTTGTGTTGAATTGATGTTATCATTTGTGTTAAAAAATTTCTTGTATTTTCTTTGCTTGAAAAAAACATTCCGATGTAAAATAAATTAAGTACAATTATTTCGTTACGAAAATAAATATTATCAATGAAAAAAAAAAAGACAGCTGGAGAGCAATCGAACCCTCGCTTTGAGTAGTTGACGTTCCTCACTGTACAGAACATGACGCTCTACCACCTGCGCTATCTTAACATTTCTAATTCATGTTTGATAACGACAAACTGCATCTCTCTTTCGTTACGTGGAAATACTTTAAAAATACAAGCACAATTGGCACACGTAAACTGCTTTACAAGGCTTGAGAGCTGGTCTAAACTACACTCTAAATTCGAATTAGTGAAAAACCACTGATTTGAAGTGAAAACGGCTCCACTTAGAATCAGTGAAAATAAAACACTGATTGTTTCAGTGGAAAAATTACGCTGATTGAATTAGTGATGTGAAAAATTTGACTGATTGTAAGTGGAGCCATTATCACTGCGAATCAGTGGTTTTCCACTGATTCGAATTTAGGGTGTACATTTAGTTCTCACATTATGCTTTAAAAGTTGAATACAGTGGTTTCATTTTACGAGGTTATCGCTGTTCACTACTATCCGCCATTTTACAACGCCAAGTCAGTGCAAACTAGTGTTTGTTGGACATGTCATTAATGTCGCAGTAACGCGATATTTTGTTCTTCCCATTTTTTTTTTTTAGCGTAGGTAATACAAATTTTGCTTGCGAGAACATTATTTAATTTGGAGGCTTTATTAACATTAACACTTCAACAGTATATTTGCATTATAGTAATATAATACTTAGTAAATGGTTAACATTTTAACTTTGTAACAACATTAATAATTTTATATAAAGGTTTAAATAAATGCTTCGATAGTAATTTTTTGTTGCAAAAACATTATACTTTTTTCTGTGTTATTTGATTTCCCGCTACCTTGTACAATCTCTTGTAGCTTGTGATATCTTGGTCGGGCCGAAATGTATCCGACAAGGCTCAAGGGAAGTCTTGCTTCGAAGGAGAGGAGCACGTTCACTGAGCTATCTGTTTACAAAGCTTCGTCTTTTTTACAGCGTGTGTATGCTTTCGTGAAAAATGAATGGATGTTGTTTGATCACATGCAACTTTCTTTTTTCTCAGGTTGTGTATGGAAGCAGGTGGTCTGAAAGTCACTGAACCGGTGCGCATGGATGCTTTCACCACGACCTGATGGATCGATGGGTTTCCGAAAGCGCGGACAGCGCGAGCCTTCTGAAGTCTTGCTTGTATGGCGGCGCGGGGGAACAACACCTAATACTGGCGAGCCAAAATTGTGGTATGACCAGGAAAGTTAAAAAAAATCGGCCATTTTCTTACCAGTGCAACTCACCGAATACAAACCAAATCAAATACACGCCTTATTTTTCCTCAGAATACCGCAGCTATTCGACGTAAACCTCACAAGAGACTAGCATTAAACTAGAACCCACGGATGAATCACAAATGTTAGCGGATAGTACACTGAAAGCTTTGTTTGAATTATCTGGATCTACATTTAATATATTCATTTAAAATCATGGCCAAACGCCGATCTGAAAAGTCTAGGATAGCCTTTAATTAAACCGCCGCTGTAAATAAGCTGTAGTCACTTGAAAACATTATGTTTAAATAATCCTGCCAAATGTCTACTGGTGATGATCTGTAACGAATGATTCCGCAGTATCTTCAAAAATCATTCTCAAAGTAATACTATTTTTCAGTAGTCTCAAAACACCTGTGTCAGCTAATAGAAAGCGCACCACAGGCTTGTTCTACTGACAGTAATCTGCAGCCTTAACTTCCACATCATGATGTCGATACGCATCCTGTCGAAGGACGTTGTTAGCTGCAAAGCTCGGGCATTTACGATTTGTGCCCGGATACACGGCTGTATACTTTTCAATTGGGTTAAGCTAAGTTTAGTTCCTTGTAAATGTTGCATTGCAAGAATCCCTAGGAAGATCTGAATGATCCACAGTTCAAGGAAGTTTGGTCGGATACAAGAACAAAAAATAATATCGGCACGATGTTTCAGCCTATGGCAAGGGTCATGGATGGAGGAGGATGGCGGCGAGCGAAGCTGCTACCCTACTCGCGAGAAACACCTGATGTACCTAGTCAGCCCAGAGAATGGGTTAGGAGACCTCAAAGGAAAACTCCACGCTAAACTATTAAAAACTCCGTATATGTACGGAAAATTTTACGGAAATACAATACACAATGACGAAAAATGGAGGTAAGTCCGTAAGGTAAAATACGGAAAGTCATCATATTTCTAATAGTTTCGGGTTTCGGGGACGAACGTTGCCGAGTTTACACGAAGCTTTCTTCGCCACTGTAACGAGGAAATTATCGTTTCTGCGGCAGTTGAGGTTATCCACGCGATTTCAGAAATTATAACGTAGCATCAGGAGTCTATGACATTTAGCGACACTCAAAATACACTAACATTAATAGAAACTGAAAACGTTGCTCATGTGACTGTTAGAAAAATTCAAAAGTTATACCATAGGCATCATGTGAGAGTTGTTGGCGAGTAGTCAAGAGTCGTGGACTTGTAACTTTTTGACTCGGTATAAAATATTTCAACTTTTTAAAAATAGATTTTATATACACAGTATAACACCCGCATAACTAAAATTAACGACTTTTTCAGCGTCTCTTTACATTTTACACTGGAAGTACACAAAACTTACTGGGGAAATTAACTAAGAGGTTCCGTGAATTTACTGAAAGTCCGTTACTGAAAATCAACGTGTCCGTAATTTTACTGAGGGCTTACGGACACATCCGGATAAATACTTACCAGCACTTTTCCGTAAAACGATGAAAAATTTTTTAAGCAGCGTACGGTATACAAATAACTGACTGGAAAATCCCCGACTCGCCGGTGCCTCGGCTAGGCTATCACCGCAGACTTCAACATTGGGAAGCTTATGAGCAATTCACAAACTGTTTGTTCGTGTGATATACCTGAAAAATTCCGCCAAAATTCGAACATTTCATTCGAGTCGGTCGGTTGACTTATTTCATACGGAGCTGTAAATTAACTTCTAGACTGGAATTTTTGCTAACGCAACAAGGGAAGAGTTGATGAGAAGCAGCTAGTAGTTACAGACGAAATTCGACTGTTATTCTCTTACGTCTCGTAACGAAAGTGGCATCGTTGTAGCGACACCCGAGATATCGCGGTAACAAGAGTCGACTGCGCAATAAAACCCATCATACTCGACAAATCGGCGCAGCGCGAGTGTTTCTTCGCCGGACACCGACTTCCCAGAAGCGAGTTGCCGAGTTCTTACGGACAGCGAAGATGGGGAGGAAATAAAAAGTATCGGGCATTCGTACACGTACCCGGCGCTCTTAAAACTCCAAACCCGACACTCCTTTCAAAACGGGACGACGAGCCTGTAGTCTGCACACGAAATAAAAGACTCGCGTGCGCATCGGTACGGCACTGGAGACTTCAACGAACGGCTATACCTCAGCTCCCTCCGTTCCAACAGAGCGGGCGAGGGCCGTGCGATCGTAACTCGCTCCCACAATGGGAGGAATGCGATGCCCTTGGAGACACACAACGACGGCGAGAGGGGGAAGGGGAAAGTGAAGCTATTCCTATAATTTACAGCCTGCTGGGAGTCAAGGGCGCGAACCGCCCGACGACGCGTAAGCCTCTTAAGGTCACGTCCAAGTACGAGGCTTTTTTTTTTAAGACTCGTGGACTACGTTTCGCTTCGAAGGATTACGAGCCTGCCGAGGCAGCCCTTACGAACCTATGCGACCATAAACTGGGGGGTTATGTCCTGCTGGGGCTGGGTCCCAGGACGACGGCGCAAAGAACCCGCTCCTGTTCCGGGCGCGCGACGCGTTCCGGGTTCCTCACTGTCATATCGCTTTTACGAGTAATACAGCCGTGCAACCGGGTGATACGTTCCTAATGTATTATAACTGAATCACTGATGGGCGACTGAGAAAACGGACACAGATGTTGACGAGTTTTGAGATTCGAGACGGCTCGAGTCTACGCCTATGAATTACGGGCAAGCCGATTAAGCATAGAAATATCTGGAGAATCCCAAAAGAACAGCTAAGAAAGAAACAAAGTTGTGCTTCCATTATACTCCATTGGGAAATGGCGGAAAGGTGGCCAGACTCTGATTCTGTCGGGAAACACTGATACTGAGAGTACGGCGATGGAGAGGTGTCACGGACTCCCTAAAGTTGGAAGGAAGGCGTTAGTGTGCTTGTGGTGTCGGGGTAGTGCAATGCTCTAGTATCAGAATGCAGTAACCCGCCCGCACCTGACTCGAGAAATGTTGAAGAAGGAACATACAGTACATTCATCATCTTTGTCCAGAAAGATGACTCCCGACATGCCGGGCGCCGCATCGTGCCACCTGAAATCCTCGCTACCGACGGAGGTTGTATCACCGCGAACAACTTAGTGACTTTGTGGTAGGACACTGACGGCGAGTAACTGCACCAGCCTTGTATTTTATATCTAGTCAACTGTTGTGTTAGCTGGCGGTGTCTGCGCTGATTGAGTGTACATCAAACTTTTTTAATCGGGGATCTCACCAGAATATACTCCAAAAGGTTAGGCTAAATGCCGTTGTGCAGGTGTCCCTGACATCGGAGCTGCGGATTCCCGGAGCCGGAGCGTAACATAGCGTGATCTAGTTGCTAATACTGGAAGTATTAAACTTAGTATAGTGTAATGTTGTTTAATGCACCTTACACGATGGGAACTTTTACAGCATTTTTGTTAAAATAGAACAGATTTCAGTGGTCATAAAAACATTTCCGGAGGCTATTTAAACCTTCTCATCAAATCGTTTTTACATGTTATTTTCAAACAATTAGGATATTTTACAAAATGTATTATACAACAAGCCTCACTCCACAGAGGTTATGTTTACAGTATCTTCCCCATTAGATAAACAATATTATACAAAGAACAAATATGAAGTGACTCGTAGACTGTATAATTAATTAATATTTCGTAATATATTTTTCCTATTGTTTACAAAAGGGAATTGAGTAAATGCAACGAAAATTAAGCAATAGCTTAAAATTGGTTGACTTATTCAGAGAATGTATCATTAAGTAATATTTCTGAACATCTTTCTTCACTTGTTTACAAATGACAACATAGTGAAAGTAACGGAAACTTCGTATTCCGCACTGCCCATGTTCATTTCCCGCGCTGCTACACATTCTAAAACATATCACGCAGCCAATATACTGCCTACCGCGAGTGACGTAACACTGAGGTTGTAAGGCCTTGTAATCGCGGTGGTAACTGTCAGATCGCTATCGCCAGTGATGGCTCGTAAAGTTTAAAATTAGAATTCAGTTACTTTAATACTGACCATATTTTTGCGTTATTCACTATTCCTCTCAACTCCTCCATAAATTTCAAGACATGTGGCGGCATAGATGGTTTTCGTCGGAAACGGGGCTTTAAAACTACCGACCCATTCTCCCGCTATGACAGCACAGGTGAAGCAGTGCGCCAAACGCATCCATTACAAGCCGCCGCTGGTTATAGCTTCAGCAAGCAAGCTCGGCCTGGGGCGGAATGGCTCGAGATGTTCCGCCTCGAGGTCAAACGACAGTAGCTGGATACATCTCTTTTTGACGTGAATACGTCTTTAAATTTGCAACCATAGTGGGAGGCAATCCAGAATATCCGACGATAACAAAATCGGGGGATACTGTTTGACGTTGCAGCTCCGTATCTATCGTCTACATTCAAAATGCTATTACACCACTCGATTGCCAAAGGATCAAAGAATATGTTACGTTGAGTGAGGACTGTGAATCATCATGAGGCCGGGTGGAGAGGGGGGAGGGGCGCAATTTTTGAGTTCGTTTCGCCGCGTCTCATAACTTCCTCGTAGTATAACTTTTGACTAGGAGAAGATACAACGCTCGTTTGAGTTTCAATCGACAGCTCTCGTCAAGATTAATCGATTGTGTTATAAAAACATTTGTGTGGCGCGCTTATGGTGAAATGGTACGCATTTAATGTAAAAAAAAATTAAGAAAACTTAACACAATGTCGGCCTATACTCGTCAAAAAGCCAAGTCGAAATACAGAAATCGTATACGGTTGGAAAGAGCATCTCAAAAACAATCCAACGATACCCATAAAACCCCATATGATCCAGTGAAGCGGTGCCGGGAACGTAAAAAAAACTTCAAGGCGTCCGAGCACATTTCGAACGTGCCGGGACTACGTGGCTACTAGTTACCCCCCTCCCCCCAAACCCCTCGCGATCACACCATAGTCACAACGTAGATCCGTACACGCGGACACGAAGAGGTGATGGTTCTTATGATGTGCGAGTACCCGTTCTGTCTCTGAGTGGCTGAGCAAGGCTCTGAGAACGGACTTAGCGAATGCCTGGCGAGTGATCGACGTTGAATGTTTGCTATTGGCCGGGTTGCCGGCTGGCGAGTGACGCAGTTTTGCTGGCGTGAGCGGCTGGAATTTGCGGAACAGAACATATCAAAATGGCACCAGTAACCAGCTGAATGCCATAACTTGTCTTAGTTACTTAAATTTGAAATAAAATTGGAAAATAGTTTAAACATAAAATTTGTCGCGTTATAAAAATTAAAAACAGGTAAAATGTTTAAATTACAGAGGCTTAAAAATATATTTTGTTACAGTCTAAAAGAAAAGGTTACATTATAATTTTAAAATGTCAGAAGTTAAAATTCCTCTGCCTTCACCCTTGAACCCTCACTCCGCCAACCTCTCCGGAGATAGAAGGGCCGATGGTTGTTGTCGTTTTCGTAAGGTGTCCGTCGTGTGTTTGATGTTTGTATTTGTGTTGTGATGATGTCAGTGTAATGTTGTTTGTGTAGGTGTTGTACAGTGTAGGTGTTGTTCCTTTAGTTTATTTCTTCAACTGTTTATCTGTAATATTGATGTCTTTGTGGGTCGGACGACATCAATATACACGATTATGTAACTGTTAATAATGATATGTGCTGTATTATTAGTGAGGGCTCAAGAGGAACTTTTGTCAATTTAGTTTCGAAAATTTTACTAATAATTATTATTATTCACACTTGGCGGTACAAGACGGCAGTTTCTTCTCTGTACTGCTACGTGCTCTGTGGTCATGTGGCCGACGTCACACGCGGGGTCGCCAGTTGCACTTTCACCGCCGACTGATTCGGGCGGCGTAGCGTAAGGAAGATGGACTCGCCTGTCCGCGCGCATGCGCGGCCGGCTTTCGTCACAGCACAGCCACGTTAGCTGGGTCCAGCCTCTGTCGCCGAGATAGAGCTCACTCAACTACGCAACTGAACAACTCCATCTCTCTGCAGCAGAGTTTTTGTATCTACACAGAAAAATTTAAGGGAGTAACCAATAATTTCAAAAAAGGAACTCGAATTAGTAGTCCTGGTTTCTTTTTTATTCGTTAACTGCGCGGTTACGTGTATCTTAGTATATAAACATTCTGGGAATACGACTTTTTGCCAGAAAAAGTAAAAATAAATTATCTGGGCCCGTATGGTTTTGCTTGTGTTATTTAATCGTAATGGTAAAGGCATTTTTAACGTCCTCCGGTTGTATGCTTGTAAGCTTGGCAGAGGACGGCTTACAAACTAACTTGAATTAACACCCATACCTTGCCCGGGATTCGAGCCCAGAGCCTCCAGCACTCCAGATCGGTGGCGCACCAACCGACTGCGCCACGGGAGGTCGGCTGTATTATTTAAAGTGTGTCAAAAAAATATAGCGAAAATTGTTATAAAAATGTTTTTCGAGAGTTTGCATGCACAGTTTCCTTAAGAAGTAGGAGAAAAGTACGACCATTCGAACGTCATTTAATCCGTGTAATACAGTCCCATTGTTTCAGATCACAGGCGGAAACACAGTACGCCCTGCACGTAGGAACTGTAGGAGTGCCTGTAAGTGTCGCCCTTGCTTCTTTGCCCACGTGCTCTTAACAAACAATACTGAAAATTTTTATGAATTTGGTTAAAATAATATTTAATAATAGTAATAAAATATTGAACTACAAGCAATTGAAAATAAAGTATTAAACATGATTAACATCTATGTCGTGTCTCAGCACATTTGTTTTGTCTTCGCAACAACTACGTATAGTCTATTCGCGGTTTCTTCACACTTTTTAATAAAACATTAAAAAAATCCCCCTATGCATGAAGTGTTTGGATGTTACCTATACATGTAGTGTATCACAAGCATTTTATATATCTGTTAGCATACAAGATTTTTACATTCGGTTAGATTGAATTTTTATTCATATTTTATCTATAAATTGTAATATTTCATTTGTAATTAATATGATAAAAAAACAGAGAAAATAGGTGTTATGGTAATGCATACTAAGAAATAGTTCTCTTGAGAGATTTTATTAAAGTGAGTGCGCACGAATGCGGTGCGTTGTCGCTTTAGTGTCATTTTTTTTAGATCGGTTACGTTTTGTTTGCACGAGGCGGAGGAATAGTCTGAAATCAGAACTTCAGCAGGGCTCCCGAGAAGTTCGAAGTAACCGCGAATATACTATTGCAAAAGAAATGTGAAATGTTTCAAACTGTGCGGAGCTACCTATATAGCTTTCGTATAGCTTTTGAATGGATGAGATGCCCATAAATGGTAACTCGCGTTTCGACAATAGTTGTTTTAGTAAATCTCTGTAGCAACACGAACGTTATGTGATAGGTAAGCTAAACAAGTGCCCACTTGCAAGTGAACAAACATGCAGTGTAAATTTTCAAAATGTGATCTGAAGGAGCATATATTTTTTACTGTGTGGTACTACAGATTAATTTTAAATAGATTTCGTCTTATTTCCATATAATAAATATCGTTCGAAGCATTTAATCTCAGTGAATTACATTAGTTATGCATCTAAAGGTTGCAATATACTATAGTTAAAAAGAATTTTTTCACTTTTTTTGCTATGTTAATCCTTTTAAACCGATCAGTCTACGCAAGCAGGGAGATAAGCCACGTTACCACCTGTGGATTTATTTTAATTTTGTTCATGAGAAATATTAAACAGCCAATAAAAGCCAATACAAGTATTTGCTAGCACGCACATAGTGACCCAATTAAAATGTCGTCCAACACTAATTTTACTTACTGATTACTTTTGTAGGTACGAAGAAACATTCAACAGTTCTTCTGGGGGGGAAAACATCTGGTATTGAAGGAATACGGCAATTTTTTCATCGTACTGTATGGCATAACGACATCTTTTGCAGCACTCGGAGCTTGCCCACGCATGGACTTCGAAGAAACGCACGAAAATGAAAACTAGAACAGCAAATTAATCCTAAACAACCGGAGCTATTTTTGTCTAACTCTCCCAGTCCTTTTAAATGACGAATTTAACTAACCTAAATTCTAATAGAACTGTTAACTGACGATTAAGTATTAATTAACACTTAACTAAAGACTGTTCACTATAAAGTGAGCACTTTGGAAATTAATCTTAGAAAAAAGTCACTGCCCCTGCATTCACGTACTTTAATGGGCGCACTTAGTGACATTCGCCCAGTAAAGTTGGTACCGATGGATGGAAAGTAGTTCCGTATCTTAACGTCTAATAAAAAGTGTTAGGTAACCATTTGTGATAACTTGAAATTAATACTTTCAGTTTTTTTTTAATGCATCGAAGTGTAAAAATGAGCAGATTTGTAACATATTTAAGATACTTTCTTAATAATTTCACAATTTCATTTTAACGACGCATGGATAAAGTAATGAAAGCCATAGCAATGTTAATTTTACATAATGCGGAGGAATACACTATGTGTGTACAAGTAGATTTTAAGCAGAGTTTTCAAAGGTGCTCAGTTCACCGTGAACCGCCTATATCACAATATTCTTAACGTAAGTTTGTAAACGGAGCACACATGAATGGGCTAGGCCAAATTCGAACACGGAACTTTGTGGCTTGAAGCTTAGCGACCTTGAGCACTGGGTCTCTTTCTTGGGCTTAATCGAGCGCCAAATCTTTGTGGCGGTTGACGTTTCCATCCTTGTGACAGCTTTCGTAGTGACGGCAAAATGTTTGAGCAGGGTTTTGCTCGCTCTACTGACATCTCCGCTATATCTTCATCTATTCTGTACCTGACTCGTATTCTATACAATGCATACTCCCGATGAATTCTCAGCTATTCCATAATTTTGCTTACATCACCCCACCGTTGGAAAAGAACATGATTTTGTGAAAACTTTTTTCTTGGCAGCCATTATAATTCACTGACAAACGATAACACAAAAACATTATTAAAAAAAGGAATTCCAGTTTGTAATGTAGTAGGCGCGAAGAAAGCAATCCAACTATAAGTCTATTCGAGCTTTATCCACACTTTTTGAATCAAACCTTTGAAAAATGTTTGTTTCTTTCGTAAATATTCCAAGCATCACAAGTATTTGATACTTGTGATAATAAAAAAACTATCTTACTTTTGGTTAGATTGAAATTCTACCTGTATTCTATCAACAAATTATATTATTTCCTTTGCCATTAATATGAATAAAAACAGAGAGAAAATTGGTGTGTTAGTATTGCCTAGTAAGAGATAGTTCTTATGCTAAATATTATTATACCGAGTGCACACGAATGCGGTACGTTGTCCCATTGGTGTAATATTCTAGACTTGGTTAAGCTTTGTTTCCATTATGCGGAGGAATACCCTGGAAGTAGAACTTCAGGCATAGTCAATATGGATGAAAGGATGCTGGCGCAAGGTGGAGTGGATTTTCCTACTTGAGAGGACACGTGACACCTATTATTCTCGTCCAACATGGAGAGTTGGAGAGGTGAGACGAGGCGATGGTGATGGTAGTGGTGGAGCAGCGGTGGAATGGTAAAGGGGGGAAAACGGGAATATTCCGAAAATCCCCCCCCCCCCCATACATACACACACTTATCAGAGTAGTAGACACATGATCATTCCCGTACCCGCAAACGTCTGGGACAGAACCGTCAGAGACTCGCCTAACCATGGGTCACTTTTTTTATTAATAAAAAATTAATTAGGAACCTCAATAGGCCTACTACAAAGCCGATTCAATTTTGACCAAAGCCACAGAGCGGGTTTTAAAATTCCACAACTTCATCGCACATGGCTAAAATAATACGACCTGCCACATTTGCTTATTATGGCCATAAACAACTTCAGACTGTGCGATGGTGGATTCCTCTTATCGGCAGTACTACATCATCGCTGTACGGAAACAAAACTTACAGGAGTGTGTACACGGACGTACAACAGTGCACGATCCAAGGAACATTCCAGAGCATAATTAACGAGGTACAAGCGCGCTTCATCACTGTGTGTACACGCATGATCAATACTTTCTGTCGCTTTTAGTTCTAATTAAGAAAAGAACGAGTAAGTTGCTGCCCAGTACACAGTACTCGTGCTACATACCCCGCTCCACCATCACAGAAGGATTGAACAAAAATAAAGGCGCTTTGCAGCTCTGAACTGAATTACCAAGCGTATTCATTATATATTTTCCCAGACGACTTACAAATACAGATTTCAAAATATTTCCTATTGCACATGCTATTTTGGAGGCCTGTGACATTCTGAAAACGGATTTTTACACTATCATATTAAAGTGAGAATATTTTGAACATACGCCATTGCTTTACTACGTCGTCACAGAAAGTCAAGCATGGGACATAAAACGATCACGGGAAAACGAGCCAAGAGTAGCTGAAGTGTGTGTATACACACACACACACACACACACACACACACACACACCACACACACACAGATATATATATATATATATAGCCTATGGTGCATAACAAATCCGGAAAGAAAGGTTGTTATAATAATAACAACATAGAAAACAAAATTAAAGTACGAATTATTATCGAACGAAAAAAACTGAAAAAACCAAGATCGAGTCAAATTAAGACAGCACAGACGAGCACTGAGACGAAGACAAACTTGGTTTTCTGTGACAACATACTTAAGAAATAGCGTACATTCAAAATATGTCGCTTAAACATTCATCCCTATTACAATAATATATCAAACAACTTATTAAAATAATGTTATAACATGAAAACTCGATGAAAGTTAAAACCAACAGTGTTCACTATTAAGTTCTACTTCAGATACGTATCGAAACTTTGGGAAGAAGAAAGCATAAATAATAAGTTACCGTACTTCAGTCGTTTCAGCTACTACACTGTTTTAGTATGTTGTTATCGCTGAAAGTGAAAACACGACAAAACTAACCTTCCCTTCTTTCCCCAGTACAGCGGGTCGGTACTGAAGCCGCGACTTCCCAACTTGCGGTGCGAGCGTGCAAATCTCATTAAAGGCTGTTCACGTTAAAGTGAGAACTTTAGAAGTGAACCTTAGAAAAAAGCCACTGCCCTTGCCTGCATATATTTTAACGGGCGCACTGAGTGACATTCGCCCAGTAAAGTTGGTAACAATGGTTTATTTTAACGTCGAATAAAAAGTGTTAGGTCACCATTTGTGATGACTTTAAATGATTGCTTTTACTTTTTTTTTATGTGTCGAAGTGTAAAAAATAAGCAGATTTGTAAAGTATTTACTTTTTTAATTGTTTCACAGTTTCACTTGACCGACGCATGAATAAAGTGATGATGCCCATGGCAATGTTAATTTATCATAAGGCGCAGGAATACACAGTATGCATACAAGTAGATCATAAGCAGGGCTTTCAGAAGTGCTCATTTTACCGTGAACAGTCTATAGCAAACATACTCGGTGTTATCGCTCGCAGAGTTGTAAATTTAGCGCGGAATGAACTGAGGACAGTGTGGGTGGGCAGCAAGTGTTCTACGTGCACGCCTTCGTACTTTGAAAAGAAATTACGGGGCCCAATTTTGTATAAAAAAAAAATGGATTATGTATATTTGTACTGTGATTTGCGTTTGTCATGATACTAGTCTTGCCCAGTAGAAATCTTCATGAAGTTAATACAATAAATCATAGCGTCATCGTAATGACCATATTAGAAACTAAGTTACTGTGACAATTAGTATTTTTCATTACTAACAACTGTGCTGTAATCACTTCATGCAACAGTTTTTTTTTTCAATACAAAAAGGTTCTAGTGAGACTATGCACTGAATAGTTTAAAGCGGAAATATTAATTATTATTTTCAACGACTGGTATTTGATTTAGCTATGATTTCACATTATTTAGTTCTAACGTGCGCATGAAAGCTATGCAACAGAACACTAATCCTGTTTAAACTGAAACGACACAAAATGCGTTTAGTAAAAAACAGAAAGGTAAATACATAACGAACTGACACACGGACCGAGACTTCACAAGTGTGAATCTGTCTCTTGTCTCACGGAGTTCGGCTTAAACGTAGGGCAAAATACATAGTCGATAATTTGTTCATGCGACCAACACGTGGTAAATCTGTAATCCTGGGTTCGATTTCTGGCCTGTTCGGATATACTTCTAGCGTGGAAAATTTATTTTCCCTGATCAAGGACCGAATAGTGTGTTGTCCCTGCATCTTGATACTGCGAATGACAATGCAAAATAACAGTATAATCATTCTGTCTATCTTCGGCGGATACATTATCATAGAAGGTATTAATAATTAAACACACTTATAGTTGACTTGTTTTTATGTTTTTAGGTTACCAAATCACTACAAAATTAGCACACTCACCACTGCTTTGTTGCGGTCACTTTATACACACACCTCGTATTGCTAAAATCCTAGTTGCGTGTACAAAAAAAAAACTAGCGAACATCTCCCCCCCCCCCCCACCCCCTCCACTCTTCCCTCGCGTATTGAAGATACTATCACTTTACAGGCTGTTCATGGTAAAGTGAACATTTTTGAGGCGCTAGTTACTTTTTCCTATCAGCCATTTTTTATCCTTCCAACACTTTTTAAAATAAATATTACCATGTAGGTAATAAACACAACGTATAAAGTTCTCCGGACTCGACAGCTAACGTTAACGTCTACAATAAAATATATTTACTTACTATTATGCCAAATGAAACGCCTTTCAAAAGTGCTCACATTCCGTGAATAGCCTATAGTAGCGAGTGTGTCAGTCAAAGATACCATGAAATATTAATGGGCGGGCGGCGCTAATTCAAGTGCGCAAAACGCAGCGCCCCGCGCAGCAGGCTCGGAACTACGTCTACAATACCAACAACAGCCACGTTGCGTGCACGCCTTCGCTTCCGACACGTCCTTGCCGAGCGCTGCCAAACACTAACCACACTCTTCTAAACACAACAACGTCATAACAAAAAAGGTACTAATAAAATGCTAGCAGTGGCCAACAGTATTATCCACAGAAAGGGGTTGATTGTACTGAAGCTGGATTCTAACCGAATACGGCTGTACTCATTTTGCACCATACAAATGAATAAATAAATTCAGAATTTTAAGTTAAAGAATTTAATAACCTGCTGTGTCATCTCTTACGGCTGAATTTAGGGCGAGATTTTATGCCCCCGTCCCCCCTTTTTTTAAGGGGGTGGGCGACATACACCTTATCATCCATTCCTTAACGCCATGCATCGTAAGTTGTTACGTGACTAAATACGTGACAAATACCGGGAAAACATTTTTGCGTACGTTTTGAAAACAGTTTCAATATTACAGCACCAACTCCCTTCCGTTTTCCAGCACCGGAGAGCACCTATGCGGAATAATCAGTTGGGTTGCCATCTTCATGTACCTAGGTTTCCTGTCTTTCGGCATAAAGCAGCGGGCGTTAATAAACACTGTTACACATGTATGGGAGTTAATAAATGTACCCACAGTCCCCTAATTGTATACCCAGGATCGAATCCTGAACCCGGCAGCCCATAATGTGGGTAAAGTAGCGGGCAATAAAATGGGACGTAGGTTTTATCGTGGTACTCTTGATTCTCCCAGCATAGCAGTCCGTCGCTTCTGCTTCATTACACTGTTATGGACGACAGGCAGACCACTAGTACAGCGATATCCGCCTGTAATACCAGACGCGGCTACAGCACAACCCAAAGGTCGTCACTCCGAAAGGGAGGTGCTACAGCCGCCAAAGAGCACGCCTCTTCACCCACATCGTTATTAGTGTAGAACAAATGCGTTCCGTTGAAGAGTTCGTGTTTTGTGAAAGTTCTCCAGTTAGGTCCCAACATCATAAACGCGCTGTTTGCGGGGATAAAAAAAACGGGGGTGGGGGTTTGCAATATTTCTACTTCCACGACTGTGGCGGATTAAGGATAGACATCAGTATACCTCATTATCAGTATGGGAAATAAACTTTTTGTTTGATTGGGGAGGGGGGATGGGATCTTTCTCTATAGTGAACTCTAAACTTTCGGAGATTCGCGTTTTCCAGCTAAGTGGTTGATAACTAGTGGCGGACCTTATAGGTTATAAACAAACTTCCGATCTGCGCCTTGTGTTGAATTAAGTACACCAAGGGCGACACAAAATGTTGCGCTACACCGATAACCTGGGTTCCGACAGTCAGTGTAGCTTGGTCGCCTGTGGTCTCGTGTGTTTACCAGCCAATACTTCCCATCTGAAATAAGTGCCAAGCTTCGTTGTTATAATTTGTACGTAGGAACAGTTAGTCGTATAGTCCATTCACGGTCACTTTATACTTTTCTGAAGCCCTGCCAAAGATCTACTTCCAGGATATTTCTCCGCATCATGCAAACAAAGCTTAAGTAAGTCTATAAAATTACCCCAGAAGGACAACGCACCGTATTTGTCCGCTCTCAGTGTAACAATAAGTGTGCATATAGGTTGTCCACGGTAAAATGAGCACCCAGCTTAAGATATACTAGTATGCATATTGTGTATTCTTCCGCCTTATGTAAAATTAACATTGCTATGGGCCTCATAACTTTATTCATGCGTGGGTGAAGTAAAACAATGAATTTATTAGGAAAGTAAATATTTTACATATGCGTTAATTTTTACACTTTGATGCATTTAAAAAACAGAAACAGAAAAAAATAATTTGAGTTATCCCAAATGATTACCTAACACTTTTTATTCGACGTTAAGATTGGGACTACTTTCCATCCATCCTTACCAACTTCACTGCGCGAATGTCACCCAGTGCGCTCATTAAAATATATGGAGGCAGGGCAGTGACTTTTTTCTAAGGTTAGTTTCAAAAGTGCTCACTTTATCGTAAACAACCTTTATAAATACTTCTTACTGCACATTACCAACATACCTGTTTTCTCCCTGTTTTTATTCATATTAAATATAAATAAAATAGTAAAGTATATAATTAAAATATAACTGAAAGTTTAATTTATCGAAAAATAAGGCACAACTATGTAAACATTTAGGAAATAACCGAGCACGTCATACATGGAGTGATTTTTCAAAGGTTTGATACACAAAGTGTGAAGAAACCGCGAAAAGACTATACCAATCATACGCATTATTACTCTTCATGGAGGTAAAGCACTTTACCTGGCCGGGAAATAAGTTTTCTTACATGAGCCAGGGGGAAAATATCTATGAGAGGAGGAATTCCCTTGCACCCAGTAATTAGCACACGGCTCGTAACACCTACAAAAGGGTAGGACAAATGTAAATAAGCAGGATAATCCGCACACAACTTCTTGGAGACCCGCGTTTCTTACTCGTTGCGAAAGTGCGATCCGGCTGACGGCACACTCATCAGTAGAGGTTGACGCGAGTACGCAGTGCTGACATCAGCGGGGTGGGGCAGCCTTTGTCCCTCCCTGCCGACACGCGTCTTAGTGAAGAGAAAAAAAAAAAGGGAGGGGAACGATCCAAGGTCACCACCTGTGCCCGTGGCGCAGCCAGGAAGCCACGTCCTTCCCTACCCTCTTCCACTTGGCGCATTTCGCTTTAATTAAAGCGTAAGTATTCTCTCCATCCTGGATTTATGTATTTTTCTCCATTGTTTAATTTTGGGAGTCAGTATATAAAAACCAAGCTAATCGAGGTATAGGGAACATCTTAACAGCTATTTAGAAATCCAACTTATTTTACTTACATGAGTAGTTTCATATCTGTACCCGTAATCAAATATTACCTAATTACTAAATAATGTCAATCCCACATGGGAAAATACAGGCATTACTGAAACCATAGAAATCTATTTTAAAAACCATTAAGTAGTCTTCTATGTCATGTCTAGCTTTGATTTTTATGCCTGGTCATACATTTTCATTATACAAATTTGTAAGAAAGTTCAAAGATGGAATGAATATTACCCCCTTAAGGCAGTCGTCTTGTGATGGGTATATTAGTATGGGTGAGACAGAAACTGATGAAGTGTAATGTCCTTAAGCCTGATATCTTAGACTGACTCCAACTTTTTCTTCAACAAGACTTCAGCAGTCAGGAAAGAGAGTGGCACCGGATGTTTTTGGGCGAACGAATTAAGAGTGTCCTTGGAACAGAACTTCAGCTGTATAACTGTGCTTCATTTACATGTCGCAAAAACGATACAGACAGCACATTTTTATTAATACATTTGATTATAAAACAAAGGAATGCAATTATTAACTAACTGAACATAAATATATACATTATATAGTATACTGCTTCATGTCAAGCAGTAAAATAAAACCAAAACTTTTTACGAGCAGTTATTCTAGCGATTACGATCACTTCAGCTACTCGAGTAGTTAAAGTTTTGATGGCAGTGCGTTAGTAAAAACAAAAAGCTATTAGCGATAAGCTCGCGAGTCGCTAAATCACCAGGACAAGACTCCAGGAAACGCGTGCTCGTATATTTGAGCCAGTAAGTGACCTGCTCGTTTATCTTCACCTGGCGGGAGAGAGATAACATCGCCTGAGCTGACCGCCTTCAAACCTGCGAGGTTGGTGCAGGCTCGCGCACGAACGCGCGGCCAAGGTGTGGGTCGGCACTCGCCACTATTGCCACCTTAACCTTCGCTCATTCACTCTGTAGACGGCCAGCAGCTACAATTTTTCTATGACAAGCACGTAACACACACAGTTAAAATCATGCACAGAAATATTAAACAAATGTAAATTTTCTATAACCGTAGCCGACTTCTCGTGGCGCAGTCGGTTGGTGCGCCATCGATCTGGGGTGCGGGAAGCTCTGGGTTCGAATCCCGGATAAAGTATGGGTGTTAATTTAAGTTAGGTTATAATTTATTCTGTAGGCCGTCCCCTGCTACGCTTTCAAGCATAAAAAGCCATTTACAATTCTATAACTGTACATTGTCAGTAAATACCATGAATCCAAAATTATGACGCGAAAACGAAGAATTTCTGCAAAAGGGATTAAGCCCAGCCTTATTATGTGCCGGCAGCTATCTTACACATTCGAAAACTCGAAACCAGTGACCTCTAAGGCAGACTTCTGCTCAATCGCCACTTGCCCCATCGCCTCTACGTGCAAGACGCTCCGCTGGCGTGCAATGCAGTCTTCCCCTCAGTGACCCGCATAAAAGTGACTTCAATGGTATTTGTCACGTACTGTAGACATTACTTACAACATAAAAACATATAGACCACACTTTTATTTTTTCCAAAATGGCATGTTAAAATTACAATGTTAGTGTTTTTGGGAAGTACATACAATAACGAACTCACCGAAATGAGATAATTCACAATGAAATAAGATACTATGAGGTACTCCAAAATTTTTTTTATCACGTTATGAAATGTTTTCGGAATGTTCAAAAATTGCTCAAAATAAGGAAGTTTTTTGCATATATTGATTTGAAGGATTCTATTTTTTTTTTTTGTAAAATAAATTTTGTTAAGCACACGTTAAACTAAATTAAGACATGAACTTTTAGTCATCCTGCTAAATTGTCTGTAAATGATTTTATTTGCGTTATTTTTACGTCTCCAAAACATTAAAAATTGTAATTTTGACATGCCATGATGCAAAAACTATATAATATAATTTCTTTATGCGAGGAAAGTACTTAAAAACAATATCTTCAAGTTGATTTGCTACAAATATAAAATAATGACTTTTTATGGCACGATATTAAATATAAAAGTACGAAGTGATTCCAAAGGCAACTGCAAAGTTTCTGTATAAAAACATTAGCAGCTAAAAATGACTTTAAAATATGCATTTAACCATTTTCACGCACATAAAAATAATCCGACCGGTTTTTAATAAGGTGTTTTCTACCAAACATCTGGAACGCACTTTATGCACCATCCAGACGGAGCCCTTAAAGAAATTTTCAATGTTCACGGTGCTTTCAGAATAAATAAATAAATAAATAACAGTGACTGAAACAATATTTAAGTTTGAAGAATTACGGAGATTGGCTTCACAACCACTAGGTAGTCGAGCATCAGCGAGCAAGACAACTGGGAAGAGATCCGGCAACGCTGTCGACCGCGCACGGAGGCACGTAATTGAGCACGCGGCTTCGCTTCGGGATGGAGGCGGCGCGCGCCAAGTCGATCCATAACTCAATAGAGGCGGGCGCAAATCCGCGGCCGAAAGCCCATCCCCCCCGACAACAAATACCGCGGTGCGCACGCACGGGAATACGGCGAGCGGCCATCGCCGTATTTCACGTCCGCCGCCGCGGGAACGTACGTACGGAGGTCAAGATGGTGCCAATACCCTGGACGGCTGCGAGCTTGCCGCCGCCGGAGGTAACTGAAGAATGGCTAGCCTAACCTTAACTTTCCGATGATTACACACTGGGAGGAGCTCTTGTGGTTGCTGTAACTTCTCCCGCACTGAGCTTGGGCAGTGATGTCAAACTGCGGCGGAACATCAACAACACGTTGGGCCGGGCCGGCGAAGCCCTGTCTTTCAGCTCGCCTGCAACTGCGGTGACATTGGGGTGCGCCGACCAACTAACCACGCGCATCGTGCAGCGTTATTGCTCCCCCACGCCCTTCTGTAGGCTGTTCACGATAAAAAGAGCACCTTTGAAAGTCCTGTTTAAAATCTACTTGTATACACATTGTGTATTCCTCCGCCTTATGTAAAATTAACATTGCTATGGGCCTCATCACTTTATTCATGCGTCGGGCAAGTGAAACTGGGAACTTATTAGAAAAGTAAACATTTATCTAATTTTCTAATTTTTGCACTCCAGTGCAAGAAAAAAACAGGAAAAGAAATAAATAATGTGAGTTATCACAAATGATTACCTAACACTTTTTGAATCGACTTCAATATATGGAACTACTTTCCATCCATCGTTACCAACTTTACTGGGCTCACGTCACTCATTCGCCCATTAAAACATATGCATGCAGGGGCAGTGACTTTTCTGTAAGGTTCATTTCTAGAGTGGTCACTTTATCGTAAACAGTGTTTAATTATTTTTTATGACGCCCTGCTCTGCATCGGCAGGTTAATCGGGGGACAGCTGACACGCTATAGCATAATAAGTAAGTTGAAAAAAATTCTGTTCCTTTTTGGAAACGATAAATTTAATTTTTCTAAGGCTGTGGGGGTTTCGAAAATGGTTATCAAACTTTAAATGAAATTACGTTTGCGGCTGGTGGGAGTTAGATGACATATGTAAACTCATGACTACTGGTTTATTGCTTAGGAAATACGAAGATAGAACTGCATGTAAACTGCCGCAAGTGGCGAAAATGGTCGTAATTAATGCGCAAGCCACTCACAGCAACATGCAGGTTCGTCTCTACATTAAGAACTATAAAATATTGCGTGGAGCCGCAACATTTTCCTGTACTGCAACAAAACCAGGCTTATTTGTAGTTTAACACACCCCGTTCACGTAGCAAAAACCCTCTATACATTTCTTGCTTGACGTACACGAGTTGGCTCTGCTTGTACTTAACCCTCGAAGTCACTAAATTTGGAGAGCCACCAAACAACACTCAACGAGGCATAATAACGTAAAAACCCGTCCTCCACGTTCTCGGACGATAAATACGAAACAATCACGGTCCTACAAAGATAAGTACACGCAGCAAGCAAATACCGGGGAACCTTATGGACTGAGTATAATACATAAACGCTGCACTTGAGTGTAGCAAAAAACCTTCCATCCTTAACCAACTGTTACAATCTCTTCGCAAGCTGGAAGGTACTCTCCCTTGAGAAGGGTCACGCAGTGAGCGGCGACATGGTACTGTCCTGGAGAGGTAGTAGAGGCTGGGCAGTACCTAGACTGGACCACTGGTTACTCTGGATGTGCGAGGTTCCCAGATGGACGTGGTAGGGGAGCGGACGGCGCAACACGTTATAGGCTGTTCACGGTAAAGTGAGCACTTTTTAAGGTTCTTTCAACTGACATTTACTACTAATAAATATATGTTATTGTAGCTCCGGACATTAACTTTTGTTAGTGGCAAAATGTATGCACTGTGCTTATTAGTCAGATGGAAATTTTTGTATTAAAAGTGACAGGAAGATAGAAATATAATGAAAAAAAAAGGCCAGCAGAGCATTAAGGTGGATCAGTCCCTGCCATCTTGAATTTTTGGAATTTTCGTCATAAATTGCATCACAGAATTTGCATTTTATTTTGGGTTTCGACAAAGCGTAAGGCATTACATTGCACATGTTCTAAAACGTGTATTGCTAGACTATTGTTGCCAGGTCCATTTCTGTAACCAAAAGCAAGAAAAATTATTCATTTCTTGCCTTTAATCACTAGAGAAAAATAATAAATTATATAGAAATGTAATATGTTGATTAAGCTCAAGGAGCTATTATTTTTGTCATGTCGTGTGAAAAAATTCATTAAATGTTCTATGGAACTTATGACAAAAATAGTGAAAATTCAAGATGGTGGGGGTTGATCTACCTTAAGAGGGCACGGGACATAAATTAATGCTATTGAGGTTTATCGTATTGTACAAATTTTATGGAAGCCGATAAAGAAAACAAAGAAAGGGGAACCATACAGAATAGTTGTTACTAACTACGAGAGCAAATATTTTACCTGAGTGACGTTATTCTGCCGAGATATTTCTGACGCTATCAATTTTCGTGCGTTTTCGTGGCGCAAGACACTATGCGAAATTGGAACAGTAAAACTGCAAAATACTTGGTCGTTAAGTTGGCAAAACCTATTATCTAGGATTGCCATTTTTACTTTTTTCTATGTTGGCTTTCTAAAACCAGTAAAAATCAATTAACGTATTTGGTGGTAATTTATGTCCCACGCCCCCTTAAGTGCTCACTTTACCGCGAATTGCCTATATCAGTAGTCTGGAGCTTGGAGCTGGCCAACTGGGATGTTACGTGATTGCACCTCCGCGTTGATTGAGTTAATATCAATCCTTGTCCACGGGAAGCCTCACCGGCGTGTTGCCAATACTTAATTTGGAGGTCGGGTACAGCCATTTGGCGAGTATTCCCCCAAAATGGCGACCGGAAAGCGGCTATACCATAGTGTCGATAAAATTGTTACAATTGCGGTCACAAACGAGGAAAGAAATTAAGAAAATTACAGCTACCACGCCTTACAGGCAGGATAATTACATCGCGATAGTTTGCTATTGCCTTCCGCAGTAAACAGCGAAAAAAAAGGAAATGAATTTGCCTTTTAGCCGGGAGTATAATTTTTATTTCATGAGATTATTAACAAGGCGTGCCTTTAACACAGAACGAATCTAAATGCCAATAGAAAATTGCTGGATAATATATTTAGGGATATTCACGGTATATTGACTTCTGTATGGTTCGAAATTATGTGTTCGTGCGATAAGGCAGCCGAACAGGCAATAATTCCTCTTCCCCCTCCCCCCCCCCCAAATCACCACCGCCCCAATAGACTTGAAGTATACATTTCTGTTATGATCGGATCAAAGATCGACGCGCTCTAGATAACTTTAAAATTGTTCATCTCAAAAGGCATAAATCAACAGGAGTTAAAATCAAACAGGGCGTGACGGAGGGGTTTGGGGGGGGGGGGGGTGTCTCTGGTACAACGAGTATCCAGTACTGCAAATTTCATCGACCTCTCAAGATAATTTCAACGTGTTTACGGTACATCAGATTGATGTTGGCAACCTTACCTCTACAGACGGAACTATAATCGCAAGAGTACTCGTTATCTCGCTTGACTTGGCAGCCCTTGTAAGTCATGTGCCGGACAGCCGCCAGCAAGAGAGCTGTAACGAGGGTTATGGGCGCACTTGAGCAGGCGGACGACTAGAGGCGAATGGCCAGATGATTGCGCGTGCACATAGTAGCTCGGCCCTTGTTTCAGGTGGTTAAACTTTAGCGATGCGTATTTTATATTTCCCCGTTTATTAGCACGTGGAGTTGACTCGTGTTGTTCGAGCAGGTTGTAACTTCACGCTTCTAGGCTGTCGTGTGTTTCTTGCCACTGGTCACCTGGGCACACGGGTACAAATATATTTAAAACCCCGACTATAGCTCTTTCACAGCAAACTGAACAATTTATAAGCAGTGCTTAGTTCATCATTTATCCTTCTGCTACATGTAAAAAGCAGTAGGTGTATGTTCGTTGACGTAATAAATACATGCGTCGATGATATGACGCTTTCAATTGCATGCAATGAACATACCGTACGATATGTTCTATTGCGTCCTTCCTTACGACAATGTGTAAAAAAAACTAATTTCGGTTACCACTAGTCAAAATATTAACATTTTAACAAGACGTTGAGAGATAGAAAAACTTTTCCAAAATCGCTGCACATGGTCTATTTCTACAAGTCATCTAGTCACTACCGACGTGATAGCAAAATTATAAATAGATACGAGCAAGGGTAATTTTATAAATGCTTGTTTTACAAGTGCTTAATTGACTGAAAATCAGCAATAACTTACGTTATTATAATGCGGTTACAAGACGGACAGATGCTCGAATGAACTCTATTTATTAAAAATAATTTTTTAATTGCGTTACGGTTAATTTAACCTACAACTGGCATTGCTCATCGCCACTTCAGTTTTTCTGTACGTCTCTAAACAATTTTTTGTCGTCTTCCCCATCAAAAGAACCAAGAAGGGAGTAAATTTGGAGGAGGGGGAGGGATGAAGGTATAAAAAACACCGTTCATTTCCATGTGTCTCGTCGTTCTGCCTACATCCTTTTCACCCCAATGATTTTTTAAGAACACGCAAATGGTAGATTATTCGTCTATCTACGTACCGCTCTAAGGAAGACTCACAAATTACGGCTAGGTTAATTCATTTCTTATGATGTTATGAAATTTCAAGTAAATATTGACAGTGAATGGCGTCAATATCCAAGCAAGGTATGATAAAAACCAAAATGAATAATAAAAGGGACCCATAAAACCAATATAAAAGCAGCTTTAACTTGGCTAAAATAACAAGTTTCTTGAAAACATTCATGTAAATTAAGTTCGATGTGCTTATGGTATCGAACAGAGGGGAGGGTGGTAACTCTATAGGGTAAGGCTGGACCAATTTTCCAATCGCTATAACCTAAATCCAACTTGACAGGCCTGAATTTTTTTTGCACTACAACAGTCGCTTGATACTTCTGAGGTAATATCATATATACTTGACCAGTTGCAAATAATTTATTTAACAGTTTTGGGATCAAGTGAGTTTTATTTGCTGTTTAATATGACTATGTTACTTTCCTAAAATAATACGGAGTCTGACGCAATTCATTAGGATGACGCTCCTGCAATATACTCTGCAAGATGGCGTTACATCGTTTTCATGCATGTTTTCGTACGAGTTTTATAAAGGATGTTTGTTTAAATGTTTTACGAGTAAACTTCTGTATTTGGACACTTAACGTGGGTAGTGATTTATTGAAACAGTAATATGTTCCGTTGATATTCATTTTGAGTGTTACAGTGCGCAGTCTATTATTAGTGTTGTGTTTGCTAAATGCTGTTGACAACATGGCTAGAGATTCGGCACTTATCGTTATTGTGTTCTCTTTCAATTCTGTCTGTGTGTGTGTGTGTGTGCGCGCGCGCGCTCGCGCGTGCGGTTCGTTCGCGTGTGTGTGTGCTTTCCGTGTTTCTGTATTAATTTTCATGACCTCCCAGAGAAAATGTATGGCTAAATACACAGTTAGAGCACACAAGAAAAGACTTATAAATGAATTTTATTAAAATAAAAGATTAAAATACTCGTATTTATCGTCACAAGCATTAAAAAAAAGCAGCAGGGTTGTTCCAAATGGCTTGCAAATAACTAATTTCCCAAGTTTTTATAGTAATTTTATATACGTTCAATCTATATATTACATGCTAAAATTTACGTCACAACTCTAAAAAAGGCAAAACATTCTCATCGTCCAATAAATTATTTTGATAACTATTTGGTACCATAAAAAAAATTGTGCTGTGAGCGAAGTTGCCTTGCAAACAAAGAACTATACTCCCCGCAGTGTTGACTATTTTCATGAACAGTAAGTTCACTTCTGGATTTTTAATTTTAATCAGATTCTTGTAGCAGTGCTGTTTTTTTTTTTTAAATTAATGTTTTAAAAGGTTGGCGAAGTTTCCATTTTTACCTGGAAAAAGTCAGGGAAATTACTCTATAGCAGCCGCAGATTTACTTTCCTAATCCCGGTTTTAAGATATAGAGAGATTCTTGAATGTTTTCTCTCGTATATTCATGAAATTCTGTCTTTATAAAATTACTCAATTGTGCGCGCAACTTTTGTCATCCAGTAGTGTCCCTTACAGAATTCATACTTATTTCCCATCATGTAAGTAGCGTAGAAACAAAACAATATTCTATCATCCGTGCTACATGTGCCTAGCTGTGGTCGAACAAAACTTTGCTATTGAGGTGCCCTGACCGGGAAGCTGCGTTACTTCATCTCGTGGTCCACGTGAATCACTGCTTCTCTCGACAGGTTCATGGCAGCGCACAAAAGCCGTCGTATCTCTCTGTCCCCTCTTCGCCGTCCTGCAGCCCCCAGTTGTTCGACATTATTATGCTAATGCCGTAAATCCTGGCGGACAAAGTAGAGCGGGGCATTCTTTTGACGATCCGCACAATGCGCTGCTCGTCTCTCCACCCGCGGAACCGAGTGGGCAGCTGTCTGGCCGCCTAACGCGAGATCGCTTCACCAGTCTTTATTTTGACGTGGACACGTTGACTCCTAAACGCGCACCTGTCAGGGATAATTTTTTCCTACCTTTCCTTGCATGTGGTATTTCTTTCCGTTGAACCACTTGCTGCTCGTTATATTCTTCAAGCTTTATGGCCCGTTTAATTTAAATAATTAAATAACTAACCTAAGGCGGGGGTGTGAGCGGACGGTCGTGGGCATAATCCAACGTGACGAGGAAACGCTCATCGATTGGACGGCATTCTTTAGTTGTGAGGGGGTCACGGTGGTGTGGTGGTTAGACTACTAGCCTCCCATCAAGGCGAACCGGGTTCCATTCCCGAAGGGCTCACCCTGGTTTTCGCATGTGGGAATCGTGCCGGACTATACCTCTGGTCGGCAAGTTTTCTCGGGGATCTCCCATTTCCCCCCGTACTTGCATTCCGGCGCTACTCCATACTCACCTCGCTACAGCCTCATCGGCTTTCAAAATCCCGATGTTAAGACCCGTCCAAAACCTCTCTACTTCACTTCAGTTGTGGCTCTATCTCCCGTTATTCGTGGTATTAAATGAGGGCCATGTACGGGGAATAGGCGAAATTAAATTGTGGGAGAAACATGAGTACCCCGAAACACCACCAAGCGTACGCAGTATCCGCTACGTTTCCCATATGTGAAAAATCGAAGGCAGGATCAACCCGGCGTCTTACTCAGTCACCTGATAACAAACATCGACGTTCTCTACTCCTTGGATTCTTATAAACTGCATTAGAATAACAGTAAACTTCCTCACGCCGTAACCTGGGAAAACCTTGTGCCACATTTGGTACATGTAAATGGTTTTTTTTTTCTCCAGAGTATTATTTCTTGAGTCCTAAATACACCTATACTTACTGTTCATGAAAACAGTCTACGTCGCGAGAAGTATAGTTCTTTATTTGCAAGGTTCTCTCACAGCACAATTTTTTTATGGCACCCAATAGTTTTCAAAATAATTTATTGGGCTGACAATGAGAATGTTTTGCCTGTATAGGAAATATGTTACCTTAAAACGCATTGCAGGTTAAATTTTCAGGAACAGTCTCACCCGTTTCCCTGAATTATCCAGGTTTTCCTTAACCATATTCAAATTCCTTAACTCATTCAGATTTTTAGGGTTCTGCAGACACGTATTATTATTGTTATTATTATTCTGGTTTATTCCTACTACTGTTTACTGGCCTTCTATGTTTTTCTGTATTCTGTTATTTAACTATAATTTTGAATATTTTCTGTTTTTGTAGGTATTCTAATCACAATGTTTATAATGGTTTTATATTGGTGAAAGGTAGTTATTATTAGGGTGATAGGATTTATTTATTTATTTTGGGTTTTTCTTTTCTTTTCTTTCAATCTTGTGTGTGAAAAGGGAGTTCCCCTGGTAAAAATTCCACGATGTTTTTAAGGAATTCTGGGATTTGGCAGTCTTCAATCGTCAGATGCTTCTTGGGATGGTGTCCCTTCTTCTTTCTCTTCTTCCTATTCGTCTTCTGTGGAGACGTTACGTTCTTGGGTAGAGATTTGGGAAGCGTTGGTGGGAATAATTCTGCAACACTGAAATCAAATGCGTGGAAATATAGGAAATAAGGGCGTTTAAACCTTACAGTTGGTCATAATGAAAACTAAGGACACTAGAGGTTTAAGAAAACACATTTTAATAAGCAATTGCTCAATGTTGGGGAAAAAAATGGAAGGCAAGACAACATAATAAATTAATGGCGGGTACGCTGAAATTCGTGAGCTTATGCACGTGATCGGGGATCGCAGCAGCGGTTGCGGCGACGTGTTTGTTGACAGGGCGGGCGACACCTGCGGCAGGTCACCGTGGCTAACAGCTGCGCCCATGTGTGAGGCCAAGCCCCGGCCAGGTGACAAGGTGAGCCGGTATCCCCCCCCCCCCCCAGGAGGAGGAACGGCGTTTCCCAACACTGGCGCACGTGCCTGAGAACGTCGCCTGGAATGCTCTCTGCCATCCGAGGGCCAGGGCGGCAGGCTGACTGCGGTCGCGTAGGCCCTGCGCAACCCCAGCAACACATGCCGAGGTCTAGGTCACCGCCCTACGCACAGGCGTGTAGGGCGGGCACTAAGTCCGGGCTGCGGCTGTCTGAAGCTGTCGCCTTCTTGCGTTTGAACACGAGGAGGGCGCATGTGCCTCTAATATGCTGGCCCACAAGCCCCGTCACCTCTCTACTAGTTCTTCGTCACCTATTAAATCAGCATGTATTCCATACATGCTATCTCCTGTAGCATTTTCACTAATGCTCCCAAGAGTTTAACTCCTTTTCTGTCAGTATGGGTTTTACCATGTCTACACGTACACTTAGGGAGGTAGGCCTGACCCCAATCTGCAGGCCATGCCTACCCATTTCCTCTCGGCCGCGATGCCCACCTCCTTTGCATTGAATTCTTTCTCCTTTAGGAGTAAGGGGCGCAGCCCTGAGAAGCAATTAGAACCAGCCCCTACCTTCGGACTTACACTTAACACTTAGAATAAGGTAGTTTAGAAAATAATCAGCGCGGGACACCGTCATGCACATCTATAGTCTATTCGCGGTTTATTCACATTTCTAGAATAAAACCTTCTAGAAATCACCTCTTGTATGACGTGTTTCGTTGTTTACTAAATACGTAACGTGTCACAAGCGCTTTATACTTGTGTTAACATAAAAGTACCTTACTTTTTATTACATTTAATTTTTACTTGTGTTTTATATATAAACTAGATTTTACCGCTGCTTCGCGCGCGGTCCCACTGTTAGGTTTTCTACAGCCACTGAGTTTCTGCGGCCCCACTGTTGGGTTCTCTAGCCCCTGACCTATTACGGCCCCACTGCTGGGTTCTCTACCCACTGAGCTACTGCGGCCCCTTAATGGTTCTCTATCCTCTGGGATACTGCGGCCTCCTTAATGGGTCTCTACCCACTGATCTACCGCGGCCCCACCATTAGGTTCTCTACCCACTGAGATACTGTGGCCCCACCATTAGGTTCTCCACCCACTGATCTACTGCGGCACCACTATTTGGTTCTCTACCCACTGAGCTACTGCGGCCCCACAATTGTGTTCTCTACCCACTAATCTACTGCGGCCCCACTATTGTGTTTTCTACCCACTGAGCTACTGCGGCCCCACTATTGGGTACTCTACCCACCGAGCTACTGCAGCATCACTATTATGTTCTCTTCCCACTGAGTTACTGCGGCCCACTTAATGGTTCTCTACTTTCGGGGCTACTGCGGCCTCCTTAATGGGTCTCTACCCACTGATCTACTGCGGCTCCACTATTAGGTTCTCTACCCACTGAGCTACTGCGGCCCCACAATTTGGTTCTCTATGCACTGAGCTATTGCAGCACCACTATTTGGTTCTCTACCCACTGAGCTACTGCAACCCCATTAATTGGTTATCTACCCACTGAGCTACTGCGACCCCACTATAGGGTTCTCTACCCACTGAGCTACTGCAGCCCCTACTATAGGGTGATCTATCCTCTGAGCTACTGCAGCCCCACTATCGGGTTCTCTGCCCACTGAGCTACTGCGGCTATTGGGAAGGAATTAAGACAGCCCATAGACAAAAAATAAAGGAGAAATGACAGAATTTTTTTAACAATGCTTTTTTATGCAGTAATCCTAAGAAAATTTTAATCCAGTACCCATGTACATCCCTAATATTCATTTTTTGGAACCGTTTGAGATATTTTCCTGGGATAAAAAGTAGTATATGTCACTCTCTGAACCTCCAACTATCTCTGTACAAAAAATCACGTCGATCCGTTACTCCATTTTGATGTGAAAGAAGGACAGACAGAGAAATAAACAAACACACTTTCGCATTTATATAGTAGTAAGGATTATAATATTTCATCTCTAACTAATATGATTAAAAACAGAGAGAAAATAGGTGTGTTTGTAATGACTAGTAAGAAATTGTTGTTATGCAAAATATTATTACACTGGGCGAGCACGAATGCGGTGCGTTGTCCCTTTGGTGAAATTGTATAGACTTGGTCAAACTTTGTTTGCATGATGCGGAGGAATATCCTGAAAGAAGAACTTCAGAAAAGTTGGAACTAACATGAATGGTGTATAGTGCGCCATCGTTGTACGCAAAGCTCTGAGCTGGCGTGCAAAGTTCTCGTCGCGCTGCGTGTACCTATAGGACTTTAAGCGGCGCTTGACTCTATTATTGTATTGACAGAAAGTCTGTAGTAAGATTTAATGTAAGGCCCTCGAGTAAATACATACTTTCGTGTGTAACTTATACGAACATTTTGAGATACAGCGCTATGAAAAATCCGTTTTAAGGCCACGCTTCACCATACATGGGCGTATAGGGAATCAAAGGCTAAATTTGGACAAGGATCTCTCAGTCGTTTTTTGTAGTAGTATTTTCAACTAACCCATCTAGATTTGTAAACCTTCCAAATTTTAATTTTTAAATTTCAAATATACCTTTTCATTATTCATTAAATTGTGACATTTTATAAATAATTAAAAAGTGCGTTTAAAATTTAAAAATTAAAATTTGAATGGTTTATAAATGTAGATGCATTCAACCTTCAACAAAAAAAACCGTACTTGAAAATACTAGCAAAAAAATGACAGAGACCTTTGTCCCAATTTAGCCTTTGATTCGCTATAGGCCCATGCATGGTGAAGCCTGGCCTTAAGCTGTATTGGAGTGCTTCGAAATAACGTGTCTAATGTGCGCGATGTCTTGAAATTAATCGACAGGCATAGTCTGAAGTGTGTCCGTAGATCAGCACATTGGGCGCCCAGTTCAAGTGTAAGACGAGTCCCTCCATGTGTTCACAAAAAATAACTTAGATAAAAAACAAACCTTTAATTACTTTCCAATGTTTTACAGACATGCACCAACTAAATATTTTATAAGGTCAAATACACTACAGATTGAAAACCAGTTGGTCTGTTTCAGTCCACTGGAAATATCTTAAGATGGACATTATTCCAGGAATGTTTATTGATATACATTCTTCCATGCACCCCGCATGAATCTAGAAAAACATCCCTCAACACAGTTTGCTTCATTAAAGAAACGCCCATCACGCAACAAAAATAGTAAAGAAGGCGATCGTGTTGCAACTATCTAATTTCCAATAACGCTGGAGGATTTAGAATGGTTCTCATCAATGAAAATATAGGCATTCACGGTAAACTGAGCACTATTTTTTTTAAGACGATCTGCTGATTCTGTTGTGCCAACACTAAAGTCATGGTTTTTTTTTTTTTTTTTTTTTTTTTTTCCTGAACACAACCGCACGACGCAAAACGGCAACTTTAACTTTCTTTTATGACTTCAAGCTTTTATTGTCCCTGTCTTTAGCCTTTAGAGACTCTGCAGCCACAGAAGCCGAACATGCATTAGACACGCAACCTTATTAAAAACTGACATCAAGCCCTATATGAACACAAACGAGCAAAAACTATTAATTAAATCGTGTCTTAGCTAAAGTTGTCTCAATACGTTGCATGTACTCGTCAGGTATTCTCGCCACACGTATGTTCTAACAATGTCATGGAAGGTGACTTATATCTCATAATGAATATAAAATTAGAATTAACTACAGTTACGTCACAAACTGATACACAGACCATACGCAAGGCTTTTTTTACATGAACGAAATTCTCTCAGATTGGTATTAAGATGCGTGGGACATTTATTTGTGTTACACGGGATACAAAAATCATAGCAAAAGCAAAAATACATAGGCTAATACTTATTTTACCGCGAGCACTAAAATGCAAAGTCGCGGTTAAACTAGGAAGTATCCTACCAGAGCTAAAATAGTGATTGACAATCAACCGATAGAACAAGTCTCCAGTTTTACTTACCTTGGTTGTGAATTATCCTTTAATGAAGATAACGAAGTGAAGAAGAAGCTTCACCGATTTCATTATATGTGTGGAAGAATTCGACGAACACTGAAAGGTAAAGTCCAACAGGAGATCCAACTAAAATTTTATAAAACGATGGCTGTACCGGCTCTGACGTATGGTAGTGAAACGTGGGTAAATAAAGTACAATACAGAAAAAAATAAATAAAATCATCCGAAATGAAGTTCCTCAGATCAGTGATAGGTTATTCCCTGAAGGATAGAAGAAGGAATGAATAAATTAGACAACAACTGAATATATTTTCTTTGAATGATAGAATTTCCCCAAAAAGGGTAAATTGGAAAGACCACGTTCTAAGGATGGATAACAACAGATTTCCGAAGCTTGACCTGGAATACCATCCTACTGGAAGAAGAAATATTGGCCAACCCATGACGAGATGGTCTGAAATCTGAGGTCGGAACAGGCTAAGAGCCTATCCATAAAGAGGAAGTAAGTAAGTAAGTACGAACCAGAAACTTTTATGCGCATTCACGGCCGAGAAGTGAGAATATGACATGGCCAATTTTTTTTTTTAATACCATTTTCCGCAGAACATTTATTTATTGAGATACTCGTATTCGTGCAAACAATGATTTCACAGAAAATATTTTAGTAGATGGTTCTCGGCTGCGTATCCGTCCTACAGAAAGCATACGAAACAATCAATAAATAAAAAAATTAAACATAAAAAAATACTTTTTACTCCTTGTTATGTAGTCATTACGTTGCCATATTTTTTGGTTTTCTAAAGCGGCTACTCAACCTGCCATGATTTCTGTGCGGTAGTTGGTTCCAATAGTTAATAACGTATGGGGATTTTTGTTTTGTTATATTGTACCTCTTATAATTCTCACGACATAACGGCTAGAAACAATAACTCTACCTTCTTATCTTAGAAATGAACATTTATGGTCAGCCAATATTAATCAAATTCACCTCACAACGATTTTAAAAGACATTATTAATCTTTCGAAGGAAAAAAAAAAAAACAGTTTAAGTAGTTAATAACAGCGAAAAACTGCGTTTCGATTAAATATTACAAAATGGTTGAAAGGGTTGCGTTCGAAGGCCACATCTCTGCAGCTGATACTATGTGGAAATAGCAGACAGTAACGTAGAAATATACAAACTTAGTAACCCAATTTTCAGCATGTATACGGCTCGTCAAAATTGGGATTCGTGGGTAAAGAACGTCTCTTTTTGATTAATGAATGGATATTGAGGGGATGGTGGTGGCACATTCTGGCCAATTGAGAGGATGATATGAAGGGGGGGGGGGGGACAAAATATTCGAGGCCTGATAACCAAGGGCGGCTTGTCTCGGCTTTGATATTTAAAGCTTTTTTCCCCTGCCAATTCACAATTTAAATTCTGTACTGCATACGTGTATGTCCAATGTTCGTTCTATCTTTGAAAAATTATTGCGCTTAATTGGATTGGATGGAAACTAACTGATCCTGGGTGAAACTTGTGGGACCATTTTCTTAAAATCTTCGTTTAAACGTATGCACTACTTTTGCTATTCACATACCAAAAGGGTATAGGATTTGGAAAGTTGCGCATTAAAGTAGGAAAGCGGCCAAATAAAATTGATTTGCCTCCGGGCCCTTATGGGCTGTCGACTGGAAGACCCTGGGCGCATTCCAGCTATAACTGATGATACACGAGAAAGTACTAACGGCTCGCATGACAACGTGAAGTTAAAAGCTGTTAAATGTAATACGTGATTTTTATTTTAAATACAGCCTGTGGGCTGAGGTCGGGCACGCCCTCCGTATACGGGTCACCTGAGAGGCGGGACGGGGCCATTATCCAACTCCTACAAGTCCACACGCTTACAACTTGTTGACTTGTACAGAAGGACTTGTAGCAACAAGTCACGTTACACAAGTTGAGAGACGACAATTGTTAAAATCATACTAATTCTACAGTTGTTGATGGACTCTACAAGACTATATAACTGCAACAAGCGCACATTCGTGGTTTCGTAAATTAACATTTGTCTTGTTTTGGTTGGTGACTGTATTTTATTTTTTATCCAAGTGTTACAGATAAAAAGAATGTGAAATGAAACACGTAACAGTGATCTAACAGCAAAAAAATAATTATGGAAATACGAGAGAAAAAAAGTGAGGTACTATTTGATGCTTTTAACTTTTTTACACAGTGTAACAAAATAAACATCGCATATTTGCAGTGTTTATTCTGCTGACAAACTATAAAATCGGTTAGTTTGGTTTTCAATCAATCCAGTTATTTCTCCCAAAACATTTTCAAAATATGCAGTAGTTAACCTGAATTTCTATTTAAACTCAAAGACGTCGACTGCCACTGAATTGTTTCTTGGCAAGCACATCTCCGACTACCTTACACGTGCAGCATTGTCTTGGTTATTCACAAGTATTTCAATATATCAATACCGTAACCTCACAAAAAACATGTGCACCCAAATTAAACAACGAAAATACATTATATTTCCACTACAGATTCACTTGTAAACAACATTTACCTAGGGTCTTAGACATGTAGAAAACATACGACAGTTGTGGATTTAAAAGTTTGTATGGGCTGTTCACGGTAAAATGAGCACTTCTGAAAGCCATGCTAATGATCTACTTGTATGCAAGTTGTGTATTCCTCCATCTTATGGAAAATTATCATTGTCATGGGCATCATCACATTAATGCGTCGGTCAAGTAAAACTGCGAAATTATTAAGAAAGTTAATACTTTACAAATCTGCTTATTTTTACACTTCGATGCATTAAAAAAAAAAAAAGCAGAAAGCGACAGAAATAATTTTAAATTATCACAAATGGTTACCTAACACTTTTTATTCGACGTTAAAATATAAAACTACTTTCCAGACATCGTTACCAACTTTACTGGGCGAATGTCACTCAGTGCACCTGTGAAAATATATGCAGGCAGGGGCAGTGACTTATTTCTAGGGTTCATTTCTAAAGTACTCACTTTATCGTGAACAGCCTTTATATAAGATAGTGTTACAGAACTGGTTTGCAAAGGTGGAATTTCACTTGTACTTACAAGTGCCACACAAATATGCTCGTGTTACAGAGATTATACAAGTGCACAGTAGTACTTGCAACTTGTATACGAGATGTGTCAGGGGGCCTCCGCTGTTGGAAGGACAGCACATATGCGCAGTGGCGCTAGCTGCAAAGAACGAGTGGTGGGCCGTGTGCTGTCGTGGACCGGCCGAGGCACCGAGGTGAGCCCAAGCGGCACGTGTTTCTATCTCCTGCCTCATCCGCAGTAAGTTAGGTCCCCGTCCGTTACTCCCATAATGCCCCATTCTCAATTACGATGTCCATAAAAAAAACTTGTGGCAGCGAGGAACGAGCCGAACGCCGCTGCTACGGCCAAAACGATACACATACGGGAGATGTTATCTTGGCCGGTACTTGGTGCGTTGTTTATTTCCAGAGTATGGTCGCCGGGAACTCGGACGACGAAGGTTTAAGGGACGTTACGCAACAGCAACCGGGCTCTTCCGCCTGCCCCTCCTCATCGGCGCGGGAGAGAACGCCTGAGTCATTATAGAAGCCCCAAGAACGGCAGAAAATAAACGTAAACATACAGCGGACGCACAGCGCCGAAAAAACAGACGATAAATTACACGCGTTGCAACACAGTGGGCCTTGTTCAACCTTGAAAAGCTGCCCCCCTCCCCATTTTTTCTATTTTTCCAGGCTACCAGTTACTGATGACCTTGACGTCTATCACGGGAGAAGCTCGCAGACTGCTTGAAACTGTGTCGAGCATGATGAATGGTTTTCCAGCCGAGGAGTGCTTGTTCCACCGAGTCCGAAAATGCCTTCTCGGAGAGTTACACGCAGTTAACGAGTGTATGTGCCATATAATTAGCCACCACTAGTTGGTTTTTTAAATTTCCGCGATGGGTCTGTACGGGAGATTTAACCCAACACCTAGGTTACGCTGCAAACCCGATTATGTCGAATGAGCCTATTTAGAGCTGTAATTTAACTGCCAAAAATTCCAACAAAAACATGGCGACGTTTTACTGATCTCGTTTCAGTCGACAAGTCCTTTTATCTGCAAACTACGGAGTCGAGGTCTACGAAAAATAACCGCCAAATATCGTGCTGGGAAATACTGCAATACCTTGACACTAAGAACTTCAAATTTTGCCCTGTAAGTATGCCAGCTAAACACGCCATAGCTGCCTGACACCTGGAATAGGCTCACTTCTTAAAATATTAAAATGAAAGTGATAGGCGCTAGTTAAACATGGCCTGTATCAATAAATGTTAACTTTTTTTCGCCTCAAAGTCAATGTATGAACACAACGTCTGTCGAAATTCGTGCACACGCCAAAACAAATAACAGAAATTCACGTTAGTTTTGGTGGCATTTTACTGGCACATTTTTACACATACTAGTTAGAAAAACTAAGCTGGTTAAGCTTAATCGAGCGAGAGACGTCTGATAGAGAGCCTAATTCTCCTAACTTTAAAAAAACTGTGTTCACTCGCTACTGGCTCTTGAATAATTGGTGTCACATTAAAACCCAAGTAGCAAAATATAGTTGGCCCACATGTGCAGATATGATTGTAAACAAGCAGTCCACATGTGGCATCCATAGGCATTAAAGACGCGGAATGTACCCGAAGATGCATATGACACACATACTGTCGGTTGATGTCTGGCAAACCAAGTGTTGCCCATAAGTCAACCACAAGCAGGCCACTTCTTGACGAACTGTCGGCTGATGTCTGGCAAAACAAGAGTTGCCCATAAGTCAGCCACAAACGGGCCACTTCCGGCGATCTGCTTCTGGCCTGCCGTAAGTAAACAACATGTCGTTAGCCAACTGTTGGTAAGCCACTTGTGGCCCTGCTATTGGCTACTTATGGCCCACATAGATGCAGCTTGCCATGCATTCTCAAAACCAAAAAATTTATTTCACAATTAGTATACTTCTTTGAAGAAACCTGGAATCGAATTCACAAACCTTTAATCTACAGTCAATTATGCTATCAACTACTCTATTATGTATTCATGTAAGACCTTTCAAGTAAATCTGGATACTAACTTCACACGTATATTGCATTATTAACTTTGCTATATATACAATGTTAGTATCACGAGTCAATACTGGTATTTATGTGTTTTGTTTAAAATACTAGTATTTTAGTTTCGGACTACTTTCAGGTAGAATTTAAAACGCAAAATAATGAATTTTTTTTGGCTTGTTATGTTTTGCAGGTTTCTGGTCTAAAAACTATTTTTTACTATTACTGGCAATGCCAGGTGATAATTTTACTTCCATACATGAAATTTAAAAAGCAATTGAATACGCATATGCTATTTGCTACTGCACAACAGCATATAGTCGGTATGCCATAAATGGAACATAAGCTTGCTGATCATTTTTCCTCAGTAATAAGGAACAGTTATCATACCACAAATGATGGTATGTACTCTTTGGCAAACATCACCCACGCATTCTCTACATGCTCTAAGATGCCTGTGGGTGTTTCACAGACATCTGCTTGTCCGCCATGTACGAAATTCCGTCAGTAATTTTGTTTTTAAATGGCCGACAATTTCCCACATGATGATGCCTAACTATTAGAAATGAACCATTCTACCACACGAGGGCTTCAGGCGCAAACATGATCTTATAATCATACTCTTTGGCATACATCAGCCACATGTTTTCCACATGTTCTAAGATGCCCGTGGGTGATTCACTGATGTTTGCTTGTGGGCCATACATTAAATTCTGTCAATCATTTTGCGTCTAATGGCCCACATCAAAAATACTTCCCAAGCAAATACAGTCACTATTGTTCACGTGGTCTTATTGTGTATCACATAAGAAAACACTTACAGTCATGTGGACGGATATGTACCACATGTGCCAATAGTTGGCCAACTGTTATCTGCTTGTTGTTTGCTACTTGGGAAATTAAGGGAGACAGTCATAATTTTTACACTAGCCCACCATATAATCAGTGCTGCCCACAAACCACTCGTTTGCTACTTCTTTTACTGTCTCCGTCGCCTGAGCATGGAACTGTTTATTGGCACTGAGTAGCGTATTTATTTTTAAATTAAAGCTATGCCTGTTTTCACATGGTTTGCAATTTATGCTGAATTTTCGAAAACATGTAGCTTTTTTTTCTATGAAAACATTAGTTATTAATCATCAATCATTAGTCACTACTTTGTAACACTGGTTGAACACATTTTATCTTGAAATTGTATGTCCTCGGTTATACGTTTTATACAAATAATGGTGAAGTATAAGTGGCCACTTCCCTTGACTTCGCCACCTGTAGAGTCAATAACAAATAAATAAATAAAGTATTAGCATAGAGAATACATAATTATTAAAACCTGAGATCGGAAACGGGACTTGTCACCCAGTAGCAGTTTTAAGATATTTTATTTTATATAAGAGGGAAGTATGTAATCGTTTACTTAAATATAATTAATACTTTCATACATGTAAATATAGGCGGTTCACGGTAAAGTGAGCACTTTTGAGGCCCTAGTTACTTTTTCCTTTCAGTCATATGTTATGTTTTAACCACCTTTTTAAATGCATTTTGCCACATAGGTAATAAACACAGTGTGTATATTCCACTCCACTCGGAAATTAATAGCTAAGGCTAAAGTAAAATATACTTATTGGCAATTATTCCAAATGAGAGGGCTTTCAAAAGTGCTCACTTTACCGTGAATAGCATAGTAACAAAATAACAAATTAGATTATACAAATGTTCCCTTTTTGACTAAAACAACATTCATTACAGTAAAATAAAGTGGAACTCGCTGTTTAAGTTTGTAATATTGTTATTTACCACAAAAAATTATTACTTTGCCACTATTTTAATGCATTAATGTAAATTTTTATATAAAATTACTTTTTGATTTATAACGTAACATGTCACTGTTTTAAGTTTGTAATGTCGTTATATAAGACAAAGAATATGATTTATCACTATTTTAACGCATTAATGTAAATTTTTTCGTAACAATAACTTTTGATTAATAAAGTTGCATGTAAGTATATTCGTTGACGTAAGGAAATCTTTGTTTATTCTGAAGACAGCCATGCTTATAGTTGCACTGGAAGACAACTCTCATTCATGATCACAGTCACAAATGCGTCTGAGTTCACTGTATGCCTGCCAGAAATATCAGAGCATCCAAATACATTTTTCACGCAACAATAATTTTTTGACACTTTCTTTGATTCAAGTAGGTAAGCAAAGTTATATTTTTATAGCAGTGAATTGTTGCATTTAACAACAAAATGCTTGACCAATATTTTTTACTAAAAAAAAAAATTATATTTCACAGCTATTAGACTAAACATCGTATTTCACTTTGTGCGACTCCTTGGAGTTTTATATGTGAGTGTCCCAATTTACGTACATTAATGAGACTTGCATCTGTAATGTCACGTTTCTGCATGAAGCAAAAGTTCTTCAGTTCTGACAATGAAAAAAACACGCAACAAGCCTCATATCAGTATCAATAGATACGGAACACTGCACTGGCCACTTCTATTTTAATAACTCATACAGGCCCACCGTCAAAATATGAAAAATCCCGTTTCTGAAATCAACGCTTCAATCACATTTTCGACAGTTTCACAACGCCGCTTGTTTGACACATGGGTAAGCGTACTGGAATGGCAAATTTTACAACTGGTGGACGGGTACACATCGCGGGAAAGCATAAAATAAGTATGACTTTCAGGTGTGTTCGGCTACCATTTGAAAATTATAAATAACAACTGCATAAATGTTGTTTGAGAGGTCATGGACGAAAAGTGCACAGCTTTAACAAGCACGGAAATAAGAACACAATCAGCCACGTAAACATACCTGCGCCCGTAGCGCCCACGACGCCGGGATAGTCTCCGAGGCGGAGCAGGTTTTTTCTCGGGGGCACGAGGATGTTCCTTATGAATTATTTGGAGACATTCTAGCGCACGCGAGTCGCCTCGACGCACGCGTCTCTCACGCAGTAAGAATAAATTGGTTTCCGTGTTATCTTCCAGAAAGAGAAGGGAAGGCGGTCATTAGAAGACCAGGAAAGCTCATCCACATACGTTACGGATTTTATTGGCCCGCCTGCCACCTCGACACAGTGCCGGCTCGTTGGGTAATGCTCCGAGATAAGGAACGTGGTCCAGCTTCAACTCTTTCCCCGCCTAGTACATTCTCCTCCCTGTCACACTCTCCTACCGGCGTGGCGGCGGAGGGGAGATCAAGGAGGGTCACCTGACCCGCGATGACGACTACGGGCGGCGTTCGAATTACTTCCGACACGGAAATGAACTTAGGCGGGGGGAGGGAGAGGACGAAATGTTTTGTTTACGTGGACCCGGGTCGGGAGGCTGGAAGGACCTCCAGCAGGACACTTCTGGGAGGATCATTAAGAAGGGTCGACGAGTGCTTTGGCTCCGGTGACGAGGATAGCCTACAGCATCCCCGGTACTTACGTAGGTACGTAGATAAGGCGATGACGTCACTGCAAGAGTTTAGATCTAAGAGGCGTTGACCAGCCTACAAGATATTATATTGTACGATCGTTTCACCTGTGTTGTCGAGGCTACGACCATGGCATGCGCACTCAGACCTGTATGTTTAAAGTTGATGGTATAACTATCGTGTATATGCATTCCGTGAGGGTGAGCAGATCATGAGATAATAATGTGAAAAAAAAAAAATTGGTGCTGAAGTGTGTTCACAGCTCAGAAGTCTTAGCATGCTGTAAGGTTATATCGCGAAATGTTAAGTACTACGCGCCAGGCTGCTACCTTAAATTTCTGCACGAGTGCAGGAAACGGCCGAGGCTTGACATTCTGCTTACACGCCAACATAATTTAAACTAACACTCTTTGACTTCCAATTAACTAAAAACACACATTTTGGACTTAAAGCTTAACTGCTGCTATGGCACTGTTGTCCACCTACCCTCACCGATCCCTTAATACATAACTCATGCACCTTTTTTTTCTCCAAAGTTTTTGATATTGTTTAATGAGAGAAACGCCTTCCTTCTTCCGAGTTTCTGTGGAATGATAACGGAATTAGCTTACGCAATGACTGATCCTAGGCAGGTTCCACTCGCAGTAGGCGACGGTACACATAATATGTTCCAGCAGTTTTCCGAAGACGGTCCAAAGATCACGTCAGCCAAGGATGTCGAGTTCAAGAAGGCAAGACAACGAAGACTAAACAATAACAGGTGAGATAAGCAGCATCATCCCAGCTGCGAGACCGAACCAGTGACGCGTCAAACCACACAACCATCATCTCATCAGGCGAGCTTTAAGCCACCTGTTGAACCTGTTATTCCAGTAACTTACCATACACTAGTGCCTTTTTTTACGTTGTTAAGAGACATCCGATGGTTTCTCTACAGTAAATTTAATGTCAAATGTCTCCGAGGAATGATCCACTAAATCACCAACACAGTCTCTCGCTTCTCATCTCCAACTAAACTGGACACGAAAAACGGCCTTGATATTAAGAACAACCAACAGCACTTTGGGAGAGCGTGTGCCCATCGGAAAGGCAAGGCGTGGGAAAAGAAAAGACTTTATTAGAAAAGCTGTGAGGACCTTGAAATCCAATGGCAGGAATAAACGCTCCTGCCTAAGTTAGGGAGGAAGAGGGAGAATATTTGTGGTCCGAAGGAAGGAAAATATTAACATATACACAGCGTTCCATAAGTTAGTCAGAGAAGCATTTTCTCCCTGGGGGATCTAGGTCAGTAGGAGACCATACGGTATCCCGGACTGCGCCTCGGTCATGGGCCAGCCCTCCACTCCCCGCAACGAAGACATACTGCTCAAAAAATTATGCATCATCCTGGTGCATTAAAATGGGGATATGTGTTTTCTCCTTGCAACACACAGGCTCATGGAATCAGAGATAAGGTAGACCGATCCTGTTGGCTGCGCACAACCAGTCTCCGAGTCCCAACATTGAACTGCTTTTCTGACAACACGACTATCAAAAATGGCGTGGATTGGCTTTGAGGTTAGAACACTGTTTAATAAAGAAGTGTTTTGAGACGTTCTTATACTTCCTTTAATCAATTTTTAATGCAGTATTGGTTAAATTAAAATTGGTACAAGTATTTTAATAATATAAAAGTGCTTGTCATTTAAAAATTAAGATACAAACATATTTATCATTTTTGACAATGTGACTTTGGCAGTTGTGTTTCTTTGGGGTACTTCAAAGTTGGGTACAAGCGAAGAAGACGAATAAGAAGTCTACCTCATCTTTAGTCTATGCATGGAATGCATGTAAAAACAAAACATCTCAAAATATCTTCATTGGCACTTAATGTTCTGTCAAAACATAAAGTAAAATTGTCCAAGTAAGTGGCAAAGTTGGTCGGGATGGCAACTGATATGTGACTGGTCCTGGGTTCAAATCTAGTATTGTGGTCTAGATGCAAGTGTGCCGTTTCCAGGTGTAATTTTAGTTAAGTGTGTAAGCCCCATCAATATTTGCCTACAGGGCAAAACGGAGACGTCGGCGAGTGAACAAAAATTTTACAAGATACACAAGAGGCGTATCACTGATTTTTATAAAAGAAAATTATCAATAAAAATAAATAAATAAAATAAAAAGGCTTATTTAGGAAAATATCTCCATATATACCCATTTCATTATACATACAGAATCATGGAGAGGTTGCCTAATAATGACTATTAAAAGTCATAGGACAACATTTTGTTTCTTTGTTAAGGAAATCAGAGCCACAGCAGAAGTAATGTCTGGGAGACGACTCTTCCAGCTGGAGAAGCTAAAATGGAGCACGACTAACATGTTAAATTAGCAAATCGTTTCAAACCGCATTACTTCAGACATCAGGCGCCATTATCGGACTGCGTGGGCTGGTAATTGGCCGGCGCTAAGGAGTAAGTAATAACGGACTGTGTAGAAGGAGGCAACCTTCAGAGCATCATGAGGTGTTACGCAGTGTTGTTTGGCGGCGCCAGTCCATACTCGTCACAGCGCCTGAGGTAGACGCGAGGAATTTACGGCACTCGGACAAGGCCAACCGGCAAGTGCGACAGCATGCCATGTACAGGAGCCTCCAACTACGGAGTATGATAAGGTGCGGCGAGTGGCGGGGGATGGGGTAAACAACGATAAGGCATCTTCCTCATACACACTGACGTCTGATTTTAGTCTCACTGACTATCAAACGCAGAGAGAATGTATCAAAATGACTCGCATTCTTAAGTTCAACAATATGTGACGCTTTCACGCTGAACGTTTTCAATTCCTTACCCATTAGCCCCCGATTACTTTCTCCGCATGAAAGAAAGAATATTACTATCGTTCAAGTACTCGTCGACAGAGTAACTAAGAAAGTGCATGTGGATTGTGAAGTTGCGTTGGTAAAGTCTCCTACCTTATTTTTTCATGTCTATGAAAAAATCGGGGCGTGGCTGCGTCGCGGGCCCGGCCGTGGGTTTTACGTGAATGAGTACTTGGCACATGGAAATGAAATAAAATTATCTAAAAGGATACTTAGTTTTCATGGCTTAAATCGACAGATTTAAAAAAAATACTTCGTTTGTCACGACAATCTGCGCGATAGCACATCGGAATCTCGAGATAAACTGCCCGGAAATGTTTGCCCGTGCAGAAAATGGCCGCCAGTCGCCACCGGCCCCCACCGGCGATTCGCACATGGCCGCATCTTAGTCGTATACCTTCTCGATCGAACGAGACGATATTTATTTCAATCATGTACCTCACGAAATTGCAGTGTCGGAATGGATGACCCTGCAAACGACAGAACAGCTTATTGCGTCCTGGTATAGTCCTGCTTAAGATCTACTTGTATGAACATTGTGTATTCTTCCACCTTATGTAAAATTATAATGGCAGGGGATTGAGCACTTTATTCATGAATCGATAAAATGAAACTGTGAAATTATTAGACAAGTAAATATTTTACAAATCTCCTCATTCTTACACTTAGATGCGTTATAAACGAACAGAAAGAAAAATTTATCATTTCCGTTTTCACAAATGTTTATCCGATACTTTTAATTGAACGTTAAAACCTGGGACTACTTTCTCTCTATCGTCACCACTTCGTGCGCCCGTTAAAATATAAGCAGGTAAGAGCAGTGATATGTTTAAGAAGTGCTCACTTTATCGAGAACAGTCTTTGCCCCACGAATCGGTCTGATTTTCAAGAAGTATTGAGGTCAGAAGGAAGAAGTCCCTCGCTGCTACGTGACATGTCTGGAGGCGGAGATGGAGCTGGACGCCAAGACACGCTGTTTACAAGGCGCAGGCAGATAGCGGCGACAACAACGACTGTCCGGCACCAGCAGTCGTCGCCAGCCGCTCGCTCGGGCGATAACCATCCTCGCCCTACACCCGGCGCCAGCCCGTAGGCATTCACATCACAGGCGAAATAGCGTGACGGTCCTAAATGTCCGCCTGATTGCCGTGGGGGCAAGTCTGTGTCACAGAGACCCTACCACTTCCAGTTATATCTGACCACGAGGCTATTCCAGCCTCTAGAGCGCTCCTTGTTTACCCTAGCTCACTCTCCTCTGACGTATGTCATACAAACGACGGCTCTGAAGGGAGAGGCACCTCAAAACAATATTTACTAAAATAACAAGACACATTTTTTATTCTGCTTGAAGGCAGAACTTAACATTTCCTTATATACACAGGATACCGTGTTTTTTTTTTTGGGGGGGGGGGGCGAGGTTAGTGTGGTGGATGGGGGGAGGGGGTGGCGGATCCCACCAGCCCTGAATTAATGAGCCACGTAGATTGGAGTATTTGTGTATCGGCTTAGTGTAAATATCCTTTCACATGAACAAAGTTCACTTTAAATGTTCTTATAATCTATTGGATTCAATTCCTTGGATGCTTTGTGACGTCACTCGGACGTGGTAATCGCGGCCATTTTATTTTCAAGCCATTGAATAACTCAAATTCCTTCAATGATTTTAATTTTGACCATGTTCTATATTTTCTTCAATCCAATTTTTCAACTGGCACTTCGAATTATTAAAACAGTATAAATATAATATGTACAGTGTCTTAATACAGAAATTTATTCATACTTAAATTAAGAAAATATATGCATATATATTTTTTTATTTCATGCAAAGTAAATAATCACCTTAGAATAAATGCTTGTTTTAATTTAGACAAATTATTTTTAACTAGTGCTTGGTTTGTATAGGTTTGAAAAAAAAATAGATTATTGTTTTAACGGAAATATGTGCAGAAAATTTTCAAGTTGCCACTTCAATGAATACAGCTGCATGTGTGAAAAGCCTTTCAAAACTTATGATGTAATAATTCAATTTATACGGAATTTAGTCTATTTAAGTGCATTAAAAATTGTCTGAATTCAATATGCCGAATTCAGTTGACTAAATTCAATAACATATTTGATGTGTGAAATGGTCTTAAGTGGATATCTTTAAGGAATATTTTTTTGTTGCTACTTCATAACTTGGTAACGAAACAATGGCAACATAAATAAATGGGTTAATATTTTATATTAACCTTTGTATCAACTTATTTTACTATAGCAAAAGCTACCAACATTTTTATAAAACTCACAAACAAAATCAATCGTTTTTAAATCACGCAAAGCTAGTTAAGCACTCAGTGACTTTCGAAGAATATGCAGTTCACAGAAATGGTGACTGACACTATGTTATCACAGCTATTTACTTCATATTTGTAATAACAATCTCATTCTGCATTATCCACACATGTGCGACTCCTGTGATCGATACTGTAAACTTACAAAAGGCGATTTCTGAGAATCGTAAGAAGTACATATGTATTCATACAAGAATTCGTTAGGTCCGGTTACAAAACCGTAGTGTCATGTGCCCGTCCTTCTCAGCCAGTCAGAATAAAGGTTTAGGCGAAATGCGGGTGAAGCACGGGTGGAGTACAAATGATGTAGGAGACGTATAACTCTGAGAAAAACACATTAGACTAGAGTGAAAACCAAATGAATAATAATGCGCATAGGTCCAAAATACGTCCGGAGAGTCCAAGAAGCGGGGTTGTTCAATAGCGACAGCGCCCCAATGAGGTTGTGCAAGAGCTTCTCCGCGCGTACATATTACCTGACGAAAAAACATATGTCGCGTCGAAGGTACTAGAGAGCGATGTTATCAGTGTGGCTTGTATAAGGCCAGCAGTGTCACGTTGTTTCCCTCCCTCCAGCGGCGAGCGCTCCGGCGAGCCCTCCCCTATACTGTCACCCCTACTTTCCCTTTCTCAAAGCTGCGACAAAATTATTTTCTCGTCTGAACTTTACTATACCTACGTGAGAGCGCCATTGCGACTGATTTCGACTCGCTGAGGCTCCAGTCAAGTTGGGTATTCGCTTTATCGGTACGGGCACCCGAATTTCGCGAAATGATTTCCGCGCATGCTGTATTTCAATACCCTACGGGCGTACCAGCAGTTATCTTTTGCTTTTCGGTCGCGAGTATTTGTGAGAAAACTTTTTCTTACTTGATTGGCCAATCAGAATTAGGTAACTCAGATAATGTACGTCAATGATTTGTGGGCAGACGCCTAAGACCTACATAATCTAATCACGAAAGTGGAGCTCAGTTTACCTGTTACGAAGCACAACTGTTCGTGAAATATTTCACGCGAAATTCGTGTGTGCCTATTTATCCGTGGAAAGCAAGGGACGATCACAGTTGACATCCACGCGTCTTCGTAAGGAAATATATAACGGAAACTAGTCTTCGAACAGGAAAAATTTCCCATACGCTATCCGTAAGCAGACACCAATAAGAAAAAACTCACTACTGGTGGCTAAGGTAGGCGGCAGATTTCAAATTCCCGACGGAGTAGTTTGTATCACCACCGCATGTTAAAGGCTACCATTTTATTAAAACACCACTCGATAGTGATGCATCACGCCAATATTTCGTTACAAACCGCACTCATTAGTAAAAAAAGATGTTGGAAAAAATCGCTCGTATTAACTTTTTTCGTAATAGGGCCTATGGTTAGCGTTTTTAGTCTTTAGGGCACCTTAAAACAGTACTTAAAGTTGCCACAGTACTTGTTATAAACCTCATGAGCATGATACCACCAGACTAAGACATCATTTTTGGCGTCATGACCAATTAGTTTCAAGTAGCGGTCACGTGGTACGCCGTAAGTTCTGGAACTGCAATGTGAACGGACAGGCAGGAAAGGTGGTGTGGAATCTGCAACGGAAAATAAGAGAAATTCTATTACGAAAATAGGTATATGAAATCCAACCGTACAAGGCGACAAATGCCATGATGTCTGCCATATCAGCTGGCACAGCAGCTGCTATGGAGGACCTTGAACAAGTTAGTGCGAAATCTGGTACCATGTATTATGGCCATTACAGCTCCCACTCTTCTAGACCTCGAACATACAAAAAATTCTCAACCAGGTGATGCTGTTAACAAGCATTAAAAAAAAGTGGTTTATCTAGAGCTGAATCAACTATTGCAACCAGTGAAATGCTACTCGCTGAAAATGCAATTCCTAAACTTGCTGCTAGTTGGAAAACCAGTGGAATGCGTTGGGTTTCAGAGCTCGGGACTGCGAAATTCACGGTAAATCGAAACACGTCATCATCAAACTAGTTCAATAGTCACTGGGGGAAAAAAAAGTAGACTTTCAGTGATTTTACTGGAGCAGTGTTCACTCATATTTCACTTATTTGGAGCACTTTCAAATGGTACAATAACAGAGAGTCGATTACAGATTAAATTGTACGTCATTTGGTGTCAGAACTACTCCTAATTAGTTGAAATGTTTTTTTTTTAAATTTCATTGCAGGTAATTAAAAACGGCCAGACTGCCATAAAATAACTCTATAAATTTTCCTTCCGAGCAAAATAAAATAAGAGGGAAACGAATTCGCGAAAGTTGATTCTTAGCATAACAATAATAGAGGCATGAGGAATACAAAATTATCACTGCTATTATGCCGAAAGCCCTTGCCAGTTTGCAATAAGCATACTACTTACTTCATTGCGCAAACCGTCCATGCTTCTGAGGAATTCTCTTTCAATAATAATAATAATGTCCGATTGCAAGAAATAGCAATAAAATACAAATTTTGAGAGAAGAGTGTTTTGTACTAAAAACAGTTTTATGAGCACAAAGGCACAACGACTGTCTGCGAAGAATTTCGTCCCTGATCGGCTGTAACAGCCTTTTTTCTGCCTTGACGAGCTATATCGGGGGCAGGTCCAATAGCGAAGGACAGCACTCAACAGTAAAGAGAGACAGGTGCGGTCTGTATGTATATATTTAGTCTTCAGAATACTCCATGACATTAATTTTTTCTTCTGCTCTTTTAGATTCCATCTTTTGTTCGAGTGAATGTGTCCATGTGTTTCAGCTACTTCTTTGTTGGATCCATTACTGACTTGCAGCTCTCCGGGTCGTTTATAAAAAAACTGCAGTCCAATCAATAAAACCAAACAAACGTGCACATGTTTCAGCCAGTTACGTAACGCATTGGTAGGAGCACCTGTTTTTCGCGAAAAGATTGCAGAGCAAGTTGTGTTCCAAAATACTTTGCATCGGATCCACGGTCGTGATTGGATCATTCGAACTGTTATGCGTCTGTATGCCCACTTATCAGGGACGACCAGTATCGGGGAAACTTAACTCTGATTGGGTCACTCACGTGGCAATCATTTCTCACACGAAGGCAAGCGGCCAATAGCGAAAGGAAGGTTGCAAGTGTACACACAGGAAATTGCAGTCTAGCCTACGCGTAAATCTTTTCGCGAAAAACAGGCGACCCTACGCACTGGTTAATTATGCCTGGCCATAGCATTATCGAATGAAAAAAGTTCTCAACGATTCGAGTATTCATGCCAAAGACAGGCTTAACTTAAGGTTTGTGCAAATTTTGCGATTGGAAAACAGCTTGGCAAGCTCTTCTGAGGAAACTAAGCAGGAAGCAGGTAACACAATGAATCCGCACGAAAAGAATGACCGACTATAGACGGCAGTGTTCATAGCAAAACTGGCTTCGTAGTTTATTAGCTTTAATAATTTAAGTACAAAATTTCTTCTAATTAAAAGCTCTACTTATGTGAACTACCTCCCTCTTCAAAGAGCTTGATTCACGATGTCCTGTGAAATCAGATAACATTGAGGGAGGTGCCCAGTAATATTCAGACTGTACAACCAGTAGCTGTCATTCCGTTGCGGCGACTGCAGGCATTGTGTTGTTGAGAAGAGTCCTCCGCAGAAGACCGGGCAGGTAGGAAGAATCTTCCCCCAGAGGCCGGACATAAATCACGTCGCGCGCCGCCGCATGATAATTAGGAAGGGGACAAACACGTCGCTGGATTTCAAACGCAGAGCAGAGAGCCTAGCCGAGGTCAGAGGAATATTACACGAGCAAGGAAATCCAAACAAAAAAGAGAAAGAGAGAGAGAGAGAGAGAGAGAGAGAGAGTAGGAGTGTGGTTCATTGCAGCCGACAATGCGGGGTCTGTGTTTGGGCTAAATGCCCTTGTCGTTATCGAGCAAAGCTGAAAAACTGTGTACTGAAGGTGGAGCACGCACCCTCTAAACTACAGCCTTCGACACGAACATCCACGCCTCACTTTCCGTACTAGAAGGCCGTAAGTACGAGGATGCCTACATATCCTGGACACCTTCTTGAGTGAGTGAAGTGATTTGAGCAGTTCTTAACAGCGAAGTCTTGAGAGCCGATGCGGGTGATTGAGGACAGTATGGAGCAGTGCCGGAATAAAGGGGCGGTGGAAACGGGAGATCCCCGAGAAAACTCGCCGACCAGAGGCATTGTCCGGCACGATTCCCAAATGCGAAAATCCGGGAGTGACCCGGCCGGGGATTGAACCCTCACCTTGGTGGGAGGCGAGTAGGCTAATCACTCAGCCGCCGCGGCCCCGCCCTATTGAGTATGGTCTACGCCGAATAAGGCGGATATCAACGTTAATATAACCACAAGTAGAGGCTCATATGTCTACTTCTACTGCAATTGTTAAGGTTACATTCTGCATTGTAAAAGTGTAGAGATCTCTTTACCCGACTACGGCGAAGCAAAGAAGGGTTATGATTTTAATACGATGTATGTATGTTAAATTTAGGATGTTTCACTGTAGCATTAATTTGCAATTATAGGTCACTTTTATGTTCTAACTAAGTCTGGCTCAAGACCGTGACTGGGGTGTCACCGTAATGTAGTTTCTACAGCACTGAACTGAAATGCATGACATTTAATACATAGGTACCTGCTTTAGTTAGATTTGTCCCCTTTAACTCCTCTATATGTAAAGTGTCTTAAGTTGCACGACGCGTGACAGCGGCTTTATGATTATACTCGTACACTTAACTGAAGACTCGTTTTTAACTTTTCAGTAGTCAGGTTTTAGTTTTTACATATTTATTTTATTACAAATTAAAACTATGTTCGTTGACGACAATGTGTAAATGTATGAAATTTACTACATAACTACCTTGATATATTTAAAATCTGAACGGGAATTGTAACATACTGGAGACTAATTTGTTTATTAATTACTACTAAAAAATGGGGGCCACGGTGGCTGAGCGGCTAGCCTGCTCGCCTCCCACCAAGGCGAACCGGGTTCAATCCCCGGCTGGGTCACTCCCAGATTTCCGCATGTGGGAATCGAGCCGGACGATACAACTGGTCGGACGATTTTCCCGGGGATATCCCGTTTTCCTAGCCCTTTGATTCCGACACTGATCCATACTCACCTCAATCACACTCATCAGCTGTCAATACCTCGCTGTTAAGAGCCGCCTAAATCTCTTCACTCACTCACTTACTAAGCAATATCTGAAAGATTCTGGTCCTACACAGAATCAAACTCGATACATACTCCTGTGACGCAAGGTCATAAGAAACATCTCAAACCAACATGGCAAATTGGTAACATTAGTATGCACGTCAAATAAGCCGCTTCGTTTGCTCACTTCATGGGGAGTTGGGACAGTGAGAGCATATACCGGGCGTTGTCTCAGGCGCGAGTACAGAAATACACGAAGCTGGGGAGATTCCAGACACGGCCTCGGATCGCGGAAGCTGTAGGCCGCTGTAGCACAAAACATGGAAGGCGACGTACGACGACCACGTATGGTAATGACAGCTCAATCCGAGACCGGAGCAGCGCCACAGTGTCCCGGCATTTCCCCGCCCCCCTCGCCTTGGAGTATAGACCCCGCTCACCTCTATCAGGCCGGATAAACGTGTCACTGCGTCGTCGACGAGCGATCGTCAGCACGTTGAACAGACGCGGGTCGCGTCTACGTGCGGTTAATAAATTAGCTGCCTTGTCTGCGTGGGCCTACGCGGCACGGCAACAGCAAATAAGAACACCAGGAGAACGTGTCCGTGCTAGTGGCCTACCATGGATACGAGCGAGTAGGTATACCGAGTCGAGCGGTAAAATCTGCAGTCTGCCGCGGAAACGGGCTGGAGTAGCTCTGGAAACCAGAAAAGTGCTTATAGACTGTTAACGATAAAGTGAGCACTTTTTAAGGCCCTCTCATCCGGCATTAACCTCTCATAAATATATCTTATTGCAGCATCAGGCATTAAATTTTGATGGTGCTGAGATGTATACACTTTATTTATTAGTCACATTGCAATGTTTATATTAAAAAGCAGCAGGAAGATGGAAATTGGATGAAAGGAAGAATTTAGAAGAGCTTCAAAAAGTGCTCACTTTACCGTGAACAGCCTATTCAGAAAATTATGCTTCCTCTTGTTCTTTCCCTTGAACTGGCGTTCGCCTTACATAGTAGCTCAAGCACCCGGAGGTCCTGATTTGCAACTCTCTTCTTTCATGAAGACAAGCAGAACTCGTGTCTTTATGGCACAGACAGTATGGTAACGCGCTTGCCTACTCGGAGCTTATTTTACTCGTCTGATACATACGGGTGCAAGGTAAATTACAACGATAAATCTGATAGTTGCGGCGTGATCCATCGCCACCCCGCGCAAGGCACTCAAATGTCCTGCATTGTATCTGTTGTGCTGTAGCGTCTGCATGTAACTGGTTCACGGGTTATTTAAACACTTGGAAACAACCTTCAAAAGAAAATCGAATCCACTGTAAATTATTAACTATCATACGCAAACCTAAGCTACAGAAATCCACAGTCTAAGCAGTGAAAAATGCTCCAGCTATATGAAATTAGGCTGCAAACCAAATAAATAATACCTTAACAGAATCACCGAAATTCTACTGGATTACACTGTGATTAAAAATCACAAACTTATTTTTTATTTATTCGCACTGGACTCTTTTGCGTTGTGGACTGGTTTCAAGCGCAGTTCACTGTTTTGTCAGGCAATAACATGTACTGAATTTCCAGCGAGTGACACTCCAATCCTTGGCCCGGTTTGCTGAGATGATCAGCTTGCAATCTCTGTCTTCCGCAGCTCAGATTTAACGGCTGGTTTTAATTGACGTTTTGCGTGCTGCCAACGTAATATTATGTCGCCTGAATTTAACTCAGTTGTATGGAGTTTGTCCTAACATTATGACATCATCATTCTTTGAAGACATGGGTGAAGAAATACCACTTCGACTGCAGTTTTCATAATGTTCTCTGTAAAGTATATTACTTCGACAAAACTCAAACTGTAAATTATTATGAATAGGACGGACTGTATATTACTTTGCACAGGAAAGGACATTGGATTGATTGGGACACTTTCAACTCGACATTATATTGGCAGAGCCGGCCTTCATACAACTTTATACAGTTTACGGCAATCATATCCTGTGTTGAGTGAACCAAACGTCACTGTTGTAAACGGGATCACAACCATAGGAGGACAAGTCTTGACATTTGCTATCTTCTAATGTTCGATATTTTTCACTCATATTGACCGATTTAGTTTAGTAGCCGCATAGTGCTGTTTTACAGGGATAATGCCAGGTAAGAAGTAGAAACTTCTTAATCCCATAGTCCATGGATAAAACCAAGGCTTACCTGGTAACATTTACATCCATTCTGTTGTCAAAAATATGCTCTTACTGCTTTTCTAAAGCTTCCAAAAGAGCTCCAAACACAAAGAGTTTCAAGATATTCGCAAATAATTAAAATACATTTTAGGAATAAATAGGAGTAATTACTCCTGTAATTGGCATGTAAAACTAGCAGTACTTATTACAGCACTCTGCAGCTTGTTCATGAATTAAATCAGTCAATAAGGGTGGTAACTTTCGACTCCACTGCCAAGACCTGTCCTAAGACCGTGTATGGGAATATATAGAGACCAACATAACTGATGATCATGCATTCGAGAATATAGGCGACTCCCTTGTAGCTGGTGAGAAGCAGAGCGCCGCGGCAGCCCCACGTGTCGGCGACACGTGGCGGGCGGCGACCTTGAGCCGGATCGCGCAGCAGGTGCGCATGTCCACGGGGCTCCAGTCGGATGCTGGGCCCGGCACATCTGCGCGATCTGGCGCTGTCAGTCCCTCCCGCCGCGCGGCGCCGCCCACCGCTGATCGCCCCATCCCGCCGTACAACGTCGACAATAAGGACTTTATGAATTGCCTCAATAGTCTACTTTCCTACGGCATGGCCTACCTCCTTACCCACAAATGATCGTTATAGGCTGTTCACGGAGCATTTTTTAAAGCCCTACTTAAAAACTACTTGTTTGCACATTGTGTATGTTTTCACCACTTGTAAAATTAACTTTACCATGGGCCTGGTCCCTTTATTCATGCGTCGGTGAAGTAAAACAATAAAATTATTACAAAATTTACTATTTTACCTATTTAAAAATTTTCGCACATACATGCATCCAAAAAAATCATTTCACTATTCGCTATTAATGTTTATCGAACACTTTTAGTTCAACGTTAACGCTTGGAACTACTTTCCCTCCATCAGTACCAATTTTACTGGGCACATCCCAGTCAGCGTAACCCTAAAAAATATGTGCAGGTATTGGCAGTGACAGCTTTCAAAGGCTGATTTCAAAAGGACTCAGTTAACAGTTATCTATAACTGTTAACTTCCAGTTCCAGTGCGTTATAGTTCATAAATATTTAGTATATATTTTGTAACGGAGCAGTTTTTCTAAATTAACTGGCAGAGTTTAAAGATACTATGAGTAGAAAATTCATTAACAAATTTTGATCCACCGTAAATGTCTTTACAGTATTTATTGTGGATACTGTACCTCCTGCAGAAATTAATTTTTATTACTTCATACATATTTTTTAAAACCAGAATATAATTATTCTATATTAGAAGTGATTATAGCATAGCTTCAGTTCCTAATTCCACAATCTACAGATAGCAAATAGTTTCCTTATTTCTTGTAGATCGCAGGGTGATACCGTGCCTGCGTTGTCAACGCGGCAATTTCGGATCACAAACATAGACTAAAGGTGATTGTCCACTTCTGAGCATGTACTCAACATTAACCTACCCTAAACCAAAACAACTCTGTCAGTCATATGGTCAATAGTGATGAACTGCTTGTTTGAATCTTAATTTTAAAAATAAAATACTTTTACCAGTTTCAATTTAATGCAATTATATACAAAATTGGTTAAATAAGTATAAAAACACCTCAAGGCACTTGTTTAACACAAAGCCAGTGTCCTATCTAACCTCAAATTATATCAACGTCGTGTATGGTAGTCGTGTTGACAGAGAAGCATTCCAATACTGGAAAACGGAATGGCTTCTGCGCACCTTGGGTGAGCTCTCTACCCCTTTTACCCTCAACGATCGTAAGTGAATTGCGTCAGAATTCCAGGTACGCCACGGATGAAAATTTTTTATAGCTCGAAGTTAATATTTATTTGCAGTTAAAAATACGCACTTATCTCGGCACACATCATCATTTCCGCTTTGCTTCACTCGCAATTTCGCTATGAAAATATAATTTTGAACTTCAACGAAACAATATTACACGGCATCGTAGCAATCTACTTGAGTTTCAGCCAACGGTGTAATTAAGAATGCATTGTTTCGTTGCGAAATAAATAAAGTGTTATGATACTAATAAGAATGTCTGGCTACCAATAACACTTCAGTAAGAAATGCATATACAATAACTATATCCTAACCAACGACGCGAAGACTAGCCAGTCAAGTACTAGAAACAAATACATACTAGAACAAACAAAATACACCAACAGAACTCTTACGACTAATGCAAAATTTCAGCACGGTACCTGTATTATTTTCCGGTAAGCTGATTAGTGACATAGATGTTATTTTCTGACAAAAAAATGTGTGATTTAAGGCTTTTAAAATTCCCTTCGGAAGAAGTACTGTTTTGCCGAAATTATTAAATGACGTTATTAATACAAGGACCGATAATGCGCCGAAAATAAGATATTAATATTATGAAGATAATTTAAAAAAAATACCTTTTTAAACAAAATTGAATTCGTACACAATAAATTATAAACGTAAGTAAAAATAAATGGAAATTTAGTGCAAGCTGCAGAAAACTAGGGGAGATAGGCTAGATTACATTATTGAAGAAGACAATAGTTTGAATCCCGATTCGGGTTTGTATTTTCTATTTTTGTCAGTGGCATCAACAAGAGACAGAAAAAAAAAAACACGCTTTACAAATGAAAATTTCATGAAATCTATGCAACTCTCTTTACTGAGAATGTGCTTGTGTTCCGAGAGGAACCAATTTAATTTCTAAACACACACACAGGTGTAGGAATAAATTACCTTCGCTACAATAAGTCAGGGGCGTGTGTCGAGGAACACAAGACAATGTACTTCCTTACACCATACAATATTACCGTGACAGTTATACCTTATTTGCCATACTTTGCAAGGTTTGCAGTCATGCCTTATTTGCCATTTGTTGCACGTCCTATGGCTAAAATCGCTGAAGCAAGGAAAATAAATAATTACTATTTTTGCTCAGGGAGTTTATTATGCATTCACGGTCACTTGTGTACTCCTGGAAGCGAGACACGCCAAACAACGCCAGTGAGTAGTAGGTTGCCTATGCACGAGGGAAATACCTGTACGCTACTTCAAGATGAACACTGAAAATACGCGCAGGATAAACGTGCTAAATATGAATCAACTATTTTCGATAACTCAGCAAGATATGAGATACATCACAGAAGAAACGACAGCTAACCCGTCTGATAGGTTGAGCTGACTGAAAAACAACCTGTATAGAAAGATAAATATCTTATATCATACTGTTTTCAATGTAGTTTCGTTTCGGAAGTCTGATTAGTTGATACCGACAGTTTCAGAACTCTAAGCTACGCACACACACACAAACACACACGCGCAGAGTTAGGCATTTTTCGATATATTACGAAACGTATATGTGACAGTGAAGAGAATAACGTTCTATTTATTGATTCCAGCAAAAGTCTTCACCTTCCTTGACCTTGCATCCGCAAAACATAACTGAGCTGCTGATAAATTCGTTTTATTCGACCATTCTCCTAGGACGCTATCACAAAACCATGCTATATTAAACATAGCATTAAGTAAGTACGGAAAAGTTTCGAAATTTGCATCTTTATTTTACGAGCATTGGATTAATTTACGAAAAATGTTAGTTTTATAAGTTCTTTTAATATTTGACAAGCGTGATACTTATTTGAACATAAATTATTTTTTAATACATTTTATTTGAATATACAGCACAAAAACTTCAAGCCGTATATAACACAAGCTGTTCATTGAAACAGACCTATAAATTGCATTACAATACATCTCATTCATTGGAGGCGCACTGTAATAAATTCATGTACGTTTAGTACTGAGGTATAACTGTATTGTTAAACACAGTGAAATATCACATTGTAAAAACATTTATCGCACATATCACATTTTGTACGTTCCAGTGAAATACACTGTGACATACACATCTTATAGCAATGCGTTTTTTTTCTACCGATATACAGGTGGACTGAGAAAAAGGTATTTTCTTGAAACAAACTTAGTTTGTTCGGTGCAACCAAATTAGTTTTTTGTATAGGGTAAATTAAATGAGGGGAAAGTATATGTTTTTTTATTGGTTGAAACCAAATTATTTTGTTGTTCTTATTTGGTTTTCCCAAACAAACATTTGGTTGGTGCAACTGAAGATTTGTTTGAGTCAACGCGCATTAAACATTTTTTGATAACATAAAAATTTTTTTACGAAGAATCAAACCTAGATCAGCTGAACCCGCGCGTGATGCCTTAGCAACTACAGCTAGTGACAACTGACGGAATCGGAATGCTTTTAAATACACACATTTCTAATACTGCACAACGTGCGCAAATAAATATTTCAAGTTTTACAGTTTTACTTTTTTGTTTCCTGTTTAACTTGTTTTATCAGGATGTTTATACTATTATTAAGCATCAATAAATGCAAGAACAAACACTCTTACTGTCCTAATTGTCACAAAAAATACAAACACAATTTAGAGCTGAATTTACGACAGTAGGCAATCAATTGAGCGACCAAATAAATATATATTGCTGGTTCAAACAAATATTTTGTTCACAGTTCAATTTATTTTGACCTAACACAGAGAATTTGTTCCTTCTAGATTTTGTTTACTCAACAAAATATTGGTTTAGGATAACCAAATATATTTTTGGCCCTGTACAAACAAATATTTTGTTGGCTGTCCTCTTGGCGTAAGCATATTATTTTGTTGACAAATTGTGACGATATGTTTGCTTACACAAAATATTTGTTTAATATACAGCAACAACAAAATTAATGTTTGGCAAAAACAAAGTTGTTTTAAATAAATTATTTGGTTTTGTTAACAAATTTCATTCATTTGGAGTTACTGAGGCTTGGTTGTACCAATAAAATATCGTTTAGGTTAAACAAAAGCTACGTAAAGAAACATATTTTGTATACTGAAACCATTATTTTTCTCAGAGTGTAATGATATATTTTTTCCCCCAAGAATTAACTTTTTTTCGTGTAAACGCAAATATTTGTTTGCACGAATGCATGAGATCAGAGAACATAAACCATAAACTCGAATAACGGTAATAATGGGTATGATCATATATTAGTTGAAATGAAAATGTACAGGAATGTACAAATTGTATACATGCAATTTCATTCAGATTTGTTTATTAACAAACCCTTTAAAAAACACGACATAACATTGACGTTTCAGGTACATGATACCAGAGTTTCCAAAAATAGTAAAAAGGCAAAGCCAAGAAATAATTATGATTAAATTAGTTGGTGCCAGAAATAAATTGCTAAATGTCATAAAACAACATGAATTTTCACAATAAATGATAGCCACCACATTAACCACTTGTAGAAAAAATGAATTACTGACATTACACGCACCAATAACGTGCATACATAATTTATCTCTCTCAGCAGGTGGCTGAAAAAAATTATTTTATACTCCTAAACCAATATGATAGCACCCAAGAAGAATTAAAGGTGCGATAAAACCAATATAATAAGGTGTTAAACGCCTCGTCTCAATTCAATGGTGGTTAACAAAATTGACTAGAATGTCAAAGCCAGAAAAAACTGGCAGATTCAATAACGTGGTGTACAAATATTAACTGCATACAAACTTTAATTATGATTATTCATGTTCAGTACAAAACTGAATAAAATGTGGAACATTATTTGGTTATAGAGAAAGATTCAAAAAGGGCCACTTGACCCTACGCAAATTCTTGGCTACGTAATAAAATATCAATTCTCCATTACGGCTTGAGATTCATGCATTTCTGACAGCAAACAGAAATAATCTTTTGAAAACTACGTGCATCAGTGACAGCACGATAACTATTTAATTTCGACACGTCTGAACAGGCAGCACCAATTTAACACCATTCGTAAACTGGCGTTTAGCAATTGAGAACATTAACAAATTTATACTGAAGAGCTAGCGAACACTTAAATTTAAAAAGGGACATAATAAGGTACTACCACAATATGCAAACCGTGAGGGGGCAGCTGGTCTAACCCGTCAAGGCACCTCATGTATAAAATATATCACTTTAAAATGTACTAAAATGTCATTAAAATTTTTCCATAATCATCTAGGAGGGAGCTATTTTTATTATTTCAGTCCACCAAGGCTCCTAGACGTAAAAGCAAATTGACAACACACACTACTAAAATCCTTTAAGGAAGAGTAGTGGACAGAAATTACTACGCATATCAACGTTGCCCAGGCACGGATAAATGGAGGCGGCAGTGAACGCAACTCAGCTCGCTGTAGAGAGCACTATCAAACATTCCCAGCTAACTAAACACAAATTAATCCGAAACGACAGTTTCAAAGGTGCTACAAAACTTAATTTTGAATAACAACTAAGACTGCACGCCTACTAAAAATTAGCACACATTAAAAACTCACACACCCGATTACAATCCTAAATGCCCATTTACGAAAAATATGTTCATCGTCCACTACTGACCAAGGGGTCCCCTCTCGCCGGCTAACATACTAATCACCTATTCTTTCATAATATTACAATATTTCCGCCGACGACGCTAATAGCCCAAAAGCGTAGTGCCGCTAAGAAATCTAACTAATATCGAAGCTCATGATGGTAACAGAACGACGTAGTCGGTCCTGGTTGGTGGTGAAGGTGAAGAGAAGTAGTCTCGGTCCCGGCGTCAATAGCAATAAAAGCCCTTTTATTAAAAATTACGTGACGCCAAAAAGGGAGGGGATTAGGAATGGGGGAAAAGAAAGGAGAAAGGAGGTGGAACCTGAGTGTCCAAAGAACACACCTCATGGCGATGCAAACACGTGGTCGTTAAAGGAACTAATTAGCGACGGTGCCAAACCACTAAATCACCATCCACGACTCGAAGGATATACCTTAAGCATGTTCATATAAAGTTAGTAATTTACGCGTGGCAGCTATGACGGCGAAAGCGGTGAGACACGTGGAAGTTAACATAGTCGCTACTTCTACAGACACAAACATACCCACTCACAGGATAAGCATATACTCAGAAGTGAAATGGCATGGATGGCTCTTTGATATGAATGTAGCCACACGTTGTCTGGTTGCATGCTAATCTAGAAGCAGGGATGATTGGCTATATCATGAAGTTGAGTTAGAGTAGCGTCTTGAAATGTTTATTTCCAGCCACTGACTATTAACGCAAGACATCTGGATGAATTACTGGCAAGGAAGGTAACTTCCCTAGCTCGTGAAGATGAAATGCGGCAGTTTTACTGCTTTGTACCTAGCTATTCTGCTTATCGACCAAGGGGTGGACACCTTCAGCGTCGAAAAGCAGCAGACAGAAAACGCCTGTCACAAAATATCCAGAGGGAAAAAACTCTTCCTTAACGGGTGTACATAATGTCACGTATCATTATTTTGACTTTTTTTTTTCTGTATGTCACTTATTCACGCGTTTATAATTTTGGTTTCTGGTGCTTTATTTTACTGCTTACGTAATTTTAGAAGATAGAAAATTTTATTTTGTATATCACATAGCTTAATTATGAGTGTTTATTAATAACGTTTAGAAATAATCTACAGAAATGCACAGTCTCCTGAGATTGTTCACTGGCTGCTTAGCAACGTGTTGTAACGCACGCGGCACTAGCCTAAAACAATAATATTTTCACGAACTTTTTCCTTTCTTTCTGATTTGTTGCAAATTCTTTTCGAAAGTTTAGGTTTTGTTCGTTTGAGGACGTCTTTAATTTTAGGGTCAGAGAGCCGAGACGACGCTCCTGATTGGGTTTTAAAATTTTGAGGAATATACGGCCGCAGACGTGCATATAAATCAGGCGAGTTTGATCTCAGAAGACGAACGACATCATGAAGCCTACGACGAGTGCTGGTCGGGCGACGTCCAGCTTCTGAGATACCTATGCAGTCTGTGACTACAACAATGGGAAGCAGATAAATTGCAATATTTTATGCCAGACAGGGGCTAATTTCCTGTTACAGACACATTACGAACCCAACACTTTTTATATACCTATGTACACCTTGATATGTTAAAAATCTCAGTGCTCAACTTATTTCCTGGATGTGAAATTCAATTATTATTTCCCTTAAGGCGGATTCCCACCCGCCATCTTGGATTTATCGATATTTCAGCAAAGCTTCTATTTCAGACGGTGTATTGAAATTTCCCGCACGACAGATCCTAAATAACAGCTTCCCAAACTTTATCGAACTGCCACATATTCGCTACATTTATTAATTTCTAGCTGGTAACTGCCGAGGCGAAACGCGAGATTATTTCTTGCAAACGATTACAAAGGCAACGATATCAACAGTAATAAATAAATACTGACCTCAGGCAATGCTCTGTGCTCCGTCGTTCCTAAAAAAACACGATACAAAACTGTATTTCCAGAGTATGGCACAAATTCCATAAATCCGAGATGGGTGGGAACCTCCTTTAACTCAAAGTAAAACGACTATGGAATGTTTCCAGTTATATTTAAGGTCAGTGTCATGAACTGGTAATTATCTGAAAGTTAAACACGTGGAATTTTCAGACTACTTAATTTTTTTCCAACTTATTAGAAGTTTTGAGAAAATGTTTCACCTTCATGCAATCATCCTATTATTCACGTTATTAAATCAAGCTTCAAAGTATCTGCTTGGTGTTCCTTTTGGTACCTAGTAAATTGGAAATATTGAAAGCAGTTGTTATATTTTTTGTCTATTTGGAGAGTTGAGTTGAGTTCCGAGTGTTATGTTTGTCTCACCAAACTTACGTTTACACTGCTACAAGGCCAGTCACAAAGTAAAAACCTAGCCGGGCATAACTATCTCTAGCTTCGATTTTATTCATTGCAAAAATAAAAACGGTAGGAAGTAAGCAGTAGAAATATTTACATCGCACTGGCTCAGAGCTACCGCAACATAATGGAATTGTTACATGCTTACTGCATAGGAAATATTTTGTAAGTTTCAGTTTAGCCAATCACAGGAAAGCATACATTTAAATTAACATATTTTAAAATATTTATTTCAAATTATACACTACAATATTAATTTATACTGATCTTCGAAAAAAAAAACAGCCGAAAACAAAAATACAGGTAAATAAACAACTGTTCCCATTTTGATCGAATGCAACACACACTAAGATGCGTTTCTATTGGTCGAACTTAAACAGCCACATTGGTATTGCGTCAGTTCAATTTTGAGAGCTTACTGCTTAACGCTTACTGCCTAATTTTCTTATTGTGTAAACCCCTTTACGTACGTCTTAGCTGTTATTCCACTACCGCCGCCAATTACTACAACTGGTTCTTAGTTTCCTCGTGCCGTTAGCAAATGCACAGAAACATTCTCCAAGGCCGCGGACAGTAAAATGGTTGCGCTAACTAATGTAATATCATTATTAAAGCTACCTTCTAGTAACTAAATATTATAATAAAGTGAAGCACAACATATGCACCTGAATTTTCCTCTATTCCTAGATCCTCTGCGAATATGGTGTTTTACGCCACTTCACTGTAACTTATAAAACATAACAAAGTATTTTGATTCCAACTTTTAAAGTTTGCTTGTTTAGGAGAAGAATTTAAATGTAAGTGATACATTCCGTTTAATTTATGGCTTACGTACGGAGTGTTATTTGACACTGCCACGGATCTACGATATCCAGAAACTGTCCTGCACACGAGAGCATTTCGCGGCCTTGTGCTCCCTACAGTATGGTAGACATTTTATCAATAAACACAGTTAATATTACATTCCGTCTTTTCCAGATTTCACCATGTAGGTCACGAGTGTTGTAGCGTGGTGTTTATACTATCAAATACCGATAGGAATTTGTCGATTCGAACACTGCATCGGGATTATTGCATGTCGAATGTTTAACTGCAAATTATTATATACTTAACAGAATAGTACATACCTTGAAAGAAAATATTGCCCAAAAGTGTATGTTGTACACTGCTTCTTACATAAACAATAGTACGATCCGTTTGCAGTTTATTTAGCAGTTATGAAATAAACTTCCGAAAAAATTATTGTCAGTAACAGTATATATTTCAAAGGAAACACTATATAACCCGTTCGTGGTTACTTCCATCTTTTCTGAGGCCCTGCTAAAGTTCTACTTGCGGTCTACTCATTTCGTATCCTTCCACCACTTGTTAACAAAACGAAAAAAGTCTGGCCCATCGCACCGTATTAGTGCGCTGGACAAACATTCTGGAACAAATATTTTTATACATAAAACTTTAATATATTTTCAAAATTGTATTCCTGAAAATCTAAGTATGACAATAAGAAATGTGCAGTTCACAAACAACGCAAGAAAATTAATTTTTATGATATTTTACAAAAGAGCAATTTTTTACTAGCCATTACGAAGACACCTCTTTTCATTCTGTGTTTATTGTTAACTTATGATAGAATAAATATTACAATTTATACAAAATCTTTATAAATGGAAGTTCCATTTAAACAGGTTTGAGGATAGCTTTACTTAACTTGTATAGTTTGTCGGCGGTAAGAGAGCAAATTTAAACGGTTGGTATATTATCTTTTTTTTTAAGGTTATTGTGGAGTTTTACGCCACGTTAGTTACAACAATTCGTACTCTTTTATGTAGAGTATGACGAGAAACCAAATTATTTGCCACAAATTTAAACGTTACACGTTTAATAAGACATCCGAACTACTGCCATACTTCACTGCTAACATCATTGTTAATTTGAATCTTTGCGTCTACGTTAAAATGTATGCAGTAACTGGCAACTCCGTGGCATATTTGGTTGAGACGCCAACTTATGGTTGGAAAAATACTAGGTAAAAATTCCAGGAAACTAGATGCGTGCGTCTATTATAGATGAATATTTAGAGGTGATTATGCGTTAAGACGACAGGACGTTAATAAGAAAATATAAGAAATAAATTATAGTTAGGTGAAAAATGGCCCCTGCAAAGGCCTGCGTTAAAAAATAAGCGTCGTAACGTATTCTAAGAGGCAGTGCGTGTTGTTGTAACACAATGATCAATTAAAACACAATGGACACGCAACAATAAAACAATTGACACGATGTAAATACGGATATGTACGGGAGGAAGGGCAGCGACGCGTCGTACATGCCACTCAGTGGACGCGCCGTGCAGTTAGACCAACCCGCACAACAGGCACGATTGCCGGGTTGCATAACTCTCACGGCGAACGTGATCCGACCGCTCTTATAGCACGAAGTGACGTCATCGTAATCAAAAGATTACGATGGGTAAATTGTGTTTCGTTTCCACACGACCTCGGAATGGTGTTGTGTAACACGGAAATAGCGTACCACAAAATACCACAGGTTTCACAAGTAACAATATTTTACGCCGTTATGTTCGGTACTCGGGTGAGTTTATAATCTTCGGTAAATTAAATATATTTTTACGTGGGTTAATGTTATAGTTTCAAACGGTAAAGTAAAAAAGCAATTGTATGTTAGTGTGGCAATACAGGAACATATTACAATATTTACGTTATGAACATTTCGCTGCCATATAACCAGTTTTTGCTACAGTACGTATGTTGCGTAAAATAAATTTGATTTTTTTTCCTTCCGCTAGGTGATTAGGTTTTAGCACAGGACACTTTTTCGTATTACCAGAATGGCAAAAAGGAACTTATTAGAATGCAAAGTGTGATTCAACTATAATCCAGATGGTGAGTTACGTAAGTTAAACACTTTCTAATGACATAACTGTATGCATTTCCCGTGACTTCAAAAAAAATTAAGCTGGAATAAGAACGTATGTGTAAAAAACCGTTTTGGAAGAACATTGTTTTAAAGAAATAGTGTCATATTATATAGTATTTAATTCACGAAATTGTGATTTTTGTACAACTGCAAAAAAATCTTGAAAAATTTGCGGCGCCCAGATGATAACAGCGAGGCTTGGATTCCATTGCTAGCTGAGGCACAGCGATAACTAGTGGGTAGGACACCCTCAAAAAGCCGTGAGAGTATTAAATGAGGGGTGCTACAGTAACAATGAATCACTGCGGAGATGACTGGTTTCGCACAAGCATTTTAAAAAGTGATTCGGCTGATGAGAGGAATAAAAGACACAACACTATCCTTGGCACAACAAAAACGCTAATTCCCAGTACTACTGGTGGCTACACATGTGCACGCACTAAATCCCGGTGAGAATAGAGAATTTCAACAACTAAGCTGTTAGGGAGAGGGGGAAGGAGGAATGTTTACAGTAGCTCGCCTGCCGCAAGGGAGAAGACACTCGTTACTGCATCACACAGTCTATAGCTGCATGCCAACTCCGGTATATTTTTTATCAACCCATTCTAAGTTTAGTGGTCACAGCAATACTTTAAAAAACACATGCAAACGCATGGAGTCCATACTCGAAAATAAAACTTAAGGCATTAAAAAGAAAACGTGGCCAACACAAAATGTTTTATTAAAAATGCATTTTGTAAAATGTTTTGTGACATTCAGAATTTCCTTTGTAGTTCCTAAGGAGCCGTTTGTTGTTGATCACCAAATAAACACTCTTTAATAAAAACATACTTTTCAGATGATGGCAAAACATAACACACTAGAAGTTAGGGTTACCACAACAAGCCTGGCCCAAAACTGGACCATGACATTTCTTCAGTATCTTTAGTCAGGCGAACGCCTTTACAGGCTATGTTATACTTCGCCGTGAATATTTTTTGTTTTGCTTAATTAAATTTGTTTTGTTTCTTGGAGAACAAATTTTACCAAAGAGAATTGTTATTCCATTAGCTACCAATGGTACTCATCAGTTCACATGAGATCTAAACAGTTTGGGCGTGATTTGTCACGATTAAAATAGTATGTTGGTTAAATTTGCAAATGTTTATTAGTATTTTGGAAGCCAGTAAAATGTATACAACAAAAGTAAGTATCTGAAATTATTATAACTCATTAACTAAGCATACAAAAACAAGAAATAACACTCAACACGATAACTTTATTTCATATCGAATTGTAACTATCGTCCTTATGCTTGAGGATTCTAAGAAATTATTATTTTTTAACGATGAGCAAAGCCATAAATAGAGGCACAACAAATCAGCCGGAGAAGGACAGCTGTAATATTAGCCGAAACGTCGCCAAAAAAAATGGATGTAGTTAACTAAATTAATGCCAGTAAATCTAACAATGGAAATAGCCTAAATAAATAAATACATTAATAATGATGTGTAAGAAAGACAGAAAACACGATAGCGGGAAAGTAGAATGAAGCGATGGCGTTTGGTGTGAAGCCCGTACAATGCCGTCGTTCTTGATTACGCGGCACAAAAAGCGACACATGGATAAACCCCATCAGCCTTTAGCAACGTCCGCAACTTTCCCCGCGCGCAAAATCCCAGTCTCGAGTACGCTCCGAGGTGCCTGAGCAAACCTTTACTATCCATAGCATCTCCAATAAATACTACTGTGCCTACCAAGCCGGCAGCCGCGAACTTCAAATGGGGAATCAATGTTAAACGAAATTCCTTCTCATTACGTCAATTTTAAGATAACTATTTCAAGCAAAGAGTATTTTACGTGGAATTTCTTAAGGAATGGTGCTACATTAAAATATTTTGCTATCTTTTTTGTTTAAGGTTTTTTTTATAAACTGTAAATAGCGAAATTTACACATAAAATATAAGATGGATAAATATATTTTTTTTCAAAAACAATTTTATGTAAATATATTCTCTGAGAAAATCGTGCCAATGTGTTTTTTGTTTGAAAGAGTTATCTTTAAAATTAACGCAATGAGAAGGAATTTCGTTTAACATTGATTCTCCATTTGAAGTTCGAGACTGCCGGCTTGATAGGCTGGGCCGTTAATGGTGCAAATTAAATCGGCCTGACTAGCATTATTTTCTTCTCATTTTATGTCCTGTTATATGTAAAGTAAACATTGTCATTGATCGTCTCACTTTATTCAAGAGTCACTCAAGTGATACCGTATGGACATTTCTTGCTCTTACGTCTACAACTCGATAACATTATATTCAGTGGCGATAAATTAAATATTAAAGTAGTGAAACAACGCCAAGCGTTGGAACTGTTTTCATTAATTCGTTGCCAAGCCAACTTAACTGTGAACCTGCGCGCCGGTAGGCACTGTAGTTATATGCAGTTATGACCAGCGATTTTTTTCCCAGGGGTTTACTTAAAAATGGCCACTCTACAGTGACTACGATATTTGCTGTGAAATCGTTGTTTGCGCGAATCCGTGTATCTCAGTAAGTATGACTTTTTGACAGAAAAGGTAAAAATAAATTATTTGATAATTTTATTTTTATCATGTCGAGTATACTTAAAGAAAAAAAGAAGTAAAAATGATTAAAAAAAATTCATTTTAGAGCTTGACTGCGCAGTTTACTTTAAGATAGAGGAGAAAAGTGCGACGATACGAGCGTAGTTTGGTATGTGATCTGTCAACGGGTGTAATACAGTCCCACTGTTACAGATCTATTTTGGATAGTACAGCGCACCGGTGGAAATACTGCACACCTTGCGCATAGGAGCGATGAAGAACTAGGCGTGCGTGTTAGTGTCGCCTGTATCGCTCCCTCGCTTCTTGGCCTTGAACGTGCAAACCAGCTCCAGGTGAGGAGCTATATTCGACGTAGAGACCGAGAAGCGCCAGAGCAATAAGGACGACTCTGCCATTAGCATCAAGTGCCCCATCGCCACTAAGCGCTTGGCTCTTAACTTGCGTGCAGTGTTCTCGTGCTACGTCGTATATCTACGGGACTTTCATCCGCGACCGTATAATTTTACTGCCGTGAAGTCTGCGACAAGGGTCCTAGAGTACTTTTGTATGTACCTGGCGTGTGTATTTTCAGATGAAGCGGTTTGAAAAAGTCGTTTTTAGCTATTGGAGTAATCGAATGTGATGTTTCTATGTGCATGAAATTTTGAAAGCATTCGATAACCTACGTATGAAGTGTGTGTTATTTTTGTAGATCGGCACATTAGAAGCACGATTAACAGTTTCATAAAAAAAGGTGTATTTCAAACATACTGCAAGGTAGTTAAAGCGTCAGGTAGACAACTAACAACAACTTGCAACAGCTAATGGAGGCGGGGGAGAGGCCGGCATACCGATCACATGTCCACCTACAAGACAGATTGCTTCCCCTCCCCCTACAAAAGTTGCATGACTAGCCACGATAGGAGGCGGTGACGCAACTCCAGCGGACCAGGTGCACCAACGTGGCGGGGCGGCAGTTCCCGCTAGAGAAGCCGCGCAAGTGACCTTCACAGCGCGCTAACAGGATTGCAAGGCGCGGTGCTCGTCCTACTCCGGCCGTCGCCACAGGCGTCTCCTCTCTACCAGCGGCTCCGACCTGGAGACCTCGTCCCGGTTACGCCAGCCACGATCAAAACTTATTTGCGTTCCATGTTATTGGGACCGTGGTGTTGTAGTGGCTAGGCTATTCGTCTCCCACCTAGGTGAATCGGGTTCGATTCCTGGCGGGGTCGCATGTGGGAATCGTGTCGGACAGTGCCACTGGTCGGCGGACTTTCTCGGGGTTCTCCCGTTTCCCCGTCCTTGCATTCCGGCGCTGCTCCATACTCACCCCCACTTCACCCTCATCGGCTCTCAATACCCTGATGTTCAGAGTCGCCCAAATCTCTCAACTCTCCATTAAACCCACTTCCCGTACAACGTCCAATATATAGACTCCCATGACTGAAAGGATTAAACAATAAAGCTGTTCGCAACTATAGGTGGTTCATGGTAAAAGTGAGCACTTTTTAATGCCCTCCCGACAGGCAGTAACCACTAATAAATACATCTTATTGCAGCTTCAGTCTTTAAATTTTGAGGGTGGTGAAATGTATACACTGTGTTTATTGGTCACATCGCAATGTTCATATTAAAAATCAGCAGGAAAACAGAAATTGGATGAAAGGAAAAAATTTAGAAGGTCCTTAAAAAGTGCTCACTTTACCGTGAATAGCCTATACCAGGGCAGCCGAGTATACATAACCAAAACTGCCACAAATAACACTCACGAACCAGAAACTTGATACAGCAGAACAACATTCACCAATCTGAGCCTGGATTAGAAACAGTGACAGGCAAGCTGAAAACCAGAATAGGATCCTGCACAGTATCACATATAGGCCATTCACTGTTACTTCAAATTTTTCTGAAGCCCTGCTTAACTTCTACTTCCAAGATATTCCTTCGCCTCATGCAAACAAAGCCTAACCGAATGTAGAAAACTACACCAAACGGACAACGCTCCACGTCATGCGCACAGAGTATAATAATATTTTGCAAAAGAACTATTTCTTCCTAGGCATTATCAACACACCTATTTTCTCACTGTTCTTATTCATATTACCTAATTATAAATTAAATATAATAATGTATAAATAGGATATAGTAAAAAGTTCAATTTAACCAAAAATAAAGTACTTTTATGTTAACATAAGTACAAAAAGTTTGTGATAAATTACATACTTAGGAAACAACCGAAAACTCCATACACGAGGTGATTCTCTGATCGACTGCGCGGGGCTATGTAACGAGTCTTGTGTCTGATTGGCTGCTATGTACTGCGAAACATTCCCTATTGGCTGGACTGCCAGGCTGGCAAGCGAGCTGCCAGACGCTGATTGTCGGACGGCGTTCCGACACGCTGTTGGCGAATGAAATGGAAACCATTGTTCCGGAATACTGGGATTCGCCGGGATACAGCGAAAATCATCGTTATATCAGTGGAATTCAGCTAAGTAAGGCGCTATTCGTTTCAAGTGGAGCACTACTCACTGAATACAGTGTATTTTAGCCAGACGGTTTATTTTCGGTTTAGAGCGTATGCCGTGGACTAAATGAGACTATACAAAAGTTCTAATGGTAAATGAGATATGAACTGGTAATTCATTACCACATTTTGAATGTATTAACTAATTTCATCGGGGCCGCAGTAGCTGAGCGGTTAGACTGCTTGCCTCCCACCGAGGCAAACCGGGTTCAATCCCCGGCCAGGTCACTCTGGATTTTCTCAAGTGGGAATTGTGCCGGACGATACCACTGGTCGGCGGGTTTTCTCGGGGATCTCCCGTTTCCCCCGCCATTGCATTCCCGGCACTGCTCCATTCTCACCTCATTTCTCCCTCATAGGCTCTTAAGACCTCGTTGTAAAGAGCCGCCCAAGTCTCTCAACTCAACTAATTTCATAGCTACGATAACATGGTTCATTATATCAGCGTACGGTAACAACATAACAAAAAACTAAGAAGCTATAGCAGAACAAAAATGCCACAACTTGATTGGTTCACATATATTAGTGATTCGCATTATCCATATCCATTTCCTGACTGGCTGCGTGAGGTCTGGAAAGGGCCTTTTTCCTGATTCGCTATTGCAAGCCACGAAAGGTTGGTTCCCTGTTGGCTAGCAAATGAGTTACCGAAAGCTGATTGGCGGACGGCGTTCCGACATGCTGGTGGCCAGTGCCGCCATTTTGCTAGCGCATGCGGCCGGAGTTCGAGGAATACGCGAATGTTTTGCTCCTGTATTTGTAAGTGCTCTAGTATCCTTGTTTTCGAAAGAAAATTCGCTGGTATTCTGAGATCGTTGAGCATCGGGAAACTCACTTTTGATTGTACTTACGTATAGCTAAAAGAACCGCGTTGGATTTTAGCGTGCGATAAACGGTCTTTCCCTCGTATTCCATCGAACGCTCACGTACACAGGTACAAAAAGGTACGACTATAATTATTTTATTTTAAAACGAACGGGTTAAAATTCACGAAATGTTCACGGCTACGATAAAATAGTGGTTGGATAAGTGAGGAAGGATGGAGGTTGTTAAGGGGGGGGGGGGGTCACAGAGGGAGGACATGTCGACACGCTCGCGGTCTCAGTAGCGCACCGCGGGACATCGGCATGCGAGCCAACTCCTCTGGTAGCTGCGTACCTGTCACGAACACCGCCTGCATGCTGACGCCCCGCGCCTGTCTCCGCCGCCCCTGCTTCCGGCCACACACCTCGCCGTCCCCCCCCTCCCCCAGGCGAATACCAGCACTTCACACGAGGTGTGTCCCCGACTCCCGCACACAACAGGCACACATACAAAGTATAGGCTGTTCACGGTAAAGTGAGCACTTTTGAAAGCAGTCTCATTTGGAATAATAGTCAAAAAATGTGTTTTATTTTAGCCTTAGACGCAAACTTCCGCGTGCAGTGGAATATACACACACTGTTTATTACTTACAATGCAATATTTATTTAGAAATGTGGTTAAGGGGTAAACTATGGCTGAAACAAAAAAGTAACTAGGGCCTCAAAAGTGCTCACATTACAGTGAACAGCCTTACCTGTGAAATTTTCAGCGGTGACCCTATTATTATATTGGTGGAAAGTCTGTACGAAGGTTCAATACAGAGCCCGTCAGTAGTTTTGTATGGATCTGTTGCGAATACATTTTGAGATACAACGCTTTGAAAAAGCCGTTTTTAGACATTTTGGAGTATTATGTTATGGTGTTTCTAATGTGCGTGACGTATTGAAAGCGCTCGACATCCGCCGTCTGAAGTGTTCTTTCTTTTCGTACATCAGCATATTGGAAGCATGTTTAATAGTTTCGCAGAAAAACGTGAATTTGTAACACCCTCTAACGCAGTTCAAGCACCTGGTAGGCGGCAGCCTAAAGCAGCCCGCCTAGCTTGCGCTTGAATTAAGTTGCAGACTTTTGAAAATACGTCCCCCCTCCCCCCTCCCACGAAACTATTATATGTGGGTCCGATACGTCCTACCAAAATATCGCACACTTCGGACGATGCCTGTGGAGTGCTTTTCAAGACGTCACGTACATTACAAACACAACTTCAGAGCACTCCAGCATAGCTAAAACATAACAAATACTCAAGGGTCCTGCACTAAATCTTGCTACAGAGTTTCCACCGATAAAGCGATACGGTCATTCGTTAGATACGCAGCACGACGGGAACATTGCCCGCCAATTCAGAGCCTTGCGCGTAGCGGCGACGGTGCACTCGATTCGCGTGGCAGTTTCGCCCTTATCGCCCCGGCGCTTCTCGGCTTCAAATGCAGAAAACAGTTCCAGATAGGCGGGCTCCTTAATGTGGATACATCCATCCACTTAGTGCGCAATGCTCTGGGAACGGGCTTGGTGCGTGTCAGGTTATCGCGAGCTGTGAAAGATTAGGCCTATAGTCAGTTCGCGGTTTCTTCGGACGTTTTGAAACGAACCTTTAAAAAATCACCCTAGGAGAAACATGTCAACCTGTTTTTTTTATGACTTGTATATCACAATTATATAACACAGTGATTAACTTTAAAGTACTGTGTTCTTGAATAAATGAAACTTTAACTTGGTATGTTCTATAACTTGTAATATTTATTTCGTATTAAAATTGATTAAAATACAGAGAGAGCTCCGCTGTGTTGGCAACGGCTAGTAAGAAATAGTTCACAGTTAAAATATTATTGCCACGTTGCTATTTTCAATTATCTGAATTAAAGGCAATCAAAATGAATACGAGATTCGTTAACAACTGACTTACTGCATAACCTGAAAACCTGAGGACTGTTTTGGCAACCTCCCCAGTGATTTATACCGATTTAAAGCGATTTCGAATTGTCACCGATAAACAGGATATAAGAAGAAAAAATTACTTAATTTACAGTGGCATATGTCACCGTTTCAATCCAATAATTCAGATTTACTGTGTGTTGTCTTTTGCTCGTTGGCTTTTCTCATTATGGATTTTGCCTTTGTAAAATGCCACATTCCAATTTTTTATTTATTTTTTTTTAATTTATTTTGGTGACCGTTGTAAAGGAGCCAGTCACGTTCTTGTGGCAAAATCGACGAAACATGATTCGGTTTCACATCCACTCACATATATTGAATCTGCAGTCTTACAGGTTGTTGACTAATAGCTGACCACTTTCGAAAACCCTGCTTCGGATCTAATTTTGTTCTTGGTTTGTATCATTCCGCAATATGCAAAATTAACATTTCCACTGGCCTGATGCGCCACCCAGGAGAAACCGTGGCATTTTTGGGAACGTAACATGTTTTTAATATTCAGATTTGTATTCCAATATGCACAGGTAAAACAGAGAAAAAGCTTACTTCAATGGTCACGCAATACGTCAAGCCTTGGAACTTGTGTTAATTCACTGCAAACTTAACTGGGAACCTGCATACAGGCTATTCACGGTAAAGTGAGCAATTTTTGAAAGATCTCTCATTTGGAATAATAGTAAATAAATATATTTTATACTAGCCTTAGACGTTAACTTCTGAGCGCAGTGGAATATACACTATGTGTTTTATTACCTACATGGCAAAATTTATTTAAAAAAGGTGGTTAAAGGATTTAAAAAATGGCTGAAAGTAAAAAGTAGCTAGGGCCTCGAAAGTGCTCGCTTTACCGCGAACACCCTGTATCACCGTGTACTTGTTTCAGTACGGTCAATCATTTTTTTTTCAAAGGTTGATTTCAAAAACGCTTATTTTACCGTGAACAGCCTCTAAAGTATCATATTCTCTTGAGTACTGATATACACCCTACCAAATTGAGTCAAACTTTAAAAACCGCACAGAACGCATCATATAAAAGCCAAGCTGATAAAGCCAAGAAAGAGCAATGGTGGGAAACAGTTACATACAACTTTTCCAGCAGTACTTAGCTGAGCTGTGTAATTTTTAATACAGCGCGTGGAAATACTGGAGAAGAACAACTCCGAGAGAAGAACTGCTACAACAGAAATATATGAATAATATTCTTCAAAATTGTTTCTCGACATAATTTCCAAAATCTATTCAAATTGCGACAATCAAAAATGATATGCTACCTGCACTGAAACACGCAGCATAACCTCAAATGCCGTATAATTTGGGAGACCCAATTTAAGCGAAAAGAGAAACGGGTACAGCTAAATTTCAAAACACTTGAGCTAAGAGCCATTTTCGCAACTAGACCTAGATGGTTTTAGGTAACCACCCGCGAACAACACACGTATATTATCGGGGTAACATAATTCTGACTGCCCCAGTCTAATACCAAAATAATTTTCACGCAGACAATTGGTCAATAAATAACCAAAGAAAAATGCTAGTGTGCAAGTACGATTTTGAAATATAACCTCTGTAAAAATATTCCCCTGAAAATCGCAATTTTTAAAATTGGATTAGGGTTTTTGAAAGTTTGTCAAATGTTAAACTGTTGAAGAAAAATTACCAGTTTCAGCGATCTACGCGTCTTCTAGGTCTACCTTACTACGTGAACTAAATGGTGGTTTACGGTAAAGTGAGAACTTTTGAAATCAACATTTGAAAAAAGTCGCTATCCATAACTGCACGTATACTACAGTACACACGCGACGTGTATGAAAGTTCCCAGTTCAGTTGACAGTGAATTAATATTAAAAAAAGGCTCCTAGTCTTACCATTGTATTGAAAGCGTAATAATTAAATTTATTGTTACTTAATTAAATGTTTTTTCTACTTTTCCAAAAACTGCAGAGTTTCCACTTAGAATGACTAAAGTGAGACGGTTCGTGGCCATGTCAATCTCACGGAAACAAAAGAACAAGAAATGTATATTCTCGGCAGCGGGGCTTTGCAAAGTGCTCAACCAACCGTGAAATAGCTTTAAAGGCTATTCACGGTAAAGGAAGCACTGAGTAGGCAGAATAACCCCAAAATTATATTTTATTACTGCTTCAGAAATTAACTATTGAGAGCTATAAAATGTCTACACTATGTTTATTAGGCACGTGGCAGTTTTAATAGTAATGATCGGCGAAAGGATAGAAATAAGTTGAGAGAAAATTATAAGCACATTCTTTAAAAATCATCACGTTACCGTGAAATGGCAGATATGTGTTTTACGAGCAGGTGTGTAAGAGCGCCCGGCAACACGACTCGGGCGACTGAATGGAAGCGGCGACCTTCAACAGCTGCGGCGGCACGCAAGGCGCACACTCCCCTTCTCCTCCACCAGGAGCGCCATGGCTGCCTGCGCAACGCCGCATTCCGACGTTGCCCTGCGGCGACCTGTGACTCGGCCGCCCGCCTGCGCCGCCTGTGCTAGCATGTCGAAGGGGCGCTCGTGGCTTCCGCTGACGTCACGGCCCGCGGGGAATAACGCCTGGTGACTCACCTGCGACGCCACAGCCTCCCCCCAACCCCCCTCCTATAGGGAACACTTCTTGGCGCCGGACCCGGGCTCCGGACACACACACACACACGAGATAACCTATTCAGAGACGAAATATGCTGAGTGTATGCAAGCTCGGACTCAAGTCGCTATATTGATGGCCAGTATTAGACAGTCCAATTATTAAATCAAGTAATGAGCATTAGAGTTCTAAATTATGCAATAGGCTAATCAAAATTTTACCTTCAAAACAGTTTTTTTTATAGGCTGTTCACGGTAAAGTGAGCACCTTTTAAGGCCCTTCTGAATGTTTCCTTTCATCGAATTTATATCTTCCTGCTGCTTTTTAATATAAACATTGCAATGTGACTCATAAACACAGAGAATACGTTCCACCACCCTCAGAATTTGAAGCCTGAAGCTACAATAAGATGTATTTATTAGCGGTATTAGAAGCACCTGTTGGAAGAGCCTTAAAAAAATGCTCACTTTGGCGTGAACAGTCTATACAAGGAAAATAGGTTTTCATTTAGCCGTATTTTGCCTTCGGCATCTTTTTATTTTTTTATTTTTTATTTTTCTTTAAGCAGCAAGTCTACAGAAATAAAGCTAAAGAGTGTCGCTTGAAATCAAATTAGAAACCACTCACTGACTGGTACAATAATTCAAACGCGGGGAAAATGTATTATTTATTATTTTTCCACTGTAAGTAGAGTACAGTAATACAGAGTTAATTGTTTAGCTTATGTTTGAGCTCAGATTCTAATGTTATTGTCTTAATACTTTATTTCATTTTACTTGTATACACTACCTTATTCCATATTACGCACGGGATTTAAATTTCTGTAGATGCCTCACCGAGAGGCGGAATGAAATGAACATGGTTTCGAGAGAAAAATTGAGTTTTAATCAAAATAATTTTGACACGACATACAACATTCTTACCACATGTTTACTATCTACGCACACGCCACGAAAACGTCTGCATGCATTTCAACTATCGTCTAGTTGTGGACGCTGAGATTAAGGAGACCATACAACTGATTTCGTCTCTGATGAATATTCACTTCCTCTGTGATCCAGCGGACAGGTGGCACTACATTATGCAGAGAGCGTTGATTAGATAAGAGGAAAAGGTCTCTAACTAACTATATTTTAACGCGCACAATAAAATGATTTTAAAGAGATCCATCTAAGAGAGAGTGCTATGGCTGGTTAATGATAAACTTAAACATCTGATATCAATTCTTTTTGTTTTATGCATACTACAATAAAATCGGCGTAATAGTTCACTAACAGTCTCTTAGTGTCATATTATCGACGCAAGAATACTATTGAGTGGTCATTACTTCTATTGCGATGTTGACTTTTACACATGGCCGAAGAAAATAGTTAACAGGGCGTGGGATAGTAAAAAAATATTAAAAACGATAATCTAAATTTACAGGTTTCTGGCAGTAGGTGTAGAAAACCGGTGAGAGAGTAATCCCATCAAGAAGCAAATTCTGTCAACTTTGTACATAAATATTGCTCCAACGTGAGGTATTCCTGTCGAGCTATTTCCCAAACAGAAAATCTGTATACTTCTCTACGGCGCAATACATTGTGCTAAAACAGTAACTCGCTCATTTAAAACATTTGTTCGCAAAGTTGGCAAAAACTATTATATATTATTATAGTTTCTTAATTTTTCAATAGTGGCTTCCAAAGACTAGATGTATTTTATTTATATGCTATTCTCGGAAAGGTGAGCACTTTTTGAAGCCCCCTCATGTGGAATAATAGTCAATCAGTATATTTTATTTTAGCCTTAGACTTAACTTTCGAGTCCGGTTAAATATATACCATATGTTTATTACTTACATGGCCATGATTATTTTAAAAAGTGGTGGAAGAAATAGCTGATAGGAAAAAAAAGTACGTCGGAGCCTATAAAGTGCTCACTTTATCGTAACAGCCTATAATGACTTAAAGGTGTTCCGTTCACTCTTAATTAAGGGTTTCAAAACAGATAACTGCGTGCCTTCAAGTAAAGTTGAGCGCATGCACCTACGCAGAGTTATTTAACAACTATACCATACTCATCCAGAATTAAAATAGCAACAGTACTTAAGAGCTAACAGCCATCATCCAGCTTGGGCACTTTCCTCCCAAGTTGGGTTTTAAAAATAATTATAAATGGCTGAATTTTGTTACAAAACAAATAAATAGTATGGCGTAGTTTCTTCCTTTGTCTGCGATTCCCAACAAAATTACAAAGAATATATGATCACGAACAAACAAGAGAATAAAAACAGTAACGTAAAATGCAAAAGTGAAAGAAACGAAGACCCGAAGGGCATTCACAAAGACGGTTCACAAATTTTTAAAACATTAATAAGACGCTTAAAAATTTCTTATAAGCAATTTCGGTGATTGAATTTGTATTTCGCATCATGAACTAACAACAATCGAAACCTAACATTTTGTAGGCCTACGTTTATTTCACGTGTTATTGTATTGTATTGTATTTTGCGTATAACGTCCCCCGGTGTTATGCCTATCACGCCTAAAGGCTTATCAGGGGGCGACTTACAAACTAATTTACGTCCTAACTTAGGCCAACACCAGTGCCTTGCCTAGGATACGAGCTAGTAGCCTCTCACACCGCAGATGGGCGGCGCATTAACCGACTGCGCCACGGGAGACGGGCTCAATCTGTTGCAGTCTCCGTATTAAAATATACACAACTACGTAGCATTGAATAAATGTACAGAAGTGCGTAAAACGCACGAAGGGCTGCAATTAAGCATATTATCTACTGAAGGTTTGTAACACATGCGTTCCAGTCAGTTGTTGGTGTTAGGGTTCGAGTATCGATAGTGTCAAAACTCGTATTACTATTTAAAAATAATGTATTGAATTCCTGTAACATCAAACAACATCAAAACATACATTTATTTCGTCAATCGTTTTTAGTGAATTTGCATATTCAATTTACGGTATTGAATTTTTCTTCACTTCTTACTCATAGTTTTGCCCTCTATGTTCTTTCTCTTCTTAACTGCAAACGTTTCATTCAGTTCAAAACAAGTCGTTTGACACAGTTACATGTATACACATTACAGCTTAATCAGAAAACACTATCGACCATGACAATATACGAGATAGATGGATTGTTTTATCTGCATTCTGGACGTTTTGCTTACACTTATCATGTTGACTTAACAGCGCGGAGCTCCTCTGATTTATCTCTTCTCTGATAAGACCGTTATGGATAAAAGTTTTATGGTACACTAAGATCAAATGAAACGAGATACATTAATATCATTACGTATGTTGGACAGCTCCGTATAAATAATAACTTCCAACGACGACTTGCTATTTTAGCCTGACATTTTTTTAGCATGAAATTTGTAGAGCGAAGTATCAATTATTGTCAAATGTATTCAGTACAGGCAAGGAAAAAATTATACTTTCTCACACACGTATATTAAAAAATGCACTGTACAAGTAAAATAAAATTCAATCAACCCTGCAGTTTACTCCTCATCCTCTACATAAAATACGAGAAGCTTAGTCGTGCCAAACCAACAAGAACATGCGAATTGACGTTATACAGTTTGTAACTAAATTCGACTGACAAACTCCGGTGCTGCAGGTTGATCACGAAAAACGAAGTTGAAAACACACACAGATATATATATATATATATATATATATATATATATATATATATATATAATATATATAACTTACGGTTCGTTAAAGTGAATACTAAGGGTGGTACACATATTTGAAGCACCTGTTTATTGCAAATATTAGAGATACTATTTAAGCTGGAACACCAATTGTCTGGCTAATGGTTAAGTGAACAAAGATCTTCAAACGCCACAACACCTGTCGCTGTCATAAAATTATTTCATAACAATCACGGTTACTGTCCTTATTTCAACTTTATCATAATGAAGCGGTTGCATATTTTGGATTTAAAGATGTATTATTAATCCCCATGTCACAATTAACAGAAACGTCGCCTTATATACCCTAAGCCTCACCATTTTCGAGTAATTGGTGTTTTACTTTCAAAATAATATTAATAATTCCTGACAAGTGGGGCACGCACAATACCTACTACACACTGTTTATACTATTACAGGAAGGGAAAAATTGCAGAAAGAGGTACATAACAGTGGCAGTGTAATGAGCTATTTCTTCAGTTACAACTTCAAAAATGTGTATTTCGCTTAGAATAAATTTTAGACAATACGTCGTACTTATATATGTTTTCCGCATTTTTTTTCGTGATTAACCTGCAGCCGAAGTTTGTCAGTCGAATTTAGACACATCCGGCATATCGCGCAATATGTACGTTTTGTATATTTTTCTCCCTCCTCATACTGGGGATTTAACATGCAACTTTGGCTTTCGACGAAATCAAGCTTTATTTGACAAACACTGAAAGCTGTGCGCATTTGATCGTTGTCACAGAAACTAAACTTGACGAGTTCAATCGGTGAGTCGTACCTAATGTCAGACATGTCTGTCTTCTACCTAGATTTTAACAACAACAACAACGTATCAGAAGCGAAAATTAAAACTATGACCAAGTAAAGCATTGACATACAGTAAAATAAGCATACACAAAGTGCTTACTTACTCAAAAGCCCAAAAACGACTGGTTCACCACACGCCACTTACCTGGAAACAAAGAGAAAAAAGGTGATTTTTTTTAAATTAAATAAAAGTAATTAAACATAAAACATGAAAAAATAAAAATCCACAATCCTCTACTGTAGAAAAGCGAACAGAAAAGGTGTAAATTTCTCAAAACTAGCGCAATTAACTAGGAAACAGTGGAAACTGGTTTCAGAAGAATCACTGAAATTGGCCTAATGGATGCAGTAGCTGAATTTCAATGGTTTAACAGTGATTCCTACTTAGTGAATAATTTCGCTGTATTGAGTCACTGGTTGCCAATTCACTCAACCGCTGGCAAAAATGTGTGTGAAGATGTCTGGACGGTTTGCAGCAACGATGCCTTGAGAGCCGATGGAGTGAAGCGAGGTGAATATGGCGCAGTTCTGGAAAACAGGGCGAGGGAAAGTTGGAGATACCCGAGAAAACCTGCCGACCGTCGTCCGGCGCGATTCCCACATGCGAAAATCCGGGAGTGGCCCCGCCGGGAATCGAACCCATTCGTGAGAGGAGTGTGTTCTAGGCGCTACGGCAACCGCGGCCTCAACACTGACTAAAGACGAAGTATAGATTGATTTTCGTTTACTGCGTCCCTAACAGTAGCTTGCGGATCGCCCGCACAGCTGCCAAAATGGCGTGCTCGAACAGTCACGTGACATTCGTTTACGATCGGTTTCTCCGACACTCAAATACACTACATAGAGACATTGAAAAAAACCCAGCTGCATTTTAACTTAGGTCAGATGCATGTGTACTGGCATTTTAAAACACGCCTTTATGTAAACACTGAGATAACCTTAGTCCAAGCCACGTACACTTAAAAGTTAAAGTGCCAAAAAAGTAGTTCAGTGTTGGAGCTAAAGAAATTGGGTGAATGCACAACACACTGGCTTGCGGTGCCTACCCTACGTCCCCTCGGCAGGTGCCAGAATATCAATGGCTGAATTTTCAGGGAAAAACATTTCACAGACTGATAGCGCTTTCTACCAGCAGGAAGGACATGCAGTAAAAAAGCCACATATAAAGCACGCTGCTGTTATTTTCATACCCCGTGACTTCGCATTATTTCAATAAGCTAACTTCCTGTTTTACATATTTATCGTTTATGTGATTGGTCCATCGTTTAACATGCTCCAGAAGCCACTGAACCCCGCGATCGAAGTAAATGAATTCTGCGAAGTCAAGCCTCTTAACGAAGCAGAAGTCAAATGATAAATTACCAGTTCTGGAGAACGTAGAGAACGCTCTGAAATCTAGAGTTTTGTCATAATATAATACGGAATGGTGGGTATGGTATTAACATTATTTTTGTAACAGAATGTAACATCATTAATATATGCATAAAATAATTATGTTCACCAAATACAGTTTCAATGATGTACACAAAACAGTACCAGTAAAAATCGAATTCAGTCACTGAAACAATAAACATCATATACTGCAACACTCTCTTTGTTGTAGGCGTGCCGTAGTTGTCTGCATGCGAATCGTAGGCTCTCACTGTTGTAGAAACTGAATTTTGAATGCCTAAGTAAAGTGGGACACACTTTTCGGTGTTAACGGTAGACGGCAAAAAATAAAGCGCACAAAGAGACTTTCGAAACAATCGATGGTAGCACGATTTGTGACAGGGCACTACCGAATTAATCCTACATCAAATGTTACACCGGACCACTCTCTAAACGAAACAGATCAAAAAGTGAGCTAATGAAGCCAGTGAAAGCCTGTTGATTACCAGTAACCCAGATAACCCAGTTTCGTAAGTCTTACCGGTGATTTATATTGAATTAGAGTGTACTCAAATAATACAAGCTAGAGACTGTTTCTGCATTCACCGATTTACCAATCATCAGAGACAAAATAACTGAATTTACACAGACTTAAACTACTAGCTCAAATTTAGTATGCACACGAGCCACGAATTTTGTGAAAGGGGCGAGGGGGGCGGAAAGTGACTTTTGAAACATTCAGCGTCCAGAAAGAAGTCGTTTACAGGCAGCTACTCATTCGCTCAAGCCCATTTTTCAATTTTTTTCCCCCCATACCAAGTATTTCATACATTCTGGTGTCAAATGTTACTGGCTCACAGCACTACAGGACACGTAAAATTATCAGTAATTCTTGCAATCATTTACGTTAAATTTTACACCTCTTCTAAGTCTAGAATGTTTAGGAAAATTTTAAAGCAGAACTCGCTCCGTGACAGAATAGAGTTTAATTGCTTCTAAGTATATGTCACTTTGGCGACTGGATCACAGATTTATTTGGCACGATCTGGAGGGCTACCAGCCTATAAATAATCTCTTGACAACTGAAATACTTCTTAATCATATGCAACCTATTCGAGTTAAAAATGTTTCTCACTGTGGCTCGAATAAACAGAAGGCCGTGAGTGTAGCCTGCAATCCAATTAGATAGCGATTATTTTTTTGTTTCTGCATATAACAGTACGTCATTAAGACGACGAATGGTGTGGTTATTTCATGTACGATACTGTCGCCTTTGTGATGTGGAAGAAATCTTGTGTTAAGGTGGGCAGCTATGTCTGTAGAACCTCGAGGGCTCAGGTATAATTTCATCTCAACGAAAGAGCTCGGTTCTCACAGGTTCAGGCTTGATTTGAAAATGTTGGTTGTCTCGTATAATTAGGTGATGTGGATTGTCTTCAATTTGAGATGCCCCAGAATAATTTGAGTCAATGCTATTGTGAACAACTAACAACAGTTGTGGGGCAAAATCTGATGCCGTCAAATCTAATAGGGGCTATAGTTTACAAACAAATGACTAGTCCCGAAGTGTATGTAACACAGTTAGGTTTAGTCGTCTGGTCAAAACTAATGAAAAATGACAAGGGGTCTGTTAATATTTTGATAGGTGGGAACTCCACACCACTGTCTGGTGTCGAATAGGACTTTCCGAAGTCAGCACACGTTGGTACATGGAGTCGAACCGCCAACCCTCGCTCGGCGAATTAGCCACCATCTTGGTGTGGCAGATTTTGAGACGTACGATTGCATCAATTCCAGCCACGTAGGAATTAAGGCTGGCCACCCAGACAGGTGGGCTGTCTTCGCGGACCACCATAAAACCAGGTCTCTTTGCCGTTTTTGGCCAGAAGCACGCACTCCCCACTCAGACAACGATTTTATGGCTTTCGGCTCCTTTGACCGCTCTCGACGTTCCGCGAGCCCTCCCCTTCACCACGGCGATAGCGAGACTACTGGAGGCGGGTTGCACCAATCACAATCAGGGTTGATCTCGGGTGAAGTAACGCTCCCACCGTCAGTCGGTTCACTTCCCATCACACCCACCCCGCCTATAGAAAACGCTACACTACAAATCAGTCACCGATTAAGTAGGTACACATGAGCAGAGACTCAGTAATTTTGTGAGTGCATCTAGAGGTGAGATTAGCCTCCAAATTTTCTGTGTACTCCAGCCATTGTAATCTGTTAATTGAATACTGAATCCATGTGTAAGCGATGTATGCTGTATTTAATTTATTATTACTACCCCTGAGACTTCAAAGCGCGCCAAGAAGAAAGTTAAGGGTCGCTGAACACAATCAAAATTGATTTGCTCTTCCTTTGTTGCAGGCGTACAAATTCACTGACTGTAGAGGCTGTAGAGGCGTACGTATCATTGCTCACTACGTGAAATTCACCAGGCAATATTTTTGTGGTATACACAAATATTTTTGTAGTGCCCTTTAAACTGTTTGTGAGTGTTAGAGTTTGGATTTTGGGATCACTAATAAACCGTTTCGAAGTGTCTACTGAGTATTTTAGGCTCACAACAAAAAAAAATGAACAGGGTGAATTACAATAACATTATTCCCTCCACCCCTACTTTTTCCTTTGTGAAATTGATTTGCGAATCACACCCTATCGGGTGGATGGAGTTCGGTATATATGTTGCAGTTTTGCTTCTGTGTTCTTCACTCTTCTGCGTCTCAGTAAGTTCTCCTTGCTGAAATACTAGTGCCCTTTTTCAGGTCAAAAATCTAATTTGTAAGAATGAAGAAACTGTTTTATTTTCCAAATGAAACACACAGTTACAATTACGGCATTTAAATACTAATTGTGTACCGAGCGAAGGATACAGGCATAACTCAAAACCGAAATTCCTCAGTCCTAGAACGGCTTTATCAGTTTTATGGAAGTCCTACGTAACACTGAAATTATTACAATAATACTTCAAGTAGTTACAGGAATTTTCCATCCCCTACAAGTAACACACTATTTGTCACAGATTTGAGGAGACCAGGAGGGACGGCGTAATACGGTGTGGGACTCAGACTGCCGTCGTGTTTGAAGCATGACAATGTAAATGTAAAATGCACAAATGGCTGACTGTAGCGATTGGAGAAAAGAGAGTAATCAGAGAAAATCAATCAGCCATAAACAACGTCCGCAATATTTTCTACACACGAAAAGACTGACTCTGGGATTCTATATCACTGTGGTCGGTGTCCGGCGTTTTAAACCTGCGAGCTCCGTGAAACTCAGTTGTGTGATGGGTTATAAGGAGATGTATTCTAACTGCGTGCGTAAATTAACGTTTCTGTTCCTTATCGCGTAAGTACGGTTAATTTTTCACACAAAAGTTAGCATAGGGTTCGTTATATTACCTTTGCGTTAACTTGGTACCGATATCTTTACAAGATCGCAGCTGAGTTTACATTGGTCTTTGTTAGGTTGTAATTTTGTAGTGTCAAATATGCTGTAACTTACCTGGGATTCGAGTGAGTGAGTGAGTGAGTGAAAATATTTGGGCCGCTCTTAACAGCGAGGTCTTGAGAGCCGATGAGGGTGATTGAAGCGAATATGGAGCGGCGCCGGAATGAAGGGGCGGGGCAAATGGGAGATCCCCGAGAAAACGGCATCGTCCGGCACGATTCCCACTTGCGAAAATCCGGTGACCCGGCCGGGTATTGAACCCAGTTCGCCTTGGTGGGAGGCGAGCGTGCTAATCGCTCAGTCACCGTGGCCCCACCTGAGATTTTAAAAGTCTTATATATATATATGTGTGTGTGTGTGGTGTGTGTGTTTAGTGTGGGGTGTGTGTGTTTCTGTGTGTGTGTGTAAATGTACATATGCCTAGGAATAGTTGTTATAATATTTAAAACATTTTCGTATATAGGGAATTAATAACATCATCTATTACCTAAAATGACGCCTATTTGCACACAGAGATTTCCTTTGTCTTCTGACTTTTTGAAATCGTTAATTTATTTATCATTCAAGTACTTACAATTATAATTAAAACTGCAGAAACTGATTGTGGCACACACAATACAGACTTCAAACGGAAGATGGCAGAAATAAAAATAAATACAATACACAAAAAAAATAATGGTTACTTGAATCTGATTGGCTGGCATCACGTTACCTTTTTGTCATGTGGAAGTTGGGTTTATTTCTCGCATGGAAAGTTAAAATTTACGTCGCTCTTAATTCGATAAGAATGCACTGCTGCACGATATATCAAACCTGAAATAACGACAACACAAAGTTAACGGAACGAGCCACATAAGGGAGAAAATAATAAAAACTAACTCACCAAAATTAGATAATTCACTTTGAAATAAGGTACGTATCATCAAGAAATATTTGAAATCACGCTATAAAATGTTTCCACAATTTTTTTATAACTGCCCAAAATGACGAAATGTTTGCTTATTTTTTATTTGTAGCAGTCAATTGAGTTTCTGTGAAACAGATTTTGTTAAGGATACCATAAAATTTATTAAGAAGTGATCTTTCAGCCATCCTTGTTAAATATTCTGTGAATATTTTCGGTTACTTTATTTGTACGTAACAATACAATTATGAATTTAACGTGTCATTATGTAAAAACTGTGAGCTCTAAAAAATTATTTTAGAAGTAATGTCTACAGGTTAAACTGCATTTTAATTTTCTGGTGACTAGCACTCGTAACTTCAATGTGAACTGGTCTTTATGCAACAGTTACGTTACAACTGGCGCACTCACACAAACGCAGTACACCCACAAAGCCGCTCCCCTTTTCATCCAGCCGGCCGCCGCCGAGTGAAGATATCGGCTCGGTCCGATCCAAGGTCAGATCCCACCAGTGCTTGCTGCCCCTGTCGACGCCGTATCGCGACCGACCGCGCGCTAATTAAAACCGAAGTGCTCCGACCTTAATTGACGACCTGGAGGGAAAGCCCCCCTCTCGGGCACGTGTGCACTAAGCTTCTCGGAACCCCGCACTGCAACTATTAATTATCGCCTGCCATTGAACACGCGGTCCTTTCATTGCGATTATTTTCCTATACATTACGCACTCAGATCAACGATACGACACAATGCTCGCAGGCCCAATGCACGCGAATAATACAAGTAACATCCACTCGTTTCCTTCCCGAGGAGTGCCCACGTGAATGAAACAACACGAGTCTTTCAACAATTTCTTAAAACAAATACTTCAAAAATATGTTCAGTATCGCTAAAATGGGTTTTATTTAAACAAAAAATAAAACTGTAAAAATCGCCTTTGTGTGGAGTGCATGAAACAATTACGCTTCGCTACAGGCCAAGTAAGCTACCCTTCGCTATTGCCCATGCTAGTAAATTCAAACACACAATTACAATAAACTGACAAGCAAATTACTAATAAACTACGACTGATAGGCAAACGTCTACTTACGCGTCAAAACTTTGTGGACGCGAAGTTCTCTCGCGAAATATCGTTCATCCAGGCATTTGTCAGGAAACCTAATATGTGCACTTTTTAGCCAATCAGAGTAATTTCCAAAACACCGAAGAACACGCGACTTACACACCGTGGTGGCGTGTTATTACACAGACGCCATATGCCTAAACTAACCAAGCCGCCAGCCATATTGGCCACTTATATATGTATATCTCTTAGTCGTGACTTCACTAGCTTGGCCAGAAGAGGTTACAAGACCTTGAAGTCTCGGTATAAGCTGTTCACGGTAAAGTGAGCACTTTTGAAAGCGCTCTCATTTGGAATAATACATTTTATTTTATTCCTAGACATTAACTTTCGAGTGTAGAGGAATCCACGCACTGTGTTTATTACTAGCATGGCAATATTTATTTCAAAAGTAGTTAAAGGTTAAAAACAAATGACTGAAATAAAAAAAGTAGCTAGGGCCTCAAAAGTGCTCACTTTGCCGTCAACAGCCTATAGTTACGGACCGGCCGAGCGACAAATTAAATTATTTTAGGTGCGTCTCAGCTACCGCTCACAATACCACTTTCAAACAAAAAAAAAAAACATTGTGATCATCTTTGCCCGGGTCAGATTGCTACAAAAATATTCTTTGTGAAAATTTTAATACCCTGAAAATTACGGGTAAATTAATATTCATAGAATAAAACTTACACAAAAACACAAATCTTACTAACTTACTTCCACTTACTTTCTTGTAGCATGGCGAGGGACAAAAATGAATGAGTTGTAACTAAGTGGGACGAAACAATGGTGGAACAAAGATCGTGGTGAGGAGAGTGTAAGTGCCACGAGAAAATCCCAACTTCCACTTTAACCGTTACTCTAGGATCTTGGATCATTTCCTGAAAAACTTTCCGCTTAAAGGCTGTTCATGGTAAACTGAGGACTTTTGAAAGCCCTCCTCAAATTCTACTTGTATGCATTAACATTGACATCGGCCTGGTCACTTTATTCATGGTTCTGCCAGGGGAAACTGTAGAATTATTAGAAAAGTAAATATCTTCAAAACTTGTTAATTCTTACGCCGACATGATTTTAAAAAGAAATCATTTCAGTCGTCACAAATGCGTACCTAACACTTTTGATTCAACGTTCAGACATGGAACTACTTTCCTTCCGTAGTTACCAACTTTACTTAGTGCATGCCACTCAGTTTGCCCTTTAAAATATACGCACGTAGGAACAGTGACATATTTTAAAGGTTGAATTTAAAAGTGCTCAATATATTTTGAACAGCCTATACTGAAGTTAACTCCCCATTCTACGCACCATAACGTCACGGTTCCTGCCCGCCTGAAGCAACTACGCAGTTATTGAATGGTAGTAATTTCCAGCCTAAATCTACAATAATACGATAAGCTTTGTAGTCGATTTGGTGCGTGCGATTGCGATCGATATGTGACGTGATATCGGACAATAATGTGTGCCTTGAGGCATGGTCGCGGTAGCCGACACGCAGCCGCATGGCGCGGCAAATCTCGACAAACTGACAGCTGTTCCACTGGTTCCCTCAGACGCCGCTGCGAGCACTGCGGTAGCCACCCAGCATGGGAGACCATATAACACCTAGCTTGTTGTTTATAAAATATTTTCACGTTTTGTGTTGCAATATTGAAAGTTTCAAAATATACAGACACTTCCAAATGACTCGCGTGTGTCTCTATTGAACTAATTTTATATTAACCTGCATTACAAATATTTTTCTTTCTGCTGGTAGACTTAAGTCCCTGTCACACTATCAAATTTTTGCCTGCAACTATATTTGACAATAAAATTTGAGGACAAAATACGGCCATCAAATTTTTCCTCCCGACAAATTTTATCAAATAATCTTGAATGTGTTTGAAAACGTGTCACACTGTCAAATTTTTTTATTGAGGGAATTTAATTTGAAATATTATATAAAAAATATTTTCATAGTGAGAAATTGCTTTTGTTTTGCCATGCGGTCCATTACAGGAAGAAATGTATGTAATGTAGTCATTTATTCTCGTTTCTTTACTAAATTAAAATTTTATTTATAAGCTATGTTTCCTGCACAGTGAAATAAATGTCTCTGAGTTCGTAATATTATGTGCAATATTCACTTAAAATACCATTCACACCTAGACAGCTTCTACATAAATTAATTATCTTTATAACCTACATCGTTTCCAGCAATTGTTCGTTATTTTAAGTTTCTTGACGTTCATCTTTGTCGTGCACGATTCTGATTGGCTGTGACCGTCAAACATCAAATAAATTTTAGAACCGGTCCAATCTTCAAATGTTGGATGGAACTGAAGCCATCCGACTTTCTCAGACAAAAATGGCGGCGTTTATGACGTTTCGATGACGTCATAACTGTCCAAAATTATTTGACCAAACTTTTAGAAGCAGTCTGAAAGAAAAATTTGCTTCAGGTTTGGATTTTCTTGTGAAGTGGTGTACATCGTGTCGCCCTGCAGCGCAGGGCGTAACAAGGGCTTCACAGGTAACAAATGATTTTAGTGACTAACTTTCACTGATTTATATGTAATTGCCACTGAATATCAAGAATTCCACTGATATAAATCACCTGTTACAAGTTATTTGCTTTATTCGCCGTTCAGCAGCAGCTTATCAACTGACTTTCAGTGAATGTAATTTCACTGATTGATATCACTGATACGGACTGGACTTGGAGTGTAGCAACACACCCACTGTTTTCTCTCTTTCACTGATATTAATTACAAATTAAATAATATAATTTATATACAAAATATAAGTCAAAGTTCTGTTTAAGCAAAACTAAAGTACTTTCATGTTAACAAGTATAAAACGCTCGTGATATACGGCATATTTAGGAAATAACTAAACACGTCATATATGAGGTGATTTTTCGAAGGTTTGATTAAAAACGTGAGAAGATACTGCGAATAGACTATAAGCTCAGTTTGATGGTGAACGCACTGTACGCCAACTTTAAGCTTGCACACTACCTTTATTCAAAGTAATCCGACTGATATACGTTCACTCGCAACTCAGTATTAACACCTGGCTACAACTTGCTGCACTATGTTAACAAAGGTAAGATGCCGTATTATTCGCAGATACATGACACACTCTAACCAAGCACAGCATTACTCTCACTTGTACGATGGTAACACTTTCTCCGTTCTGCACAAGCGTCGCAACCTGACCGTCGTACGTTTCGCGTTCGACGCGAACCACATTCGCACAGCGTCACTTCTGCCCACTCAAGTCCGTGTTGTGAAAGCGCTGCAATCAAGGTTGCCTTCACTTTAAAAGCTTATCTGTGTCTCAGGGAAAGGGGGGAGGGGAAACTGTTTCGTAAAATTTTTTACTTATTTGAAGCAGACGTATTACTCTTACCGCCAGTGTGAATGACAAAGAAACATAAGGTTGCTGCTGTAAATTTTTCTCATCTATACTTTTTGTTTTAATTTAAGCAAATTATTTTTTTACATTAATTTGGTAAGTTGTTGTTTCTCTTTGCCTTGAAACAAATGCATTACGAGTACCGAACAGAATTTCGAGAGGCCGAAGGAAATATTTAATATGGGGGAAAAAAAAAGTTTCCGAATTTTTCATCTATTTTTAGATTGTGTGTTTGCAGGCGAAATCGACATACCTCTGGTTAACCACAACAGAAATAAAACGATTAGGAAAAAAAAAAAAAAAAAAAAGTCTCACAAAAATGTATTATATTATTAGATAAAACTGCAGCATAAATCTAAATCCAGGTAGAGTTAAACCGGATAGACGAAAGTTAAGCCAAATCAGTGAAAACTAATCCATTGAAGAAAACGAAAGATGCGGAGTATTTCAGTGACCCCGTTTTAAAGGTTCGGCATTTATTTAACTAAACTACTACAAACACAACACCCAAAAACGTTGACTGTGAGTGCATTTCGCTAACTGTGCAATCGGCAAGTGCAAAATAATTTAAACCTCTAAGATCACTAATTCAAGCAATTGTTTCAAATTGTATCTACTGCTTTCGTTAAAACGTGGGCCACGAAACTGCTTGATATGTCCACTCACATGCACGGTTACAAAAAATTTTAATATGAATTTCACTTAATTACGATTGTCTCTCCGAGTCAATTTTGACAAAGGCTATTCACAGTAACACGAGCCCTTTGAAATTACTTTATAAATATCACTGCTGATAGTTACGTGCATGCCACAGTACGGGCTGGCATGCGGCATCTCAATTAAGTTGCGGTAGCGAATTAAGGAAAATGTTTGCGCGCTTTAACGTTGCATTGAGAGTATAACGTTTAAATTCGTGGCTACTGGAGACAGCGTTTCTTGTTTTGTACTCACAGGAGCACGGATTTGCGTATTAAAACACAATCACTTTCTTAAAAAAATTCCACGGTTTTCCTTGAATGAGTGACGCATCCATGGCAATGTTAATATTATTTGGCGGAAGAATACAGTATAAGGAGGAAAATATATCCTCAGCGCGGCTTTCAAAAGCGCGCAATTTACCGCCAAAAGCCTATATGCAATTTTCATTCATCTAAAAATCCAGACGGCGAACTGGCATTAACTGTGATATTGCTTTCAGTCCTCGCGAATTCTGACACAAGCTCAGAAAATATACGGCTACCGCTCTGTTAAGATAGAAAACGATTGAAGACTCGTTTTATATCACCAATAAAAGCCAGCACCGCCAAGAAATACCAGAAGCATGAAGAGAGAAACCCAAAGGGAACATAGTTCTGACGTAACATAACTATGAGCAACTCGGAACAAAAAAAAAACATATATATCCCAACGCGTGATGGACAGTAATGGGCCTTGTCCATAAAGGACAGAATTTACATTCGTACGAGGCTGCTGTTGATTCCGAGACGACAAATCGTTCACAAATGGGCGTCATAAATAATGTCCCATGGAAGATGGGGTGTCAGGCTTACGAGCGGAGATAGGACAATGGAAATGCTATAGACAAAATGCCACTACTCAAGCACTATTACGGGAGAGGAGGGAAACATTATTAATGACTGGCCGAAAGAAATCCTCGGCTGTAACTCGGCTTCTTGTCCAAGGAGGGAATGAGGATGGGGGCGTGAGAGTAACGTAGAGATAAGGAGTGAGAAAACTGAGAGAGGAGCAGAACGACGCTGCTGTGAAATGAACATCACTGACCTACAAATAAATACAAGCTTGGTAACACAAAATTGACTAATATTTTACACTTCAAATAAATTTTTGTTTAAATATTAATACAATGTAAACAACCTGCTAAGACTTAATAAAACAGCGTCTAGAAGATCAGATTAGGCTAACCCATGATCGTTGAGAATATGTTAACTAAATTATCATTTTTATTATTTTTTTAACTACTAGTCAATGCCCTTTAAAGAAACTATAATGAAAAATATATTCACAAGGGATATTTTAAAAAATCTAGTTGAGCCCCGCCGAAAGCCGAATGCCAGATCGCATGCCGAGAAACATAGTGCATTGATGGTTTGGCATGATTTAATTTACGGAGAAAGGAATGTCCTTGCTGCCTGGTTGTCTCCGAGAGCTGGTTCATCTGACAGCATCCTTCACACAGCGCGAAGAAACCTCGGCAAATAGCGGTGCAGGTCGTATACGGAGAACTAGACTGCGCTTCGCTTTCACATCTCACTCTGGGTAACGGACGCTTCGGAAAACGAGATAAAAGCAATATTAAATGCTTTATTCAAGATGTTTCCACTGTCACTAAATAGTCAAGAACTTTACGCATCGCAAGGCTACGACATCGAATTCTCGAAATTGAGCATGCTATAAACTAAACATGGTTACAATCAGTGACATATGAGTGGTTCCAAAAAATCAGTTGTTTATGTTTGCTCAGTGGCAAAATGTCAGCGAAATGTCGCAGAATCAAGTTTCGTATGGATAAATGTATGCATGTATGCATCATGTGTCAAGCCAGTATGCATATCTGTATACATGAATGTATGCACGTAATGTACGTCCTATGTAAATATTCACTAGCATGTCTGCATATAATGTGTACTTGTGTGTGTGTGTGTGTATATATATATATATATATATATATATATATATATATATATACATACACACACACGCATGTATTCAAGCACATTTATGTAGACATGTATGTATGGCTAAACTTATACATGCATATATGCATGAATATACGCAATCATGCATGTATGAATGTCTGCACCTATGTATAAATAGGTATTCCCGAATTATGCAAGTACATACGCCTGCATATATGTATGCATATGAGCCCAGCTTTTCGGGGAAACGGTCAAAACCTATATAAGTACAGATTTTAGTACAATTTTATGCTCATCGAATTATAGAATGCATGGCGACACTGAAAAATAACATCAAGGAAGCGATTTATGGAAACATAAAATAAAATATTCAAGTTTCACGAGACATTAAAAAACACACATATTTTACCCGAAACAACTATTGAAAATGACAGAAAAAGTATTTTTCGTTGTCCCAATAAATAAGAAGAAATCGCTGGTCATACGAATGCTTCCACTTTGATGATTAGTACCGTTTTAACAAAATTCATTCCTTTTCACTGATTTATAGAGTTTTTCAATTATTCATTTTACGAATCGTACAGCACGGCATGTTTTTAACCGATAATCTGAGACTGAATTAATCTACACCGTGATCGAGGTTGTTGTGAATGGAAGCAAAGTTTTTTCAAACATATGAATTCAGAAAGACTGCGTGGTTTTAAAATATGTGTGTGTGTGTGTGTGTGTGTGTGCACGCGCGCGCGCCTGCGTGTGTGTGTGACAAAGACAGAGAGAGATATTGGAGTAATCAAGCAGCTAAGGTTTTCAGCGTAGGGTGAAGATAGAACAGTTCGAACTGTATTCGTGGGGGAAAAGGACGGACGTACTCACCGGTCAACAAAACAACGTCCGCCACGTTTACCTTACGTGTACGTATATCCGGTTGTGATCCCGCCGGGCGTTGAACCCTGTCCGCCGCGGCGGAAGGCGAGTGGTCTGCCATCACAACACCGCAGCCCCATTAAGTGTAAATGTCCGTGCATAGAGCATGAGGAGAAAGGAACCAAGATATACAAGAGAACGCAAAATTGTGTCTCGATACAAATTTAATTAGAGATTTGAGATTACACATGTATGACTCTGCTGTTTTTATTGTTGGCTTTTTTAATGCCTCGTCTTTTTTTATGCCAGGAGGCTAGCCAGGGGTCGTCTGGAAAATTAAACTAACGTAGACTTACACCAAAATCGGGACACACAATCTAAACTTGCTCGGGAATCTAACCCGGAACTTAGGAGCTCGAATTGTAAATCCTACGTGACCTCTGTCGCGTAGGAACTGATCTTCAATTAATTTTATTATTATTGCACAATAAGCCTTTAAATTAATAAATAAAAAATAAATAAATTATTATTGGCGCTTGTACGCTACTTGAAAGCAAATGCGATAGTCGACCTCCGCTTTTGGTCACAGGACAGCGAAATGTGTAAACATTCCTGGGTTTTAATATTTACACAAACACTGGCGCATGCAATTTTTAGGCTTTGAAAACATGTTTTTTTTTTTTTGGAAATTTTACTTGTACCAGAACTTCTCGATTAGTGAAAACTTGCAACAAGCAAGCTGTTTGTCAGTGGGGATTATGCAAATTTCAGCGTATGGAAAATTAAACGAACTAAATTTTTATTCAAAGTGTATCTAAATTTGGCCGCATAGGTTAATCGCGAAAAAAATAAAATAATTAAAACATGTACACGAAGTATGGCCTAAAGTGGATCCTAAGGGACGTACACATTTTTTACTTTGGACCAGAAGCACTAGTTTATTACAAATATTGGACAAGATATTTCAGATGGAACACTGAGTGTTTGGACAATGTGTAATGGAACAAAGATCTGCGAACACAATACCTGTCGCTGTCATCAAATGACTTAATGGAAACAATCGCGGTTACTATCCTTATTTCAACTTAAATCTCCATGAAGCCGTAGTACACATGGATTTAAAAGATGGACTAACCCGCATGTTGCTATTAAAGCTACACGTTATTCACACATCACTAAGTGTTCCCACCTTACATTAAATATTTAATCCAGTATTCATTAAAAAAATACTGCATCAGGTCCAACTTCAAAGGTTTGTGCCGCCCGTAGTGGAGTGGAGAGATTTGGATGACCGATGAGGGTGAAGCAAGGCGAGTATGACGCAACGCCGGAATACAAGGGCGGGGGAAACGGCAGAATCCCGAGAAAACCCGCCGACCAGCGGCATCATCCGGCAAGATTCCCACATGCGAAAATCGAACCCGGTTCGCCTAGGTGAGAGGTGAGTAGTCTCACCACTATACCACCCCCACCCTTAGGATCCACATTAGACCGCATATCGTATACATGTTTCCACCTTCTATTTTCCTGATTAAACTGCAGTCGAATGTGGTTACCGTAAACCGGTGTTACTTTGACTCTGTGGGGTAACTTTTCACCACTCAAAATGTTTGTTTTAATGCCAACTGGTGAAGGGGTAGTAAAAATTACCTGGATAGATAACACTACATTAAAAAAAAAAACCTAGCTTAGAGTTATCTCTGTTTCTTTGCCAGACTGCAACAAAACAAACATTTCGAGTGGTTCAAAGTTACCCCACAGGTGCAAAGTAACCCCGGGTTACTGTATAATTTTCCTAGAGCCTATTGGCTCGTCAGAGGGAGGGAATCAGGTCGGGCCTTGCCAGAGTGACCTGCTTGCCAGAGCCAGGCAGGGAAGCCGACCCGATATTCCGCGCACGTAGTGCGCGTGATTCAGTCAAGACGCTGCTGCACACGACCTTAATAGAGGCTGTCCTTGTTATCTTTCCGTCTGTATCCTTCCCCGGATCTCCCGCTAACAGCAGGTTCCTCTGCAAATAAAAAAAAAAAAGAGCGCGCTTTCCTCAGCACCTGTGGCGGGCCAGGTGACGTCACCTATTATCACTTTCAGGCACGCTCGTCTATACACCTGGTGCTTGAACTGCCTCACAGAGTGTTAGAAATATACGTTTCCCCGCGAAACTAATAAAAGTGCGTCCAATTCACTGATCTACGAAAGGAATACAAACTTCATACGAGGGCTTTCAAAATGTCACGCACGTTAGAAACACCATTTCTGAGTACTCCAAAACTACTAAAAACAGCTTTTTCAAAGCGTTGTATCTCAAAATATACACATCAGATACAGAACTACTGAAGGGCCTTGCATTACACTTTCTTACAGACTTCCCCCAAATAAAAGACTAGGGGTCTTGCGCTTAGCGGCGACGAGGCACTAGATACGCGTGGCAGTGCCGCCCTTATGGCTGTCATACTTCTCTGCCTCACAAGCGAGAGAAAGCTGCAGGCAGACGGGAGCGTTTAGGAGAACCTCCCCCCGCCATATTGGATTCTTCGTTTTTCTAGCAAGTTTATGTTTTTTAAGAAACTAGATTTTGAAAGCACCCCTATACCCGACAACAATCCATTCACGGTTACTTCACACTCTTCTGAAGCCCTGCTAAAGTTCTACTTGCAGGATATTCCTTCACCTCGTGCAAACTAAGCGTAACTAAGTGTTTAAAATTACACCAGAGGACAACGCACCGCACTCGTGAGAAATCATTTCAATTTAACAGAAAAAACAATGGGGTTGGCTGTGTTGGGGACACGGCCGTTTGCCGTGAATACGCCTACGTTGACGCGCTCGGACGCCTTGATGTTTTTTTACGTTCCCGGCACCGCTTCCCTCGATCATATGGGGTTTTATGCGTATCACTGGATTGCTTTTGAGATGCTGTTTCCAAATGTATACGATTTCTATATTCGACCTGGCTTTTTAACGATTATAGGCCGACATCGTGTTAAGTTTTCTTAATTTGTTACATTAAACTCATACAATTTCCCCATAACCACGCCAAACAAATGTTTTTATACACGCAATCGATTGATCTTAACACGAGAGGTGTCGCTTGAAACTCAAACAAGCGTCGTAGCTGCTCCTAGCCAAAAATTATACTACGCAGAAGTTATGAGACGCGGCGAAACGAACTCAAAATTGCTCTCCTCCAACCCCCCCCCCCCCCCAAATGCAGCACGCGGTGCTTCGCAGTCCTCACTCAACGTAAAATATTATTTAATCCTTTGGCAATCGAGAGTGGTGTAATTGTATTTTGAATGTATACGATAGATTCGGAGCTGCAACGCCAAACTGCATCCCCCGATTTTGTTATCATCGGATTTTCTGGATTGCCTCCCACTATGGTTGCAAATTTAAAGACGTATTTACGTCAAAAAGTAACTATTATGAACACAAGTATAAAACGCTTGTGATACATGACATATGTTGGAAATAACTAAACACCTCATACGTGGGAAGATTTTTCAAAGGTTTGATTCAAAAAGTGTGAAGAAACTACGACTAGATTATATCTACTAGACTCACACAGCATTACAGACATAACGACTAACTACGAACTCGTATTTATATCACTTTGCCAAATTTTCCCAGAATTTATATTGTCACGTAATTATAAGTTCATTGTACTCTTGTTTGTCTGCACTGCAGTGTTGAGGTTAATAGTTAGTTAGTTGGCTATGCAAATACTTTCGTAATTTTCTTTCTTAAAAACATAAAATTGCCAGAAAAACCAAGAATCCAATATGGCGGGAGAAAGTTCCCCATAAGCTGATTCCACAATACTGCGATGCGTTGCGTTGCGATGAACTGCAGCCAATCAGGATGAAGCAGCAGTGTTTCGCGGTGCATCGGCGACGAGAGTGTAGCGCGGAATTGTTGCGTTGCGATTGTCGGCGATAGCCTGCGACGGAGAAAACAGCATTTAATATGCGAAGTCCTTCACGTGATGGGAGACACCACTCCGTAGTCATTCAAACAGCTGTTGCCAACAACATCTCAAACACAAACACACTTCTATTGGTCCCGATGTGACGTGTGACAGAGAGTTAAGCTTACTCTGATAAAAAGGTCTTGTTGGTACCAAATTATTTTGTTGTTTTCACTTGTTGCGCCAAACAAAGATTTGTTTGGCGCAACTAAATATTTGTTTGGCTCTACGTGCATTAAATAGTCTCGGTTAATGTTTATAAAATGGGAAGCCCGACAACGATTCGAATCGAGATCATTTGCGCCTGAGCGACCTCAACCAACGTAACTGCTCATTTAACAGAAATGTTTTTAATACACAAATTTCAAATACTGGACAACATGCGCAACTAAATATTTAAAGTTTAACATTTGACTTTAAAGTTTCCTGTTGAACTTGTTTCATCAGGATATTTATGCCATTATTAAGCATAAATAGATGCACTAACAAACACTGATACTATCCTAATTATAACATAAAATGCAAACAAACTCTCGAGCTGTATTTTTAAATGAAGGCAATCAAATGAGTGGTCAAACAAAAACATATGCAGTTGATTCGCCAAAATATTTTGTTGAAAGTAATTTCTTTTGTTTATTTCAAACGTATATTTTGTTAGATGAACAAAATTAATCTTGTTGCTTTTGAAGTTTTGTTTACTCAACGAAATATATATATTTTTTCGTTACACTAAAAATATTTTGGCCCTATGAAAATTAATATTTTGTTCACTGTTCTCTTAGTGTATACTTGTTCAGTACAGAACAAAATTTTGTTCGTAGCGACGATGAAAATTATATAATTATGTGCGAAAGAGTTAAGCCGAAGTAGTAAAAACTGCATTAAGTATTTCCAATTCCCTGAAGACGAGTGACAACCGTAATATGGGGATATGTAATTACTCACAATTTAAACGATTTATTTGATTCGATCTTGATTATAAATTAATTATACTACCGCGATAACCGGTTCTCGTTGTATTCCACGTATAAGCCATTCCGTACAAGCTTATCAACTAATTGTTCAGCGAACCGAATTTCACTGAGTGAAATGTTTGATGTCTTCCGTGTGCAGGTCAGTGGACGCGTACACAATAAACAGCGACCTTCCTGGAGCGTCGCTCGGTGATTTATTGCTATATGCTGTTCACGGTAAAATGAGCACTTTTGAAAGCCCTGCTGAAGATCTACTTGTATGCACGTTGTATATTATTCTGTCTTATGTAACATTAACATTGCTATGGGCCTCATCACTTTATTCATGTGTCGGACAAGTGCAACTGTAAAATTATTATAGAAGTAAATATTATACAAATGAACTTTTTTTTTTTTTTGCTCTTCGTTACATTGAAAAAAACCGAAAGCGAAAGAAATAATTTAAGTTATCATAAATGGTTACCTAACACTTTTTATTCGACGTCAACATATGGAATTAGACTACGGGGCAAATGTCACTCAGCGCGCCCATTAAAATACAGTATATGCATTCAGGACCAGTAACTTTTTTCTAGGGTTAATTTAAAAAGTGCTCACTTTATCGTGAACAGCCTTTACTAGTCTCCTTCGTACGCTCTCGGCAAACTCCACACAATATCAGCAAGCGGAGGCTCGGACAATCCAACTGCAACAATGCAAGCAAACAGACAAGCTATCCTACCAACGCGACGCCTCCTGATAGCGCGATCGTGGGCTGTCATAAAACTTCACGCACACGGCCGTAAAAACCGTGTGCTATTCGTTCTAACGGCCCGAAATTCTCGTCGACAGCGCTCCTGTAGCATAAAGAAGCGGTGCCAGTAGCGGACACACAGAGGCCCCTTTGTGAGCCGCTTGGAATTCGCGCCGTAAAAATGCTAATGGCGGGATGTCGCGGTGCTCGTAACGACAGCTGAGGTTCGTCGCGAGTTAGGACGGGGCGCCGAGCATTCGCCACAGGTGGCAGTCTAAACCCACAATAATTCTATGTGACTTTTTTTTTTTCAAACGGTGTAAATCACTGAAAAGAAATATGAAAAAGTCAGTTTGGTAGGCAATGGGTTTTGTCAGGTACGTTTTCTGCAACAAAGCTCATAAACCCAGGAAAATATGTCTGTCGAACGAGGGGAAGAGATGTCCCGGGTTGTGCGATTGTAAAGGCAGCGAACAGTCTTGAAGAAGGGATACGGCGCACGGATCAGCAGATGAAGTAGACAGTCACAACCAACATTCAAGACACCGACGCTTAGCTCCCACGAAGGTAGGGTCTACATTAACTACCATCGCAACTCACAGGGAAAATACTACGATATGTCTTCCTAGGATAATACCCGGAGACACGATTCTGCCGTCGAAACATTTTACAACCTAACAACTACAACGCTCAAAGCAAAATGAGAGTAATATCAATATTACACAATCACAAGCAACTGAAAAGAAAATCCCATAGATAACATCAGAAGACAGATACAGAAAGCGTTGCGGAAAGAAACGCACTATCTTATAACAGACAGTGATTCACATAAACGTGTGTGACAGTTGGCAGTGATATTACAGTTCGTGAAGGGAACTCATTAGGAGGAATACACCTTTGGAGTGTGTTACCTGTGTAATTGTACATTTGATTTCAGATCCAGGTTATTATTTATGGTTGTTACAACAATTGGCTGTTTTGCAAATTTGCATTTCCTTTTCACTGGTTATATTTTATACTGCGTACCTTATAAGCATGCCTTACACTAAATAAGACCTAATACGTAAGTAGGCAGCGCAACATTGAAACACGTCATTGGTGAAAGAATAAATGCCAGAGGTAGAGGCAGCTAGTGCACAAAACTGAAAATAATACTAAAGGTTAAATAGCAAAAAACTTTTACAGTAAAAAACTATTTTTTTTAATGCTGTGTGAATTAAGGAACGAGTTGGTTATAGAAAATACTTCTTTTAAAAAATAATAGAGGAAATGTTTAACTACATACTTTCGGGTTTGTATGTCACTATGTCACGTATGACACAGATAAAATACGACTGAAATCTATTCACATCTCTCATATCTACTGCAATACATAATATAAACCTGATGCGCCATGTTAAATTAATTTTGTAGCGATAACAAATAAAACACAACGCTTCACGATCATGTAAACTACTTTTGTAGTTATGACATATCGCACAAAAAAAAAAACGTGAAGCGCAGATATTTCAATGAAAGAAAGATATGTTATATTCCTGTTATGGTGAGCAGACATGTTTAGTTACGAAACGATGAAAGATTAGAAATAACAAGAGTTAAGTGCGGAAATACATTCAAGTTGTGCTGGAAAGTCTTAAAATAACATCTTCTGCCAAAGCAATGAGGAAATGGCATGCGAAATTTAAAAAGCTAAGGACGGAGATCAGAAAATTAGGAATGCAAGTTCTCAGAACCGGTCCAAATCTATGAGATAAATGTGGAGAGGAGAGAGTGAAAAGTAAATATGGCGGTGTTCTGGCCAGTGTGTATAATAGCATGAATTATTTTTTAACAAATAGGCAGTGATTTTCCGTGAAAATATTTCGCGACTTGATATTTCAGTCCACTACTCTTAAATATGAAACAGTGTTCTGAATCACTGACACTGGAATCGCAGTAACGTCGGCAATTTTTAATTCCTCAGGTGGCGAAATAAGGGCGCAAAGCAGTCTAGTCATCACTAGAAACAAGTTTAAATCACTGGTATCCCCGCAAAACTGGGTCACTGGTGTAATCCGCACAGTTCCACTGTCTTATCGTACACTTTTAGCTGTTTGAGTTTTAATTTTTAGGGACTCAGATATACAGTACATAACTTTAATTTAATTTACGATAAGATTACTCTTCATACTCTAAATTAAAATCAGCGGGAAACCACTGATTCGCAGTGAAATTCAACTACTCGAATCAGTGAAAATGGCTCCACTTAGAATCAGTGGAAAACTCCTGATTGTTTCACTGAAAAAATTTCGATTATTGAATAAGTGATGGCCGACTGCAGTGGCGAATTAAATATCGTTTTTATAGAATGTAGCCAAATAATTACGTGAAATAAACAGATTTACGATAGTTTACAACTTATATTGCGCAATTTACCGTAATTAAAAAAGTATAGGCCGTTCACGGTAACGTGAGCACTTTTTGAGGCCCTTCCAAATTTTTCTTTTAAGCCAGTTTTTATATGTAAGCCATTTTTAAATATCAGTATTGTCACTTGACTATTAAATACGGTGTGTACTTTCACAACTCTTAAAAATTAATGTCTGAGGCTGCAATAAAACATAATTTATTAGTGGTTAATGCCTGTTGGGAGGGCCTTAAAAATTGCTCACTTTATCGTGAACAGCCTATAAAAATATTTTCGTAGGTGGCCGGGACCGAACTATCACACCTTTTCCACTTCGGTTTAAGGCCGTTACTTTACCATTTTTTTTTTTGTTTTTTTTTTTTTTGTATTTTGTCGTTGTTGTTATATTGGAGTGATGTTGAGGAGCTCAGGTTATACCGAATTATTGACAAATTCCCAGTGCGACAAGCGAACTGAAATTCTGCCGCGGAGGGGCCGGGGCGCGAAACCCCAACCCCTGAGCTATGGGAGCATGGCTACTATCTGCGCTACCACGCCAACTTTAAATAATAAGAGTAAAATATACGTCTTATAATTTAGCCGCAAAATCGTGAAGGTTTAAATCGTACGCTCTTACTTTTCGTTTTTGGTGTTAAATTTGTACCATGAAAACGAAATGAAAGAGGTAAAAACAGAATGAAAGGCTGAATGTTCATATTATTTCGTAAAATAGTGTTTTGAAAGACGAAACACATTTGAGAAAGTATTTTGTGCCGGTTTTATTCATTTATTCGTTGTCATTTCACTTGATACACGTTTTTTAACGGCAATTTTTAACGTTTTTGACGGCCATTTTTACACGCTGTTTAACTGATCCATCAGTCAAAAATAAACCACTTAGTAAACAGTAAAAAGAAATGACTGATGTATTAGTGAAAAATGTCACTGAATTAATAAGTGAAAGAAATCTTGCATTGTTTTCACAGATTCATTAGATAAATTCACTGAAATGACTGTTGAATCAGTCCGATACTTCTGGCTGATTGAAACAATAAAATTTTCCCTGATTCAGATTTTGAATACATGTACATGTAGCCGCTCGCTCGCAATTAAGGCACTTTCACTGTTACAGTAACAGTTTTTAATAGCAGTTTATAACAGGAAATAGCTCCATAGGCAGCTATGGCTGAAGATAGCAACGAAAGAAAATTGCAGATGTATCAATGGTACGGCCGTGATGCACGAGGTAAAGCAAACAACTACACGCACATTATCTACGAGAGAAAAAAAAAAATTAAGTAGGCGTGGAACATAAATTAACGCCGGACATGCCAAGCGAAGTCTACAGTTTTCGAAATATAATGTTTTATAACCAAGAACATACCATGCTAGATTAACACTTATTGCCCCAACCCCTAAAAAAATATGCTGCCAGAATTGTGCATTCCTTTAGCAAAAGCTCTTGTGCCACAATATAATGTACTGATTTTTTCCGGTAAGAAATGGATGTTAGAACTTCCCATTTGCCTTTTTACAACACAGAAGTTGTTGAATTTAAGCAGGTGATTAAACAATTTTTTTTATGAACAAGAATAATAAGGTGCTGTAGTGTTGTACAACAATAGTTAATTGATTACAAACCGAAAAAAAAATTATGTATAAGATAGTCGGGAATTAGATATCCAAATATCGACCGAGATGGAGGTCAACTTCTAGAAAAAAAAACACTGAAAATAAAACTGTAATGCCTCATTTTCAGTCCAAATATGGGCTATAAAAATTATGGAATAAGAGAACGGAATCCTGATTTGGTCGAGAAACCTTTGCAAAATAATCCAAAAAACTAATTTAAAAACTTCAACTAACACACTATAAATGCTAAAATCGGGGATAACTACAATGCTTTAGAGCATGTATTACGACCTCTAGTTATTGCTAATTAGTACTGTTACCAAGGGGTTAAACTAGCTCTCACTTCCAGTGCTAGACAAGCATTTATACCTTTAAATAAGCTTCAAAATGGTGTCTCAGACATCAAATGGTGGTGTTTTGCTTATATGCATGTTGGTTTTGGAGATTATATAAAATACGAATAGAAGTTTTTGGCTATTTTGAGTGTTATGTGGAATAGTTCTGCAAAATGTAAGTAAACGCGGCGAATGTCGATAACGACACGGAAGATTAATCTTGGAAATTGCCATTATTTTTAGTTGTGTAAATTGTATTTTGTAATGACAAAAAATCGGAAATAAAATATAAGCACTGGCTTAATGTCATTTTGAGGAATCGGATTCCCTGAAATTCGTGAAATAAAATAATTCCTCCTTCCATTCTCAAAATATTAAAAAATATAATTAAGAAAAACATGCACGAACCTCAACTTTGAAAGGTAAGAAACCGAGTCTCATGCATTGTGATAATATTGTATGGAGATTAAGCTAGCTGCGAGAGAATTGATATCATCAACGACAGTAATGATTATAAACAAATATGTTGTTTTCCCGGGTTTGGTTCATAGTTTCTATTTAATTCACTTTTGCTAAAGAAGCATATATATATATGTGTGTGTGTGTGTGTGTGTGTGTGTGTGTGTGTGTGTGTGTGTGTGTGTTGTAAAATGCAAAACACATTTCGCACTCATTACTGACAACTGAACATAAGCCATAATAGCACAAATATAGTGACTTTTATTGCCAACATACACAGTAACGAACCAAAACCTTGGATTACTTATCTAAAGGGTAACTTAGTTAATGGAATGTTCATAATACAGGTTACCATCAATCAGCTTGCCTATCTAGAGATCGTAATACAGGCCCTTAGAAGTCACAGTTGCTCGAGGCAGGCAGAAATAAGAAAAAGGGTCACAGTAGACCTATATTAATTTTGATTCATTTGCAGTAAACATCCTAAAGTTGTGAGTACATGGTGTAAGGTCTCTTTTTATAGCTCTGCAGTAAGAAGTAAAGCGATACACATATAACGAAAACTGAAAAGCATAAATGCCTGAGCGTCTGTAGAGAACATAAAGGGAATTAGGCCCGTGTGGGCTATCGTATAACAATACCATTTCTTGAAGAATATCTCGACGGAATTTTGAGTGATAGCTTGACAATCGTTGAAGAAAAATGTTGTCTCAGCACTGTTGTCTAAGCATTCAAGAGATACTTATAAATCACGAGGAAAAAAAGAAGCTATGCTCCTTTTACATGACTTGTATGTTGCTAGAATATGTGAATCCTTATTTTTCTTGTTCGCTGTTCACACAAAACCCTGTATTTACTCATGCATTAACTGTCTATTGCAGAGATGGCAGTTCAATAAAAATAAGTAAAAATAAAAAACGGAACAGTTATGCTGTAAGTTGGATAAGGAAAACGCAGGCTCTGTTCGTACCTGTTTGACAGTAAAACTGTTCTACCTTTTGGTGGTCTTTCAGGGTCGTCCAGAATAGGTTCGCTATGTATAGAGATAGCGTCACATATTCGTTTTCCCAAACACAATCTAACTGGTAAGTCTAAATGGTCCAAATGACAGGTAATAAGTTGCGCCGCCCATCCTGCCTGGCCTCTCTCAAACTCCATCAGTTGTTCGAACGGCTGTCTCGTACGTATTTTCTTCATGCCTCTTGCAGGTATCGTTCATGTCACAGTACACACGCTCTTCTGAGAACTATTTACCTATGCCAAATAAAGAGCTATGGCAGTGCCCTCGTACGACATATACCTATACACGTGCCATCGTACGAAACTTCAATAATTTACATACTACAATTCAAACCTATGCCTTACCAACTTTCTCTGTTACCGAAAGTGTTTTACAGGTTACCCTAAATTTTATGGCGATTTTGTTTCTGTCAAAATGTAGTGTTCGAGAAACAATGAGGTTAATTATTAATATTCTTTTTTTCTTGCGTTGTCATGCACAAAAAGGCTAATGAAGAGACGAAAACTCCAAGATTATGAGGGAGAAAAAAAAAGGAAGGGATCGAACCACCTGATTAACGATCCGTGCTCATAAATAACCGACGTGCTAGGGACTTGGTGCAGTGATAGGCCTTATAACATGAGCGTGACGCGAGCTCAGCCAACGAAACTCTTTATATGTTTTAAGTGGGGTCAGACACTTATTTTCAAAATGGCGGCTATGTAAACCTTTTAGCTTAGTGCTAATACATAACGTTTTTGTCCACTAATTGTGAAGATAGCACCGCATGAGAAAATGGGCATTTATGCCATCGGAAAACAATGAATTGATTCCCACCAAGTTTTGCAAACAAGCATTTACCGTAGGACATGTAAACTTAAGTAATTTAAGTGACTCACGTGCTTTATTTTCACAATAACTGCCCTGTAAACATTTTAGGTTAGTAAACCCTGTCTACCAAAACATTAAACTGATTACAACCGAAGTTGAAAGTCTTAACCCTACCTCCGAAATGCGGTTGGTTGCACGTCAATTTACGGTACAAGGGGTTCTGGGTTCGAGTTCCTGGTAAGGCGCACGTGTATTTGTAATTGTCACACTGGTATTGCTTAAGATTCTGGTTACATCTGTAATGACATCTTCGTCAACAAGAAGTCAAGGCGTACCTGCAATCTACGCTTTTAAGAACTTCATTAAAACTGTCTGCTTCCATATAGACGAGAGAAAACTTAATAGTTATATTGGCAACTTCTTGTTACTAATTAGACATTGTATCTGTGTTTCATACGCGTACTATTCTATTGCTCTGCTTCGATAAGGAAGCTGTTGAAGTCTGGAAAAATCTCTGTGGCGTCAACTCAGTTTGCTGCACTTCACGCACAGCAGAGATTCAACGGCAAAGAGTAATGGGTAGGATAAAGGAAGTGAGATGGGTGACAATAAGTATGACGGGAGTAAAAGAAGAGTGGATGGCGAATTTTACTGCGATACAGTGTAGATTACTTGTACTACATGCCCCTCGGGTTAGAATTCTGGCAAATACGCAACATTACTGAAAGAAATTCGGAATTAAGCGTCGTAGTGATCTCTGAATTCGTCGATGCGTTTCGGTTTATCGCAAGTTTCATCACTCGGCCAACATATTTAGTAAATCACCTATGGATTTGTTCTAGTAGTATGCCGCGGCGCGCGGGAAGTTTAGTCCTCGAACATATTTCGCAGCGTGGTCGCTCTGCATTGTGCTACACAGTACGTCAGAACTAACTGGCGTTGTGAAAGTCAGCGTCATTGTACGTCTGGCGTTGTGGTGCGGCGCCGGTCTGTCTCCGAAGACGACGGGCAAGTGATGTGGGACGACAAGGGGCGGTCTTGTCTGTGGATGTGCATGACGCCTGTCCGCCATGTTGGAAACCTAACCTGTCGAAATTAAAATGAAACTATTGTATCACAGCATGTTGATATTTAGCCTGAAAGTTTAGCGTCATGAGTTGATATTTGTTTAAAAACTAGCACATTTTACATGCATTAAATACAAAATCCTGCCTCAACATTTTCAATGTCATGGATGTCACACTACGGTGCTGGACGAAAACGCAGCTTCACTGGCGTCATAGCATGCCATCTCCTGTTATTCCTACCTCTATGAGGGCCATATCAACGGCTGGACGTAACGTTGTGGAGTGGAAGGCCGCTGCAAGGATGGTAGAAACGGCTAGAGGAGTAACGATGAGAGAGAGGAGGAGGTGTTGGCAGGAGGGCAAGAACTGCAGGTGTCGGGCAGAGCAGCGCGAACAAGTGCCAGCAGGTATCGCCCACACGGCCCAGCGCCCACTCGCGGGGATCCGGGTTCGGGTTGTTTCACAGCGCCCGCCATGACAAGTCTCTCCCAGCTGCGTCACTCCAACGTACGTGTCCCAGTGAGTGCAGCGACTCTCCCCCCCCCCCCTCTCTCTCTCTGAACTTGTACTGGGCCACGTCGAGCCACGCCATATGCACGTGTGTGTGTGTTGGCAGGGGGCAAATTTGCTATAGGCTATCCACGGCAAAGTGAACACTTTTAAAAGCCCTCGCGTTTTGAATAATAGTAAATAAATATATTTTACTTTAGCCTTAGATGTTAATTTAAGAGTGCGGTGGGATCTACACACTCTGTTTAATACTTACATAGCAATATTTATTTTTAAAAGGGCTTCAGGTTTAAAAAAATGCTGAAATAAAAAAGTAATTAGGGACTCAAAAGTGCTCACTTTACCGTGAACAGCCTATAAATATATTTACCATTTCAGGCGCACTTAAATTTACACAGCACTTGTATCGTTACAACTAATGAGCTGTAACTTAGTGTTCGGCTACAACAATCACGACCTAGCCCAGCAAGACGGTTTGCTCATCATCTATCCACAGTTACGATAATTGGCCATTTAATTCAGCGCTGTGTAGTACACATCCAAAATTACGTGTAGGTGTGCGTAATGTACACACCTGTTCACAATGGACATGCATGGATTAAGGTACAAGTACACTAATAATATTTCTTTAAATATCGAGCATAGCGAAACCCCAAGTGAGTAATGAATGAGTTTGATGGAATTCGTATCCCAAAAGAACACTTAAGAATATAACATAACAAGTTTAAGAACTAACATGTTGCAGGTAATAAAAATGAACGCGTGGGGCGTGTGAAGAGATAAGCATTAAAAACTACATCAGGAAACGTCCGAAATTGAAAATAGTCTGCAGTATAGATCATCTGGATCCAGCCATCGACGCACTAAAAGCGAATCTAGTTTTACTACTTGCCCTCCTAACCGCTAACAGAATCGTTCTAACAAAACGCTGTAATTTTTATGCAATATCAAATTTAATCAGAACAAATGTTTAATTATTCATACAGTTTTACTATGCCTCTAAGGTCCACAAGAAAGGAAATTTTTTATTATTCATTAATATACTTTTTGATTTTATTTATTTGCGAGATCGTGTAGCTCATACGCTGAGCACAAAATTTCATTTACGTGGTTTCAGCCATTTTTTCGTTAAGTGCAAACAAGTATAAAATGCGTACACATACGATACATTAATGCATACATATACGCGTGTATATAAACATATATAATCTATATGTAGGTATACCTACGCCTGTATATGAGCATACAGTAATGAAGATGTACACACTATAATTGAAGGTTCGAAAAACTGGCAGGGATTCTACGTTAAAACCACGTAGGCCCACCTCTGGATGGTAAAACTGATAAACACGACGAAGCATAATACGTCACAAGCTTTCTGAAGAATACGAGTACTTTATCTCCTCCAGAAGAGTCTACAATCCTTATTGTCACGAGGCGGTGGATCTCTATTATAAAATAAGCGTTGAAAAAAAATCGAAAATGTTCGAACTATGTGAACGAGGAACCATGAGTCCCACCATCTCGGAAGAGTGTTTCTCAAACCATAATTTGGCAACACTGAACGTGTGTGGTGGCACACTGTCCTATTGTACGAGGCCAAATCTGCCAAGATACATGTAAAATTTGAATAGATGTAACACGAACATCGAGGTCGCGATCTCCCTTGTCGATTTTAACTCTCAAAAAGAATTAGGATGTTACTAAAATGATGTGCACATTGGTTTCATTGGTCACAATCGTTTGAATCATCTGTAGATATACAATGCACTAACGCATGCCAGCTGAGCACGCTCCATGCCGTTACAAAGGTTCCGCCAGTTGGTACAATCCTATGATGATACGCGGAAGTCATGTATTCATTAGACTTTCTCCACATGCGGACTCTTCCATCTGCTCGTAGCAGTTAGAATCGTTTGTTGTCATCAAGTGTCCAGTGATGATGTTTTCGAACCCAGATGAGGCGGACAGCTCTGTGCAGGTGCAGTGCGATAAACACGGTACTTAGGCGTCGACTCCTAAAGCCCATGTCACAGAGGATAGTTTATATGTCTCATGCTGATGTTTGTCCAGGCACCTGCATTTAATTGCGAAATCATTGGCTGTAGTTGTGTGAATCTCTTGCTTGAAACGAGACTTGACAGCCGACGCCAGTAACGTTCATCCTGAGTATTTCGACGGCCACGCTGGGATTCTTGAAATGGTCTAAAGTTAAAATTAAAACTTTGCTTGTACCTAAGAAATGTCATGATCCGTCTACGAGTTCTTACTACAATACCGCGATGAAAGACGCTTAAATCACGATAACCAGTCATTCTCATGGCGCGAACGACACTATGAGCTAGTTGTAAAGTCATCCGTTTATCACTAAAAGATACCACGATCAAATGTACTTTAAACACTTTAGTTCAGAGCTACTTTCGTAATTGGATTATTATTATAATTGTGACGCATGTCTGCCTGCAAATCACAGACCTTCAGTAGCGGACTCGTTAAATTCTGAATGACTCAGTGAGGTATGAAAATCTCTTCTCACAAAGACATGCGGCCAATAACCAAAGGAAAACTGTGCCCACACACGTAGGATACTTACATCTTGTTTGTGTGTTAATATTTTCGCGAAAAATAGGTCGCCCTAGCTATCTGCCACTTTGTACACGTGACTGAAGGACGCAACATTTGACGCCCGAGTTATGTAGTTCACGGTGGCTCGACGATCCCAGTTTTTTTCTGGCACAACAGTTACAGCAAACACACACATACATGAAAGCATACGGCACATACACTCTAAAAAATTTTTTGTACTTTTACAAGAAAAATTATTGGAAACCCAGTTGCCAAGAAAATCCTTTATAAAACTACAAAGAGTTTTCTTGTAAAATCTGCAAAACATTTCTTTGTAATATTACTAATGGTAGCCTTGTATTACAACTGACATTATTGAGAAGTGTAAACAAATTACTTTTTTTCTTCTAAGAAACAAATGTATTGAATTTATAACAGAGAACTAAAAAAAGTTCAAAATATAATTTAAAAAAAAAAGCCATACCTCGCCAGCACGGATATTAGAACTCCCAACTCTTGTATAACTAGGCCACACCTTTATCAACAAGACAAACTTGAATTGGGGTATTAAAGCATTTTTGTACTGAAAATAGCGGTCCAAGTACATACAAAATAATATTTAAGTTATATGGTTAAGAAGAATAGGTACTTTTTTTTAAATTTAAGTTCTTGAGTTTAGATATTTGGACGCCTCTTAACAACGAGGTATTAAGAGTCGATTTATGAGTTACGTTTAGCTAGGAAACACTAATAAATAGTTAATAATACGTTCCCGTTTTATTGGAATTTTTGTTTTATTATAATTATTTGAGTTGTTTTAAGTGTTTTACGTAATTCAAACTTGCAATACATTTCTTTTTGCACCCATAGTTTTTGCACTAACAGCTTTGTACGGTTATACGTTGCTGAGTGTCCGCTATTTTGCTGAAGCTCGTGGATACGGCTCAGTATAGTACAAACATTTCCTAAGGTATATTACAAACACGGACCTTGTAGTTTTACAAACGAGTAGTTTTACAAGAAAAATCTTTGTACTGTTACATGCATTTGTAAAATTACAAAGAATTCCTCTGTAAAAAGTACAATTTTTTTTAGAGTGTACCAGATGCTGACTTTATGCAGGGCCTATACAGATCTCTGAATAAGTCTGTTTAGTATACGATTTCCTGTTATTCCAAACATATAAAATCTAAGTAGCGTACGCGAACGCGTTCTTTTCTAACTTCGAAAGATCCCGCAGCAGGCTGAATGTTTACAGTAAAAGTCTATAATAATCTATTGTTATATGCTGTTCACGGTAAAAGAGCACTTTTCAAGGCCTTTACAAGAGGCATTAACCCCTAATAAATATATTTTATTGCAGTCTCAGACATTAACTTTTTCGAGTGATGAAATGTACAGACTGTGTTTATTAGTCATATTGCAATGTTTACACTAAAAAGTGGCGGAAAAGTAGAAATTAATTGAAAGGAAAAATTTAGCAGGGACCGGTATATCGTGTGGAATAGCGCATGTTACTGTGCCATCCTGGCGTGCGAGTCACCAGATGTCGATACTCTGCGCGCGGCGCGACATGGTAAAAAAAAAAAAACTACAACCACGAGGGGGGCAGGAGAGTCGAGTAAAAAAACCACTTAGGTGGAGAAGAGGCATCTCTTGACCTGGTCGACCCCGGACCTGCCGTCAACCTTCCCGGAGTGGCTACGGCCGAGTAGTACAGTCACCCTCTGGTGCGAGCGCCGGTCGAGGCAGCCCGGCCAGTGTCGCGTCAGCGGGCTATAGGTGGGCCACAACTACAGTCCACTGAGCGTACTAATTTGTTGACACTTTCACCCTTCCGCCCACACAAGGGCATAATCTACCTCAATCACCAGAGCCTTTGGAGCTAACGTCATTACTGTACGCTCAGTTCAATGTCTTAGACTTATCCACAGATGCAGTCCAGGGTTTGGACTTCGTTCTGTCGTGAAAGATATGGCCTGGTATACATTTCGGCAATTTTTTACCCAGTTCATGGCACAGACTTGCACGGGTGGTTACGATCATGTGAAGGGGAGCGACCAGAATATTTACGATGATTTCATACTAGTTTTTACAAATATACCACGCCATGTGCAGTACGAGGAGAGAGAGAGAGAGAGAGAGAGAGAGAGAGAGAGAGAGAGAGAGAGAGAGAGAGAGAGACTGCTACATATGTATCAAGAACGAAAAATTCCTTTTCATCACATACGTTTGGTAAACGGAAAACCATCTAAACATGACGGCCGCTGAACACAAAACTTAATTCATGCCAAGATGCAGTTTCTGGTGAATTGTACATCTTTAATTTTATAATTCCGGTATACTTAAGACAGATATTTTACTCTGTGACATGGCAGTGTCACAAATAGTCCTCTAATCCATGCACACTGGGCCTACGAAAAAAAAAAATGTTTTGTTTTTGAAGTTTAGTTGGCGTTATTTCTCAGTAGTGGTAATCAACGGTAATCTAGTTTGCGTGAGTTTGCTTGAATCACTGGAAGGGGATTTAAGGTTCGCTAAAGTGGACAGAACAGAAAAACCCACACACATAATTTTCATCAATAAAAATTACGCTATCTAAACGCGAATAAATTATTGTTTTCAATGAACTGGATCAGACACAGGTATACAGCTACCGAGTGACACTTATTATAAAGCTTGATCACAAACGAAACGAAGCTGCTGAGAAATATGACGAATAATGATCTTACCGCCGAAGAGTTCGAAGAGAGAAGAGATTTGGGAGACGGTGAGGGTGTAGCGATTTATGGAGCGGCGCCGGAATGCAAGGGCGGGGGAAACAGGAGATCCCCAAGAAAACCCGCCTACCAGCGACATCGTCCGGCACGATACCCGTATGTGAAGATCGGGGAGTGACCTCGGCGGGAATCGGACCCGGTTCGCTTGGGGAGGTGAGTAGTGTGACCACAACACTACCGTGGCCCTATACGCTGTTCGCGGTAAAACGAGCACTTTTGAAAACCCTGATTAAAATATACTTGTATACATGTTGAGTGTTCTTCCACCTTACGTAAAATTAACATTATCATGGGCCTCATCACATTGCCCATGTGATGGTCAAGTGAAACTGTGAAATTATTAGAAAAGTAAATATTGTAGAAAATTGCTCATGTTTATGCTTCGATGCATTAAAAAAAACCGAAAGCAAGAGATATAATTTAAGTTATTATACATGGTTACCCAATACTTTTTATTCGAATTTAATATATGGAACTATTTTCCCTCAATCGTTACCAACTTAACTGGGCACGTGTCACTCATTGCACACATAAAAATATATGCAGGTAGTGGCAATAACTTTTTCTAAGGTTGATTTATAAAGTACTCACTTTATCGTGAACAACTTATAGAAGAGTTCGCGTCACACAATTGGGTACAGAGTAAACATATCTCTACTCAGTGTTCTCACCGACCTCAGCACTGAGGGCTGCCACGGCGGAGACCTTGCAAGGTGCTGATGCGCCATGGAATGCGGCGCGCCACCAACAGGCGATACTGCTAGAGTTACCCACCACCTCCCGCGTTAAGATCTCCGCAGCGACAAAAGGGAAACCGTGGTTGGGGGAGAAAAGAAGCCGGGACCCCAACAGGCTTAATTATTCCGGTATGCGAGGATCGTGGGATCGTGAGATCGAGCCTCCTCGCCTGCTCCTTCCTTCACCCAGGGCAGGCAGACCCCGAGCGAGCACCCCGCCATGTTCCTTGCGCACAGGGGAACGCAACTGCTGGAGCGATTGACACCACAATAACTAAGCAGCCGCGGCAGGAATTTCCGCCGGCTCGACCTTCTCTCGCCAACGGCGACCCGTACAGCCGCCGAGTCGAGGTATACTCGCGCCCGCAACGCAACTCGCATCCTCGCAAGTACAGTCGTGACCAAGAAGCTGCCACCTTCAATACAACTCATGAGAGCCATTTTTTGAACGCATATTTGAAATAAACTAGCTTCCCTACGCCTCCGTTTGCTAAGGACACACACAGAACTCGATATTCGTTGCCGAGCAGGAAAGACTAACATTCCCTATGATTTAAAACAACTGTTATAAAAATCTTTATAATTTCTTTAATACCAACTTAAGTACAAATACAACTTATTTTCGTTATAGAGAATTTTCATAGTAAAGTGAGCACCTTTTAAAACCCTCTCATTTGAAATAATAGTCAAAAACTATATTTTATCGTAGGCTTAGACGTTAACTTTCGAGTCCGGTGAAATATATACACTGTGTTTATTACTTACATGGAAATATTAATTTTAAAAAGTGGTTTAAAAAAAAACTGATAGGAAGAAAGTAGCTAGGGGCTCAAAAGTGCTCACTTTACCGTTGTTACGGTGGGTAAGCCATGTCCATAACACTGGCTAGAACGGACATCCCACATACGAGAAGCGACACACCGCTGCAATAAGGGCGAGGCCACAAGCTGAGCGACGTTTTGGAAACAGAGTTAAGTTTATAAACCCACTGCGAGTATTTAGCGCCGCGGTGACATGGAACCAGGTTGACGCCAGCCAGCCGCCGGAGGGTCACGAAGGACCGCAGAAGGGCGTACCGTGGACCGCCGCCGCCGAGACGTGATGCAAAGTCGCCTTAGGCATCCACATTAAGGTGACCAGGTTCCGATGGTTACATAGATATTTATCTAATTAATAATAACGTGGCTTCTGCATAATTACTTAGGATAAATTATAATTGATCCCCCGCTTTAACTCAACGATTGTAGAGAGTTGTGTTAGTTATTAATTATTTGCGTTTTATATAAAGACGTTTGAATTAACCCAGTCTTTACCTTGAACTACGCCTAACCCAAATCTGTTCGCTTTAATAACACAAGACATCACAGGTTATTAAATCGAAACACCGTGAACAGCCTGTAAACAATATTAATAATACTGGTTTGTGACAAGAAGACCCGTACATTTCTTTATACATGGCCTTAAACAACAAAACCTAAACCCCCGCTCTCAAATATTTTACAGTTTTCCCACGAAGCACAAATAGTTGCTGTCCAACGAACATCCCCCCCCCCCCCACACACACACACACCTGGCAAAACAACGTGCCGCTTAAGTAACGCATCCGAACGCACGGAGACCAATCCAGCACCGGTATTACGAGATGCAGGCAGTGCGGGAAGAAGAGATGTGATCTAGCTGCAACGCACCCGTGATGGACACCTCACCTCACACCGGTCAGCGACTTAACACCTTCCAAGAGGTCAAGGATTACCTCAACTCTTCTTCTTAACATTCAGACTGCTACCGAAGTCACGTAACGTTACCTGATACGAAAGAGCTTTATGGAGTTTGCACGACTTTCCGCATTACTTCAGATCCATTCGCAACGTAGCATTACGTCGCCAGTAGTTTTCTTGAAGTTCACAGTCTGTATTTAAAAAAATCTAAGCGAATTTCCGTTCTGGATGCTTCAGAAAGCAGAATCTGCACGAAAATCTTCGTCATAGAATATCGTCATAATGTTTACTATGTTGGTGTGTAAGAAAATTGTAATAATGTAGGAAATCATTTTTATAATTGATTTTATGTGCATCCATTTGTCACAAACATTTATGGCTGAAACTAACGTAAATAAAGTTAACAATAAAATTTATATGATACATCATTACTATGATTTTATTACACACGATCACAGTAAATATTATGAGTATCTTTCTTGGAGAAGATTCCCTTGCAAATTCTGCTTTCCGAAGCATCCAGAATGGAATGCACTTAAATTTTGTTAAAAAAAAATACAGACAATTTTAATCAATTATTTTTCGCATTTAAAAAGTATATGCTAGTAAAATATATTATAGTGTTGCAAAATATATACATTCTTCTTTCATATACAGCATAAATCGCACTTTTCTGGCAATTTTCATGGTTCTGTACTACTTTCTTAATGAATTCTTCACATTGTGCAGTCAGGTGCAGTGCTCCATAGGCAGTTGCTTTACTTCAACCTCAAAAGTGCATCTTAATGGAAGTCACCATCTGATTTTCCGTAAGGGACGCCGATGCACCCGTCCACGCGTCCACCACCACGAGATGCGTGTCCACTGACGAGCTCATTTTTCATATTATTTAATTCTTGAAAATACTATTTTAAACAGTACTCCCATATTTCAAAATTAACATGTTAGAGGAAGTTCTTTTTAACACTTTTAGAACACATATTTAAGTAATCAGTGCGCTAATCATAGTTCAAGACATTGATGACAGTTATATAGGCTTATTTATTAGTAAGTGTGGAACAACTCACAAAGAAGTACCGCAGGTGTAGGTAAATACAGCACTAGACACCTTTAGCTGAGGTGTTCTTGAGCATGTGTGCGGACGATGGTGATTGGGGAGTGTTTCCGTGGGTTTGGTGGGCTACGACGATTATTGGTGGTGCCTTTGGTGGTGCGGAGTCAACGGACTTCGTGTCCGGGGCAGCTGCGGGTAGTCATCGGGTTGTTATTGGGGGAGTCTTTGATGCCCGCGATCATCTTTAGGAGTCACAATGGAGGTGGGGGGAGTTTATGAAAAACTGCTACAGCTGCCACACTCCTGAGTTGCCTAAAGTAACAGACTGTATAATTTTGCTAACACGACTAATTTAATAATTTAAGTAAATTAATGTATTGAGGTACTGAATAATGGCTTATTATTTGCACTGAGGACTGTAACGCAGATAGACTGTATAGATTTTTCTTTGTTTGAAACAATTATCTTTAAAACTGGTGCACAGAGATGGCATTTCTTTAACATTGATTCCCCAGCTAAGGTGGCCGTCTGGTTAGGCTATCGAACGCTGTGCAGAGCTCCAACAGAAATGGTTTATAAAGTAAATTAATTGTAAAAAAACATTTTAAAACATTTAATTTACAAATGCACTAAAAAGAGTAAAATAATTATAGTTACATAATATGTAGAACCTGTAAGACGTGGACGAACTGCAGTAATAAACTGTACTACAAATGAATATTTTTGAATATATATTTAGTATAAAAAAGCATTAAGTAATATATATGGTTACTACGATTAAGCAAATGAGACATGCATTCTATATTGAAAATGATGTATATGTTATATATTTATAATAGTTAAGAGCCTTACGCAAGATATGTGCTTACTATGACTACGCAAATAATGTGTATAACTAGTAATATTACATCATAAAATATAGTCTGAGATTCTCATAGAGGGGCGTTATCGACGGCAAGACTGTACGCTAGTTCAGTGATTTGCGCGCGTAGAGGCGAAGAGAGAGTTGATGCGCAAGTCTCGGTCCCCCCTAGCGCTCCCACGCTTTGAGGCCTCAGACATGCAAAATTCCTTGAACCAGGCGGCCACCTTAAACTCCGTGCCTGCAGGCTTGGTAGGCAGAGTCCCCTCCGTCCCTTCGCTAACCCGACTTCGCCCATGCTTATGTAACAGTACCTATTATCAGGCCCATTATTATTAAAGCCTAGACACTGCACGAAAAGAACTGGTAATTACATATATAATGTTATTTCGTTCTAATCGATCATGTACACGCAGAACTTTGATTCTTTTTTGTGTAACGGTTTGTCTTGTATGTGGCATACGCGGCTGAAATCGTTTGCTCACGTTGTGAAATTTTTCCGTAAATCAACGGGATATTTTGAGTTAAAGTGCTGTTAATACACACAGAAAGAACCCGGAAAATCGGTACACTGAGTTAGTCTCCGTAAATAGAATATACGCAAACTTCTCTATTAGCCACGAACCGAGACAACACTAAACACTTCCTACGAAAATCAAGTTAACCCGCTACTTACTAATAATGGCTTTAAAAAAAAATGAAGTAACTAACTAGTCTAATTTCCTCAAACACTTAAATATTAAATAGTAATTTTGATGACTATTTGATGACGATTTCAAAAGCTTAGGTAGTGGGATGTTGGGTTTCAAAACGTTGGTTCTAAAGGAGGAATTTCGTTTTTAAGATTATGTTTAATTTGAAAGCGGCCCATCTTATTATGTTATTAGCATAAATCATAGGCGTTAGAAGACAGCAAAAAAAAAATAAAAAATAAAAAATAAAGCAGTAATTGTGTTTGTGAAAACTCATTATCATGCCATCATTTAGGTCGCGCAGTTCATTGCAGACTACTTGTAAACGAGGTAACGACTCAATAAATGTACCTATCACAAACATCGTATGATTATAACTCGTTACCGACGCAATAACAATGCCAAACGGAAGCACTGAACTTGGCGCCCAGTTTTATTTCTATAGGGGAAAAAATACTAAATTATATTCAAACAAGCGGATTAACAGTACAAAAGTAACAAACACTAGCAAACAAATTTCCTTATCGCAATGATACAAGTAACAGTGTTTCACAACAGTCACGTTTTACTCCAGCGGTGCTGGGATTAACTTGTTCCTAGCGACCTAGAATTAGATTTGATTCAGGGCTTACGAATTTGTAATTATACACTCCAATGAAAACCAGTCAAAGTTAAATGATATTACGGTAAAAAAAAACTAACTTCTTAGTCGCTGCAAAGGTAGCGAGAAAATAATTTCGTATTAACTATTAAAATATTTTCCGTTTATTCCAATCTACAAAAAAATATACACTAATGTAATTAGGGTTTTTTTTCACGAATTTTACACTCTTGCTAAGGTCACAATTAAAATTATGTGTCGCAAAATAATATAAACTCGTATAGGGAAGTCGATTAGTCATTCGTCAGTCATACCTTTGTATGTAGTGATCACGTTATGAAGTTTCATTTATTATCCCCCCCCCCCCCCAAAAGGGAGCAATATGCGCGCATAAACCTGCCGAGCGTGCTCGGTCGTCATGCAGTAGCAAACATGACATTCGATCAACGGTACTGGGGGGAAAGGGAAAAGTCTTCATTGGTGGTTTTCCAACCTCGTCCTACAACAATGTCGGTGCCTGTAATCGGCCCCAAGCTGTCGCCAATCCATTGGAAACATCTTTGTATGGACAGCATATGATCCGCACAGACGCCGCTGCGTTATTTCAGTCACGTGTGGATGGAATATCATGATTTGCAAACATGCCGTTGGAGGTGATGCAACTCGACCGCAGCCCAACAGCCTCACAGCTGTATATTAGCAATCAATGTACTAACTCCACATAAACAAGGGCTGGCTGTTTCTATCGAACGAGTTGGCGCAATGGCAAACATTCGGCCTCACATTCGGGAGGACCTGGGTTCAAAACCTGGGTTCAGCCATTCTAATTTCTGTTTCCCACTGTTTTCCGAAATAACCACAGGAGAATGATGGAATGGCTTCTTACTACGGCCCCGTTCTTGCTTCTCTGAGCAACGTGCTCCGTCTATAATCATCTCGCTATATAGGACGTCCACGATTAACTACGCAGTTTTTAAATAAACCTATGAAAAACTGGGTTCGTAACGACGCACGCTGGGGCAAGAAGTCGTCTCCATTTGTGGCATAATTCGTTACAGACTACTACCAACATATTGGATGAAGGCGACCTTGATTCAACAAATTAATTGTGTGTAAAGGAGCAATAACATACGTTTTCGTTGAAACCAAATTATTTTGTTGTTCTTATTTGGTTGTCCCAAACAAACATTTGGTTGGCGCAACTAAATATTTGTTTGGATAAAGGTAAACTAAACAGTTTCGGTTGGTATAAAAATGGAAGCCCTACCGAGATTCGAACCTAGATCATTGGTGCCCAAGTGCTACACTCTAAGCAACTCAAGCTAAGTTGACTAATTACTAAATATACAGGTTTTTAAATATATACATTTCAAATAACATGCGTAAATTAATATTTCAGGTTTTACAGCTTTACTTTTTAGTTTCCTGTTGAACCTGTTTTATTAGGCTGTTTATACCATTATTAAGCATCAATAAATGCACCAACGAACATTGTTACTATCCTAATTATCTCATAATATACAAACAAACTGTCGAGCTGTATTTTCGAACGAAGGCAATCAAATGAGTGGCCAAATAAATATATACAGATGATTTCACAAAAAAAAAATTATTTGTCGACAGTCTGATTTATTTTGGCCCAACGCAGAGGTTTCGTTACTTCAAGTTTTGTTTGCTCAGTAATATATTTCATCGTGCCAACTAAATATATTTTTTGCTATATACAAACACATATTTAGTTGGCTTTTCTTCCGCTGCAGCTCTGCGTGCTTGTCCGGCTCCGTACACCTCACGACAACGTTCGCGAGTACACGCGAAGATAGATTGGATTGGAATGGGTTAATTAACGTCCCCCGGTGTTATGCCTGAAGGCTTATCACGGTACGGCTTACCAACTAACTTATAATCTAACTTAAACTAACGCCCGTGCCTTGCTTGGGACTGAACCCAGAACCTCCCGCACCCCAGACGTGTGGCGCACCAACCGACTGTGCCACAGGAGGTCAGCGCGTGCAGATAGACACTCCTCGCCGTTACGGGAGACATCCAAACAAGAGCAGCGGAACTAAGCGTCACTTTATCGGAGACGCAAAATGGCGACATGCAGGTCACAAAAACTCGAAAGCGAATAAACAGTCATGAGTAGTGTCACTGCCTCTGCACCACTTGCTGTTTGACCCTTGAGCTCTTCAGATTAGATAAGGACTCTGTACGTTCCGAGTAGAAATACGCTTGATGGCGAGCAAGCCAGCGCAGAGACAAACTGCTCGCCAGTGCTGCCAACACTGTTATACTTAGTTTCAATTGTGGTCAAACCGTACTTGTTGCTCAGGTTGGTGGTATCTCATGTTGGTAGAGCATGTGGGGTAAATAAATATAAGAATATATAGGTTTGCCGTATGGCTATATAATAAAATATCTAGAGATTGCATAAAATACTATAAGGTCGGGGAGCATTATTAGGTTAACTACATATATCCACTACCTTATTGGGAGCCACGTTGGTATATTGAAAGTGTCCCACCTTGAGAAGTATCCGAAGGCTGATGTATGACGAGTTACGGCGGTCGGCACAGCAGGCTTATTGTGACTCCCACCTCGGCCCGGCGTCACGTGGAGAAAATACTTCTTCCTTCGCCTTGCATTTCCCTCATACCGGCGTGACATAACACAACATGGCCTGATACCCTGGATGGTAGAGAGGATTCCTGCTCACCGGGGTTTCGGCAATGTGAGTCCCGATTGCGGCAACTGGCTGTCCTGATTACTGCTCATGGTGGAGGCGCATAACAACACGTAAAGAGGAATATTCGCTATACCTCTTATGAAATTCTACTAGATTCCTGTACACAGGTATTAATAAAAAATTCCCTTAATTTACGACAAGAGTTCAAACTTGAAGAGTGGAATGCAGATTAGACATATTGGTTGCATAAAACCATGAACTGTAACGAAAAACTTTGTTGTCGCCAAAAATTCATTGTTCTATAATTAGTAGTGGTGGAGGTGGTCATAGTCGGAGTAATAGTAGTAGAAGTAGTAGTAGTAAAGAGATGTTTTCTTGGCGTATTCCCTCTTCTTGCATCCACGTCACCGAAGATTCATGCAATGACACTTCCTTTTCTGGCAAAACAGCTAGATACTCCAAATTAAAACACAACAGCGGAAAACTCAATGTGATGTATTTCTGCCGAAATGTTATGGAGCAGCAGTAACCGTTTATTTTTGTCATAAATAATATCTTGGCGTGTGTGCCTTCCGGCTAGACGAAGCAACAAAAAAAATTAACATCTGATTATCAAAAACAACTGCATACACGCCCACGATCAGAGCTTTTTGTTCAGGATCTCCCCTCCCCCCAACCAGTCCCTCAAGCGGGCGTGTAACTAACTACGTCACGGGGTCGGCTGTCGGCTGGGAAGATATGCTTCGTTGGGTAACGCAAACGTTTTTTTTTTCTCAACACTCTTCGTTCCGAGCCAGTCGACGGTAAAGCAGCGTATTTGCTTGGGCGCTATATTTCAATTTAAACCTTCCGGGAAGATTTCCGGGAACCGTACTGTTACCTGAGCGGAGCGCTATCGCCCTCGGTGAAGGTTCAAGCCGCCGATATGTTTACCTGTCAAACGGTTGATTATTAAGCTGAAAAAGTATCGCTAAGAAGCGTAAAGAAAAGGAGAGGGGCGGGGGAGAGGAGGTGAAGAGCGTCCGTTACACGGCGATGACCATGGAGAAGTTCCAATAAGGCCGGCTGTGATGCCTTTTTAGCGAAACCTCAGGCGACATGACACGGGGCGGGGCAGACAGGATCCATTTAATACGTGACCAGATTCTGTTACCAATTGTTTCATGGGGACTTTGTGATGGTGGAGGGGGGCAGGGGGCACCTACGCCCCCAACAAAGAACTCCCGTTCAAGAACCCAGTGCAGCTGACGAGTTAACTAAAAAAAAGCCGCAGATTCTCCAGTCCGTACGCGGTTTGCGCTCAGGCCGATAACCCCCGCCACAAAGCAAAAAGAAAGGAATATAACCGTTTTTTTTATTTTCCGACTCCGTCTCTGATGGAAAGCTCTACTCTCAATGGTGGATTTCCTTTTGCCTTATTTCAGTAATTTCGCTACCATTCAGGTGTACAAATTTCTTTTTAAAAATAAGACCCACTTCGTCTTCAAGTTCGCAATGTTATTCCCACCTTTCTTGCATCTCTCAAAATGCACAATGGCATTATGCTGAAAAATGATCCAGAATTCACAAGCCAACTAAACCACCTGATTTTTAAAAAGAAAAACAGGAATTTAAGTAGGAAATACCCGAGGAGTATTTTAATGCTTGTTGAGCTAAAGTTAGGGATGAAAAATTCGTGGGTTCATGACCTGCAGTTCAGACTTTACAAGTCTCTGTTTACGTGAGCAACTACGACTTGTTCATTGGTTTCTGTTACAATGAGCAAGCATTCTTACTGTTTGTTGAATGGGTTGCACACAAATGGCGTGTGGTGAACTGTTGCGAGGTAAGCTGTTGCTTGCTCACTTCTGTACATTCTAGGCTTACACAGCAGGAGTCGGTAAACAGAGAGCAGCCTAAGGAAATAGAATTCATTTCGACCACTCACAAGCGAGCAGCACGGGAACCATTACACGCGTCTTGTGGCGTCAGCTGCTGAGCTTCGCTTTGATGGTAGAAGTGTAAACTAGCAAGCAACAGGGCACCGCACAGAGCTAACGGCGCAGCAGTACGTGTTTTATGTTTGATCAAATTCTTCGGTGCATACTACGATCCCGCCACCTATCAGATTTTCGTGCATCACTATAGGACGTAAAAATGAGCAAAACACAAAAAATTGCAATGCATTACAAGAAAAGCCCACAAATAAGTTTTACTTTAATCCTTCGGGGATGGCTAATTTACTAGCACTGATTACAAGGTTGAAGTGAGCTTCCTATATTCTTCACTACAGCAATCCTATTGGCACTGGCTACACCGGACACGCCTACTGTAATCTGCAACCTTTATTATGGACTGGACGCCGACCAGTGGAGTCGCGCGTTGACAGTGTACCAACTATTGTATCGCAACAGATGTTACAGGTTTTACAATCCATTATGTTCATTTGAGAAACATTTAAAAATAACGGTTTTTTCTTCCAATTTGAAATGTTGATTAGTAGTAATTGTTTGCTTAGATTCCATCAAAGTCCAGCGAAACAGTAAAACTACGGAAGCGTGAATTTTGTCTTCAAGAGTAAATAGATTTCCATGTAAACGTAGTTACGAGTACATACGTGCGCACTCTCAAAACGGTTGAAAATAAACTCGATTATTTTTCATACAACTGCATTTGGTTTTCGTAAAAAACAAAAATTACATGTGGAGGACTTTTTCGGCGTTTCTTCTCCATACACAGGATGTTCCGTGACTCAACCGACATCCCTCGGCAGCTTGTCATACAGATAATTTGCAACAAAAAATGTCATATACACAAATAGGCTATGCAGCGCCATTTCAGGGTTACAGGGACGTAAATGCAACAAAAACACAAATTGGAATTACTGAATATCTTTAATGTAACTGACTACATGACTCACACGAGCTCTTCAAAATGTGCACCATCTGACCGTAAACAGGCTGCGATACGTTGTAGCCTACCATGACGTGTTGCCACTGCATGCCTGAAAGTTCATTTCTGAGTTGGTTAGTGGTGTTGGTTATCGCCTGTAGCAACTGGTCTCGTGTGTCTGAGCGCCATCCGCTGTTAACCCTACTCTTCAGGAAGCCCCAGAGTAAAAAGTTCAAGGGTAAAAGGTCTGGAGAGTGCGCCGGCCATGGGACTAGCCCACATCTTCCAGTCCACCTGCGCGGATACTCAGCTGCTGCACCACGCCCATTTCCGTCACAGTATCCGTAAACAAACACCATGTCTGCATACTCTGCACGTGTATACATTCCTGACATTGTTGCATAACCACTCGCCTTAACACACTAACAAAGACTGGCCACGCAACCACACTATCAGTGTCTGCTTACGGTCAGATTGGACACATCTTGAACAACTTGTGTGGGACTTACAACATGAATAGTTACATTCAAGGTATTCAGTCATTCCAATTTTTTTTTATTGCATTTAAGTCCCTGTAACTATGAAATGGAGCAGCATATCCAACTTGTGTATATGACATTTTTGGTTGCATATACTCTGTATAACACGCTGCCGAAGTATGTCTGTTGAGTCACGGAACATTCTGTATTTACTTTGCAAACTTTTTTTTGTTGAGTACCCTTGTCTGGCTGCTCCGTGTGTGAAAGGAGGACTACGGCGTAACGTATAACACAGTCAAGAATAAAATTTCTTCTCGCTGTGAAAGCAGCCAAAAAACCAAACTACAGCAGCTCCAGTACTGAGAACTTCACAAAGGTTAACCCGCAGGACTCTGGCGTCTTTTTTTTTTTTTGCCATCGTTAGTAAAATAAAAAAATTAAAAAAATGAAAAATTTGGAGTTCAGTGACTTGCAGAACTGACAATCTTGCGCATACCTGAGACACAGCTAAAGTGTAAAAGAAGCAAGAATATAAATTCCGCAAGTCTGGTCGATCCAGAAATAACATTCAAGAATGTTCTCGGTCTGTACACGCGGGCCACGGGCACGAGACTTGGTTGACCGGCGATTGATTTTTTTCCTAACCTACCCTAATTCTAAGTGTTCAGTGTGAGCCCGAGATAGGGAAGGGAGCTAAGTACGTGTTAGGGTTGACCCCCACACGCCTACACGGGAAGGAATTCATGCAAGGAGGTATGCATCGCGGCAGCGAAGGATTGGGCAGCCATGACCACGATTGGGACCATGACTACCTTTCTAGATGTACCTATAATTAAACTATAACTAAGGAGAGACAAGCCGGCATAAACACCGTAAAAAACCCTTTCGACAGGATATAATTAAAAATTGTTACACACATTAATATAAATGCGACAAAGTTCCCCGCGGAACCACCGCTGGTCTCTCCATCCTCCCCTCTAGGTGGCCGAAACCTATTAAAAGGTCATACCTAGAGTACTACTTTCTAACCGTTACATTTAACCCCTGCAAAGCAAAAGCCAAATCGGCGCTTAGAAATGCGACAGGAAGCAGAGAGGTCGGAACCATGCTCTTTATTAGGGGAAAAGCAATACTAGAATAGAGGGGGCGGGATATCTTCTTCTTGGTTGGCCGACGCCCTAGATGGGGACAGTCGCCGGGCGACGCGGACCGCTTGGAGGGCAACGGATGGGGTCGCGCCCACGGCAAGGTCGCGCCGTGACCACCTGGCTGCTGCGGCAGTATCTCCTGGACCACATCTCGGGCCGCCGCCACAGCTATTCCCCCCTCCCTTACCACAACTACCGGCCCACCTGCGGTACAGTTACACCATCGCCGCCCGCGCTCCAGCCAGTCAGCTGCACAGCCCAACACCGACTGCTGGCTGATTCATGACCTGTGCCACGCAACAGGTAAGCATACAGAAACGGAATGGTGCGGTGATTTCTTTGATCTAAACGAACTCGACGGCTCACTAGCCGCGCGAAACTATGGGAAAGAGCATTGACGCTGATTGGCTATGGATCGTTATGGAATATTCCCTATTAGCCGGACTGCCGTCTGACAAGTTAGTCTACAGGAACTGATTGGCGAACCACTTTCCGCCATAAGGCTGGCCGGTGAGGCCATTTTGCTGGCGTGTGTGGCTGAGTTCGCAGTTTTCTGTATTCTCAGCTACTCTGTGACTTAAGGGGAGCAACACTGCTCCGACGCTGACCTAGACAGCCGTAAGTGTGGAGGCCACCCCGGCCAAACCAAGGTGCTCACAGTGTGAGAGTCTCATTGTGTTGACATGGTGGACAAAGGCGAACGGAAGTGTCAAAATTTTCGGGTTCGGGTACGCCAACAGTCATTTTAGCCTAAATTTACCTGTGGTGATGGGACGTATCTTGATTCTCCTGTCCATTGCGGGGCCGTCTCCATAAATAATGGTCTAACGGCTGTAATAATTACTGTGTGGGGGACAACTTGGAGAGACAAATAGTTTACTTATGCCCCACGTATGAGTATTAGCCCCTGTACGAAAATGGGTCAACCCTGCTATGGTTTTCTAGCCAAGTGTAATGTATAAAGGCAGAACTGCACAATAAAAGTGCAACGGCCTGGGAGATATTCATAGCAATAAAATTAACATCAAACATTAGCTAACTGGCTGTTATTTAGCATATTGCAAACCATCGTTGAAGTTGCTGGTATTCCACACCAACAGAATTTCAATTACCTAGATAGACTTGCTCACAATCATGTTCTGTGCAACCCCCTGCATAGCTATACAACACTACATAACAAAACCGGAAGACATAGGAACTAACTATGTATTTATTTACAGCAATGGAAGGCTTCCAATTTTTAAGCAATAATTTAATGTGGAAAAATATCATAGAAGTAAACTGCCTGAAAGATTCATTCCTTGGTAGTGTTAAAAAAAATGCTAGGGATATGCACGCAGCAGCTGGACTAGGGTCTATAAATATGTCTCTCATTATCTCTTCTACACATGCCAATTAAGTGAATAGGGTATTTGAAAGTAAGAAAAATACCATTATCTAGACATCTTGAATGTTGCACACACTTAAAGTTTTGCAGAGTAAATAAAATTCAGTCAAAATAAAAGTCGCTAATGTTCTTACACTTGGCCGTTACAATAAATTACGTGCCTGTATAATTACATATTTAAAATGCTCCTGGCTAGCACAGTTTATGTTGGTAGAGCAATCAGATACTTATTTAAATCTCAGGCACTTCGTGACCACTGAAAAATGTCGGGAAATGATGCTGCTTACTTTAAAAGTTTATTAAACACTCTCACGTACGCGTAACTGTCACTGTACATTTAGGTTGGACCATATCTTATATAAATGTAAAGTTTCTCACACTTACTTTATATGTAGATCTGTTCTGACGGTAGTACTGTGTACCGTGGGCTTGTTACTCAAATTGCAATATACTTCTTCAGGTATGATTAACCTTAAAAGATTAAATTTATACTATTACCGTAGAACTAAGGCCTCACTGGCCTGCTGTCGTTGTTACCCACTTAATTCAAGATGGAGTATGGAACATTCCGTCACCATCCATTATCGGCAACGGTTAAATATTCAAATTAATACAGAGTACATAGGGCTTACCAAGGGTGCTTTCCAATACCGTGACTATTCAAAAGGTGCGCCCAAACATTGCCAACTTGCACACAATCAACAAGTTACTTGAAACATGATAAAACAAAATAAATTTATAACAATTCACACATGGAAAATTAACATTTCAGCTGCTGCGTGTACATTAATATTACACAGAATTAAGAAATTAAAGTTACAACATAACAATATTACATGTAAAACATATGACATTCATAATATTGTTTACAAAATAAACGTGCACGTACTAAGATTATAAATTTGGAGATCCACTCGCTGGCTCATCGTTACCCTCGGGGCAGCCGGGGAATGATTGACGGCTGTGAAACCTGGCTGGCGTCACAACCTCTCCTTCTCGCCCGGCTGGAGAAGTCGACGAGTGTAGAGGTCGCGCAAGAATATTCTGAGAAGAACGACCCTCGGCGCAACGCGGCATTTAGAGAAATTTCTGGGCGATGGCATACGAGCCTATAAATACAAACCACAGCTGGACTGTCGGCAGTCTTTTGCGGAGGCCATCTGGCTGAGTGCGGTAGGCGAAGCCGAGTGCGGACGACGACGGGAGACTGCGAGACAACGGCAGACGAGGTGTTTGTGGCGTGAATGGACAAGCGCGCGGGATACCCAAAGAGTGAAGTCTACTGTGCATGAGGGCGATCGGAGAACTCTAGAACTGGTGGGATCTATACGAAACTGAGGTGGAACTTAATAACGTGTGATACGGACTTCGTTGTAAATATTGAAACTGTTAAATACGGACGCATAATCTATCAAATAACTGAATAGGTTTTGATACAATACCTACTGGGACTGATTTTTAATTATTTAATTACGTTAATTTCTTTGAGGTAGTTGCAAATTGTATTGATTGAAGTCATCAATTGTAAACAGCACGTGATATCAATTAATTGTGAGATGTCGAGTCAAACGAATTTCGTTTGTAATTATTGTAAATAAATTTATGAAATTATAATTAACTCTTTTATTTAATTAAGACCACCATCCCTTAACGAATTTGGTTTAAACAGCACAATGACTTTCGAGAGAAAATTGTAATAACATGTTCATTCTGCACGTGCGAAACAGTTTTCTTCTGCCACGTTCGCATCAGGGCTACTTGTAAACCCTATTACTGACCGGTTTCACTTCGTTTCCATCGAATCAACTGACGAGAGTTGAGAGGTTTTTTGGTGCGTAACAACGAGGTCTCAAGCGCCGGTGAGGGTGGAACAAGGTGGAGAAAGAGCAGTGGCGGCACGCGAGAGTGACTGGGTGGCAGGGGAGGGGGCAGTGCCCTCAGATAACCCGCCGAACGTCCGCCACGTTACCCACACACAAAAGCACACGTGACCCCGCCGGGAACAGAACGCGATTCGACTCGGTGAACGCGAGCAGTCTGACCACTGCTCCACCGCGGCGCACTCACATGAATCAGAGGCTACACACGGAGCTAGGAATCTTCACAAGCAACAATAATTAATTATGAGATACGCAAAAATCGGGTAGCACGCGGTTGCGTCTACATTTTTAATACATGTTCATACCCGTGATCCTTTTTTTGAACTGTTCACAATTAATTTTATGCGTCTTTATGGACATTGAGGCAACAGTGGACACGTGCATTTTTAAGTGTACTAGCAGAAATTTTTAAAAGAATATCCACATATTTACACTCACGAAAGTATATACATATAATTACTGTCCATTTTGAACACACAACCACAATCTGTTTTTTTTTTTGTGTGTGTGAAGACAACCAAAACATTAAAACATGGTTTGCTAACACTACCAACAGACGTCAGAAATGTGACAAAATTATATTGGCTACAAATAATATCAACATACGTATTAAATTGTCAATCACTTTCGCACGTCTCAGGTCGTGTGAATGTTCTATTGTTATGACAGATGCTGTGTGTATATGCTTTTAATTGTGAGCCAACCCTTACGGACGTACTTCTTTTTAATTTGAATTTCCAACAGACCGCCCTTTTTCTTGGATAAAATACTTCGACCAACATGAATATGTTACAGCTTCATTAAAACCAGGTGTTCTAACCTTGAACCATATCCACGTTGCGGTATAATACTGGAACACGGAGAGTGGCTACTGCGCAGCTTACGTAAACTTTCTAAAGGCTGTTCACGATAAAGTGAGCACTTTTTTGAAATAAACCTTACAAAAAATCACTGCCCCTACCTGCATATGTTTTAACGGGCGCACTGAGTGACATGCGCCCAGTAATGTTGGTAACGAATGGATGGGGAATTGTTCCGTATCTTAACGTCGAATGAAAAGTGTTAAGCAGCGATTTCTGATAACAAAATATTTGTTTCGCTTGCCATCTTTTTTAATAAATCGAAGTGTAAAAATGAGCAGATTTGTTAAATATTTACTTTTCTAATAATTGCACAGTTTCACTTTACCGACGAATGAATAAAGTTCTGAGGCCCTAGACAATGTTAATTTTACATAAGGCGGTAGAATACACAACGTGTATACAAGTAGATACTAAGCAGGGCTTTGAAAAGTGCTCATTTTATTGTGAATAGCCTATATAGGCTGTTCACGGTAAAATTAGCACTTTTGAAAGGCCTCCTTAAGATCTACTTGGATGCACGTTGTGTATTATTCCGCCTTACGTAAAATTAACATTAGCATGGCCTCATCACGGTATCCATGCGTCGGTCAAGTGGAACTGTGAAATTATTAGAAAAGTATATATTTTTCTAACTTTCTCATTTTTATATTTCGATGCATTAAAAAACATAAAGGGAAAGAAATAATATAAGTTGTCACAAATGGTTACCTAACACTTTTTATTCGACGTTAAGATATGGAACTACTTCCCATCCATCGCTACCAACTTTAGTGGGCGCAGTCAATTAGTGCGCCCGTTAAAAAACATAAGCAGGCAGGGGCATTGATTTTTTTTCTAAGGTTGATTTCATAAATGCTAACTTTATCGTGAACAGCCTTAACTCAATTTTCCTGCACGGGTGCAGCATTGCAAAGCGAAGTGCAGGCAGGATGCAGGGAGCGGCGTCCCTGGGCGGGGGATCTTTGTTCCTGGGCGCGAGGAACGTCCCACTATGACCGGCGGGCTGGGCCCACATGTCGCCGCGCCGGCTGGTGACTCACCCCCGGGGCCACCAGATGTGCGCCGTAGGTCGGCCAGATGTCCGCGAACAATGCCTCCGCGAGGGCAACTCCCCCTCTCCACCCCGCGGCATCATCACCGCTCACACACGCCACTCCCGCCAATTTACTCACATCGCTACGTATAAGCTGTTCCCCGTCAACTCACCACTTTTGGAAGCCCTGCTTGAGGTTGGAGTAGAATGACTACCAATGGGGCACTCCTTCCGACTGACAGAACTCAGTACAAAATAGTACAAATATAACCGAAGTTGTCAGGAAACTACGGTTCAATTTGCATACATCTGAAAGAAAAAAGCATATATTTTGTAACACTGGAAAATATTTTGGTAGAAGTTATTTATTTTAATGTTTTTTTAAAAATTACCTAAGAGTCCATTTTTAATTACAGTTTAGGTGTATGTGTATTCTGGATACTTCATAATATACATTGTCCAACCACCCTACCCCAACCCCTTCATCTAGCCAGTTTATAATAGTTACCATAACTGTATGTAAATTGCAATAGAAACTATAAATAATACATAAATTATAAATAATTAGTTACTTTCAGTTATGAAAGTTATAAATTTATTTATAACTAACATAAATGCGTATAAAATTAATTATTGAAAATATTTGTAAATATTATTGCCAATGTTTATTACATACAGTAAAGTTAATATAATTATTATTATGATCTTCCTTGAATAACGTTTTCTTGGGAAATGTGCTTTCTAAGGCATCCAGCATGTAAATATACTGTTACAATTTCTCTCTCTAGCAGTTAAGTAGGCCATACCAAGTTCGTTAAGGGATGGAGGTCTTGATTAAATAAAATAATTAATTATAATTTTCTATTTTTATTTACAATAACTACAGCAAAAATTCTCTCAACTCAACTTCGCACAAGAAAAGGATATCACTAACTGTTCACAATTGACACCAATTAATAAAATCTATAATTACGACAAAGACATTAATAAAATTAAATAATTAAAGATCAGTCCCAATAGACAGTGTACCAAACTATTCAATTATTTTATAATTAATGCGTCCATATTTGACAGCTCGAATATTTACAATAAAATCCGCATTACACTTCCATTCAGTCCCACCTCAGTTCAGTCCATGTCCTGCCAGTCGCAATGTTCTAGAGTCCTCCAAGCGCCCTCACGCACAGTAGGCTTCACTCGTCGGTTTCACACCCTCTTGTCCATTTACGCCACGAACACCTTGCTCGCTGTCGTCCCGCTATCTCCATTCGTCGTCCACACTTCTCTTCGCTCGCGCACACTCGGCCAGATGGCCTCCGTCAAAGACTGCCGGCCGCTGGGTTGTGGCAGTATATATAGTGTCTTAGGCCGCCACCTAGAATATTCCTCAGCTCGTGTGAGGGCCTAGGCGCCAACCAATCGCACCAGAACATTCTTGAGTCGTTGCCAGACCCGTCGAAACCTCCAACAGGGGAGAGGGGCCGTGACGGAAGCAAGGCGCTGAGCAGCGCGACAGCCCGACGGCCGCTGTCCATTATTCACGGGTTTCCCAAAAAAGGGGGCCAGGAGGCAACAAGCGTGTCAGCCCGTGGAGAGGAGGGCTGAGGTTGGTCCACCGCCACAGCGCCGGGCGGCAGCGCGTAACAATACTAACAATTTTGAATTGGAAAAGGCTGTTATTAATTCATTTTTAATACTGATAAACACGTAAATTCTATAAAATTATATTTCACTGTCACAACATACAGTATGTGCTTTTTTTCTCTTTCATGTGCAAAGTAGATCGTACTTTTCTGACAATCTTGTTAGTTTATGAAGTAGTTTTTACTGAAATCCTGTACATTCGGGTGCAGTTCCCAACTGGAAGACAATTTATCCTACCTTTATTGATTTACTCGTATGCACATTGTGTATTCTTCCACCATATGTCGAATTAACGTTGTCGTGGGCCTGATCACCTTATTCATGCGTCGATCAAGACTAAAGAAAATATTTCAGCATTCACAAACATTTACGTAACACTTTTATTCAACGTTGAGATATGGGACTACTCGTCTATCGTTACTAACTTTACTGGGCCAAATCCAGTGTCACGTCTTAAAAAACATGCAGCTAGGGTCAGTAAAATATTTCTAAGGCTTATTTTAAATGTGCTTAATTACCCGTGACAGCCTCCCGGACCTTTTGTTTGGCTACCGAGTGATGGAAAAAAATAATCTTTTTTGTTTTGGCTACCAACTGTCAAGTATATTGCCAGTCACTGATTGACGAACGTTGTCCTGACACGTTGCTGCGTAGTGACGCCATCTTGTTAGCGCATGCGGCTGGGGTTTGCGGCGGCGGGAATAAGATACTGTTTCACCTACAGTATGCCTTCAGTACTCTTCACTAAAGCTAGACAGAGCAACACAGATGGCTGTGGAGCCTCAGCCTGCTAGTCACTGAAACGTTCCTTAAAAAAATAGCTTCCGTTTTGACGACCGAGAAAAGAACATTACGTTTATCTGGTATTGCATACAAGGGCATCCTCAACACTCACATCATTATAGGCCACAAGAAATTGAAAACCAAATTGAATAAGCTTCATATTAAGCCTCTTGTGAGAAGAAGAAGAAAAACCGACGTAATAGTCTAGACAATTACACGTTTGTGTTATTTGTGGGACAGGGAATGCTTGGGCGTTGAGAAAAATCTAACGACTAAGTTACAACGTGTGACTCCAGCCTACAAAGGAAAATAGTTTCTCACAGAGGCTCCAACCAGCATATAAACAAATGTCAGCGGATCGAGTGTTTACACAATTTGTTCAGGTTAGCCAATTGCAAATCAAATAATTTATCATTTAATTGGAGTTTACCTTGTTTTAAGCTGTTCGACCAACTCCGAAACACTAAATACTTACTACGCTTAGGCTTACGTCTGCAAACAGCTTATACATGTAAATTTAACACGAAACTTCGAGACCGCAAGGTAGTGATTAACCTGGTGAACTCGTAAATGTAAATTACTAACTACAAAATGTACGGGGGAACTTCGCGGGGCTCAATGATCGAGCATTGTGTAGTTATGAAATTGGCTATCCTGATTCGCACTCGACATGACGAAAGTTCAGTTCCGGCCATACAGTTGATTCGTATTTCAGGGGGTACGGTCGGTAGACACAGCACTTCTGAACATAACCAAAATTCAAAACCTGCAATTTTATGTTTTAATTATTTCCCACTTCAGAAAATGGCAGCGCAGGTCCTTAAAACTCGTTTCCACATCATTCGCCTGCCGCCACAACCGCTGTATAAGGAGAGTGGAGCGATCGCCATCAACGAAGAGGAGCGAGTGTGTACGCTCATTCCGCGAGCTAACAGCAGTGCTGTGAGCAAGCGGCGTATCTTATGAAGACATGGCGGACGTTATCTGCGATCGGAACTGCACTTCATGCTTCGCTTGCCGGCCGCGCGCGAGTGCATTCACATTCCCTCCTTGCCGCGACGCGCCGCCACCGTAGTTTTATTGCGTCTGCGCGGGGCGCACCCTTTGTGCCCCCTCCCCTTTCCGCCCGATCTATAGTAGGCATGGGTGCCAGCCAAGGTCGATTCCCCCCCCCCCCACCACACACACACACACACACACACACACACACACATATATATATATATATATATATATATATATATATATATATATATATATATATATATATATATATGAGAGTGTATATGTATGTGTGCGTGTGTGTGTGTGTGTATATATATATATATATATATATATATATATATATATATATACACACACACACACACACACGCACACATACATATAAACTCTCATAGGTTATTCACGACAAAATGAACACTTTTGAAATCCCTCTCATTTGGAATAATAGACAATAAATATATTTTATTTTAGTTTTAGACGTTAACTTTCAAGCGTGGTGGAATATTCACACTGTATTTCTTACTCATATGGCAGAATTTATTTTAAAACTTGGTTAAAGGTTAAAAAGTGACTGAAAGGAAAAAGTAACTAGGGCCTCAAAAGTGCTCACTTTATCGTGAACAGCCTATACTTACGTGTGTTATGTAACAAACACCTACCATTTGGTCCGGTGATTAGGACACCTAACTGGTATCGATCATGATTCCCTCGCCCACATTTAGGAAATGATTCTTCTTGGGTTCAGGATCGGGGTGTTGTGCTGCTATTAGGTCTTCACAATGCAGAAAGTAACGACAAACTACCACTAAATGAGAATGCCCTGACATCGTCATCCAATTTTCTGGTGTTCAGCACTAACAACGGTCGTTTGCACATATTTACGGCACAACTGACAAAACGGGAAAATCCTTAAAGTGCAGTACAAATATTCAAACTTGTGTGAAGTGCGTTATACTGACGTTTATAGACATTTAAAAAGCCTGAAATCACCGTGACGATAAGGTAATAGAAGAGACAGATCCGTCACACTCCCGACGGCATCTTGACTGGGGCTTACCTTACCCCCACTCACTAATAATCCACTTCATTACAACATAAGCGCCAATTTATAAGCAAAGATTCCGCATTCAGCAAAAAAAAAAAAAAAAAAAAACTATTCACTGAAACACGATTTTAAACAACTGTTGCTAGAGACTATCATTTTTTTTACTTATTTACGTGGTATCCTGCTGGACTAAGCAGCTATCCACTGTCGAAACCCACTTGTCTGCTCGATTGTACCACACGGAGTTAGTGCCAAATGTTTTCCATTGGTCCATCATCCAAGATGTGAAACTTAATTGGAGTTTCAACCACAGAAGTTAAATAACCGCATATGATCGCGACACCTAGCCTGTTGCCTCGCAGTGCTGCAGGGAAAAGCAGTACCGGTAGGTTGGCAGAATGCCTCCCTGAGATTGGCAGCACTCGCCGACCCCTTGCCCCACTGTCGTGGCTTTTGCGCCGCGCGGATCTCGCCCGCGGCCCATCTGGAGCAGACGACAATTCCCTGTCTTCTCACCACGTCTTTCCTGTGCCTCGTGGCAATGACACATACGCCATCTCCTCCGTGGTCGCGGCCAGATCACGGGCTTCTGGGTTCGAATCTCTCTCACAGGCAGTACTTGTGTTTTATCTGTTTTCACACGCTGTTTATGTTGATTTAGCATATACGTTAACTCCCACCTACCGGATTACTTTATCGCCATAAGACGGGACCAAACAGCAACTAATCCTGTGCTGTTAACGAATCAATCAAAGACGCGCTCGCTCTTGCCTTCTTGAGCAAGAAACCCTCTTCTGGGAACAGGCAGACTGCAAACTAGTATACCGAAAAAAATTTGTTAGGACCAACAAAACCGGCGTAAAAAGTTAAAAATATGTTTGCAAAAGTTCGTAATACAAAAAAATGCTACTGCCGAAGGTATAGTGTTGACTATTTTGAGTTCTTTTAACAAGCAACATACGTTAAATAAGTACATTAAAAATATTTTTTAACTAACAGGTAAATAATTGTCTATAGGTTGTTCGTTATTAAGTGAGTACTTTCGAAAACCCCTTGATATTCTACTTTCATGTCCAATTCATGTTCTCTCATCATGTGCAAAATTAACAATGCCATAGAAGCGATAACTGTATGCATACGTCGATCAAATAAAAGGGTTAAGTGGAATTGGTGTTATCGTTGTCAATTTTACTATTACGACGATGCTGACTCTAATGTGCATTAAACAGTATGTACACAAACAGATAAAATAAATTCACTGACCACTAATTAAAAACACTACACTTTCACTAAAATGTTAATATATGGAATTACTTTTACTTATTCACTGGCAACTAATGGCAGAACTTCAATCAGCGCGTCCGTTGAAGCAGGTGTAGTTACGGACAGAGGAATTTTTTTTTCAGAGGTTGGTAAATCACATACACGTACTTGTGGGGGTGTCTTTGAGACGTCGGTAACAATCTCGTAAAAAAAAAGTTTTCTCGGCTTTGTGTTCTAATACAACGGAAAAGAGGAGAAATTAAAACAAAAAAAAAGTGAATGTTACTGACGAAGTCGATACGCTATTTTATTCTAACAGTGGGAGTAATTTTCTGAACAAGAATACTGATATTTACAGTACTTTGAGAACGAAGGAGGAGAAGAAACTAAGAGGGATAGCTGTAAATGAAGAAGTCCAGAGATTTGTCGAAATTAAGACTCAGTTTTTTTGCAAAAATTCTTCGTCTTCGCGTCATGATTTCGGATTCACAGTATTACCGACAATGTACGATTATAGAAAATTTACATTTGACGAGTTGTTTAATATTTTCGTGAGTAATTGTGATTTTGTATTATCTGCTTGTTGTAAAAAGTCAGGAACATATTTACATTTTATCAATAAGTTCCCGCCTTTTGAAAACAGGAAATAACTCACAGTCAAAATTAGATACAAACGTATTAATCAACTGGTAAATTATAAATTTTCTATAATAAAACATTTCCAATAATAGCTCCGAAACTGAAATTATGTCACGAAAATGAATTTCAGCGAAATGTGTAAAGCCGGGCCTTAACTTGTTTATTTATATTGCTTTTATTTTTATACAATGTGAAAGAGGACGCGGGGTAAGCTCTCAGATATTAAAATAATCTGAAATCGCATCTCAAATATCTACAAACTGGTGTGGGTGGGAACCCATTACTTACCCGGGATTCGAACCCGCGGAATAGGCGGTCGCTGAGAGTCTAAATCTTCGTACGTTAAAAGTTATAGTTGATTTACATTTCGAAAGCGACAGAAAGATTGAACTCCAATTGCCTAAAGCGTTTGACGCAATCGCTCCGAGTCCAGCCCGCATCTTAGGACTGTGCGATGCGGAGGACCCAATTCACGATCGTAGAACAACCAAACCCACAGAAGCCAATATGCCATATGTAACCCAAAAAGCAGCCGTACGTGCCAGGCACATGGTATCATTTGACTGCAATGTGGGCGGACGTCATTCGCCAATCGTTTTCTATACACGACCTTGCCAGACACCGGCCCAATCAATAGGGAAGCTTCCCCTGCACGGCATAACCTGTCAGACACGAGGCCTATTTCAGATCACCATGAAGCCGGTATGTTGTAAAGGTTGGGTTATAACTCAGTACTAAGGAATTAAAACTTTAATTATTACCTGATAAGTACGATCCACGTAAAATGAGTTTAGCAATTAACGACTGTCTAGCAACTGTTAAATACAGCCACTCACAATCGTGGAAAATAAAACAGCCGATGTAGTCATGAAAATGGACGTAAGTGAAGATTATTACAGAATTCATAGTTATTTATGGTTACTACTTCTTTAATCGTTCTGAAAACCTCGCGATATTTTATACAAATGGGGTAGCGAAACCATTGTTGGGCAATTAGGCCAATAAATCGTAGCAAGTCAAATAAAAACGAATTTACTATCCTCTTCCAAAAATTAAAATATAGAGAGGAACAGTTCGTTTCGTACCCACACAAAAATTATTGTACCTGGTTTATAATCAATAAGTATACGATCTTCAGAAGACACGCACAACATTTGCAAACATTTGTAGTTAAATAATTCACCGTACACTCTAAAAAAAATTTGTAATTTTTACTGAGAAATTATTTGTGATTTTTCAAATGCATGTAACAGTACAAAGATTTTTCTTGTAAAACTACTCGTTTGTAAAACTACAAGGTCTATGTTTGTAATAGACTTTAGAAAATTTTTGTACTATACTGAGCCGTATCCACAAGCTTCAGCAAAATGGAGCACATTCAACAACGTAAAACCGTACAAAGCTGTTTGTGCAAAAACTATGGGTGCAAGAAGAAATGTATTGCAAGTTTGAATTACGTAAAACACTTAAAACATATCAAATAATCATAATAAAACGAAAAGTTCAATAAAACGGGACCGTATTATTAATTATTTATTAGTGTTTCCTAGCTAAACGTAACTCATAAATCGTTGTTAAGAGGCGTCAAAATCTCTTAACTTAACAACTGAAATCTTGTTTTTAAAAAATCGGTATAACGCAATTATTATTTTGTATGTACTTATACGTATATTTACAGTAAAAATAAACATTAATACCGTAAGTCATGTTGGCCTTGTGGATAAATGTGCGGACTAGTAATATAAGGGGTGTTAGTTCTATTCCCCGTGCCGGCGAGGTGCAATATTTTTGTCAATTACGTCTGGGATATTTTTCTTTAGTTCTCTGTTACTAATTTATTACATTTGTTTTTTAGAAGAAGAAGAAAAAAAGCAATTTTTTTACACTTTTCAATGATGTCAGTTGTAATACAAGGCTACCATTAGTAATATTACAAAGAAATGTTTTGCAGATTTTACAATAAAACTCTTTGTAGTTTTACAAAGGGTTTTCTTGGCAACTGGGTTTCCAAGGGCTTTAGGTTGCCACATTATTATTTATTGACTACAGCTACATGTGTGAAAAGCCTTTCAAAACTTAATTCGATTTCAATTGGATTTAATCCCTTTAATTGCACACCAGCACATTCTGGATTCATTAAGTTGAATTCAATTGGTCGAACTCAATAAAATATTCGATGGTGTGAAATGTCTCTCAGTCGTGAAGAACTGGCGCTGGCTTGTGGTCGCACCCGGCAGCTGGCTAATTACCTGAGTGAGGGACGCAGGAGGTACCCAGCTACCCGGCTGCTCTCCGCACTGCCGCCGAGTTAAAGCAATTACGACGAGCTCGCTTCGCTCCAGACTCTTCATTCCCCGTACGTGCGTGCAAATTGCGCCAAAGTGTTGCACCATTGGCTACTGCCGGAGCGGCTTGCTGTGCCCTCGAGATTACAGCCCACAGTCAGCTCTTCTGGGAGTTGTTTTCCAACAAGGATTACATTACCTCGCTCATCCCCGCTACGCGCAAGGAGCTGAACGTGCAGTGTTCTCAACGTATCGCGTGTTCCGATGGAACTTTAAGCGCTGGCCATATCATGTTATTGGTGGCAAGCGTGTAGCAAGGTTAAATGCAGGCTCCTATCGTAGTTTCATTCGGGTCTGAAATAATGTTTATAACATGCGTGATATCTTCAAAGTATCACGCTGTCCTCGTCTGGAATATGTTCTCGTTTCGTATGAAAACATATTTAGAACACATTAAACAGTTCTCCTCGCGGACTCCTACACTGCACGCGGGCGCCGTTCTACCTGGCTATGCGCGGTTCCGGCGCTGAGGAGAGTGACCCATTTCGACCCCCTCCCCCCTTTTTTTTCCAGGTAGGCCCACTCACCGCTGCGTCTCGTTGCGAAATGAGTGACAGACGACCGGGTTGGCGCCACAGCCTCTCCTCCCCCTTCCGGAGGAGTCGTCGACTTGAGAGGATGAGCAAGAATATTATAGTAATATCCGTCCTCGGCGCAACCCGAAATTTAGATAAGTTTCTGGACCAAAACAGAGGACACTATAATAACCCCCCGCAGCCGGAGAGCAATCAGTCTTTGCGGTAGCCATTTGGCTGAAGTGTGGTGATCGGTAAAAAGTCTGGTGAAGCGAGGGATATCAGTGGAGAGGACGGACGACGGCAGACGAGCCTGTGTGGCGTGGGCGGACGAGGCGGCACAGTACCCGACAGCTCAGACTACTCTAGACCATTCCGGACTGGTGGAATGGGGACTTTTATTAAAGTAGGGCTATATGACTTTACCGTAAATATTAAAACTGTCAAACATGGAGATTTTATTTGTAAAATAACTCAGTAGGTTCTGATACACTCCCGGAACTGATTTTAGTTTTTTTTTTTCTCGATGTTATTGCAAATAGTATTGATTAAATTCATTAATTGTGAATAGCAAGTGATAGCCATTTATTGTGAGATAATAAGGGACCCACCTGTTTGGAGGGTTTTTTTTCCCGCGTTTTAGGCCGAGAAGCACAAGAGCTATAAGGGCTACACTGGCACGCGCCACAAGTATGCCATTGCCGCTAGGCGCAGGGCTCTGAACTGGCGTGCAGCGTTCTCGTTGTTCTACTTGTTCGGACTTTAAGCGGTAACCCTATAATTTTATTGATGAGACGTCTGTAGAAAGGTTTCGTGCGTGTCGTTCGAGTACTTTTGTGTGTATATGAAGCGTATGTTTTGATGTACAGCGCTTTGAAAAAGCCGTTTTTAACCACGCTGGATTTCTCTGAGATTGTATTTTCAATGTGCGTAACGTCTTAAAAGTATACGACAGGCAAAGTCTGAAGGGTGTGTTCTGTTCGTAGGTCAGCAAACTGGACGCACGTTTTATAGTTTCGTTGGATTTCAAACACACCGCAACCAAGTTCGAGCGACAGGCAGGCCCCTTAGGTCGAAATTATTTTCTTTGTAGCGTCTGTAAATAAATTAGGAAATTATTATTAACTGTTTTATATAATTAAGACCTGCAATCCTAGCCTGGCAAAGCCCACTGACATTAAGAAATTGTAACAATCGTTTCGTCAGAAAATAGGTATTTCAAACATTATGCAAGCAGGGTCAAGCTTCAGGTAGGCGACAACCTTAAGCAAGAGAACACTGAGTGCAATCTACATAGGTGCCCGCATCGATATTCCGGTCGTCTTTACGCGCGAGGTACTCTGAACTGACGTGCTGTCTTTCTCGTTGACTCGCCTCTATAGCACTTTCGGTGGTAACCACCCTATCATTTTATGAGGTAAAGACTGTTCACGATATAATGGGCACTTTTGAAATTAACCTTACAAAAAAAGTCACTGCCCTTAACTACATATATTTTAATGAGTGCACTGAGTGACATGCAACCAGTAAAGTTGGTAACGATGAATGGAAAGTAATTCCGTGTCTTAGTGCCAATAAAAAGTGTTAGGTAACCATTTGTGATAACGTAAATTATTTCTTTCGTTATGTTTATTTTAATGCATCGAAGAGTAAAAATGAACAGATTTGCAAAAATATTTACTTTTCTAGTAATTCTACAGTTTAAATTGATCGACGCACGAATAAAGTGATGACGCCCACGGCAATGTTAATTTTACATAAGGCGGAAGAACACACAACGTGCATACAAGTATATCTTAAGCAGGGCTTTCGAAAGTACTCATTATACCGTGAACAGCCTATAGCAACGTATTTTCGAGAGAAGGCATTTACTAAACTTACTGGGCTAATCAGAATTTAGTTACCACAGACACTGAACGTCCGTGATTCGCTATATTCAAGGGGGCAATATTACTTCCATCTTGGATTGATATTTGTTTTACCGTAGGTCGATATTTAGGTAGGGTTTAACGTCTCGTCGACAGCGAGGTCATTAGAGACAGATGTTTCATTGTAGTTTATTTTTCAAACGAAATATTTGAAAACGACGGCTGTCGTGGCGTAGAATATAAGATATATTTTCAAGTCCATACGTTGTTTTTGTTGCCGGTGTAACTGTAATGAACAATTTCAGTCTCACATGAGAAAATACAGGCTGAAGTCAGCCCACTCTGGTTTCAGAAATTATGTAAAGTAGTTCGGTGTGTAATGATAATAAGGCTTGAATTTTAATATGAAATCTTCCGAGTGAGATATAACGAGGTATAAATGAACACAAGATGGCGATATACTACCGCCTTGAGTAGCTTTTACCCAAAGTGTCAATGAAATACTTGATTGTATTAGCCTTGTATCACTCAAAATACACATTGAAGAATGAAAGAGAAAACGAAAACAAGCATTCGGACGTGAAAAATGACTGGCATTCATACGCAGATACCGGTCAAAAATATTGCACGCTTTACAAATGAGAACCATACGACTGAAGATCTGAGTCATGTTTGGACGCCCCAATCTAGCCACTAAGCTACTGCGGCCCAACTTGATCTATATCTATCCACTGTGTCACTGCGGCCCCACTTGGAGTAACTCTAGCCACTGGGCCACTACGGCTTTTTGGAAGGTAAGGAGGACAGCCCATAGACTAAAAAGAAAAGAGAAATGACGGCATTTTCTTAACAGTGCTTTTTTTTATGCAGTAATCCTAACAAAATCTTAATCCAATACTTATTTACATCCCTGATAATCATTTTTTCCGGAACTGTTTGAAATATCTCGATGAAACAAAGACTAAGTTGGTCCTGGTGTTATTACCTATAGACTGTGTAAATTTGATATCAATACGTTTAGTAGTTTTTTAGTTAAATCCGGTCGGACAGATAGACAGACAGACACGGAAAAAATTAACAACAGATATGGCTTAGTAGGCAATTATATATATGAAAAATTAATTAAAAGTGAAAAAATCGAAAATCACAGACAGACACTTCTATTTTATTTAGAAGTATAGATAATGTTTGTAAATATTTTTAGTAAATGAACTGTATGGATATCTATTTCAGCCACGAAAATTAAAATTTTATAACTGAAATGGATGTGCATAAAATCAACTATTAAAGATATTAGTAAATATTATTTATATTTTATTATTGGGGTCTACAAAAACCAGAGTCCTGCTTGGTAAAGATTTTTTACAAAATGTGATTTTTTAAGCATTCAAAATGGAAATACGCTTAAGTTTGAAATAAAAAATAAATTCTTATGGACAGATATTTAAAAAAAATTCAAATAAGTAAATTCTAGCAAGATATTCTACAATATTATGCAATAAATGCATTTTTATTTCATATTTTCGTACAATTTTGATAGTGTGTGTACTAGTTTTTAATGAGTTTTGCAAGCTACGGGACGATGACACATTGCAATCGCGTGCCAATGTTTTCATCTTCGCCTTTACCTTTGTGCGTTAGGAACAGGAAACACCTGCAGGTAGGCGGGTCGGCGACAGGCCACTCGCTACCTGTTTGGCAACGTCGGCACCCGAATTCGGGGACGGGCCGATTGTTTTTAGTGGCGGCCACGAACTCTTGAAGCTCGTCGGAGATTGTATTTCCACAGTAGCAGCACAGCGCGACTCACCGACAAAAAACACTATAGTTGAATGCGACCGCCAACTATTGTACTGTTTTTCTCTTCTGCTCGTGCAATTTTTTACATATTTGAAATAATATAATAAATCAAAGACAGTATCTCTTCGTTTAAATTCCTGAGTTTTGCTCAACTTTACTGAACTTGGTGGAATTTTTCAGATTTTACAACAAACATTGTAGCAGAAAACGGTAACTAGGTTTAGTTCAATACGTATCTCGAAATAAAATTTGTTTTTAAACTGTTGAGCGTTTGTTCAAGAAACAGATGACTAATTACAAAAAAAAGTGAGTGAGTAAAGAAATTTGGGCGGCTATTAATAGAGAGGTCTTGAGAGCCGATGAGCGTGATTGAGGTGAGTATGGAGCTGCGCCGGAGTGGGGGGGCGGGGGGAATGGGAGATCACTACGAAGGCCCGTCGACCAGCGGCATCGTCCGGCAAGATTCCCTCATATGAGAGTCCGGGAGTGGCCCAGCCTGGGATCGAGCCCGATTCACCTTGGTGGGAGGTGAGCGGGCTAATCGCTCAGCCACCGAGGCCTCCTACAAAAAAAGTACATTTTATTCTACACTCGTATAAGAAAATATAACATGGAATTAGAACTTTTCTTGAAGTTTTTGAAAGTAAAAACTCATCACATAATAGCAAACGTTTGTTGTAAAAATGCGCATGTCTACAAGAGAAACAACTGATTAGAAGTAGCTATATAAAACACGTTGCACTGAGAGAAAATATAGTTACATGTACCAAATATATTAGCTTCAAGACTATTTGTTTACGTTTCTCTACACAAACAATTTTTCTCTTGTTTCAAACTTCTGCTATTTGTTCCTCTGAGACAAATAAAACATTTAGAAATAATTTGTTAATCAAAAAAAAAAAAAAAAATTTGGGTGTTTTACCTAATTTCTGGCTGCGAGAAAATCAGGTGGGTCCAGTGTGAACATTATTTGGTTCGCTGTAGAATAATAGGGCCACTTGTTGCCTTGGTTCGAACACACAGCTCGAAAGTTTACTTATAATTCCTGGTTTAGTACTATAAAAATATTTGTTAGTGTATTTAGTGACACTTATAACTGGTAATATGAACTATTTCAAAGAAACCGTTTTAAAAGAAAAAAACAATAAAAATAGACAAACTGAAATAATATATGACGTAACTACCATGTGTTTAATAGTTACAAAAATAAAACCATTCTTGCGTAATAATAAATAATTTTCACCCAGATCGCTAAGGCGTAAACTTCCTTTACGGTTCCGCTTTCGAATCTCAACTAATGTATTTCTTATAATAAATAAAAACGAAACTGTAAAGTACGTACAACAATAAGAAAGTTCAGTTGCACCAACCAAATCTTACACGTATTGGGTAGCCAAATGAGAACAAATGAATAATTTTATCACAGCTATATTGTCCATAAATACATATTTAATTAATTCTGTATTATTCAACAAAACGTTTTTCTTAGTGTGTAGGCTGATGAACAATTAAAGTTTAAATCAATAACTACGGACGTCTATAGATGCTTGCCAAGTTCGGCTATGTTCGATATAAGTATTACTCAAACAGAAATGCAACCAAATATATATATTTTTTTCAGTTAAAAATCTTAGTTCCAGCGGAAAGGGGAAGAATGTGCTAAAGGGAACAGATGCACTCCTTTGTTAACTTACTTTTAAATACTAAACGGCAAAGACAGTTGCTGCCGTAAACAATACTGAAACACATTGAACAGAAATCAATATAAATTGTTCTTGGAAGCGACATAACTAGTGGCATACATTACCTATTACCTTTTCACGGTAAAGTGAGTACTTTTGATGCCATAGTTACTGTTTCCTTTCAGCTAATTTTTATATTTTAAATTAGTATTACCATGTAATAAACAAAGTGTGGGAATTAAACAGTACTCGGAAGTACGTCTAAGGCTAAAATAAAATATATTTACTGACTATTATTCCAAATGAGAGAGTTTTCAAAAGTGCTCACTTTACCGTGAATAGCCTACAGAAAAGATGGGTTCCGAGTTTGAAATCCTGGCTAAGTCATGGATGTGTGTGCTTTTAAGATGCCAGCTAATATTATATTAGCACTTGTGCCGCCTTCTTCACCTCGCCGCGATAAACAACCTGGTGTAAACGGCAACAACATATCGATCAACACTTATTGAGAGTAACGAAGAACGTAAATTATATGAAAAGCGCGAGGTTAATTTTATACAACGCCATAAGCAATTTGACGAAAATGAAATAATACAGAAAGAAAACGTGAAAAGCGATCAAGTGTGATCCACCATACAAACGATAGTAATAGTATGTTATATTTTTTCCTAAATGGAAGCTCAAAGCATTGAAACAATAATATGACACACAAAAACATATGTAAATTCCTAGACGGTTTTTTTTTTTTTTTTTTACCAGTAACGTCAACGGAGTACTGTAATTTAGATTCATGCATAGATTTTCAAATGAAAATTTCCGCAACTCATCCGAAAACTATGTCTCATAACCATTTTAAAGGCCCTGCAAAAAATCGTTAACTGGTACGAGAAAGAACGTTCAAAGTAAGGAATAATTCTCTATTACGTTTTCATACAGTAATATTTCTTTCAGAGTGATTAACGAAAAATATACTCCTAACCTTGTTCAATTACGTAAGTGTAACAACTTATTTAAGACATTCCAAACAAAATGTATAACTGTGATTTGATATTACGTAAAAATTACACCTAATTGTCAGTTGTTTATATTAGTAATGCAAAATATATTAAATGGAAATCTGATGTAAGCATCTTTTCAAAAGATTTGTTGGCCAAAACGTAACTCTCGAAGATAAAACAGAGAAAATTGCTCCGAATCTATAATGTTCGAAAGCAACCCAATGAAAAATGCTCCCACCAGAATCACTGAAATCCGGATAATTCTTTCAGTTACCAAATTTCGTTGATATATCAGTTATTTATAATGCTTTACAGTGACTTTCATTGCCTACGTCACAAATTTCCAGGCGATTTCACTTATTTGCACAACGGCAGCTTACTGATTGAATTTTAAACGAGTATAATTTCTAGAAGAAATTACTGATTCCATCATGTCATGAACCAGAATGTCACAGCTAGTCTTCTAAACATGGACAGCCATACATCAGTAGTTTCAAATTTTTACAAACATACAGTATAATTGTATGAAATATGCCACGAATAGCGCCTGAAAAATAAAGTTACTTATAACAGATTTCGCTAAAGGAACGCACATCTCTTTTGATAACGTAGGTGGTAAAAAATAACGAAGCTATATGATGAAATTATAATCAACTTTAGTAACTTTTTTTCAATTAATAAGTTATTTGTATAAGTTGACCTGCATCTCTTATCACTATTAATTTCATTTCTAGAAGCAGGGCCTATTACAATATTTCTTTCGTCGCCGCTCTACTTTTGGCCATCAGTCTTCAGAGAAATAAAAGTTGAAGTGGCACGTTCGTTGCACTAATTAGTGCAATTGCACAAATGAAAATCCGTGCTCTTTAACTACTCAGCAGGAATGAAAACTCTGTCGGGTTACAATAACAGAAATGCCCAATAAGTCCGTCACTCCTCCCAGACACCAGCGACACCTTCCATTGTTTCAAAGTCCCTTTTGAAAGTTTCTCGAAATAACTTTATTCGTCTACTAATGTCCTGTTTGCCTTCCTATAATTGCTACGAGAACTATGACGCAAATAACGTTCTAAGACAAGCGCAGGACAGATGTGCATATGTTTCTTAAACATCGATTATTTTGTTCGCGCATTAAATGTGCGCTGTGTAACGCTGCGCAACCACAGTGTTTTTACTGCCGAGCACCTGGAAGTTTTTTTTTTTTGTCCCGTCTCCCTTTTCTTCTCTTTTCGGCCATCCAGCTGAGCTAAATTAGGTTTATTTTTCCCCGGCGAAATAAAAGGTGATTATTTGTTTGAGACTCTGGCCAGCGTGTTCCGTCTGTAGAACTTGTTCCTGCTCGAAGTAGGAGTCGCCAACCTGACGGCAACACTAGCGAAGCCGTCGGAACGAGGGACGAACCACTCAACTCCTCCTATTCAATGTTAGTTTACTTTACTTTTGGGAATGTAGCATGACGTCGCCACAGTTGTTAGCCAAGGTTGGGAAAGAAACTGCCCTGCGAGGAAATTAATTTTAAAAGTTTCCTATAGGCTATACACGGTAAAGTGAGCACTTTTTAATGCCTTCCCAACAGCCACTAACCACTAATACATATATTTCATATATGCCTCACACGTTAACTTTTTAGAGTGATTAATTGTATACGCTGTGTTCATTAGTTACATATCAATGTTTATATTTAAAAAGTGGCAGAAAGATAGAAATCGGTTGAAAGTACAAATTAGCATGGCCTTAAAAAGTGCTCACCTTACCGTGAACAGCATATACTGTTCCATTACAATATGGCGGCAGAAATAAACACTACTGGCCAGCCAGACAAGTCAATATATTACTGAAAAAGGAAGTCGGTTCGATGCTATTGGGCAATTGTCACAGTTGCAGCTTCGAAATTTTATTTCTCTACATTACTGCATCCTGTGTAATATACACGATGGCGATTATGCCAGATTGCAAATTAAGTTAGTTTGGTCATCTCTTTATACAAAATAGTTTTAGTCTGTAATATATGTACGTAGAACCAAGTTTTATTGTTATTTGCGAGCAACGAGAAGAAAGTGAACAGCAAGTGACACACATTTTTAACTTTACGGCTAAAAAGACGTTAAAACATGAAACTAGGTCTCGCAGTTCGCTGCCAACCGTGAGTATGCGGCCATTGCTCACGTTAAAATATATGCAATTATGGACCATGAGTTTTTTCAAAAGTGCTCACTTTATCGTTAACCACCTTTACTTAAGGTTGAAGTAAAGCAACTGCCTTTGGAGAACTGCACCCGACTATACGATATGAAGAACTCATTGAAAAGCAGTACAGGCACCATGAAAATTGTACGAAAAGTGCGATTTATACTGTATATGACAGATGAATGCACCTATAAATTTCTCAACATTATAAAATATTTCACTAAAATATACTTTTTAAATGTAAAAAATTAACTGATCGATAGAGTCCGCATTTTTAACAAAATTTAAGCGCATTTCCAATCTGGATACTTCAGAAAGCAGAATTTACAATAAATTCTTATTCAAGAAACGTCGTCATAATATTAACTATGATTGCATGTAAAAAATTGGTAATAATAATGTATCATATCAATTACATAATTAACTTTATTTACGTCAGTTTCAACCATAAATGTTTGCGACAAATGGACGCAAATAACATCAATTACAAAAATTATTTACTACATTATTATTACCATTTTTTTCACACAATCATAGTGAACATTATGGCGATATTTCATGACGAAGATTTTCTTGCAAATTCTGCTTTCTGAAGCATCCGGAATGGAAATGCGCTGATATTTTATTAAAAAATATAGACAATTTTAATCGATTATTTTTTTACATTTAAAAAGTATATTTTAGTGAAATATTTTATAATGTTGCAAAATATATACATTCTTCCTTCATATACAGCATAACTCGCACTTTTCTGACAATTTTTCTGTTGTCTGTACTACTTTTTTATGAGTTCTTTACGTCGTATAGGTGGGTGCAGCGCTCCATAGGCAGTTACTTTACTTCAACCTTAACAAAAACTATTTATAATCAGAAGAAAAGTAATAACTGTGTTATTGGTAGGAGCAAACCCGAAATTCTACGCATGTTTGCAGTGCTACTCAGCGTAACCGAGGTAGCTAGCGAGTAATATTATAAGGAAGGTAGCTAGCTTGTTACGTTGTGAGGGCTAAATGATTGTGGCAGACGAAGATATCAAAGAGCTGAAAAGGGAAGTGGCTAGATGGGAAAATAGCGAACACCTATCGGACTCGCGAACAGGCGGAGCGATATAAAAATTGCGATGGCGGAAACAGATAATAAGTGGCCCACAGTAAAAAGTTGGTGCTCCGCCAAATACAGCCACAATCTTTTCCGCGTAAGTAATGAAACAGCACGCACGTCGGAGGAGAATCTAAAAAGTGCACGAAACACGTTCCGCAGTATAAACTTCGGCACTTCATCACGCGGAAGGAAAGATACGTTATCGATGGCGGAAAACTTGCAGTTTGTGCCTGAGTCTTACCAAAGCCGTGTGATTAAAGCGAAGTTCATAAATCTTGATAATTTCTAAAACAGATTAGATTTTGTGAATCATTGACAACCGTATGCATTAATGTACGATGAATTTTCACGAGTGCGAAGCGTTACTTTGCAACGTTAGATGTTGGCATTTTAAAATAGGTATATACGATATAAGATAAATATCCTGCCCCCTTTTAATTTATTTTCTCATTGTTGTCGACATAATATTTATTAGTTATTCTATTTTAACTTTTCGTGGCCGCTGTTGCCGAAGCAGCTACAACTCTCGCCTCTCACCAAGGCGAAGCGGATTCGATTCCCGGCGGGGTCACTCCTAGCCGATACCACTGGTAGGCGGGTTTTCTTGGGGATCTCCCGTATCCCATAGTTAATTCTTGATAAATTTACATCCATATTGTAGATGTTTTGTTATTACTACTATAAAACAGACACCACTGGCAGTTATTTCCTATTAATATTTTCAGAATAACTAATAGACTCTAAAGAGTCTTGGGGTCTTTTTGGAAAGCGACTATTAGCCTACGGACGTACTGAATGTTGACTTGGCCAAAACAGTAGAGTGAATATGGGAGATAGAACGGGTCATACTAGCTGCGCAAAATCAGTCTCCGTGTCCCAACGTTGAACTGCTCTTCTGCCAATACGACTACCATAAACACGTGGGTAGTAGTATTTGAGGCTAGAACACTGGTTAGTAAACAAGTGCTTTGAGGTGTTTGTATACTTCATCTAACCAATTTGTAGTACATTTTGATTAAATAAAAATTTTCGAAAGTATTTTATTAATTTAAAAGCGGTCGTCTTAAAAAATAAATATATAAACAAACACTTTCATCACTGCTGACAATGTGACTTTGTGAGACGTGTTGGTGTGGGGTAGGTCAGTGTTGGGTACTGCGCAGTGGCGGTGGTGGTGATGATGGTAGGAGAATGAGCGTAGCGATTTGGGCGGCTCTTAACATCGAGGTCTTGAGAGCCGATAAGGGTGAAGTGAGGTGAACAGCATTGGAATGCAAGGGCAGGGTAAACGGGAGATCCCAGAGAAAAACCCGCCGACCAGCGGTATTGTCCGGCACGATTCCCGCGTGCGAAAATCCGGAAGCGACCCCGCCGGGAATCGAACACTGTTCGCCTAGGTGGGAGGCGAGTAGTCTGACCACTAAACGACCGCGGCCCCGGTGGTGGTGGCACCAACAACTGCGGTAGTACACCCTCCGGCAGGCAGGCGGTGGGCGCGTGTGCCGCTATGCGGAAGCCGCGCGCCACACGACGACAAGGTGCGGTGCAGCAAGTGGGCGAAGCCAGGCTCCCATGATGCGTGCCAAGGCGTGGGTGACTAGCAGTGCGGGTCAGAGGCGGACAGCTGACCCTGCTCCACTGGAGCGGTGACCTCCCGGTCGCGTCCCACCGCGCCACATGTTAGGCACGCACTACAGAGAAGGTCTGGCCCTGTCGTCGCCGCTTGGTCTGTAGCTTCGCGCTGTGGCAACGGGTTTCTCCTTCCGTCAGCTACGTCAACTGCATTGAAGTGCTACTATCTGGCGGATTAGGCTGCAAACACCAGCTGAAGTGAGGGTCACAGTTGCTGAGTTGTTCCACCAAGGCGATACGGGTTCAATCTCCGGCCGGGTCACTGGGTTTTCGCATGTGGGAATCGTGCCAGATGATGCCGTTGGTCAGCGGATATTCTAGGGGATCTCCCGTTTCCTCGCCCTTTCATTCCGGTGCCACTCCATACTCACCTCAATCACCCTCATCGGCTCTCAAGAGCCGCCCAAATCTCTTCACTCACTCACCAACTGAGGTTCACTTCCCCACGTTTTCTCACTTAGTTACTGGCATGTCAGATCCACTTCTGTAGACCCTACACTGCGTTGTTTTCTGTCATCGTCGTCAACTAGCATTAGAGGTTGACGCGACGGCACAGTCTTTCGTAACGAGGTTGACGCGACGGCACGGTCATAACAGTAAGGGTATGCCTACAATGGCAAGTTGGTTGTTTTCACCGACGGAACCTCTGTAAAAAAAACTGTTTTTTTGATTCTAATGAGTGGCACATCAAATAAACTTGCGGATCACAGCGAATGCAATGACATCAATGAACAGCCCTTTACAGGTAACGAAAATCTATAAAGGGCAACTTGTCTAAACTTCGCTGAGGTAGGTTGTGAACCCCGCGACGAGCTAGAGTGGTCGTAGATTTCCACAGGTGAAGTCTGACAAACGTTATGCCAAGTTCTACGCCACCCGCGCTACCTATCGAGTGAATTCTATCGAAGTTGTATAAAATCAATTTGTAACAGAACCCACTGAGAGACTTGCATGTTTTCTTCAGAAGAGAACATTTACTTCTAGTGTACGTACGGAATACATATTTCAACATGTAACCACGTATTGCAAAATTTACTTTTGGGTTCTTTGACACAACCAAAATGGCATTTAGAGATTGCGATATAGAAAACTAACATCACTGAAAATAAAAGAAAATCGCTTAGTTTAGTGTCGGCAACAAAGAGGAGGAGTTCACGAGTTTCCTTGAGTTGCATTTATCGCTTTCTTGCATCTACATTTGAAACTTGCAAAACAGCCTTTCAGTAAAATTTAACAGTCGTCATTCCGGTGAGCAGTAAAGCGCCATTGACTACGTGTTTTAGCATGCATTAACACTGCAACACGTGTCCTACGCACTAGTTTCGAGAAACCATAGACTAGATATGAGAAGGACCGCGCATGTACCCAACACTGACCTACCCCAAAGGAACACAAATGTCAAAGTCACATGGTCAACACTGATGAACTTGTTTGTTTGTGTCTCAATTTTCAAAAGACAAACACTGTTACATAAATGAAATACTTCTGCCAATTGAATTGAATTAGAATGCATTACAAATTGGTTAGAGGAAGTATACAAACACCTCAAAGCACTTGTTTACTAAACAATGTTCTACGCCAATTTTGCTGCTCGTTTAGGCAGAAAAGCAGCACAATGTTGGGACACGGAGACTTGTGCGAAGCCAGCGAGATCGGTCTATCTATCTTTTAATCTATGCGAGAAACGCGGCCCGCTTGGTTACAGTGCGATGGTCGTGAAAAGTGGTCGGTCACCGGAGGAAGCCGAAGCCAGTTCGGGCGAGTCCGGCGGCACAGGCGGACGCGGTCCGGAGGTGTCCCAGGTCACTGACGCCAAGGTGAGGCATTCCCGGGCCCCCGAGGACGCTTACGTCCGTTTTGGGCGGCCGGTCAACGGGCCCGGGGAAAAACAAAAACCAGCTCTATAACGCTAACGGTAACGAGCAGGGTGCTGCGCTCCCATATCACAGCTCCCCTCTCCCCGCGGGGGGTCGATTCTCAAAACATGCTCGCCCTGCGCACGAACAAGGTCACACAAAAACTACGCGCCGTACACGCGGTCGGAAAAACACGCGTTGTCGTCGGAAGGGAAGAAGGCGGCCACACGTCGTCCCCACTACTGACTCGCCGCCGCCGAAGTGGGTCACGGGGCGACGCGGGTACAAGCAAACAAAACACTGCCCATGACGCAACAGCCAACACTCCGGCTGGAACCAGCTCTACACGTTCGCACAACTCGTCGCTTCTTCCGCGGGATTGGCGACCGCCACCTGTCTCGTTACCCTCACACTTTCTGGATCAAACCTTTGAAAACTCACTCCATGTATGACGTAATTGGTCGTTCCCGAAATATGTTGTGTATCACAACCGTTTTATACTTGTGTCAACATATATGTAATAAAAAATATTGCCATGTAAACAATAAACACATTGTAGTATATTTCACTTGAAAGTTAAAGTATAAAGCTACAATTAAATATATTTACCAACTACTTATTCCAAATGAAAGGGCTTCAAACAGTGCTCACTTTACCGCGAATTGCCAATAGTAAGAAATAGTTATCATTCAATAAACTATTAAACTGGGTGCGAACATATGCGAAACCTGGTCCCTTTGGCGTATTTTCCTATACGCTGCTAGCTTTGTTTACATGAAGCGGAGGAATAGTCTACACACAGGACTTCAGAACAAATTGGATGTAACCAGAACGGACTAAAGTCCATTCCCAATTGGACGCGACTTATGAAAATCAACCTTCGAAAAAACACCCTAAGCAAAACATGTCAACTTGTTTTTTCAATAACCTGTATTCCACAAATATATGACATTGTGGTTAACTTTAGAGTACTCTATTATTGAATAAATGAAACTTTACCTTAATATCTTCTATAAATTGTAATATTTATTTCTTTTTAAATATGAATTAACAACAGCGAGAGCAGCGACGTGTTGGCAACGACCGGTGAGAAATAGTTCACAGAAAAATATAATTTTAACCTAGTTTTTTAGAATACTATTTGTAAATTAAACAGTGCCTATTGAAACATTTAAATATTTAGGTAGCCCCGATGGCAACATATATCATTTTTACAGTTTAAAGTAACAACGGAAAATATCGTGAGTAGGCCGTAATGGTACGGTGTTGTTTTACCGAGCGAGAAAGCATCTGAAAAACCGTCTGCTGGGCGAGGCTTGTCGCTTTCTCTCTCTTCCTTCGTCTCTTTCAAACTCGGGAAATTTTACTTCGCTAGTAAGCAAGAAAATTATACTCGTTTTCAATTTTAGCATATTTCATGCTTATTACAGCAAAATAATGATTTTTGAATTTGTAATTTAAAACTGATAAGAGGTTTTAATGTTCGAATACGTATTTTAATATATTTAGATGTGATGGCGGGGCAGTTACGTAGTGAAGTTGGCAGACGTGGCGAGCCATGACATGGTGTGTTGCGTTTCGTCAAACGAAGAGTAAATTATTTTTACTCCGAAAAATTCTTCAAATTAATACATCACGTTTGTGACGTTGTGTTTTTTAAACCTACCTAGGCAAGTTACAATGTTGTGATAAATCTGTGTTTCCACGGAAGTAATAAATATACTGCGACGTGTGTTTCGTTAATCATTGCGTCTATGAAATGGCGTGCCTTTGTGCATCGTGGTCGATATGCTGGCCCTGTGTGTACGTGATTTAAAATATTCGATTGGCACTATTTATACGTTTTAAATGTGAACTGTTTTTATGACGAAGTTATTTAGTTACTTCTACATCTGTTTATTTATCACAACGTTGTGCCTTTGCTCTAAGAGGTTTGAAACACAGTCGTGTAACGTAATTTGCTACAATCCCAGAAGAACAATACTAAGCCCAGCCCGATAAATTTCGATAAACCTAATAAACAGTAAGTAGCAATATATAGAAATATGAGCGGAATAAAAGTTATTGTAGGCTTATTTGTGTGCATGTTCACCTCTATCTTTTAAAGTTTGTATGGCAAAAATGAGCAACACGAGTTGCGTGCTTGAATTTAATGTGCCTTTTTCACTGGTTGTTCCTTCGTTTTAATATTTATTCCAACTAAAGCCGTCCTTTTAGAGAAATGACCCAACACATATCAATAACAAACGGATAATTACAATTAGTACAACCCTTTACCTCGCAGTTGTAACAGTGTTAAACACAGTCGCGGCAAAATACTAACGTGCATTACATGTATTGAGCTATGTTGTGGAAATCAAATATGTTACTGTAAAATAACCGTAAGAACTGTCGTCAATTCAGGCATTTTTAAAACGCCATAAAGTTGACCTAAATAATGCTAGTGGCCTAAACTGTGAATATTCGTACGGAATGGTTTTTGGAATATGACAGAATTATTTGAAAAGCTGTAAACAACACATTTTACGGGTATAAAAGTAGAAGTCACATTTCAATGTTTATTTTTAGGTGTAGCGAAAGTATACGGACATATGTACACACGCAATGGAATGTACACATTGATTTTGACAGATGCTACATGGCAATGTTTGTTTACATTTGGCGGAAGGATACGAAACGGGCCTGCAAATAGATATTTAGCAGGGCTCCGAGAAAGTTGCTTCCAATGGGCAATGGACTATATACCTGCCAGGCACTGACAAGACACCTTCCACGCACAAGACGACCACTAGTTCAAATCACATTCTGATACTTCCCTCTGGTGATGGCCGTCCGCATTGTCTAAATCCCCCTTTTACATTCTCTTAGCGTTTAAGAGCTTGTTTTCGTACACCTTTCTTCCAAAACATATGGTGGTTCGGCGATAAAATATTTAGTATACAGCGCGAAACTTTTCCATCTCCTGTGGTACCAGTCAGTGAAATCACCTCACATGACAGAAATACTGCAAAACATACCTCTCCCGACCAGTGCCTGGAGACGAACTTTACACACGTCGGGAGCAGCAGCAAGGAACGTTCCACAGCGCGACTTTGCTAATGAGACATAAGTTCATATTTTACTAAGTCAGGCAGTCATTAGTGTAACGCCTTCAAAACATCCGCTAAGCCACTTCACTCCGCTTCTTTGTAGCCACTTAAAGTTGTTACGTGCTGTAGCTGGCACCGGTCGTGAGCTTCTGTGGGAAAAGGGGGGGGGGGGGGGACATCGACCCTCCTCTCTCCCAAACAGACGTGCTCGATGCCTCGTCGCCGTACCAGCACCTCCCCCGGGGGGGGGGGGGGCAGCCGGGGAACGATTAACAGCGGCGAGACCTAGCTGGCATCACAACATCTCCTCCTCCCCTACTGGAGAAGCCGACAAATATAGAGGAGGCGCAAGAATATTACGGGCATTAGAACCCCCAGTGCAACGCGGGATTTAGCGAAATTTCTGAACGATGTCCTACGACCCTATAAATATTGCAGCAGTCTGGTGGAGGTTATCTGGTTGAGTGCGGGAGCGAAGTCAAATGCAGCGAGGGACGGACGACGACGGGAGATTTCGAGACGACCGCGGACGAGGTGTTCGTGGTGTGAATGGACGAGAGAGTGTGAAACCCGAAGAGTGAAGGCTACTTTGCGTAAGGGCGCTCGGAGGGCTCTAGAACATTGCGGACTGGTGAGATCTAGACTGAACTGAGGTTGGACTGAATGAACACGTAATACGGATTTTATTGTAAATATTGGAACTGTTAAATATGAATATATAGTTTACCAAATAATTGAATAGGTTCTGATACACTGTCTATTGCGACTAATTTTTAATTAAATAACTCCATTAATTTCTTTGAGGTCATTATAAATTGTATTGATTGAAGTCATTATTGGAGATCCGGAAATTTCACGGATTCGCCCGAGGACAAATTAAATTGCATTCAAGTGTACATATGCACTCGTGCTTACATTGTACCATAGTTTGTTAGACACGCCCTGAACATCTTTCAACCAATAACGAACCTGCCAGGAAAATAAGAACCAAATCACGTGTAACCTGGTCTGGGGTTAAATTGGAACAACCAATGAACTACTAACTGATGCTCGAAAACATAACGGACTGTGGGATCTAGCCTGTTGCTGAATGAATCCGCAAAATTTCCGGGTCTCTAGTCATTATCCGTAAACAGCAAGTGATATCAATTTACTGTGAGAATTTGGGCTGAGACAATTTTGTTTGTAGTTATTGTAAAGAAAATTAGGAAACTGTAATGAACTATTTTATTTAATTAGATAACCATCCCTTAACGAACCTGGTTTAGCCCACTGATGTTTCAGAAATGGTAACAGTATTTTGCTTACAGCATAAAAAATATAATGAAACCCTATGTGGCTTCGTAAGCTACGTTAAAGAAACAAAAGACACGCTCTTTGCCCTTTCTTAAAAGTGGGATGGATCCCCCACCCCTCCGTCCAAGGTCAAGAAGCGAGGGAGCGATACGGGCGACACTAACACGCACTTCTAGCGCCACATCACTCCTACGCGCAAGGCGTGCAGTGTTTCCGTCGTAACGCTGTACTGTGAAAATTAGATATGTAACAGTGGGGTTTTATTACACGCGATGAAAGCCCACAGATTAAATTACGGCCGTATATTTGTACTTTTCTCTTGCCGCTTAAGGAAACTACATAGGCAAGCTTTAAAATGTGATATTTGACCATTTTCACGAATTTTTTTTCTCCAAGAATACACTTACTATGACAAAAGTATAAACATAGGGGCATATATAATTGTTTTTTATCTTTCCTGACGAAAAGTTGTATTTGCCGAACATTTATTTACCAAGACACGTGTCTACATGCAAACAACGATTTCACAAAAAAAAAAAAAATTATTTACGCATCCTATGGTGATAACTGATGAGCTACAACATTTTAAATCACGGAGTTAGTTGCAAAACACAAAACACTCTCACACATCATTGCAAGTTTAAGTACTGAAAAATAAATTTGTTTGTAAAATAACTGCCACCCAAATGAAACAATGCGTCGATCTGACGAATGGCAGGAAGTTCTTTAAATTGAAAAATAACGGGTTTGAAAGAGTTGCAGGTGTGGGAGGGAGGAATATGTTGGTTGGCGATACTGAAACGACGTGGGACAACGAGACATACCGTACATATTTTTGTTTCTGAACAACAGCGACAGCTATCCACTAGTCCTGCGCACGTGTCAGTACACAAAGTGTACTGGACGGCAAGACAGGTTATTTTGTCGATTTAAGTGGAAAGTGATCGTAGTTGCAGTGAAAGTTCCGTTCATACGACAACGGCACAGTTCGCACGCGCCAACAAACTAGCGTTACTGGTCAGCAAAGTGTCAGACAGCCTTTCGCCAATCAGCGACTGGTAACCTACTTGCCAGCAAGGAACCTAGCCAATGGGGAAACTTTCGCAGAACACAGTAGCCAATCAGAGCATCGCGGTAACCAATCAGAGAACCTACAACAAAGGAATCGCAATGTCATTTCGCTTCTGTGGTAGTGGTAGTGGTATCAGCTGCACCAACCAGTTTGTGCGAGGATTTATGGAGAAAACTCTAAAGAAAAGTCCCCGCCCCTGTCACCGGATTTTCGCATGTGGGAATAGTGCCGGACGATGCCGTTGGTCGACGGGTTTTCTAGGGGATCTCCCGTTTCCTCCGTCCCTTCATTCCGGCCCTGCGCCATGCTCACCTCAATCCCCCTCATCTGCTCTGATGACCTCGCCGTCAAGAGCCGCCCAAATCTCTTCACTCACTCACTCGAAAGAAGTGACAATATACAAAGAAATAACTTTATACAGAATGTAAATGATTAGTAACCTAACGAATGAATCAGTTTCCATGTGTCAGTAGTGGTCGTCACCTAGCACAAAGCCATCGTGCAGCTGACGTCACACCATTCGTCATAACCTACTAGGCGTTCAGTGAGGCATGTCTTCAAATATTAGGTACGGTTTCATGCGGTCAAATATTATATTAAATATCCAGTCTATAGATATTTTTATAATTTTATAGCAGTTTTAAAACAAGTGAATGGATTTTACTCAAGTTTATCATAGGAAATATTCAGGGTAGAGAATTTTCGCAAAAAATTATGAAACCATTTTAACATTTTATAAAGCGCTAAATATACGGAAACAAAATGGCCATTCATATGGACTTAAATAAAGACATAACTAGCTCGAACCATTAATTCATAAGATCATAATATTTTTACGAAGGAAAAAATGTGTATACACACATGCATTTATGACGCTTTAACGGCTTATTTCTGACCGAAAATGAAGTTGGAAACAGCTCCACGAGTCATTAGCTCAAACTCCACTTGCAAAACCACAAAATTAATAATTTTTCCATTTCCATTTTTATAATTATAATTAAATGCAATGGTCCTTTCCGAGATGAAACTCAGTACTACGTCCCATTATTTGTTCCAGTAATAAAATGAGCCAAAATACGAATAGACGTCCGTCAGTCCAGTGGGCAACAGTAGGTGTCCGGGATCCGCCGTACTTGAGCTCCAAACAGAACTAATGACAACGCGGACGTGCTAGAGCGCCACTGTCATCCCAGGTTTAGCTGAAGGCCACGGGGGGAGCGGGAGGGAAGAAGGCCCACTTCCCGCTCTTTCAGCGAGCTGCCGGTCACGTGACCACGCGCAGCACACACAAAAAAAAATCCGTCGAGCGAGCACGCGATGTCGTGACGCGGCGCAGCGAGGCAAGGTGACATGGCTCGGGGCAGATAGAGGACATCCGCCCGCCAACTGCGTTGTGTCTGTTCGCGGTTTCTTCATACTTTTTGAATCAAACCTTTCAAAAATCACCCCAAGCATGACGTGTTTGATTGTTTCCCAATTATGTCACGTGTCACAAACGATTTATACTCCTGTTATAGGCTATTCACTGTAAACTGAGCACTTTCAAAAGCCCTGCATAAGATCTACTTGTACGCACGCTGTGTATTCTTCTGCCTTATGTAAAATTAACATTGTCATGGAACCCATCACTTTATTCATGCGTCGGCCAAGTGAAACTGTGAAATTGTAAGAAAAGAAGATAATTTAGAAATTTGGTTATTTTTACACTTCCATGCATTAAAAAAAATAACAGAAAGCAAAAGAAATAATTTAACTTACCGTTATCACAAATGGTTATCCAACACTTTTTATTCGACGTTAAAATGTGAAACTACTTTGCATCCATCGTTACCACCTTTACTGGGCGCATGGTCCTCAGTGCACCTGTTAAAATATATGCAGGCAGGTGCAGTGACTATTTATAATGATAGTTTCAAAAGTGCTCACTTTATCGTGATCAGCCTTTTTTTTTGTTTGATATGACAGTGCCTTATTTTTGGTTAAATTGAATTTTCATGTATATTTTTCTATAAATTATAATATTTCATTAATAATTAATATGAACAAACCCAATGAGGAAATAGGTGTGTCGGTAATACCTAGTAAGAAATAGTTCTTATGCAAATTATTATTACACTGAGTGCGCGCGAATGCGGTACTTTGTCCCTTTGCTGCAATTCCCTAGACTTGGTTAAGCTTCCTTTGAATAATGAGGTGAAGCAATCTCCTGGAAGTAGAACTTTAGGAGGGCTTGAAGAAAAGTTGGAAGTAATCATTAATGGACTAGATTCATTTCGCGATTGCAGTTTCGTTACACGCATATATCGGAAACACAAAACCTGAACAATGCTAGATGACAAGCGAATGCGTTGTTAGTCACGCACAAGGGGGAAAAAAATTATACTGGAAATGTATTGTCAGCATTTGAACAACGTTCACTTCAGGATATAATCAATATTGCAATGTAAAATTTTATATCAGAACTTTCTGTGCCAGGGTGCAGCTGCCCCAATATAAAAAGAAATTGGAGTGGAGATATTTCGGCGATTCTTAACAGCGAGGTCTTGAGAGCCGATGAGGTTGAAGTGAGGTGAGTGTGGAGCAGCACCCGAATGCAAGTGCGAGGGCAAAGGGAGATCCCCGAGAAAACCCGCCGACCAGTGGCATCGTCCGGCATGATTCCCCCAAGCGAACAGCCGGTAGCGACCCCGCCGGGAATCGAAACCGGTTCGCCTTGGTGGGAGGCGAGTGTTCTAACCACTACACTGCCATGGCCCTTATATAGAGAGAAAGAGAGGAAAGGGGAGAGAGAGAGAGAGAGAAAGAGAGGAAAAGGGGGGGGGGAGAGAGAGAGAGAAAGAGAGAGTAAAAGCAAGGTGTCTTGAGCGATCGGTATTAGTGTTGGGAAAGTTACACGTTAACTTAAGGTGACTCAAGTTACGTATCTGATTCAGTAACCCCAAATACTTTACTTTCGATGGAAATGTAACTGGGCGTTAATTTAAAAATAACTTAACCGAACTCCGTTATTCAGCAGGTGGAATTTGCTCAGAATGTAGAATACTTTTTTTTTTTTAAGTAAGTTGTAAAATGTGTTATTACAAGAACAGAAATAGCGGTGTACCGACATGAAACATGGAAGTGGTTCAAGAACAGCTATAAACACAACCAGAGTGTAACCTCAATCTTCTCGACAATTCTTACAGTCGTTGAACTAGTAAGGTGCATGTGCTGTCAACTGGTCGCATTACTTTTCACTAAACTGACATTTTAGTTGTAACTAGATCGTGTTTAACATTAACTTCGTTTTTCGCATCTCCTCTAACACACGAATACACAAAACTTTTGCAGCATCGTATATGCGAAATGCAAAAAAAAAAAAAAATCGTATTAAACGAACATTGCATTTAATAGTGAACACATACAGCGAGAAAAGTAACAGTAAAATAACAAAAACTGTTAATGTATTGATAATCAAGAAACTGTAACGCTCAGAAATACACTAACACAATATAAATACAAAATAATGTTTTTCCCAGTTGATACATTAATTCAAGCAGTGACGAGTGGCAATTCAAGCATTTCGACAGAAAAGGGAAACATACAAATCCACACAAAAATGAAATAGCGCCATAAAGACATATTATTTTTATACAATTAATCCCTAATGGTTCATATAACGACAAGAACTATTATTTTTCCAACAGTGAAATAATTTTTCAGTGATTAGTTACAATATACCCCCCTCCCCCCCCAAAAAAAAAAAAAATTCGGAACACAAAACTCTTGCTGCACTGTACGTGCTACAGTACCAACTTTAAAGAACAGTATTTCTAATAACGAGATCACTGTGTAAGAATTGCGTGAACAAAGAAACGACATCAATAGTAATCGTAATACATAAAAGCATAAAACACTTAATACACTACAAAATTAAAACAAGACGATTTTTCTCCTCATTTATAATCAAATGGAGTATTTTTGCATAAATATTTATCAGTTTGTCATACAATTTCTTGTCAACTCAATATTTTAATAGCAACGGGTTCTCGAATGTCTTGTCTCGAGATCTTCCACACTTGGTAGAGAATATATCGCATTCAACACTAGAAGCGCTTTCCACGCCAGAGCTGAAGTATTTACGGTAACTTGAAAGACAACCGTTCGAGTGTTGAAATAAACGTAGTTTATATACTTGCACAATTCCCGAAATACCAGTAGTATTTTTAGTATTACTATTTTACACGAAAATTATTGTAACGACCACATGATCATTCAGCTTACCGCCCAATAAATATTTATTTATTTATTTTTAAATTTGCGTCTTAACTATCTCCAATTCTTAGGAAAATAGATTCCTTCGTTTTAGGAATCGTAAACAATTTCTTCATGGTTCCTGTACAATTGAACGTTTCAAGAGCACTAGTTTAAACGGACGGTTAACAGGCAATTATTAGAGGAATAAGACAGAGACTCTGGCAGCATAGCAGGTTAAGAGTACTAACTCTTGAAATGAGTTAAACTGCTGGAATGTAGGAAGGTAAGGGTTTTTTTTTTTTTTTTTTTTTTTTTTTTTTTTTTTTTTTTTTTTTTTTTTTTTTTTTTCGTATTATGTTAATAAGTTACCTCACAATAACTTGTTACTTTCCTAATATTTCTATACAACTCTGAGCGATATATCGAAATGTTCACTTCCCTGCGGTCCTTTCTCTTGCCTTGGATAAAATAGACACTAGCGTAATCAAATATACACACAATTTACGGCTGGTTACTTCTCGCTTAGTATAGGTCGTTCACGGTAAAGTGAGCACTTTTTGAAGATGTTTCATCAGACATAATAACCAATAAAACATTTCATTGTGGCCTTGGACTATTGGTTTTGGGTATGATGAATTTAAACACTGTGTTCATTACTCACAAGCCAGGGTTTACATTAACAAGTGGTGGAAGGATACAAATTGGTTGAAAGAAAAAAGTAACTAGGGCTTCAAAAGTGCTCACTTTACCGTGAACAGCGTATAACAGTTCCAATCTCCTGCGTAGGAATTCAAAGCATTTAGTTTACAGAAGGAAAATGCCGCGGTTTCATACTGTGAACGACTAAACTTGTAACCCTAAAAATGTTCGTTGCTTTTGGCATTTGCGCAATACGAGTACATGCTCAACAGCGGCAGTCAATGGACGATATGAAGTAACTGACACAGGGAAACATTTCAGCAGCTATTGAAAGCGTGAATATAAATTATGAACATAGTACTTATACATATTTTTAAGAACTCTCGAAACTATCATTGTTTTGTTAATGGATATTTTCTTTTAGTAACATTTTATGCTTTGCTGGATTCTTCCAAATACATTGATAATTTTTTTTCTCTTCGTAAAAATTTTATATTTGACACCAGTCAAATGTAAAATTATGATTTTACACAACAATAAAAAAGAAATCTTTAACTGGAAACGGCATTACTTACAACTCCTATGAACAGAAAGCTGATGATAGTGTCAAATACCGGTCAGAGTTTAATTTGTACTGTCTTCATAAATGTTTGACCTACCGGAAAAATGGATTGACCTGCCAGAGTACTTCAGTTCACCATATTACGTAGAAAGAAAACCAAACCGTCTTAATATTACAATGTGTATACTGTAAGTACACAGGGGCGAGATGGCGAGGCGGTCCCTTCTAAGTAGGAGTACCCGTTCTCTGATTGGCTGGGCAAGGGTCTGGGTTATTGGCTGGCAAGTATAATAGCAGGTGCTAATTGGCGAAAGCCGTTCCGACGCGTTGCTAGCTAGTGACGAAATATTGCTGGCGTGAGCGACTGGAGTTCGCTTCTGTATCATTCAGTACTCTGTGATAGAATAAAAAAGAAAAATAAGTTGAAATAACCTCCTTTCAAGTGTATAATAGGGAGAATTTCGAGAAATATATTGGGTAACAACTGTTTAAAATGACCAGTACTTTTATGTTCTCATTGGAAACAAAGCGTGAGTCCTGCGCAATGCCGCAAACGAACGGGCGGGCTGGGCACGTAGCTCTGCTTTCAGCGAAGATAAAACTTGTCCGCGGTAAAATGACAACTCCCGTAAGCCCTTACTATTCTGTAGTTCCTAGCCATCGTGCGAATTTCCGCTATGGACCAACTGACTTGTATCTATGCGATGATAAAATTATACCGCACTTTTGGAGGCTCTGCTATACTTTCTGCTCGGCGCGTATCATTCCGCAACATGAACAAATAACAAGTAACTATAGTCCATTACCCATTGGAAGTAACTTTCTCGGAGCCCTGCTAAATATCTATTTGCAGGCCCGTTTCGTATCCTTCCGCCAAATGTAAACAAACATTGCCATGTGACTCTGCCATGTAGCATCTGTCAAAATCAATGTTTACATTCCATTGCGTGTGTACATATGTCCGTATACTTTCGCTACACCTAAAAATAAACATTGAAATGTGACTTCTACTTTTATACCCGTAAAATGTGTTGTTTACAGCTTTTCAAATAATTCTGTCATATTCCAAAAACCATTCCGTACGAATATTCACAGTTTAGGCCACTAGCATTATTTAGGTCATCTTTATGGCGTTTTAAAAATGCCTGAATTGACGACAGTTCTTACGGTTATTTTACAGTAACATATTTGTTTTCCACAACATAGCTCAATACATGTAATGCACGTTAGTATTTTGCCACGACTGTGTTTAACACTGTTACAACTGCGAGGTAAAGGGTTGTACTAATTGTAATTATCCGTTTGTTATTGATATGTGTTGGGTCATTTCTCTAAAAGGACGGCCTTAGTTGGAATAAATATTAAAACGAAGTAACAACCAGTGAAAAAGGCACATTAAATTCAAGCACGCAACTCGTGTTGCTCATTTTTGCCATACAAACTTTAAAAGATAGAGGTGAACATGCACACAAATAAGCCTACAATAACTTTTATTCCGCTCATATTTCTATATATTGCTACTTACTGTTTATTAGGTTTATCGAAATTTATCGGGCTGGGCTTAGTATTGTTCTTCTGGGATTGTAGCAAATTACGTTACACGACTGTGTTTCAAACCTCTTAGAGCAAAGGCACAACGTTGTGATAAATAAACAGATGTAGAAGTAACTAAATAACTTCGTCATAAAAACAGTTCACATTTAAAACGTATAAATAGTGCCAATCGAATATTTTAAATCACGTACACACAGGGCCAGCATATCGACCACGATGCACAAAGGCACGCCATTTCATAGACGCAATGATTAACGAAACACACGTCGCAGTATATTTATTACTTCCGTGGAAACACAGATTTATCACAACATTGTAACTTGCCTAGGTAGGTTTAAAAAACACAACGTCACAAACGTGATGTATTAATTTGAAGAATTTTTCGGAGTAAAAATAATTTACTCTTCGTTTGACGAAACGCAACACACCATGTCATGGCTCGCCACGTCTGCCAACTTCACTACGTAACTGCCCCGCCATCACATCTAAATATATTAAAATACGTATTCGAACATTAAAACCTCTTATCAGTTTTAAATTACAAATTCAAAAATCATTATTTTGCTGTAATAAGCATGAAATATGCTAAAATTGAAAACGAGTATAATTTTCTTGCTTACTAGCGAAGTAAAATTTCCCGAGTTTGAAAGAGACGAAGGAAGAGAGAGAAAGCGACAAGCCTCGCCCAGCAGACGGTTTTTCAGATGCTTTCTCGCTCGGTAAAACAACACCGTACCATTACGGCCTACTCACGATATTTTCCGTTGTTACTTTAAACTGTAAAAATGATATATGTTGCCATCGGGGCTACCTAAATATTTAAATGTTTCAATAGGCACTGTTTAATTTACAAATAGTATTCTAAAAAACTAGGTTAAAATTATATTTTTCTGTGAACTATTTCTCACCGGTCGTTGCCAACACGTCGCTGCTCTCGCTGTTGTTAATTCATATTTAAAAAGAAATAAATATTACAATTTATAGAAGATATTAAGGTAAAGTTTCATTTATTCAATAATAGAGTACTCTAAAGTTAACCACAATGTCATATATTTGTGGAATACAGGTTATTGAAAAAACAAGTTGACATGTTTTGCTTAGGGTGTTTTTTCGAAGGTTGATTTTCATTAGTCGCTTCCAATCGGGAATGGACTATAGTATCCATGCGCAGAGACGAAGTGATAATGTGGATTTGTTAAGACAAGTGTCGTTCCATTATAGTAATTTATTAAACAAATAAGTATCTATAAAATAAAAAATAATAATTTCATGAAATTAAAAATTAAATCAGACCTAAACCCATAAAACTACTTCCCTAAATGAACTGTGAAACAGCGTTGTAAAAGAAAGACCACAAGATATTACAAACTAGGAATGGAAGTCGTAACTTAATGAACGAAAGCTGTCTCCAGGTGGAACAGTGATCCTGGTGTTCTTTGGGTCACCAGGTTCAATTGTGATCGCTTTCTGTTTCTGGCGGTAACCGCCGTCGGCCAGCGACGAATCATCAGTCACGAAACACGACCCGGATCGAAGACTCGCCATCACGCCCCAGGCGTCGCAGGGGAAAAAAATACAACGGCATGTTAACGACTGCTCGAACAGGTGGTGTTTCCCCTCGAGACCCCCGGAAATCGAGTACATCAATTTGGCCACGGAATAAATTTTTCCACTGTTCCTTTCCGGGGGGGGGGGGGGGAAATCAAAATAAATAAATAAAAACAACCTCCAAGCTTTCACAGTACGGCAAATTTTTTCAACTTTCAAGCAGAATTCAACCGCGTCCGGAAGATCTGGGAACAAACACTTCGTAATGACGGGATGACTAATGCGAGGTAATAGTCGCCCTCGCTTCGTTTATCGGGTGTTCGACTTCCCGTAATCTATAGAAGATTACAGGCTGGAATGATTCGCGGATTCGGTTCGTCACAAACTTTACTTGAAACTCTAGTGCAACTGTGTTTATTCATAAGACTGATCCTCATTCTGATACGGCTAGAAGTACTATGAACCGGTAATGAGTTCGTATCAATATAATGTCTGAATCGTAACGTGCACCACAATTAAGAGTAAAACTTATTCCTGACAATTAGCAGTTCGAATATAAAAATATACTGTGGAAGTAAACATATAGGTTTCTAAGCCGCTCATTCTTCGTCTCTAAAAATGAGGTAGGTATACGTCAAGGTTTGTTTGCGCGTAATTCGCTTGGGTTTAGACACGGGTATCCCTAAGTGAAGTAGACCCCATAGCACGGGCGATCAACAAGAGAGGGGATCAATCAGTAACGAATGCAGATGAGAACACAAATTGCATCATATCGTTCATTAACACAGTTTTCATGGGACAAAATCGAACTTCGGCGTTGAATGACCATCAGGACAAATACGTAAGGTATATGACCGCAAGAAGAAAAAGCGGAGTGCCTTCCGTAGTCTGAACTGAACACATTCTTACACTCTGCCTGGGAGGTACAATACACGCACTGGACAATTTCTCTGAGTATTACGGGTCAGCGACAAAAATCACGAGTTACCTCGCCTACTTCATATAAAACCTGGCGTAGCAGCATCGGCGGATCTTGGCTCAATATGCTCGATTATATTGATATATGATGTTATACCATTGATAAGGATAACAAAAATTGTGGAAAATTAGCAGGCACGGTATACAATCTCGCAGTGTTCGTGATCTTCTCTGAGGTGTCCACAGAGAAACTCAGTCTCTGCAACGCAGAATCTTTGTCAATGCCTTAGAGACATCAACGGAGTTTTGTTAAGCAGACAATGATTCAATTCGATTAATGAAACAAAAGTGCAACAGCAGAGTTATTGTCTGATGGCCAAATCTAAATCACATGGTCGAACGCTCGATCGTGAGTTCCTGTTAACTACGTCGTTACATAAACCTACTTGGTTCAGAAAACCACACACCCAAGAATACAAAAACTCAAAATTATTTTTTACGAGGACCTGCATAACAAACACGACAGACATTCATTTGTCTTTGTAGATAAAAAATTTCTTTGGTTTTGTCCACAGTACATCACAGGAATGATGCGGGCCGTCCTTTTTTTTGCTTAGTTTGTGCGGTACGCTGTATTGTATTGTTGCATGCGGCCGCTCGCCTTTGTACCCTTCCCCCGTCGTGTGAACGTCGATATCGCCAGTAACTTGAGAAGGGAAGGCAGAGATTACGAACGAGCCGCCGCGTAACACAAGTGAAGCGATAAGGCTATCAGGACTCATGCCACTCCCTTCCCAAGAAGACTGACTGTCTGGGGTAGTCGCAGCAAGAATTTTCTGGTAATCGCCCCCCTTGCCAATCGGCACGACTCATGGGGCGAGTAACTTACACATAGCGACACCTGCACAATTAGCGTTATTATTTAGCATCAGGCTAAACTTCACAGTTCTGTACACACTCGAACCAGCGTCGTTTCTCCATTTGCTGCTATATAAATGTGACATAACACTTTCTGACTGAACTGCACGTGATTGGGGCGCACGATTGATAAGGGTTCATTGATTGGTGTGGAGTTACGTAGAGTGTATCAGCTAAAGTATGGTTCAATTATAAACTTATTGTAAAAGTACATGTGTTTGAAGTTTAACGTGTCCCCAAATAATAACGCGAATTTTGCAGGTTTCTACTTATAGAGCGTCCCAGTCTTATATGCCGTTCACGATAAAGTGAGTACTTTTGAAGCCCTAGTTACTTTTTTCTTTCAACCAATTTATATCCTTCCCCAACTAGTAATTGTAAACCCTGACATGTGAGTAATATAAACAGTGTATACATTCACCATACCCAAAACCAAAAGTCCAAGGCCCCAGTAAAATGTATTTATTGATTATTATGTCTGATGAAACAGCTTCAAAAAGTGCTCACTTTACCGTGAACAGCATGTAGATTGCAGTACAGTGTTAATGGTTGCCAGATTACTCCGGTTTTGTGACCTAACTGGCAGGCTGAGAAAAAAATGGGTGGCGAAGGAAATTGCCTGATTAAGAGAATTTTATCTGTTTACCTCCAACCTACGACGCAAAGCTAAGCTGCACCTTTGAACGTGAAACCCATGAGAAACATTATCGTTTTGATTGCATGGCGCGCACGCAACGAAAATGGCATTTTTTTTTGAGACTGCAAAAAAAAAAAAAAAAACTTGTCAGACAACAGTGCACGCAGGAACACGGGCAGCGTTAACGGCAGAAATTGTGCATTGGAAAGAGAGAGTGAATGTCCATTACACGGCACACACTGCAATCTAAGAGTGAGACGCTGTATAGGCAGGATCGGCTCTGTTATATAAGCCGCGACATGCTCCGAGTCTGGACGGGGCTTCGTACGGCTATTAGCGCCAAGTGTGTAGACCCTGAGGAAAGACAAGCGACTAAGCAGCGACTAGCGAGTGTAGCAGAGAGTGAGACTAATGGGTTAGACTGCGGGGAAATGGGACTGGTCGTGTGAGTGATACATTTTGATTTTATACATGTATATAATAAGTGAGTTAAGTGACTGCAACTAGTTTAAAGACAGTGATATAATGCTCACTGATATGATAAGTGAAATAGTAGAAAGAGGCAATACAATGTTATAAATAATAGCTCTTGTGTTTTTTTTTACTAACAATGTAATTTGATTTAGTTCCTTAAAACATCCATCCTCAAAGAACTGAAATACTCAACAGACGATTTGTAGCAGTATGCAGGTTGCTTGTTTTAATATTTTTGTCGTTACCTTCAACCTTTCTGCGTATCTTTCTCTTGATCGTGATTGTGAACTCGTATATTTAATAAGGTGAACAATTCAAGTAGTGAAGTGTGCGAATTAAACGTCTCCTTCCTCTAACGAATTTGATCGTCTCTTTTTTACAGAAATCAATGCACCACAAAGTACTCCAAAATCCAGATGAGACTGAGCCGCTCATTCTGCGAGCTCCAGTCACAAACGCCAGCAAAACGTCGGCACTGGCCAGCAGCGACATTTCGGAACCCTACCGCCAATCAGCGGCTGCTAACCTTCTTACCAGCTGGCAGCGGAGCCAGTAGGGAACCTTTCGCAGAATCCAGTATCCAATAAGACACAAGGCCCGTCCCCAGAGCCTCCCGCAATCGACCAGAGAATGGGTAAGTTTGCAACAATGAAAGCACCGCGCCGCGCCACTTCGCCTGTGTTCTTATCTACTCTGTGATAGCACATCAGTAGTGTCACTTCTCGGGAGAATAAAAATTTAAAATAATAAGGAAATAAACACCTATTCTTACACTTTACACCACGGCTACTCCATCTCACAAACTTGCGACTCCTGGCTAAGAACGATGATGACAAGAGTGACGTCACGCGCCGAGGTCGGGGCGGCAATATTCCCACGACGCGACGCCAGCTTCACACAGAAGAGGGCGAGCAAAGTAAAAACCGGAGCAATTTTCCGACACCAATTTCGTTGGAGACGCACGCCCGGGGCGGCAGTATGTAGAGGGGAAGGGGAGTAGAAGTTGTAGAGGCGCCTTCACGGACACGCAGACGCGTCAGCCATTCATGAGCGCCACACGCACGCTCGGTGGGACGAGCGGCGGCTGGCGACCATCTGGCTTAACACTGGCTACATAATGGATTCCCATCGCCAACTACATTACTAATATGACAACGATATCGACACCCCACTATCAAAAAGCTGGGCACCCAATGTGAAAAACATGGGCGTCAGTTTCGGCAAAATAACCACACTGCCAACAAAAAATGAACTACCACTGTCAAAAACTGAATCGCCACTGTCAAAATAATAATACCCAACATTTATGATATAGTATGATATAAAATAATATAAATACTAATTAGTTCGTGGTCCCTAGAAGACCCTAACGGAAAAGAAGAATTATAAATATTGGACTATATGACTGATATTAAGACACAAACCTCCATCTTATAAATCTATATGTTTTCAGAATAACTGACATTAAAAATCTACGACCATTATCTTAGTTTTTGAATGGGAAAATTCTCATCCATTCCAAAACACATGTTTGTACTTATATTCTTTATATATGTAACTTTAGCAGACTGCACAAACATAATCCGAAACCGTACTGTTCAGGACAAATAACATTTTAGTAGCAATTTTCGACATCTCAAAAAATTTCGAAACATAATAAAACAAATAATAATAAAAACATTTAAGTGAAACCCATGTGAAAATTTGCAATTAAACGTCCCCAAAATACAATTTTCAAAACTAGAGTAAAAATGTTGGTACAGTACAATGGTTTAAAAATAATTCACAAATTAACAACCTAACGGTTACATTACGGTCCAAAGTAAAAACACGAAACTTAATTTACTTTGAACTGTTTGTTTTTGTAAATCTTTGGTTCCCTGATCAGATTACCAAACAAAAGGTGTCCTAGGCATTAAGGAGGCCGCTACCTGTAGCTATTTACCACGTATGAGGCTCAGAGTCGCGGCAGCGATAGGAGCGACACTGTTATACACATCAAGTGCATTATCGCCGCTATGCGCAAGGCTCTGAACTGGAGTGCAGCGTTCTCGTGATGTGTGTGAATTTAACTAATTCAGACCCAGTGTACACAATTGTGTACATTACGCACGTGTAAGTAATTTGTGATTTGTACTGCACACTGCGAAGCTCAATGACCAATGATCTTACCTGTGGGTAAGTGATTCGCCGAACGTCTTACTGCTCTAGGTAATAATTGGTTCATATTATTGTAGCCGAACGTAGAGCTTACAGCTTATTGGCGGCTGTGACAACGAAACAAGTGTTCTGTCGACTTAAAAAAAAAATTTTGTTTTCAGCGCCAGAAACAATAAATTAAAGTGGGTCTGAAAGAATTAAGCAGTGACCATAATTTTATTGTTCGAAAGTGTGTAGCCAGGTTCAATACATGTCAATCGAGTATTTTTGTACTCATGACCTGTATATTTTAAGATGAGACACTTTAAAAAATAAATGTTTTTAACTATGTAAGAGTGCTCATAAATTGTTTTTCTGATGTGAGTGATGTCTTCGAAGCACTCGAAATGCTTCGTATGAATTGCATGTTCGTTTCGTTTATAAGCAAATTGGAGACATGTTTACTATTTCCATTAAAAATACGTGAATTACAAACACTCCGCATTGAGAGAAAGGTTTTATTGAATCAAACAAGATTTGTTTGGTGCTACCAAATTATTTGTTTGCATTGGGGCATTGAAATATTCTGTTGCTGAAACCAAATTATTTTGTTGTTCTCATTTGGTTGCCCCAGACAAAGATTTGGTTGATGCAACTAAAGATTTGTTTGGCTCTACGTCCATTAAACAATTTGGACTGATATAAAACAAGTTTACAATTTCGACCGAGTTTCGGACATAGATCACCTGCATCCGTGCGCTACGCCTTAGTGACCTCGGCCAATGCGACAACTGATGAAGCTGGACTGCTTTTATATACATATAATCCAAATACTGGGCAACGTGCGCAAACAAATATTTCAAGTTTTATAGCTTTACTTTTCAGTTTCCTGTTGAATTGTTTTATTAATATGTTTATACAAATATTAAGCATCATTAGATGCACTTACAAACACAGTTGCCATCCTAATTGTCACAAAAATACTGACAAACTTTCTAGCTGTATTTTGGAACGAAGGCAATCAAATGGAGTAGCCAAACAAATATATATATATATATATATATATATATATATATATATATATATATATATAGCTGATTCAACAAAATATTTAGTTAACACAATATATTTTGTTCAGGCAACTAAATATATTTTTTGGCCCTATACGAACAAACATTTTGTTCGATTTTCTCTCAGTGTGCAGCGAATATCATGCCTCAGCTAGACGAGTCCCTTAACACGAGTTGTGTTCTGCAGCCACACGTCTCCGAACCAAGAGTAAAAGCCCGGCACATCCGGGGTACTTACATCTTAGGCACCCGTCACAAATCGCAATTTAGAGTGGCACTGCACTTACCTGTGAACAGAACAAAATACATACATCATTAACTTCTTTCGACATTACACAAAAACTTAGCAAACACAAACTAATACACAATAGATCACAAAGCATATTTTTATTTAATATAGCAAAAAAGTTACATATTACAAGCGAATCAATGTTGCACCTTCAAGATAAAGTTTTTAAAACTGCACAGACAGGGCACGAGTTCAGTGAACTGTCTGTAGTTTAGACTCCTGTCAGCCAAATATCTTGAACGTAAAACACCGCAGTTAAAGTGGTTGTTAAAGTTACTACACACTATAAACTGGTTGTAAACCACAGCACATTACAAACTGGTTTCATTAGAATATTTCAGCCCTGGGCATTATACTCCAATTTTTATTTTAAAAAGAAGAATGAGATGCCTGCTGCACGGTCCTGTTCAAGGTCCATTTCCCAGGTTTCCAGAGAACAATGTTAGTAACGATGGTCCCGTCGGGCATCTTTCTTCGGAAGAGAAACGTCAAAAATTGTAAAAAGTATATTATGAATAGTATAATGACATGACCGCTATGTATGAAATTTTGAGTTGAATTTGTATGGATACCCGTATGCAGGGCCTATGCACGTCTGAAATTCGCGGAAAAATAGTAAAAAATCTTTATGAGCAATGAAACTTCTTTTTAGTTCTTTATAATGTACCTAAATATATAGGAATCATGGCATTACAGCAGTAAAGAGGGCGTCAAGGGAAATATGTTAAAATATACCAACTAAGTCTTACAGAAAGCAGAAAGGGTAGAAATATGTCATAAAATAACAATTGATTCAGGTGTTCTTAGAGAAATAACTGCGAGATTTACACAAACCTTAGTCAAAGGGAGCTCAAGTAAGATTTCGGTCTGCAGTGTGTACGCGAACTAGCGTGCTATGATTGATTAATTTGCTATTGTAACACGAGCGGAGCCAGGCTAACGCTTGCATGTTGCTGCCTACACTCAAACCCCTGGTAATCGTGCTTAAATTTATGCTTAAATCTAGGCTAGACAACTGTGATTCAACTAATACGCCTAAGATAGTTTTGGTTTGGTTGGATTCTGTTAAACTGAATATAAGTTATTCACGGTAAACTCAGCACATTTTGAAGCCCTCTCACTTGGAATAATAGTCAATAAATATATCTTATTGTAGCTTTAGATGTTAACTTTCGAGTACGGTGAAATGAATACACTGTGTTCATTCCTAACATGGCAATATTTATTTTAAAAAGTGGTGGAAGAATAAACAAAATGGCCGATGGAAAAAATAACTAGGGCCTCAAAAGTGCTGACTTTATTGTGAACAGCCTATACAGAATACGGGACTTTGCTCCCAAGAGACGGCGCGCTGCAAACTAAAGTGTCTACCCTCTGCAACCCAGTTCGGCTAAAACTTTTCAGTCAATTAGGCAACCACGACAGTTTCGTTCATAAGTACACAGCAGGCAAGCCAATAACAAACGCAGCTGGCCGCAGGGAACGGCATCTATTACGATGGGGCGAGCAGTTTCGGAGTGGTGTAGGGTTTTATATGCCACTAAACCCTGCGCATAGCTTCAGCAGAAAATGAGAAAACGTTTCATTCAAAAACTATTCAACGTGTATGAGGGACGTCTGCTTAAAAATAGCATTCAAGAAACGTTACACGTGTATATATAATTTTCAGTTCCGCCATTTCTCTCTAAAGCGTGTTTTTTTTATAGTGAAAATGGCTAAAATAGGTGTTTGCGTGATCATTTTTAGGTATAGGCTATTCACTGTAAAATCAGTACTTATGGTTAAGATCGACTTATATGCAAATTATATATTTTTTCCACCATATGTAAGGTTAATAATACTATGGGTGGGCGAATGAGTGAGTGAAGAGATTTGGGCGGCTCTTAACATCGAGGTCTTGAGAGCCGAAACATTGCCAAGGGTCTGGATCACTTTATTCATGCGTCCGTAAAGCGAAACCGTGAAGTTACTGGAAAAATCAGTATTTTACAAATTTGCTCATTCTTGCACTTACATGTATCATGATAAACACAGCAGAAGAAACAATTTCAGTAATGACAAATGTTTACTCAAGACTTAATTCAACGTCAAGATGCGGAACTACTTTCTCTCCATCGTTGCCAACTTTACTGGGCTCGTGTCAGTTAGTGCGTCAGTTAAAATATATGCAAAGTCGGACAGAGACATTTTTCAAAGGTTCATTTCGAAAGTGCTCAACTAACAGTGAACAGACTATTAGAACACTTCGCTACACAATCTTCAAAGTTGTATATGAGCGTACGTCATATATTTCGTTCCTGAGAGTCTCATAGGGACAAGCTGTCGACGGAAAGACGCCAGTTCACTGCCTTGCACGTAGGTGCGATCAGACAATTGATGCGTGTGTCTGGGTCGCCCTTAGCGCTGGCGTGTTTCTAGGACTCGAGACACACAGAGTACCATCCGCCAGGGAGGGGTCGCAGTGGCTGAGCGGTCAGACTGCTTGCTTCCCTCCAAAGCGAACCGGGTTCAATCCACGGCCGGGTCACTCCCGGATTTCCACGTTGTCAAGAGCCGCCCAAATCTCTCAACTCAACGTTCAGCCAGGGTAGCGTCACCGTGATAAGGCGAGGTTCCAGACCGGGGAGACTTCCAGACGAGTCCAGGCGCGGTCGGAGAACTCGTTACCGGCCGTGCTCGCGCCAGCCTCGTTTCCCGGCGCGCCGTCCTACCATGTAATTTCCGCGACCCATGCTCGGGCCGCGGACAAAACCAACAACGCCGGACTGGCTGGCTCCGGAAGATGGGCACAATGGGAAGAGGAGTGGGGGGAGGGGGCGAAGACCACGTCCCCTCTCCGCCGCAAAACACTGTGAGAGGGCCGACGTCGGAAAAATAGAGGTGGGAGGGAAGCCAGCTGGTCGCGCAAGTGTCATCACACCAAGGAGGGGAACGCGCCCTCCTTGCCGGCCCTTATTCCATACATTCAGAGACGTGCTGCAGCATGCAGGTGTTCCAAGCTATTACCTCTCTCCAAGGTTTACGGCTCTCCGACCTGCTCAGTCCAGCCAGAGCTTCGATGTATTTTGGTGTGTGTGTGCGCGCGCGTGTGTGTGTGTGTGGGGGGGGGGGGGGTAGGGGGGTATATATATCACTGGTCACTATTACTCTTCTCTGTGGTGAAGAACTGTTGAACGAAGTTAAGTAAAGGCTGTTCACGATAGTGCGCACTTATGAAATGAATCGTAGAAAAAAATCACCGCCCCTACCTGCGTATTATTTATGGGCGCACTGAGTAACTTTCGCCCAGTAAAGTTGGTAACGATAGAGGGTAAGTAGTTCCATATCTTAACGTAGAATAAAAACTGTTAGGTAACCAATTGTGATAACTTGAAATATTTCTTTTACCTTCTGTTTCTTTTTAATTTTGTCGAAGTGTAAAAATGAGCAGATATGTAAAATATTTACTTTTCTAATAATTCCAGTTTGATTTGACCAGCGCATGAATAAAGTTATAAGGCCCATGGCAGTGTTAAGTTTATATAAGGCGGAAGAATATATAATGTGCATGCAAGTAGAACTTAAGCAGGGCTTTCAAAAGCGCTCATTTTACCGTGAACAGTTTATAACTTGTGTAATGGGGAGAAATTAGTCGTTTACAACTCTGCCTCTCATTTCACAATCCTTCCTACCTGGCCCGAGAACTGCGTTGTCGCATTTTAAAAAACGGCGTTTTTTGATGAGATTATTTAAAGTGTCCCCATTTTAAATACGGGAGGAAGTACCCTGGTAAGAAATGAGTGTTACTTCAAGGTATAGGCTGTTCACCGTAACGTGAGCACTTTTAAAAGCCACCTCATTAAGAAAAGTCAATAAATAAATTTTATTTTAACCTTAGACGTTAACTTCCTAGTAACGTGGAATATTCACATCGTGTTAATTACGTACATAGCAATATTTATTTCAAAAGGCGGTTAAAGGATAAAATATTGCTGAAAAAAAGTTACTAGGGCCTCAAAAGTGCTCACTTTACTGTGAACAACCCTTATCACGCCTGCTAAAAATATTATTTTGGAGTGCGCCAACATGGGTAAAATCGTTTTTTTTTTTCAGACTGCTGTATTTTAAAACATGCTACCCGAATAGAAAGTATCTACCATAGGAACATGCATTAATTCCTTGCCATTGAATGTCGCCATAGGGTCGTCATTGAATGTCCCAGGTACACGCAGTACGACGAGAACTTTGCACGCTAGATCAGAGCCTTGCGCGTAGCGCGATTGTGCACTTGTTGCACGTGGCAATGTCACCCTTATCAATCTCGCGCTTATCAGCCTCAAATGCTAAAATAGCTCCAGGTAAGCAACAGCCTTAGAGCTCACCCACTTTCTTTAATCTTTAGCGTCAAGTGCAAGCATTGTGTGCAATTAGATGTGTTACATATCGCAAATTTTTCATATCACTACTAAAATTCTGCAATTTTCTATTTACTGCGTTCTTGTAAGTGTTTTGAATTCCGTACATATTTCGCGAAGTTTGGTGCACACATTTGTAGTCTACAGATGTGTACGCTTGGGTTTATTTTACGACCATACCACGTTTTAAAACAAAAACACGCCCTTAAGGACTCCGGACCATTATGAAACCAGCAACAATAGAGGGACGGACCTATTCAAGTGAACAGCGAATGACAAACAAATCACTCGTGCGGACAAAGGATGGTCAATTCTACCCTGCAGGTCACTGAAACTGCACTTTTTTTCGGTACATCTTTATGTATTTCCACTGTAGAACAATAACATTCAAAGACAAAAATATATGCTACTATAAGATAGCCCAAGGGCCATATAGACGAATATGCATTTTATCCGGGTGCAAAAGTTCGACATCATATTTTCCCATCCAAATAAGCCCTTGGCCATAGGCTGTTCTCGACTAATTAAGCACTTTTGATATCAGTCTTTGAAAATGCTACAGAACATAAATACATACACTTATATTTTAACGGGCATAGTCAGTGACATGCGTCCAGTACATTTGGTAACAACAGAAGGGAAATAATTTCGTGTCTTGGCGCTGAATTAAAAGTCTGAGGTAAAAGTCTGTAAATACTGAAATTATTTCTTTGGTTTCTTTTTTTAAATACATATAAGAATATGCAAATTTGTAGCAATATTTTCTCACGTAATAATTTCACAGTTTCACTCGACTGACCCATGAAAGAAGTGATCAGGCATTGTTTTATTTTACATACGGTGGAAGAATACGCAGGGTTTTAAAAATGCACGGTTTACCGTGAACAACTTACAATTACGTACGACTCAATAAAAATAAATAAATATAAGACGATCGGCAAATCGTTGCAGGCAGAAGGAAACGTGCTCGTGGCTACCACTGAACCCACCAAGGACAACAGTTCTCGGCCGCCTGTGCTCGTTCACGTAGCAAAACCGTCACATGACATCAAACCTCTGTGAAGAAACTTAATAAAAGACTAAGTCTCGATTCTACGGCTATAGACGACATGAACTTCTCACCGAGGGCTCCGATCCACTCGGGTACTCGGCGCTCAAAAACAAATCGAGTCATTCTGGAGGCTTGGAGTAAATGATCACAGGCTCGACCAGCTCGTGACAAAAGCCTTAGACAGCAGACACAGAAGAAACTAGACTCATGGAACGTAACGAAGGATGCCCGCTTCTTCACGAGTACACGTCTCATCATTTCGCAGTTTAATTCAGTGACACGTCAACAGTCACGAAATTAAATGCTTGTTTCACTCGCGTGTTTGCACCTCCCTTCACAGATGCAGGTCTCTGAACGAATGGCACAAATTATGAGTTCGAGTGACCTACTTCCGTGCAGTATAATTGAACACGAGAATATGCTGTGACTAGCAGAAGCTCTAGTGAGTCAAGGACTGAAGATTGGACACCTTTACCTCGTCACTAGGGCACCGAGATGATTATTGGAGCAGTGCAACTCTGAATGTATCACGAATGTATAATTTACTGGTCAGTTTTCATAACCCACAATGGAATACAGTTAACAAAATACAATGAATTGAAAAAAAATCCACTAGGGAATAAATTATGTTCGAAAAAACACTAATAAAACATTTTACTGATGCAGGGCGTAAAAATTGGCCTGGTTGATGATATGCATACTAGCGTATAGTATGTATATTCTGTGTTTGTTTACTGACTGATGGTATAACGAGAAAACATCCATATTATTGAACGGGTTTTGTGATTCGGTTCCATCACTGTTGCAGATTTTTTACTTCCGCAAAGTCTTGCAGAGCTTGTAAAAACAAAATTCTCTGGGCCAACTGCAAATTCAGTCCAAATCGTGAAAGTTTTTAAAGCTCATTTGCACTGTACTATACCCCGAAAACTTCCTTCCTTGATGGGTACATGTTTGTCACTAATCATTTCGTTTGTTGTTTATAAATGTTATTTCCTTTCTGCGCAGTCTGTACTTGGGTTACTGCCACAGTTCGTGGACAAGTGCATCCTAAGGTAAACCCAGCTGAAGTAAGTCATTAGGCGATGGCGTACGCAGGCACCAGCATCCCGAGGCGCAGAAGACGTTCCTCTCGGCTGCAGGGTGGTCGGCGCTTCTTGTTGCTCGCGTTTCTCGGCCGACCCGATGGTTTATGTGGGCGCATTTGAATACCGCCGCTACCAGCAGACTATCTACCCCTCATCAGGGGGGCCCGAGTCTCGTAACTCATGCATGGCTTCACAGCGCTGGCTGGTCGCTCTGCCCCCTCCCCCTGCTTCCCCTGCTCCTAACCTCAAGCCTTGCGTCGAGGAGCGTAATAACGCTCAGGCCTCTCGCTTCAACAATTACTACAAACCTGCCCCCCCCCCCCTCATGACCCCCTTCGTCAAACAGCACCCTTGTCTTACTCCCTTCGCCCGCGGCACGACCAAGAGAAAACATCCTCTCCGCCACCACAAGCCGGAAAGTTAACCACTTTTTATTTTATTTATTTTTTTGCTGGCCACTGAACCAGCGACGCGTCGCGGGCAAACGTGTCTGGTGCAAGCCACGCTCTACCCGTCAATTAGCGTCGGGAGTAAACCCTTTCCGCAAATCTCTCCGTTGCAAACCAAACGATTATAGCAAGGCGATGAGGCGTGGCCAGTCGTAGCTGCGATCGCAGAGTGATGTGTTAGAAAACCATCCGGCAGCTGTAAACGCCATGATGACCGGTATTCGAGAGCAGTGGTGTGAAGTAACAGACTGGGTGCTAAAAGAACAGGCGAAGTGTTACCTACGGCAATAACAGGGTTACAGCTAGTTCTCACGACTGTTGCCAGTATCTGATATAAGAAGAATGCGAATTGTAGTAACCACGAGTTTTTTTTACCCAGCGAAACCTTATTTCATACATGGTAAACAAAAGGATTTAACTGCCATATAATTAACAAAGGAAGCATTTAGTATCTAAGCTTCTGGGTAAGGAGTATTCAGTATGCTTAAAATCGTGAAATATGGATAAGAGAACAGCAAGAAATATCAGCTTACTAGCGGCGGACCTCACTTGAAACCATAAACCATAATTTCTGCTTCCTGTTTTGTTTTACCTTCGCTTTGAGGAGATATTCTCGCCTCATAATGTAATGCATGCTTATATGCTAATCCTTCCTAATGAAATTCTCAAAGTCAGTAACGCTGCCATAATATTAATAGTCACAATTTTATATCACAAAATTTAATTCTTTAATTTTATCAACATTTGCTCATAAAAATAGTGCTTGCTTGCGTATATGCTCTGTATAATATTTCGTCCAGGGGACCCCTCTCTCTGTGGAGCATTATATTTACTGCACCCGGCTTCATAAGGTAGTAATGAGAGAAATACGTTTACCGGCGACTGAAACTGCAACCGCATCTTTTATTTAACTGCAGAAAGTGATCGTGTCCCGTAAGTCCAGGTGCTGTGATTAGCAAGCAGCAAGTGTCGCCTTACAGTCGTTACACGCTTTCGAACAATGGAGCGACCATGGCCGGGGGGGGGGGGGAGCAGTATCTTTCTCTCGTCACGTTTATCGCTTATCGCCCCACGCCGCGTCACCGGATACACCTCGTGCGTGAGGATACAGACGCGGAGGCTGTCCCTCCGGTGGAGGACAAAGAAAATCGCCGAGAGAAGAGAGGACCTTCCCCGTGGCGTGGGCGGATCACAGCTCGCCGACACACCATCCACCTACACGCCGCGCCAGATATCTGCGAGCTTGGGCAACATCGCAAGGGAGACGTCACTGACAATACCTGGAAGCCACTGCGTAGAGGGCGCGATAGAGGTGGAACCGAGCAGGTTAGAATAAGCCACATTATGTGACATGTCCATTACCAAAGCATCACAGAACGGAGGAAAAGACGAAAAACGCAAACATGAACACAGAAAATATTGTTAAATGCTGTTCACGACAAAGTGAACACTTTCGAAAACAACCTTAGAAAAATATCACTGCCCCCTGCCAGTACATATTTTAACGGGCGCAATGGGTGACATGCGCCCAGTAAAGTTGGTAACGATGAATGGAAAGTAGTTCCATATCTTAACGTCGATTAAAAAGTGCTAAGGTAACAATTTGTGAGAACTTAAATAATTTCTTCAACGTTCTGTTTTTTGTAATGCATTGAAGTGTAAAATAAACAGGTTTGCAAAACATTTACATTTCTAATAATTACACAGTTTCACTTGACCGGCACATAAATAAAGTTATGAGACATTAAAATGTTATTTTTACATAAGGCGGAAGAATACACAACGTGCACATTAGCATATCTTTAGCAAGACTTTCAAAAGTGCTCATTTTACCGTGAACAACCTTTAGAAAGTTACAGTATACAGCAAACATGCACAGATTGACAAGGAGCAGTTTGGAACTCAATACTCCAACTTACTTAAAGAGGCTCGAGAACATTGGATTTTCTGCTCCTATAGAAGGCGCATTTTAAAAAGCCGTCATATTTTGTTTGTTTACTGTGGGCAAGAGCTCCTTAGGAACAGGCGCCGTTTTTCACGTGCGATTTCAGAGGGTTTCGAGTAATTATGCAACAGTAAAACTTTGTTAGACGAACAGATAACGTTTGAAACTAATTCGGATGGTACCCTTGATTCGTTTTTTACTTGTTGTGGGCAAAGTGCCTTATGAAAATGACCACAACAATTGCAAGGAATAACAGAAAACGTAGTTAGTTGTGGCCACTTTTCACCCGTACTCCCTTATACATTAAAAACCATCCACTACTGTTGATGAGAGTACTTACACCACTATCGTCACTGTTAGGTAACACTACATATATTTATTATTATTCCATAAATACTTTGAACTTTGAACATTTACTTTACTTTCGCAGTGCTTCACTTATTGAATGAGTTAATAATTTCGTACCAGTGAGTATAGATTATTCGCGGCTTCTTCACACTTTTAGAGTCAAATCTTACAAAAATTCCCCCATGAATGACATGGTTTTGATTGTTATCTAAGTATGTCATGTATCTGAGACGTTTTATGCTTCTATTAATATAACAGTATCTAATTTTTGAATAAATAAGACTTTTACATATATCTTATACGTAAATTATAATATTTCATTTGCAATTAATGTATATTAAAACAGAGAAAATAGGTGTTTTGGTCATGCCCGGTAAGAAATAATTTGGCTTCGTATACAAAATATTATGACGAATACAGAGCGCTGTCCCTTAGGTGTAATTTTCTAGACTTAGTTAAGCTTTGTTTGCATGAAGTGGAGGAATATTCTGGAAGTAGAACTTTAGCACGGTAAAAAAAAAAAACGGAAGCAACCATGAAAGGACTACAGGAAGAATTCGGCGCTGTGTTCTCAGGTTACCTGTTCATCCTCCGCACCCTCCTCTAAACGGTAGTGGCCGATAGCAGGGATGTTTGTACCCGTCGTCCAGGCTCGCAGATGTCTGTCGCTTAGTGTAGTTCTGCGCTGCCGGCCTGCGGTTTTATGTCCCCATACATTTTACACTTTATGGTGAGAAGGCGAAGGTATTGACCACCAACCTGTGGCTGCACAGAAACATTCCTGGGTTCCTCGTTTTTTTCCAACTGCAAATCTGATAACGCCGAGTCAAGCCCAACACAATTTTACCACTCTCGGATTATTGCTGGTGGCGAAGAGATCAGGTTCCAGAGACGATATAGAATTGTGTGGTATCTAGAATCTCGGTATACAATCACTTTTTTTCCACGCCTGAATGGGCTCCTATTGACAAAAGCTTACAAAATAAAGCTTTTCTCTACTTACAAAAGGGAGTGGTCCCGTGAAATGTTTGGGAGCGAGATTTTAATACTGTGAAATCGAACACGTGGTATTACTTAATTTATTCTTACAAGCGTATAAAGTTTTGAGATAGGAAAATTTGATAAATTTTGGTTGTTGAATTTCAACAAAAACTGTGACGCCGTAAAAATTCCTTAAAGGTATACACGCTTTTACCAGTCGCGATATATCGGCAAATCTGAACGACGGTTACAAACAGCCCTGCTATATGTCACTAATCTCAAGGAAAGTTGTACGAACGGGGAGGAAAGATGAGAACAAAAACGCAGAATTCTCTTCCCACTAACTGATGCTTACTCCGTCAGCAAGTTCGACATTGCGGGTGGCTAATTCTTTTTCACAGCCCAAGGTATCTGTGAGAGTTTGTAGGAATTACAGTTACAACAATAAAATATGCCTTAATTTTGTTAGCAATAAAAGGAGAAAAGCGGTAATGGAAAATACATATATGCCCCAGAAATGCACTAAAGGCACCCACCATGTATATAAAGTCAAAAAAGAATATTATGGCACTTATGTATATGTTAACATGAACATAACTGAAATAATAATAAGGTTACGTATTATTGTTAGTGAAAGCAGAGACGTTAGTGGTGCACCCTTGTCGGCAGAAATGAGTGGCTTTGTAAATCTAAAGGTACATGAGTGAAAAATGGTCACCGTGATAAAGGCTGTTCACAATAAAATGAGCACTTCAGAAATGGACCTTAGGAAAAAGTCGCTGCCCCTGCCTGCGCATATTTTAACGGGTGCACTGAGTTACATTCGTCCAGTAAAGTTGGTAACGAAGGCTGAAAAGTAGTTCCATATTTTAACGTCGAATAAAAAGTGTTAGGTAACCATTTGTGATAAAATAAAATAAATTATTTCGCTTTCTGTTTTTTAAATGCATCGAAATGTAAGAATAAGCTGATTTTTAAAGTAATTACATTCTCAATAATTTCACAGTTTCACTTGACCGACACATGAGTAAAGTGATGAGGTCGATGGCAATGTTATTTTTACATAAGGCGGAGGAATACATAACGTGCATCCACTTGGTGAAAACTCGCACACTACCGAATGGATTCCAGGAACCGCCAGTGCCACTGCTAAAGCTCGCAGATATCTGGCACGCGGTATCAATCATGAAATAATACAGTTATTAAAAAAAATGGAATATACTTTCCACCGCTTCCTCTTCCTCCGTAAATTTCGAAACTACAATAAATAATCCATTATCATTTACATACCACTAATTCAGTGCTTCGCGAAATTAAATCTGCATTTTTAATTTTTTGTCATATAGTATTTCAAATAAAAAAGAAAAACCGATAAAGATTTGTTTCAGCCGCTTTCGCTAATGTTCTTAAATATGCAAAGTACATCCATAAAATTTTGATGGCATACGAATTGTAAGTGAAACAAGAAACATTTTTGCGAAGACTAATGAATTCACGTTTGATTAGCCCTACCATGGAAACCTCAAAAAGGGCAGAATTACTTAAACGCGAAGGGCATCCCCGCATTCCCGGCGTTCTCCCGCCCACGCTTGCCAACATCTGGGACGGAACCTAGGCACTCCGGAGCAGGCGACCAGTCTATCCTGCATTAACTTGAAACAGTGGCATTGGGGTCACGGTAAAATCAGTTAAAGGCTGTTCCCGATAAAGTGAGCACTTTTAAAATCAACCATAGAAAAATGTCACCGCTCCTGCCTACATATAGTTTAACGGGCGCACTGAGTGACATGCGCACAGTAAAGTTGGTAACGATGGATGGGAAGAAGTTCCATATCTCAACGTCAAATAAAATGTGTTTGGTAACCAATTGTGATAACAAATTATTTCTTTGGCTTTCTGTTTTTTTTTAATGCATCGAAGTAATTAAATTTGAGCAGATTTGTAAAATATTTACTTTCCCAATAATTTCACGGTTTAACATGACCGACGCAAGAATAAAGTTATGAAGCTCATGGCAATGTTAATTTTACATAAAGCGGAATAATACATAACGTGCATAGAAGTAAATCTTAAGCAGGGCTTTCAAACGTGCTCATTTTACCGTGAACAGCGTATAAATTGCTTCTCCCCACTGGCAAATCAGTGACTAGGATGGAAAAAATTGCAAACTTGTGAATCTGAGTTACGAACGAACCCGCAGGCAGAGGCGAATCTAGGCTATGGCAGTTGGCAAGTGCTCTGGTCACCATTTTAAGGAGTTGCCATTTGTCACTTGTCAGATAAGTCATGTTTTCTTTTTTTCAGCCATTAATTGTGGCAACATATTTATTTTGTGGGCGCAGTTAAGTCATAATTTGCCTTCTCTACCACTGAACCCATTGTACCCATGCATATATTCCATATATAAAAGCAATAATTAAAGTAAAAAGAAAATTTCATAAATCAATAGTATATATAGCTGTTATGACTAAAGCGGTTTTCACAATAGACCATCGCGATGCGGCGCGTCGCGTCCGACGCTCGCCGCCAGCGACGAGCGTTATTTGCGTCTTCACAATACAGCGATGTTCTGACGTCGGCTGCTGGCGACACAGACCGTGCTGCCATCTGTTATCCTGCAAGTAAACTTGCAATGAAATGCTAAAAACGAACGAAATGCAGTGGATTTGTTTGCGATTTAGTTAGTAAAATTGTTACTTTTTTAAGTAGTGTATACTTTTCTTTAGTAAAAATATATTATAATTCGAAATTATGTTTCAGAACATAAACGACTGTTCAGGAATCGGGAAACATTATCCTTCCGTTTTCCTAAAGGTAAGAAAAATCTATATACATTTTATAAATGTAGACTTCATTTAATATCTCTGCAAACCCTTTATTATGTACATTTTAATTTGTTCTTTAACTCAGCTTTTTGCCAGTTTATTTATTTTAAATTCACAAATGTTATTCTTCTTATTCTCTGTCACCAGCGACAAGCGTCAATTCCAATGTCGGTCGCTCGTGCAATGTTCTCTAGCGTCAAGGCTCTGATTGGCTGATGCTCGACGCGAGGCGTCGCGCCGCGCCGCACCGCGTCGCTCTACTATGAAAACCGCTTAACTCGTAATGTGATGTACACTACACTAATATAACAATCCATTATACTAATCTAACAATACATATTCCAACAATTCCATAAAATTAATTAACTGGTATGGCTGTACAATATTAAGAATAGTATGGTAGTATTCACCAATCAAGTATCAAGAACGCGTCACCCTAAAGACAGACTAATAATAATAATAAATATAGGTACCAAATTAACTACGTAACATAAAAAGAAAGACAATTTGATAGATCCCATTCTCGCATTAAACAACAGTAAGAGAACACAAAGAAATGTAATACAATTCACTGATTTCTATAGAAGTGCGGCATGGTTTCAATAGCCCCCGGTCCTCGATGTAGGCCCGACATCGATGGCGCTGTTATTATGTTTGACTGTACATGGTTGCTGGGAGAAGGGTAGATACTAAAGTACGGGCTGTTCACAGTAAAGTGAGCACTTTTGAACCCCTAGTTACTTTTTCCTTTCGAACATATTTTAACTTTTAGCAACATTTTAAAATAAATATTGCCGTGTAAGTGATGAACACAGTGTGTATATTACACTGCGCTCAGAAGTTCACGTCTAAGGCTAGTATAAAATATGTCCATTGACTATTATTCCAAATGAGAGGGCTTCCAAATGTGCTCACTTTACCGTGAATAGTCTATACCTCTGCGCGTGTCAGGGTCACAATGTAGAGCTTGCCGTAGCAGCAGATCTGTGTGGATTGTGGATACGTCACTGTCCAGAGGCTTTCATTGTATTCTGGATTTCTCAACTTTCAGTGTTCCAGTGATTATATTTAACCTTTACTGATACAGATGTAGTATGTAATCTGTCAGGCAAAACTGTAACCGGATGCTTGTTAAAATGGTTATATTTAAAAAAAAAAATGTTGGCGTAACGTTATGCCGGAATCACATAGCCCCACGAGCACAGCACGACACGACAAAAACCGCAACCACGGCCATTTTCAATGTGCCTGCTCGAATTTACAGCCCGGCAGTTTACCGACGCTACACAACGAGTAGAATTTCTCGGATCCATTTAGGCGCTGATTAACTACGCTAGTTTCAAAGGTGGTGGGCTGACGGGAAATTTGGACTACATGATGGTGACAGAGTTTTATAGCTCATGCATACAAAGGTAAAATAATTATTTATAAGAGTAAAATACAATAATTTTCATAATTTATTTTCTTTTAAGCTGCGTAGTTCCCATTGCAGGGAAAGCTTATCATAAAATTTTATTTTACAAGGATGTACACTCTGTGCATCGTGCTGCACGACACGACGAAGAATAGACACAATTTCTAATCCAAAACTGCTGGTCGTACGACAGAATTGTCGGGCTTACGTCAAATCTATCTTTTTCATTGGTTGTTTAGTTTTAAGTGTCGTGTCGTGCTTGCGGTGTCTTGCTGGTCGGGGTTATGTGACTCCGGCAATACGTCGACGCCGCGTGAAGAATGTCGCGAGCTGACTGGCGAGGCTGAAGGAAACAGCAACCTGCTATTGCGCAACTGGATATTAGCTCGCTCGCCTTCACACAACACGCTGCACTGCTGCCAATACTGCGACCTTACTGGCGCATCCGGTAACTCCGTTACTCCGGCAGCGCTGTTCCTCTCCAGCCCACGACTGCCTGCGTTCTCCACGCTTTCACTGTATATTGAGCACTTCTGAAAGCGCAGTTTAGGATATACTTCTACATTTTGCATCCTTCTGCCGTATGCAAAGCTAACTTCGCCATCGGCTTGATCACTTCATTTGTACATCAAAAGGAAACCGTATAATTGATAGGGATGAAAGTCTGTTACAGATATGCAAATTCGCTATGTAGAGCTAAGTCACAAAACCATATTTATCGATTTTCTGCCAACATGACGCGGAGCCAGCATTCCAGTGTGTACGGTAGCATTATGAAGTTAAACGGAAATAAATTTTTTTCAAAGGTTGACTTCAAAAGTGTTTACATTACCGTTAATAGATTTTCATGGTTGATTTGCTGTCTTTTATACTGCACGTCCGTCTGTTTATGCCGCTTGTTGACCGTCGCTAGACTGCACGTTTCGTTTCATAAGGAAACCCCGACATATCCCTCGCCCAAAACGACCCAAAACGACCTAATAATCAACATAGTGTCATTATAGCCGTTTTTGAAGTAGAAAAAGGGAATAAGCCTGTTCTTATAATGGACGACAACGATTGCAACAGTACATCACTGAATAAATAAGTATAATGCGTGTATGTGTAGGTCACGGAAAAATAGCTGAACTTGTGCGAGCAAAATTCTGTTACGAGTTCTTTGTGATATACCTGACAATACGTGGCGCACAGCGTCAAAAGTCATAATAATTTTAAAGGGTGTAATAAATTTATTGAAATATTCCCGCCACAGAGGATACTAATGAACGCACAGAGGAAGATGACGCCCAATAACAGTTGTAGAAATTAAAGAAAACGAAATTTATGATCTTACTGAAAGTAATCCCAAGACTTACGCTTGTCCTCGACCAATAGGTCTAACGGCCGGAACCTCGTAAAGACGAAAGAGATATTTTCGCCTCCTGCGCGCGTCCCCAACACCGTTACCCCACAAATGTCAAAATTACGAGGTAAAACAGTGACATTTCGTTTTTTAACAAAGCAGTGATTTTATATTTAGTGGGGGGGGGGGGGGGGATACCGAGTTCTTTTTTGCTGCTTTAAAACTCAGCCAGAGGAAGTGTGCTAACATTTCAAAGTATGTGTTTCTATAAACAGTATTCTAATTTCGAATTCAACCCACGCTATTAGCAATAAAAAACAGTCCGAAGAATGGATTAGTGCGCAGCTGATATGCAAACTTCAGTACATATGGGCGGAAACTTCTGGTCCAGCGTAGCACAGCTAGTAACAATTACAAATGCATATTCAGTCAATTATATAGTGAATGTACTGTATGAGGGGCTTTGCATGCTAGTATTATTAATAATACTAAGTAGACCTGAAAGGTAAAATTACAACCAGGATATTCTGCAATAAAGTTATTAATAACTAAATAATTTCAAAAACTATATTTTCTACACACACAGACTATACAAAGCAGTTTATATGTGATTATACGCCAGAATAATGAGAGCGCAAAATTTGTTCTTGTAGTTAGTTATCTTGAGAGTCATATTTTTATAACACTGCACGAAACTGCAGAATTGGGAGTTCAAGTTTTGCAACGACTGAGGTGCCAATAACGATAAACTTCCTCTAAGAGTACGATTGCTTCTGATGTGGCAAATGTTATTTACTTGGGTTTAGATGATCAACTACTCACGTAAATAATTTGGTGCTCGAGGCGCCTTTTATCCCAGGATCTTTTCAGAGGCTCGAATAATTATTACCAACGTCATTCATCGTCTTTCAAGGCACAAAATTTCCATTTATCAAGTTTCACCAACATTTCCGTTTATCTGATTCGCTCTTCATCAAGAAGACGATGAGGGAAAAACGAAAATATTAACATCATTTGCATTTTAGAACTGAATTACTGAAAAGGAAAGTGAATCAATGAAAATAAACCAAACCAGACGAAAAAAAAAAAAAAAAAAAAGCATTTCGAAAAGCGCAAGACTCAGAATTATGTTAGTATCCCAGTGACACAGACTAACGAGTTTATACTCGTATCTCTTTCCAGTGAATTTGATCTCCCCAAGTAAATCAGGCAAAGCAATTGATTCCAAGTGAAGATTACAGTGTACATAGCGCAAAAAAGATGTTTAATAAGCAATCAGATAAAACTATCTAAATCTTGCGTCACGCTTGAAAGGCGTCCAGAAGTGTTATGAGGCAGAGCATCGGCAGCTTGGGAGTACAGGCAACAGGAATACGACGAGAAGTGTTCAGAAGCGAAATAAATTTGAAGTGAACAAGGTGTCTTCGAACCAGGAAGATTTTCCTGTGGAATGGGTTCGAGCGTAAGATTCTCATTGATATTCAGCTGTCCTGCGGGCAACGGATTCTGATAAACTCACATAATCATAATATTTTTTTCTTCTGCTGCTCGGTGATTACTCCTTCTGCCTCGTATGACAATGCCACTTTATTCGCAAGATTTGACGATTCGTATGCATTAGGTGATACTACGTTAATTGACAAAAAGAACGTAACTTTTAGGTTAGGCCCAAATGACTCGGGCCAAAAAGACTTTTGGACCAAGAGAATACCAAATTACCTAAGGGTAGGCTAACTTACTGTGCTCAATTTCAAGTTAATTTAAGCGCTCTGCACCGTTGTAGTTGTTTCGAATAGAGGTCCCATCTGCACGGCTGGAAATAATACCAAGTTCAATCGTGAAATCCCATTGTCCAGTCCAGACAGCGTCAGGTTCCACTCTTGCCCTCTTCTATGGTGCCATCTATGAGGTTCCCTTGACAAGTGGCCAGAGCAGTCAGTTTACCTTTACACTGCGTGCCGCTATGAGCGAAGGCTACTAACAAATAGCCTTCGTGAATGCCCAGTCCAGCTGGTAGGTACCCCAAGTATCACGAAGGCACGGTAAGCAAGGCAAAATAAGTTCTGGAACGTAATTAATCGTGTTGTTTAACGACATTGCGAGGAATTTATCTTACAACACCGTGCAAGGTGGCGTAGTGCTAAACCATTGGACCTGCTTTCGAAAGAACTCGGGTTCAGTTCCCTGTCCGGACATGCTAATTTTTGTTTTCCAGGGTTTCCAAAATCACTTCAGGCGAATGCTGGTATGGTTCTTTTAATATAGGCCCAGGCCGATTCCTGCACCGTTCCTTAACGTCTGGATATCCCTTACTAAAACCTCGTCGCTATTCGAAGGCACTTAAAACACGTAATAAACAAATAATGGTTTAAAGCGAAATGTTTGTTGCATGTAAATTCATTTTTTCGTCATGTGAACTGCATAGACAACATATTTTGTGCTGCATCATGTTGATTGCCTGCGCAGCCCAAACTTAAAATAACTGGAGACTATATACCGATCTGAGAAATCTCCTAAAACTGGGAAATACATTACTACCTGTAGAATATTACAGGGAACCAAATATACAGGTGGTTTGTCCGTGCTTCACCATTGGAAACTATTCAAGTGTCTAATTACGGAAGGAAATTTCGGCGATGACACCACAGAGTAGATATGTATATATAGACGAAACAGGGTGGCGGTTCCTTCGATGTGGACGTAGTCTTTTCCTCTGATTGGTTGCGCGAGGCTCTTACAGCGCGGGCCTTCTGTCTCATTGGTTACAGCATGCTGCAAGAGGTTTCCTATTGACTGGACTGTTAGCTGGCGAGCAGGTTACCACGTGCTGATTGGTGAACGGCGTTCCAGCATTTCGCTGGCGTCCGCGGTTTTAGCGACTTTTTTTTTCGCCTCTGTATATTCTAAATACTCTGCGATACCACCACAAGGTTTATTTTCACACTCAATCCAGATTCGAGACTGGATCCAGGCGGTTGGAGGCTGGCCCATCCTGCGTCTCGCGGCGAGCTGTGACACGGTGAGGGAGGGAGAAATATATCCTCTTGGGGCGTCAGACCGCAGGTCAACGCCTCATCCCGGGCGGGCGTAGGAAATGCGCCAATTACATAGCGCGGCGTCCTTCCCGCTCTACGCCCCCCCCCCCCCCCATTTCTCCGGGGCGGCAGCGTCCACTCCGCTTCCTCGTAATTTCACACCCTTCCATTACACTTTACATCAGCTTGTGATTGAACCACCGCTCGTCTAACACGCCCTGCACTGCCCCGCACAGAACAGAAGGAAGTATCCAGGTGAGAAACTGCCGCTTTCTCAACTTGGCCCGTGCGCACCGACGATATGACAGCACCTAATTACTAGAGACCTGCACATTTCGCGTTATTATTTAGCATCAGGCTAAACTTCACAGTTCTGTGCACACTCTAGCCAGCGTCGTTTCTCCATTGGCTGCTACATAAATGTGACGCAACTCTCTTTCTGACTGAACTGCACGTGGTTGGTGCACACAATTGTTAAGGGTTCATTGATTGGTGTCGAGTTATGCAGTGTGTGTCATTTAAAGTATAGCCCAATGAAAAACTTATTGTAAAGGTACATGTATTTGAAGTTTAACGTGTCCCCAGATCGTAGCGCGAATTTTGCAGGTCTCTATTAATTACAGTTGACCAGCGTCTATAGGTTTTGTTTATTAGTAATCTGGCAGTGTTTGTACTATAAAATTATATAAAAAAAGAAATTTATCCATAGCAAAAATTTAACAAGGCCTTTAAAAAATGCTCACTTTAACGTGAACCGCCTATACCTGCGACCGCGTGCGAAATGTTTTGCAGACCAACGAGGAGACACTGTGCCGGCGCGGCGCGATGGCGGCAGCATTCCGTGTTATCAGTAACTCCTCCGTGCACGACATTCAAAACGTACCTGTACACAATTACAGTTTGCCCGGCTGTCTACTCCAGGTGCATTTACAACGCAGGAAGTTTACAATCTGTCAGCTGGTGAAACATTAAGTTCTAAACTAGCTGAGAATGGGAATATATGGCAAGTGGGCCAAACCACTCAAGGTCTATAACCAGTTAAGGTTCTGTTACGTACCACAAATGACTGTCTTATATCGACAGCTACCGCCTCGTCAAACCATCTCACTCCAACGAAGAAAAAAAAATCCCTACTGACGGAAAACACCTGTCGTGTCGTACATTTCAGCCGCTGGCTTCACGTAAAGTAATTTAGAATCATGTCCAAAAATTCCAACGTAACACTTCTAGGGTACTAAGAAAAGCAGCAGTGGGCGGAGAACATGAGAATGAAGATGGCACAAAACTGCACAGTATACTCTTATAAAGTGTGTCAGAATTAGTTAATATCACGAGCGACCAAAAAAAATTCGGGAATTAATTTTGTGAAAGGCTTAATTTGAAATATCTGTACACTTACATTTTTTTTTTTAGATTGAACTAGAGTTTGTTATCCACATCCTAGAAGACTATGGTCCAGAATAAAATCCATATTAACAAAACGTTCAGTGGCGACGCGGTAGTGTAGTGGTTAGACTACTCGCCTCCCACCTAGGCCAACCGGATTCGACTCCCGACGGGGTCGCTCCCGGATTTTCGCTGGTTGGCGGGATTTCTCGGGGATCTCCCATTTCCTCCTGCCCTGCATTCTTGTGCTGCTCAATACTCACCTCGCTTCACCATCATCGGCTCTCAAGACCTCGATGTTAAGAGCCTTCCAAACTTCTCCTGTCCACACCACTCAATAGAATGTTCAAATTGTATGTTGCCCGTGGAAGAATTAATTATTTTCTCACTGTATGGAAAAACCATAATAAATATCTGTTTTAGGCTGTTCACGGTAAACTAAGCACTTTTGAAATCCCTGCTGAAGAGCTACTTGTATCCACGTAGTGTAGTCTTCCACCCTATCTAAAATTAACATTGCCATGTGCGTCATAACTTTATTCATTCTTCGGTCATGTGAAACTACGCAATTATCAGGAAAGGAAATATTTTATACAAATCTGCTCATATTTACACTTCCATGCATAAAAACAACATAAAGCGAAATAAATAATTTAAGTTATCACAGATGGTTATCTAACACGTTTTAGCCGACGTTAAGATATGGAACTACTTTCCCTCTATCGTTACCAACTTTACTATGCGTATGTCACTCAGTGCGCCTGTTAAAATATATGCAAACAGGAGCAATGACTTTTTTCTAAGGTTGATTTTGAAAGTGCTCACTTTATCGTGAACCGCCTTTACAACTGTTCACGTGTATAAACGACGTGAAGCCTGGAATAACGGTCACTGGACTTAAAATAGTTCCTGACTGACTTCTAATAACATTTGTTCACGAAAGCAACATTTTTTCTTGTACCTATTACACTATTCCCTTGCTTCATGGTACCATAAACAGCGTGTGCAGCGTTGGGCGGTAAGTACTATACTTATACATCATCCGACGCAGGTGGTACTCCGCCTCACGGGAGAAGTGCTAGGCGATGCGTGCTGAGCAGCGCCGCGCTGCCACAGTGGCGAGTCCTTGGCTGTGACGAGATGCTGGGTCGAGACAGCGGGAGAAGCCCGCGGCGCCTTGGTGGGGATTGCATCTTCGCGCCAGGCTGCACTAACCCAGATTGCGCACTGCTGCCTACTGGGACAGCTCGCGGGTTTGGCGACCCGCACATTACTCACAACACCACGTCAAACAATACTACTACGTTCTGTATTTGGTTGCGTGTCAGTGTACTGTCTACATGTCTATACTTTATTGGCGGTTTCTTCACACTTTTCGAATAAAACCTTTGGAAAAACACCCTATGTATCACATGTTTCGTTATTTTATATATATTTCACGTATCACAAGCGTTTTATAATTCTGTTACGATATAAGTACTTTATTTTTGGTTTAATTGATCTTCCACTTCTTTCAAACTAATGTCGTACAAGCCTGGAAAAGAAAATTCCTCAACGCAGGCGAAATAATGATGCTATAACTGATATTTGGGAAGGTGAAAGTTCTTATTCTGTGAAAACCCCGTGATAACATACAAAGAAAGTCAGAAATGTTTGACATGTTCTTGTAGCAAATGAGAACTACTACACTCTTAATGTGAATCAGTGAAATGTGGCCCACCGAAGACAGTGGAAGCCTTTTACTTACTTCAGTGAAGCAGTTGTACAGGTTGGCTAGTTTCTGCTGATTTAAGATACATGTGATAAAATTATTTCCTACATACGTCATTGCACAGCTTTGGTTTTCGAATAGATACACGCATACCGGGTGCGTACGGGGCACTTACATATATATTATTCATTGAATTATACTAGTAATGGGGCTAAGTGATCACGTGAAAATCATACTTCGGACATGAACTCTGCAATGGCGTATGTTCAAAGTAATTTTTCATTTCATCACTTACCTCCATTTCAAGTGTCATCCAAAGTACGGAAAATCTGACTACTCCAGGTAACTCGTGAATTTACCTAATTTGAGGTTTAGATAAGAGTGAAAGGACGCGACTTAGGCCACGGTTACACGGGATGCAGAACTACTTCACTAAAACAAGTTCAGCTACCGAAGAGGTTACATTACCGTCGAACGAATTCCGATCGCAGTTGTTTCTCGTTCGAAGAGAACACTTTTCATAAGTAGTTTCGAACGACTTCTCTTCTCTGCTGCGCTCCTATTGGCTGTTTCCAAGTAAACAAGCAGAGTAAAAAATATTGCTGTATTTGGGGGGTATTCCCGCACTTGTTGGATTAACTTAAGTTTAAGGTTGAATGTACTAATACCCACCCATTGTGCCATTACAGTAAAATTGTAGGTATCGTAACAATTAAAAAGATCAATAGTGATAAATGTCGGAGGCTATTGTAATTAAATATCATACATTCTAAGTTCCATATGTGTTGAGGTTAGAATTTCCATAGATTTCATTCTGTTTGGGTGTGTACCCGCGGAACCATGTTCTGTTTTTTAACTTTTTCAGACATGGCTTTCGAATGTATTCAGCTGAATGTGTTTAACAACACTCGTGTAACCACGGCCTTATACAAATGTGACGCGACTTGTGAACTGACGACCGCTCGAGACTATTCGCACGCATCTGTATTGCCTTACGTTCGCGGCTCTTAGCAACGAACTAGTGACACTGCAATGATTTTAGTTTCTCTCCGAAGGCGCCACTTTATCTTTTTTGTCGCTTCGTTTTCAATTTCTCACCTTTTTTTTTAATCCTTTTCTTATACCACTTCTTGTTTTTCTATACAGAACGTGGGTTTTACTTTTGTCATACACTCCCTTCCCTTTTTTATTGTTTGTATTGTAAGAAAACACGTTCCTCGATTGTCCACAGTGTCCGAGAGCTCGGGGTATTGTGGAAAGCATGGTTTCCCTAACACGCTTGTCACGTAAACCCAGTTCTGGGAAGGCGAATCTCTTCTCTGCAGATCGGGAGTTTGTGCTTAGTTTTTCACCGACTACCCTGCGAAAAAGCACAGCTGCTCTTATGAGACAGCAAATCTGTCGAATCCTACAGGTTCAGTTCTCAACTATGAGAAACTACTCTTTCTTATCCTTTCGAAAGTTATGTCCTTTTTATATACACAGAATAAAAACCCCGATGGCAAACATGAAATTGTAATGTAAATGTTCCACTTTTTAACAGTAGATCTACAGTACTTACAACAAAATAGTGAACTGAAACAGATTTAGCCAAATAATGGTCTGGCAATAGGGTCTACTTAAATATTTTAACTACCACAAAATTGTTACAAATACAAAAATTGTTGTAAATACAAAATGCCTAGTAAAGTACGCTTTATTGCGGCAAATTATTTGAAAATGCTGCTTCTATTAAAACTAATTAGCTTATTACGCAGGGTTGGCATATTCTATTTTGACCAAACAGTTATAATTACACTATAGTCTATTTGCGGCTTCTTCACACTTTTGAATCAAGCCTTTGAAAAATCACCCCACGTATGTTGAGCTCGGTTGTTTCCTAAATATTCCATGTAACACAACAAGCGTTTTATGGTTGTCTTAATACAAACGTATTTTTTTTTTTTAGATTAAATTGAACTTTTCCTTATACATTATCTATAAATAACAATATTTAATTTATATAATTTGTATGAATAAAACCGTGATAAAATAGGTGTGTTGGTAATGCCTAGCCAGAACAAATACTTATGCAAAATATTACTGCAGAGAGTGCGCATGAACACGGCGCGTTGCCCTTCTGGTGTAATTTCCTAGACTCTGTTAAGCTTTACGTGCACGAGGCGGAGGGATATCCTGAAAGCAGAACTTCAGCAGGCCAAACTTCAGGAAAGTTAGAAGTAAACGTGAATGGAGTATACAAAATATACATAAACATTCGTCGGAACGTGTTGAGGGGGCGATGGTGGTGAAGAGGGGTAAAGAATTTTCTCTCGGGCAGAGTAAATCATGAGACATACAAATTGCCGACCGCCACGATGTACTACAACTTGTTGAGGGATAAGGCATATGATGTATGTAACGGTTTTTAATGTGTGTTAAAATTAGAAAGCCGCGCATTGATTAGCACACCAACATAAAACGGGGACATTAATGACCTACGATACTCATAATATACCTAGTGTGTGTATGTATATAATTACGTATAACAGGACTCAGCCTTACCACAGGCCTGTCTTTTGCCTAAGCCACTCGTCGGATGAAGACAGAAAATGAAATTATGGCCATTAAAGCCTTGGAACGACATTAAAAGTATTTGTAATAAAACAATTCCATCACTCCGATAACATATAGAAAAACCAAGAGAGAGAGAGAGAGAGAGAGAGAGAGAGAGAGAGAGAGAGAGAGAGAGAGAGAGAGAGAGAGAGAGAGAGAGAGAGAGAGAGAGAGAGAGAGAGAGAGAGAGAGAGAGAGAGAGAGAGAGAGAGAGAGAGAGAGAGAGAGAGAGGGGGGGGGACTGCATACCTATATATTACCGGAAAAGATTTGTCCTTAAGAGCACAGTCCAATGAAAGTCACTGACCTTCTACCAACTGACGGAGGAAAAAAATTGCCAGGCGGTTACCGAGAGAATGGACATGCCGTTGTTATTGGCGCTGTTTATGACTTCGAGCTGGTTTCCACACAGCTGCAAACCACAATAAAGAACGACTGCTCTCGTCACCACCTTTCACAAAGAATTCCTGTGCCCCCCGCCCCGAAGTCCAGGCGGGCCCCCTTCTACAAGATTTGGAATTCCTGGGGTGGCACCTAAATAGCGCGGCGTCTACGGCGGCCGGCAATTACACGTGCGCCTCAGGCAGTTCCAGCAACACTGCAGGGCTATCGCACGCGCTTCGCAGGAATGCCACGCCCCTTCCTTCACCAACACATAGCGGAAAAAGGGAGAAAGTTACTATAGTACACTCACGGTTACTTCCAACTATGCTGAAGTTCTACTTCCAGAATATCCCTCCGACTAATGCAAACAAAGTTTAACCGAGTGTATAAGTTACACCAAAGGGGCTACGCACCGCATTCGAGTGCACTCAGTGGTTTTATTCGTAACCAGAAATAAGCTCCATCTATGTTAACACTTGTGATGTATTACATATCTAGGAAATTACCAAACACGTTAAACATGGGGTGATTTTTCAAATGTTTGGTTAATTGAGCATCTGTGAAATCAATTTTTGAAAAATGTCTGTGCTCTGTTGCTGCTTAACGTACGCATCGATTGCCATGCACCCAGTAAAGTTGGTAACGATGGAGAGAAGGTAGTTCCATGCCTTAACAACGTTTGATTTAAAGTGTTACGTAAACATCCCTGAATATTAAAATTATTTCATTAGCTTAGTTTTTTTAATGTACAATATAAACGAGTGAGAATTAGCAAATTTGTTAACATTTACTGTTTTCCTAATTACACATTTTCAGGAGACCGACACATAAACAAAGTGATCAGGCTCCTGGCAATGTAAATTTTACATTTGGTGCAATACACAGCTTCCATACGAGTAGATCTTAAGCAGGGCTTTCAAAAGTGCTGGATTGGCCGCGAACGGCCCATAAACAGTTTATCTGATAAGTTGTGGAGGCCTACGGGCCAGTAATAAACTTGTACCTGTGGGAAGGTAGAATCACGTGCACCACAACTGTAACAGTGATTTCTCGCCGCAGCAGTGGCAGCCAACGAAAAAATCACAGCGGCTTGAGTAGGTACACACGGGATTTTGCATTTTCAGCGTACAGGACGGCGAACCCGCGCCTTCCCCCCCCCCCCACCCTGTTATCTCTAGTAATTTTTCAGTGCACTTACGAAACGTGCAGACTTTCAAACGCAGCCGATGAAACAAGAGTAATGAATAGGACCACCTGTTTTTTTGCGAAAAGATTTCAGGAAACTTGTACTCCAAAGCAGTTGAACTGTCACGCGGTGTAGGTGCCTACCAGCGAATCACGGACACTCAGTGCTGGAGTTACTTAATTCTGATTGGCCTAGTCACGTAAGAACTGTCTCCCGACAAAGATACGGGGCCAATAACCAAATGAAAACTGCACAAATGCCATAGGACATTGGAGTTTAGCGTTCGGGTGAATTTTTTCGCGAAAAACAGGTGGCCTTTAAATATAAGTTATCACAAATGGTTACCTAACCTTTTTATTCGACGTTAAGATATGGAACTACTTTCCATCCATCGTCTCTCGGCGCGCCCATTAAAATATATGCATGGAGGGGCAGTGATTTTTTTCTTAGGTTGATTAAAAAAAAAACTGCCCACGTTATCGTGAACAACCTATATCAAGCGAGACGTTACTGAAACCCTGGCTGCAGATCACGGAGCAGTCTCGCGGGAGAGAGGCAGGCAGGCAAGGCAGGCAGGCAAGACAAGGCAAGGCAAGGAAAGGCAGGTGCGGTGGGAAAGTTGTGCCAGTCCCGACGCGTGCTGCGCGTAGCGAGGAGCTGCCGCCGGCGAACTGACGCAACGCATTCTCCAGCGCCGGCCAAGAGAGCAGCGGCGACACACATTCCTCGCGACTGGCGCGGCTCCTGTCCACACTCTATAGCCCATTTACGAATGGAACATACTTATGGAAATCAACCTTTGAAAAAACATAATGGCTAGGGTGCTTTTTTTTTCAAAGGTTGGATTTCCATTAGTCTGTTCCAGTCGTGAATGGACTATACAATCCAGGGACTCCACTCCGGGACACTCGACACACCTGCCCTGACAGAGTGACGCGCCGCCGGCGAGGCTCTACGCAAGGCCACGTTCATTGGTTTGCATTTAATGCAAAATATATTAGCTCACATTTTCCGTATATGTAATCCGTTCACGGTTACTGCCAACTTTTCTGAATCCCTGCTAAAGTTATACAAGATATATATCCTATTAATGCAAACAAAGCTTAACCGAGGTTACAAAATTACACCAAAGAGACTACGCACGGCATTCGCGCGCACTCAGTACAACGATATTTTGCACAAGAACTATTTCTTACTAGGCGTTACGAACACACTTTTTATATAACTGTTTTATTCATGCTTATTACAAATGAAAGATAATTTATATATAAATAAAATCTCAATTTAGCCAAAAAATTAGTTATTTTATTGTTAACGCAAGTATAAAAATCTTGTGATACATAAAATATTTAGGACACAGTAAAACACATACATGGGGTTATTTCTCGAAGGTTTTATTCAAAAAGTGTCAAGAAACCGCAAATAGACTATACAAAACGTATTACATGTTCATCTCTAAGGGAGAAGAAAACATTTCCATTGTGCTTTCTAAGTCAGGATACCCTAGTCTTGCGAAAAGATTTCCAATCAAGCAATATTTCAAAGAATATTTCGGACTAGTGGAATCTGGACTTAACTAAGGTGGGACTGTATGAACATGTGAGACGGACTTTACTGAAAATATTGGAACTGTTAAATATGGGCATATAATTGATATAATAATCCAATAGGTTTTGATACACTGTTTACTGGGACTGATTTTAGTTATTCAATTACATTAATTGTGATAATTGTACATTATATTAATTGAATTTATTGGGTTGTTGAATTGGGTTGAAAGATTTGAGCGGCTCTTAACGAGGTCTTGATAGCCGATGAAGATGAAATGAGAGAAGAATGGAGCAGCGCCGAAATGCAAAGGCGGGGGAAACGGGGGATATCTGAGATAACCCACCGTCCAGCGGCATCGTCAGGCAAGATTCCAACTTACGAAAAACCCGGCAATGACCCAGCCGGGGATTGAACTGTTTTCGCCCGGTGGGAGGCGAGCAATCCAACCGAGTTAAATGTATTAATTGTGAATAGCAAGTGGTAGCAAAATATTGTGAGATATTTAGTCGAGAGTGTCTTCTTTGTAGTTGTAAAATAAATTAGGAAATTATAATTATCTCTTTTATTAGAAAAAAAAAAATGCCTTTTCAATATGGAACCTGGCTAAACCTACTGACGTTGAGAAATTGCAACTTTTTTTTTATTAACGAAAAACAGATGCAGCTTTTTCCAGATAGGCCCTTATGCGTTGCATGCTGGTTTCGGTTATATTTGTCTTAATGCGTTCAGTCATGCATTAATTTGTGAGCTCCAAGTGTTGTAATTGTGTAATATTTTGATGTGAATTGTGCTTGTGTCTATAGGCTGTTCATGGTAAAGTGAGCAATTTTGAGGCCCTAGTTACTTTTTTTTTTCAGCCATATTTTATCCTTTAACCACCTTTTCAAATAAATATTGTAATGCAAGTAATAAACCGAGTGTGTATATTCCACCGCACTCTGAAGTTAACGTCTAAGGCTACAATAAAATATATTTATTGACTATCGTTTCAAATATGGAGGCTTTCAAACGTGCTCACTTTACCATTAACAGCCTATAGTATACTTTCTGCAACAAGTGAACAACGTGCTCCGTGCTGAAAGACGTTGCCACGCCACTCATAAACGAGATACGTGGCAACCTTCGCAAATCAGGTTACCCGTAGGGAAGACTCTCAACGCATCGGGTACTGATTCCTCACTATGTACAGTACAGTACCTACTGGCCATAAACACTCTTCGTGTGCAATATGTCGACGATCGTGGACAACACCAGATTTATTTGATGAGGAGGAAGGGGCGAAGAGAAGGTTTTACATATTCAACAAATTTAAACCTACATTAATCCACGCTTTACCAGTTATTCAAACCCGGAACCCCTGGTCTAATGGCATCGGAGGTCACTTGCGAGTGCATGCTGGCAATTCTTTTCATAGAGTCTGATAGAACGCACTGGACTCTGGCAAGGAACCTCCCTTGCTGCAGCACGCATGTAGCGTAGGAGGATAACAGCCTTAATGTGCGGTGGGGATAAAGGGGAAGACGCGACGGAAGGAGGATGAGTGTTGTAAAAAGAAGGGGAGAATGAAACCTGAGCGGGCGAAGAAGACCTTGGCAAGAAGCACGCTCGACGCATTGGGATTCAGCTGCCGCAAACAGCTCGTGCGAATTTCTACACGTCACGTCTTCAGGCGCACCTAGCATTCCTCGCTTCAGGCCGCTACGCCGCCGTTTATAGGTTTTCAATCTGTTGTTTTGAAAGGGCTATTTATGTCACCATGCAGGCCATATACCAAACGCTACTGTATTCGTGTATAACAACACACAAAAAAAACCAATGAACTATTTCAAAATCATAATAAAACGAATGTGCACTGCCTTACTTTTTGGAGAAGATATTTAAGACTTTCAATTTCACTGTAATGAGCTGTGAAATTAGTCAAAGATTTTTTTGTAAGTTTAAAAACAACTGAATGTATATTTAATATAAATTTTGCTGTTGTATTTATCACTGATTCACACGAAACAATTCATTTCTATCACTTACCGTTACCATCAGTAACCCAAAGCCTCCTACTAAAACTCACCTGTGGCCAAGCTGACACGAAATGTGTGTAACCAGTGAGAGGACGGTTCATATGACAATTCGTGAAACAATAGTTTATAATTTTTATACGCGTGTCTCATCGGGGTATCTGACCCGAGTCGCTCGGTCGCCTTGCCCTTGCAATATGAACATTAATATATCATCTCTGGACACCACTTAACACTTGGCCGAAGGTCATACGGGGTTTGCAATTCTCATTATCACCCTTCCTACATGTGGTCACCTGTCCCAACTGGGCACAGCACTTCGTGTCCGTAACGTACAAGGAAGACAATTGCCCTGCTCCGGTTACAAGCACCCCCAACATAGTGAACATAAGGCCTTCAGCCGTTTGGTCAGCCCTTCCTCATCCTTCCTTTGTGCGACACTTGTGGGTATACCGACTTATTGCTTTGCAGCCATACTTAGTCTCGTTCTTTACCATAATGTTGAATTTATTCACTCTGAAATTCCTGCTTGGGTCCCATCAATCTGGGCGTAAAGGAGTCGACCGAACCGCCACCAGGCCAACCTATCATGATTGCCCGTGGTTCAAGCTCAACCTTGCCCTCGCGACAGTCCAGTCTGTCGTTTCTGCGCTCTAAATCGACTCACTTGTTTGAATCAGTGACACTAGACAATGTTTATTTAGTTATTCTGCGTTTGACTGGCGAAATAGCGCATATGCCTTACGGTTAATGTCTTGGAGCAATCGAATTCACTGCAAATCATTATATATCACTTGTAAACATATGATACTGGGTTAATAATGAAAACCGTACACTCCCATGTCTTCCGTGGCTCAGGTTTAAATTATTTTGCTTGAATTGCACTGCTTCCATCTAACTGTTACAGATCCTTTTTCATTTTCACCGGTTCTAATTCACAGCGGACTAAAAACCTGTTTTCAATTCACGGCGCCGTGACTGGCTTAAACTTGTCCACGTTGTTTCCCGTTTGAGGCGAGGTCAGCAGGAATACGAGGATGCTGGCGCTAAGCGGAACTGGCTGTTCTGCCCAAGAAACAAACATAACGAGCATCTGCTAAACTGAAACAAACGACACTCGAGAATAGCAAGTTGGAAACAATCTTGTGCGTATGTAATCGCTACTGTTCCTTTTTTATATATATACATTACACGTCTTGTCCCCTCCACAAACCTATTCTGATTCAAAATTACAATTTTGCGATAGTGACAAATATTCTGAATTTCATAAATGTCTAAGCGCATCACTTCATTGTGTGATTCGAACTTTGAAAGACGTGAAATTTAAATTATGTATTTAAAGAATAAATACACAACAGGAAAATCGTTTATGGTTAAATACATCAAGCATCGCACATGAAGTACGGACAATCACGTAAGGGACTGACGTAAAATATCCTTGGTTAACGACAATTGCAATTCCATAAGCACATGGCTTGTGCAACCGACACGACACATGTTCGATCTACACGAAAACTTTATAAAAACCAAGCTTACTACAGTTTTGTATCTTCCAAACTTCATTGCATTTTTTACGGGACGTGATGGCGTAGTGTTAAAACCACTTGACTCCCACCACAACGAACCGGATGCAATTCCCGGCGGATTCATCCTCGTCGCATGTTGGAAACATGGTGGATGTTGCTATTGGCCGATAGGTTGTAAGCTAGTCCCGTCTGCTCCATCTTTACCTCACTTCAACTTCACTGATGCTGAATACTTAGCTGTTGAGCGCCACCCATACCTCTCGATCACTCCTCACTTATGTTTTGCACGAAAACGAAATCCGTGAGTTCAGAGTCAAGTCAGTGATGTAACATCAGTATACTGTTACATGCATCCGCTCCGCGTCCTTTCCAAATGCTTCTCCCCCCCCCCCCTCCTCCCTAGATAACGAAGCGCAGCTCTTCAAGGTTATCACAGCTGTCCTAAGAAGCGCGTGCATTTACAAAGGAGTTGCCGCGTGCTGATATAATGTTATCGGGACTCGTGTCACTCCATTTCTTGGAAGATTAAATGCCTTGGGATAGTTACTGCACGAATTTTATAATAATAAACTCACCTCCCCGTCAGCGCGACTCGGGGTGCGACGAAACTTCTAGGCCAGGCCAACTCAGCCATATAAGCCGCGGCGCGTGTCTATGCCGAGCGTTTTTGGAGTTGTGGGTTGCCATTAGCGCCATTTTTGTGGAATCATAGGAGCGATGAGCGATGACAGTGACCAGCAAGTGTAGTCTGCGAGCGTTGGAAGTAGACTGGCTGTGGAACTAGTTATGTGAGTGGTAGACATTTGGAATGATGTTAATGTACGACAACGGACATTTTGATAGTGTAGGTGTAAACAATGAGTGAGGATTAAGTAACTGTAGGTACAGGCTGTTCACGGTAAAGTGAGCACTTTTGAAGGCCCTTCTAAATTTTTCCTTTCGTCTGATTTCCATCTTCCTGCTGCTTTTTAATATAAACATTGTAATGTGACCAATAAACACAGTGAATACGTTCACCACACTCAAAATTTAAAGCCTGAGGCTGCAATAAGATACATTTATTAGTGGTTAATGCACGTTGGACGAGCCTTAAAAAGTGGTCACTTTACCGTGAACAGCCTATAGTATAAATCCCGGTAACAAGTGAGAATATCATTAAATATTATGCTCACTGATACGGTAATAAGTGAAATAGTAGAGATAGGCAGTTTAATGTTGTGAATAATATCTGTGTGTATTTTTATATCACTGTAAGTAGGAAATGAAATTTAGTTATTTCATTTTTAGTAAGACCTCAATCTCTCACGAACTCGGATACACACGCCCCCGGCGACTTGTACCGATAATCTTCAGGCCATCTCTCACGTCGCCGCGCCGCTATCATACCTAAATATTATCACTTTCTTTATCGTTTAAAGCTATAAAATCACTTTATAAATTTTAACTTGCGGTGCATTAATTTATTGTTATAATGTGCAAAACAATATATAAAGAACTATACTATTCGCCAGTTAATAACGCTGTCAACCTCGACAAAACCGAAATTCCGTCAAATGTTATTAAAAAAAAAAAAAAATGTGACGCTTAAGGCCGGTCTGTAGAAGGGAGAAGTCAGATTATATGAAGGAGGAAGGAGGGTGTATAAAGAAATAAAGACGTACAATAAAAGAAATAGATGATAATCTCCCCACACAATCGTTCACATGATGACAGTTGCAGTTCGAAGATTGCTCTGTCACCTGGGACCGAACCGAGCACCTCAGTAGTGGAAATTTAAATGCACCTCTTTGTTTCCAGTTCCAAAACTTATTATTCTCAAACAAAAAGTCGCATAATTTGGTTCAGTAGTTGGGAACGAGTGCCGGCAGGTCACAGGTCCACTACACTGTCCGGTTCTCGGCCATGTTAGGTATTTTTCAGGTGTAGAAATATTCCTTTACGGATTCCTGACTGCATTGACCTTAACCTCCATACAACAGAAGACAGCGGAAAATCAGCCCTAATGTTATCCTGCGCTGGAAACACATTCCACCGCGACGACGGCCTACGTCGGACTAAGTGCTGAGCACATTATTATCGTACACAATAAACAAACATCTTAAAAAACATTAGGAAAAAACTTAATTTTTACAATAACTTGCTCGCAAAACCAATATTTCAAGATAGCGCTGAAACCCCCTTTCAGATGTTTTTTTAGAACTGTTATAACCTGTGTTATTTGGCTCAGGCATGCTTTCCTCAATCCACACCTGGACTAATTACTTGATAAAAGATCGAAAGTCATAATTCCAGAAAGAAAAATTCTGTTGAGCACAGGAAAACTTGACCGAAGGCAAAGCCATGTGTCTGAAAGCTTGTAATATGTGCACTATCTGTGGAAAGCAATGAAAACAGGTACAGGACAGAGTTAACAATTATTCATACAACATTTTTTAAAATTTTTTAAAAATGTTTTCTTACTGTTTATGTGCCTGTACAAGACATCGGGAGAAAACAAGAAATAAATATTTGTGCGCTTTTCATATGTAGTAAAGTCTGTAAAGTAGTTTCCAATAAACATGTATTTGTGTCTTCCTCGACGAGTACTCAAGATATGACGAAAAACTAAAAGTCATAAAAATATTCATTACTTCTTAACTCACCACAGAGAGCTTACATATCCGAAATGAGGTGAGTTCAAAACAACGATATATTTTGAAAGTCTATAATGAAAAATTATAAATTCCCCAAGAGAATGGGCAAAACATTGATTACTACATCATTTAGTATGGCTGCCGGTGGTCGGCGGATTTTCTCGGAGATCTCCCGTTTCCCCCGCCCTTGTATTCCGGCGATGCTTAATACTCACCTCGCTTCGCACTCATCGGCTATCAAGACCTCGATGTTAAGAGTCACTCAAAAATCTCCTCTCCATTTAGTACGACTTGTTTAGGTATAGTACACACCAATGTAAGGCAAGCTTATGATTATTTATTACAGTATAAGTACCATTAGTAAGAGTATATTGATGGGCAAACCCCATGTACTATAGCGAATAGAGACCATATATTTCGCGATATAAAATATCTCCAGGATAGAATTCTCAAAACTTAATTTACTCGAGCATAGGTCATTTGCTCACAGACCAAGTGTTGAATTTGTAATATTTGTTCAAATCCCATCAAGGTCTATCTGATTAGGTGAAGGTCCAGTATCATACATGAAAATAACACATATATACTTCTATGACACTGGTATGTTACCAAATTATAATATTTCTAGTAAGTACGTACTTGAATATTGGCTAGACTTAGTTCTTTATCTCAAAAAATTATAACACGAAAGAAAAATTTATATCACTAGGAGATATGGCATAAAAGCTCAGCATTTCTAGATTAAATCACGAGCTTTAAAACATTAAAACTAGTGAGAACTATGGGCGACAACAGCACATAAATCAAATGTCGCAGTCACTTCTTATTGCGAATTACTGAACTGGTGAGCAGTCTTACAGCGTAAAAACCATGAAACTTCAATAAGCAACATTACTATCATAAAGCATTATATTGAAGCTATAGATACAAGTATAGGCTGTTCACGGCAAGATGAGCACTTTTGAAAGCCCTGCTTAAGATCTACTTGTATGCACGTAGTGTATTCTTCCGCCTTATGAAAAATTAGCATTGCCATGAGCCTCATCACTTTATTCTTGCGTCGGTCAAGTAACACTTCGAAATTATTAGAAAAGTAAACATTTTATAAATCTGCTAATTTTTACACACTGAGACGTTAAAAAAAACAGAAAGCGTAAGAAATGATTTAAATCATCACAGATGGTTACCTAACACTTTTTATTCGACGTTAACAGATTTCAAAAGTGCTCACTTTATAGTAAACAGCCTTTACATAACGATTCACGTGTAATATTTCTCAAATGTTATTCGTTATCACGTCTAAGGTTCCTTCTACTCAGGTTGGAAACAAAAGGAGATTTCTTACGGGAGAGTTTGGCACAGGGAAACTTATCGCTGCTAAAGGCTGTTTACGATAAAGTGAGCACTTTTAAAATGAACCTTAGAAAAATGTCACTTCCCTTGCCTGCATATATTTTAACGGGCGCACTGAGGGACATACACCCGCTAAAGATAGTAACACGGGATGGAAAGTTAAGTTTACCTAAGTCGGATAAATACAAAATGTGCATACAAGTAGATCTTAAGCAGGGTTTTCAAAAGTGCTTATTTTACCGTGAATAGCTTATACTTGCGCTGGTGTTCCAAAGAGGTAGTTTTTAAGCTGGAGGGTATAAGAATAAATTCCATTTATTTGCGTGTAAAAGTTTGGCGTTTTTTGTTTGAATTGTGATATAACACTTATACTTTTCCCACCCAAAATTTTAATCATTAAATTGATTCCGTAACCATTATTTACTGTCGCCGATGGTGTTTACAAGAGCAAACAGTAAAAATGCATCTGTATTTGGCACTGAGTGTTCATAAGCTAGCTTATTTCGATGGGAAAACGTTATGAATAGAAGTAAGTGCGAAATAAATATACCTGTCATCAAAATAAATTTTGTACTTTTCTCCTTCCCTTTAGGAAACTGTGCAAGAAAGCCCTAAACATTTTATTTCTATTTCTTTTATAATTGAAATGTCATATTTAAATACTACATTAATTGCGTTAGCGAAACTTTTGCTAAACCCAGTTTTACAATAATATAAAAAAAAAACATGTGGACATAGTTATTTAGTTATATCTCCACAGTATTGCTAAGAAGGATGATTATTCTTTACGTCGGTAGGAATACTACACAAATAGGAAGATTTTTCATGGTGATATTTATTTTATGAAGATTGCAACTATTTCATTTACTTGCATACAAAACTAAAACATCCGCTACACATGCGACACCAGAGCACCATGGCAGTGAAACATTTTGATTGCCAAACTGAAAGCACCGAGCTCTCCAACCCAAGTATAAAAAACATTAACCATGTAGCACAGCATTGTGTTGAGTAGTTTTGCAATATAGCCGTGGAACGCCTGTTCATGCCAATGGGTAGGCGGGGCCCTTAACCCTTGTAGCTGGTGTAGAGGCCAGAACGTGCAGCAAGGGTGTGCGAGGAGAGTTCACGCACGCGCACCTTGACACAGTTGCGCGAGCAATGGACCGTTACGGTATGTGTGACTAGGAGTGTTGGGGGAGAGCGGGGGTGGTGTGCCAACCTGTCACCGTGTAACCTACAATTGGCTGGACTGTTGTTTGCCGTTGGTTACGCGATGTCGCAACAGCCTTCCTGGCCGGCGCGGCGTATGGACTGACTACGTACGTGCTGGAGCGCGGGGCACTGCGGAGAGACAAGAGTACACAAGTGTTTGTACTACAACCTTTTAATGTGAAATCGTTGTATCTGTGTATACGCCTATCTCCGTACATAAATGTTCGTGGATTGATAAAAAAAATTTCATTTTTTGGGCCTGGCTACAGTTTTTCCTTCAGCGGCAAGATAAAAGTGTGTATGTATGCAGCCTATATATGTTTGTATATATATATATAAAGCGAGTCGGGATGGAGTCCGTTAATTTTGGGAAGTGATTTCTTACGAGAAACAAAGCAGAAATGTACTTGGGCATTTTTTGATAAAGTGAGAATTGTGGCGCGGCACCAAAAATCGAATTTCAAATTATATTTCGCAAAATAATATTTCCGAAACCATTTGAAAATAAGCAACACGATATCGAACAGTGTTACAGTTAATGGAGACCTTTAACCTGTTATGGGAGATGTGGTAATGTCATCCGTCCTTCGTTACGTACCTGGGGTTCATCACCCTGTTTTGGCAGTTATTTTCAAAACACTGAGATGTAATGAACGCTTACATACGGTATGTTAATGACAATGTAAAAAGCAACAAAAAAGTCTTCTTGTCGGAACTCGCTTAGGCTACCCGTTGTCGTGATATCAGTATTTGTGTTTACATTTATGCGCAAGAATGCCTGAAGTGTATGCAAACTGACGTACAGTGTAGCATAAGAATCAAGCATTGTCCACACGTAGGTACAGGCAGGCATGGACATGCCTTGTTACTGATTTCGAATGCCTTAACGAATCTCTACGCCTCTGTAGTATCTTATCGACATTTATTCAAAATCAATAACAAGGCATATCCATGCCTGCCTGTACCTACGTGTGGACAATGTCTGATTCTTATGCTACACTAAATGTCAGTTTGCATATCCTTCTGGTATTCTTACGCACACCTTTAAACATACCAGTGCTGATAACGCGGAAACGGTTAGCTTTGGCAAAAGCCGACCACAAGCAACCACTAGCGGCGCCCACATACCTCGAGTTCATGGCTCCATATAAAACCACAGTCTAACTGAGACACGACCGTACGATTATCTCCCATAACCACGACACATCTAAGTGCCCAATTATTTATTTTAATTTTCTTGGAATAACAGAACAATTTGATATTATTATAAATTACATAATTTTAACGCTACCGATTTTATGCATTTAATCTAAGTAAGCCGTAATCCATTAGATTCTCACAAAAAGCAACATACAAGAGGCTTTAATGAAGTTAGTGCAGTAATCGCCTTCCCTTCACACAATGATCACGGCGTGACGGAATAGTGGTTCCGTGTTTTAAAGTTACATGCAGCTCTCGGACTGAGGCAAGGCAACCTGTATGGAACGACCTTGCGTAACACCGCATGCTGCGCCACCGGTTTATTTTCGGCAGAAAATCGCCCCCTCTCCGCCCACAAGTTGTTAAAAATTTGCACGCAGGAAGGTAACACGAGACGTTTATTTAGCCCAGATTCCCGTCATCAAGGCCTGGCCTGCAACCAAACAAACATGAGACACTTCCACACTTTCCTTAAACTAAGCAAACACACGTGGCCTATTTTTAGTGCGGCGTAGGACGGACCTGCAGGTAAATATACCATGTTTAAATAGAACACGTCGTATGCAACGGATTGCAAAATTGGTATAGTCTTTCAGATGTTTTTTTTTTTTCCCCCTGATAGTTTACCAGCATGGCGAAGTTGGTTGCCCGCCTACTTAAATTTCGATGGGTTATGCGTTCGATTTTCAAGCGCCGTAGTTAGGTGTAAAATATGTTTAGTCGAGTTGTACGTACCCTCTAAAAAAATTTGTAATGTTTTACTGAGAAATTCTTTGTAATTTTACAAATGCTTGTAACAGTACAATGATTTTTTCCTCTAAAACTATTCGTTTGTAAAACTACAAGGTCCGTGTTTGTAATAGACCTTAGGAAATGTTTGTACTATACTGACCCGTTTCAACGAGCTTCAGCAATATGGCGGACACTCAACAACGCAAAACCATACATAGCTGTTTGTGCAAAAACTATTGGTGATGTAAAGCGTAGCTGCGTGGAAAAAGAAATGTATTGCAAGTCTAAATTACGTAAAACACTTAAGACAACCGCATTATTCATTGTTTGTTAGTGTTTCTTAGCTACACAGAACTCTTAAGTCGACTCTTTATACCCCGTTGTTAAGAGTCGTCCAAATCTCTTAAGTCATAACAACAAATAAATGCACCTATCTTTCTTTACCGTATAAGTTCAATACAATTTTGTATATTCTAGACCGTACATTTACAGTAAAACTAAGTGCTCATGTCGTAAGTCAAGTTGGTCTGGTGGTTAAAAGTGTGGGCTAATAATGCACGGAGTGTGGGTTCTAATCCCCGTGTTGGTGAGGTGTAATTTTTTTCGTTAATTATATTTCCATTATTAATTTTGAGTTGTTTTCTGTTATTAATTCCTCGCATTTGTTTTCTAGAAGAAAAAAAAGCATTTTTATTTACACTTCTCAATAATGTCATTTGTAATATTACAGAGACATGCTTTACAGATTTTACAAGAAAACTCTTTGTAGTTTTACAAAGGACTTCCTTGGCAACTGGGTTTCCAAGGATCTTCCTTGTAAAAGTGCAAAACAATTTTTAGAGTGTATGGTGCCTCTTCACTTGTATTAGTTCATAAGTACAGAAGCAGATTTAACAGAACGAGTTTAAGACAAAAATATTAACACCTAGACTCTATCATGGTATTTCGTTATCTGAGGACGTGTGATCTTTCTCGGGAACACTGATGGTAAAAGCGTTAAAAAGCCCGTCTGGTGACTGCTAAACAAAAAACTCATACAATGGCTCGAAATATTCGAGTTAACAATCAGGTAGCCTAATACTGAGCCTGCTACATACAGCTCAGTAGCTTTTCTGCACAAGACCATGTAAAATGCAGCCCTAATACAATTTCGGTAGAAGCATACTGTATGACCTAACGCAACCCGACCTCCATTTTATGTCTGCGAGGGTTGGCGCAGTAAGCCGCAAAACCTCCCATTATACTTATTCATGTTTCAACAGAAAGCACGGCTTCTTAAGGGTATTGCACACCCAAAAAATTAATAGTTTTATATTGTACCAAACATTAGTCAACTTGTACGCATTGTATGTGATGACATTTTCGTAGAATAAAAAAATTTTACAGTTTATATTTTTTTAATAATTTGATGTCAAATACAGAGTGTTTCTGTTCTGCCGTAGCTACATAAATAAATACTAAGTTGTATAAATGAAAAAAAAAAAAAACCTTAGAAATTAAACTAGTGCTATAGGCTACCGCGTAAAACATATGGCATTACCAAATAACAAACCATATATATGAAAACAAATTGAATATATAAAGACATTTTTGCATATTTTTAACTTATTTTTAATGTATGAACTGTTATTTGGTGATGTTACACAGTAGCCCATGGCGTTAGTTTACTTCGTAAATTATTTTCACTCTTACAACTTGGTTTTATATGGCTGCAGCAAAACAGAACAAATTTGACGTCGAATTATTCCAAAAATATAAACCTTAAAAAAAATTTTCCTGACGAATATATCATCACATAGAATGTGTACAATTTGAATTACTTTTGGTACAAAAATACATTTAATAATTTTTTGTGGTCCACCACCGTTAAACCAGAAGAAACTGTAATTACATCTACCAGGTCCACAACTTCGTACATTTATCCGTGACACCACAGGTGTTTGGGGGTGAAACTTCGGCGATGTTTCACTTCTCAACGTTAACTGCTAAGCCTTTACACGCAAGCAGACCAAGTCGAGCGCGCAGGAAATATCTCTCAGCAGCCAGTTACTACAGAGCGCCTTCACCTCATGTTTTTCTAGAAGCTCGGCTGAAAATCTGAACTCGGGCAGAAATTTAAATGCCGACAAGTTGATATTTCCCACCGTTACATAGTTTCACACTTAATCTATGCCAGCGCTACATGAATAATCAATTAATCAGACAAAGATGAATTTGTGCGGGCACATTAAATAATTTGTAGCATAAATTTAGCTTCAGTTACTTAAAGGTAGAAGAGGTGAAATACGCCAATAGGTAGCGCTAAAGGATAAGAGTGAACAGTAATACAGAAACTCGTAACTTATTTACAGTAAAACATTTTACTATATACGACGTACCAAAGTAATAAAAATCTACCGTGCCTGGCTTGTCCAGCATTTACATGGCAGTGCGACATTCAATCACGAAAGAACCCACCTGTTCGTAAATTGTGCTTTTATACTGTTAAAATATTAATGTTAATGTAACATAAAGTACTTTTGTAAAGGCTGTTGCTGTTCACGGTAAAATGTGCACTTTTGAAAGCACTGCTTAAGAACTACTTGTTTGCACGTTGTATATTCTTCTGCCTTATGTAAAATTAACATTGCCATGTGGCTAGTCACTTTATTCATGCACCAGTTAAATGAAACTGTGAAATTATAAGAAAAGTAAATATTTTATAAATCTGCTATTTTTTACACTTCGGTGTATTAAAAAAAACCAGAAAGCGAAAGAAATGATTTAACTTATCACAAATGGTTAACTAGCATTTTTTATTCGACGTTAAGATATGGAACTATTTTCCATCCACCGTTACCAACTTTACTGAGCAAATGTCACTCAATGCGCCCATCAAAATATATGCATTCAGGGGCAGCGACATTTTTCTACGGTTTATTTCAAAACTGCTCACTTTTTCGTGAACAGCCTTCGACAACATTGCCTCCTTACTGTTCTATCAACATTAAGGTGGTGTTTACGTTGCGACCAAACCAATTTAGTGTTAAAGTGATGTTAAAATCTGTTTTTTTCTTTTATTTTCTTTACATTAAAGAATCATTGCGATGTAAAATAAATTAAGTACAATTATTGTGTCACAAAAAGAAATATTACAGACAAAAAAATTGGAGTGGCGCAGTTGGAAAATGACTCGAACCAGCCCCCTGAGTTCTTGACGTTTTCTCGTTTACGATATCTGACGACCTACCCACTACTCCATCTTGACATGTGATTGTGTTTCATATTGTGAGAATTCAGTACAACATAGCGACAAACTGCAGTTATCTTTCGTTTCGTAGAAATACTTTATGCTCTGTAAACGTATTCACAATTGGCACATGTAAACTGCTTTGCAAGGCTTGAGAGCTGGTCTAAGCTACATTTAGATCTCACATTATGCTATAAAATTTAAATACAGTGTTTTCAGTTTACGATTTTGTCGCTGTTCACTACAAACCACCATTTTACAACGACCAGACAGTGTAAACGTGTGTTGGTTGGAAATTTCTTTAATGTTGCATAGCACAAAATATTTTGTTCTTCCCGTTATTTTTAGCGTAATAAAACATTTGGATGCGACAACATTGCTTGGAGACTTTATTAACATTAACACTTCAGACATATTTACAGTATAGTAATAGTATAAAACTTCGTAACTATGTCACAAAATGATTCATTTTACTACAACACAAACGTTTAAAGAAATGTCTCAATAGTAATTTTTTGTTGCAACAACATTCTACTTTTTTTTTCTGTGAACCGCCAAACCATGTCGCCTCTGTGTGCTATCTACTGTGGGGCCACAGGTTCGGTCCGCTCGGCATTTTTGTACGTGTGAATCTGGTTTTGGAAAGCAGAAAAAAGTAGAAAAAAAAGGGGGGGGGGATCAGGAGGAGGCAGACGGAGGTGTTGTGTTGAAGTGCGTGCCTGAACCAGAACGGGGAGGCACACACACATACCAGAACGTGATGCGCTCGCCGGCACGGCCACATGATAAACACGGCGCTAAGGACAGTTCGTCCGTCGAACACTCATACTCGACCAGAGAACACATGCACGGTTATGTTGTCCGTAAAAATGGTTTCTCGGTAGAACTGTGCGATACGGCGAAATATCGATCACTGAAAAAATAGTTCTGACATCATTGCTGCGATATGGTCCAACAGTGTATAGCAATATTAGCAATATGCGATATTTGCGATACGAATATAAACATTTGCAATATATCACTATCGATTTTCAATACTCTCTGGGAGCGATATATATCACCGATACCGATACGGTCGATACATTTCGAAACGATATTGAAAAGCGGATATCGCACAACCTTACCAGGGTATGCGCTGCGACCTGCCATTGCCAGGATGAGAGGGAAGGGAAAAAAATGTACTTCCGAGCGATCGCGTACCGGTTATACCAGTCGTCCAAGCAGCTGGTGCTAGTTTGGCAGTGTAACGGATACGATCTCGACATGGATGTGGAAACTTCACTTTGAACTTGAGGAAGTGAAGCAGGCGCAGAACGGAAGAAATTCTCGTCCATTATACAGAGTAGATACATACACAGAGGCGACATGCACTGAGAAAAAGATTTAGACGAATCAACCAAAGTTTATTTGGCACAAGCAAATTAATTCTTTGTATAGAGGCAATAAAATATTTTGATGTTGAAATCAAAACATTCTTGTTTTTATTTGGTTGCACCAAATAAAGATTTATTTGGTGCAAATAAATATTTGTTTGGTTCTACGTACATTAAACAGTTTCGGTTATTATGAAAAACATTGGAAAGCAGAGAGAGATTCGACTCTTTGTCGCCATCAGCACACGAGCGCTACCTACGGCTTAGCAACCTCAGCTAACGTGAACACTAATGAGACATTTCAAATACTGGACAACGTGCACAAATGAATATTTCAACTTTTACAGCATTAGTTATTAGCTTCCTTTCGAACGTGTTTTATTAGAATATTTGTACCATTATTAAGACTCAATAAATATACTAACAAACACTGTTACTATCCTAATAGTCATAAACAATTCAAGCAAACTCTCAAGATGTACTATTCTAATTGTCATAAAAAATGCAAACAAACTCTCGAGCCGTATTTTCAAACGAAGGAAATCAAATGAGTGGACAAACAAATTTATACAATTGCTTCAACAAAATATTTTGTTGACTATCTAATTTATTTTCGCCCAACGCAAAAGTTTTGTTATACAGCCTGTGAGCACCTTTGAAAGCCCTGCTTACGATCTACTTGTATGCACGTTGTGTAATCTTCCGCCTTATGTAAAATTAACATTGCCATGGGCCTCATCACTTTATTCATGCATCGATCATGTGAAACTGTACACTTATTAGAAAAGTACATATGTTACAAATCTGCTTATTTTCACACTTCAAGACGGTGAAAAACAGAAAGCGAAAGAAATAATTTCAGTTGTCACAAATGGTTACCTAACAATTCAAATTTGACGTAAATACATAGAACAACTACTTTCTCCTCACCATTATCAACTTTACTAGGCACATATCACACAGCGCACCCGGTTATGCTTTTAGGAGCAGTGACTTTTTTCTAAGGTCAAAAAAGTGCTCACTTTATCGTGAACAGCCTTTACAAGCATGTATTTTGTTAGATGAACAAAATTAATTCAGTTGCTTTTCACGTTCTGTTTACTTAACCAAATACTTTGTTCGGGCAACTAAATATATTTCTGGCCCTACACAAACAAGCATTTTGTTGACTGAAAGCAAATTTTTCTCTCACAGAGCAAGTCCTAGCCAATGACATACAAGGTCCGCTTCCAGAGCATCAGGCAGCCAGTAATCGTACAGGCACGTCTATATCAAAGGGACTCAGGCGCCATTCCGCTACAGTGGCTATTTGAGTGACACCACCACAGCAGTGGAAGTTTTCCTGCCCGCTAGCGTTTGCTCGTAGTTCTACCTGTCTGAATACGGCGACACTGTTCCAAGCTTGGTATGTATATTGCGTCTGCCCCTCCAAGCCCTCGGTTAACAGAGCTGTTCGTTGTGACCGACTCTCCCCGTTTATTGCCCCGAGTTAAGAAGGGGAGTAAGAGGTCGAGAAGCTCCGGCCAGGCATTTGAACAGGAGGGGGCCGTTTCTTGCTCGCATTTGTTTGCTCTAAGTTTCCACTCTCCACCCTCTCCATCCTTTTTCATAAGGTCTCGGAACGAAGATGAACCTTCCCACCCCTTTATGGCTGTCGATATCTGTCGACAGATAACACTTTATGGGCCACCCTCACGTCCCGCCGCCGGCCTTTTACCCGCGGTACACTTATGCTCGGTTGCAACTTCGTGGTTCGAAACTCGATCCGAGATCGGAACTAAGATCGACACAGAAAACTGTTGCACCATTCAAGTTCAGAACTGGACTGGAGATCGAGATTAAGTTCATTTCGAACCGCCGAAATTGGCAGTTCCAAAACTCGATCCGAGATCAGCAGTCATCATCGACAAATGTAGTTTGAAAATACTGTAACAGATAGAACTACGGTCGATTGTCTTCTTCGGAAATTAAAATAACATTATACGCACTTGAATATTACTCAGTAAAATTCGTACAACAATAATTCTTTTAAAACAGATAAAACATAGCACATCTAGTTCTATCTATACTGAAAAATACGCCTACTTCCATCACATCATACATTACGAACCATTAGTAAAATTCGTCTCATACTTCATCTAAATCTCTCACTTTGGAACCAAAATCGAAGATCCAGAAACATGAAATTTCGTTGGTGCAACATTTTTACATTGGAACAAAGATCAAACTGGATCCTTGTTCGGAACTAGGACCATATGATCTCGGATGTTGGTGCAATGGGGCATTAGGGGCTCTTGTCCGTAGTTGTTGTATAGGTTTCATTGTAAGCAGTTATGAATATGTATTCGAATTTAAAAAACAACTGAAATATTTCAATGGAAAAATTTTTTTAGGGCCGAATTGTAAGTCAATAATGTTGCATATTCACAAATGTGGTTACAAATACCTAAAAGTTGTTGTAGAAAAGATTCAAAGTAAGCAAAAATCGCTGAACGTAGCCAGCCTCTGTTCACAAGATTTATTCTTGCGTATAACAGTGTTTTAAACTACAGCGTCATTGCTGTAGATTTTCTGGACAGATTGGTTTGCTATGTTAAAACCCTACGGCCACCGTTTAAAACTCTGAGGAAACAGAACACATACGAAGCAATGCTCCCTTATGGTGGCATGTAATACTGAGGCATTTAATATTGTTAAAGGTTGTTCACAATCAAGTGAGCACTTTTGAAATCAACCTTCGAAAAAAGGCACTGCCCCTGCCTACATACATTTTAACGAGCGCACTGAGTGGCATGCGCCCAGTAAAGTTGGTAATGATGGATGGACAGTAGTTCTATATCTCAACGTCGAATAAAAAGGGCTAGGTAACCACTTGTGATAATTTAAATTATTTATTTCACTTTCTGTGTTTTTTTTTTTCAAATACAACGAAGTGTAAAAAATGCCAGATTTGCAACATACTTACTTTTCTAAAACGTCCACATTTTCACCTGACCGACTCATGAATAAAGTGATGATGCCCATGGCAATGTTAATTTTACATAAGGCGGAATAATACACAACGCGTATACAAGTAGATCTTAAGCAGGGTTTTCAAAAGTGCTCATTTTACCGTGAACAACGTATAACTGAGACTTCCCCTCTAACAGTTTCTTCATGTGTCGTCGAAGGCTCTGGTGAACACAGGCACATGTCTACAGATATGTCTCCAAAGAAGCGACATCGAATCATGGCGGAAAGTAAGTTATTACACTTGTTATGTATGTTTGATGATTGAAGCGGTACGGTGGTGATTCGACGATTTTCCTACTTGGTAAAATCATCGCTCGGCAAGTTTCGGTACGTACAAATTTGAAACAGCGGATGACGAAATGAGTCAATATTTTTTGTCGACAAAATGGGGCCACGTGACCATTTTGCTAACAAAATGTGCCCGTGGGGACACGGTCTTAACAATATAGCATTGTTAGGTAACAGGCGTGACTTGCAAGAACTGCAGACTCCGATCTTTGTTTCCGGCTGAAACATTGTCGGACACGTTCAGGGAATCGCCGAGGCCAGAAGTCGAATATCCGGCGCAAAAGCCGCTCCACTGCCCTCGCATGGTGAAACTGGACAGTAAAACTGGTTCAAGTTGAGGCAGAAGCCAATGAACAACACACTAAACACTACCAAGTACAATATAAATCTGAACCAGTAGAATAAGCGAGATTGTAATCACAGAAAATTGAGTTATTTGAACTTTTAGCATAAACCGCAAGCTGAATTGGAAAGCAGGATCTGTGGAGTACCCGCCGAATTAAGAAATTTTCTGTGGCACAGTTTTCAGCTGCTGGGATTATTGAAAGCGGCGTTCGAATTTATTTCCAATATTATTAATATTCTGTAGAGAATTTTATTTTAATTTTTTATGTGGCAACAAAACGAGCATTTATATGGAAAACATTTTTTTTTTTATGTTAATCATTTCCTGGACCATAGGGAAGTTACCGAGTGTGCTAGTGAATATTCTTGAGTTCACACTTTGTGCTTATCAGAGAATTACAAAGTGAATCTTTTTCACCGGCTTTACGTCAGTGAATTGAAGACCTACGAAGTGTAATTTATTTGATAAATACTGTAAGTATAATGAGCAGTTCTTTGTTAAAGTTGAATTTGGAGCATCACGTAGCTGTGTTACGCACTTACTTCTAAACGTAACTAGGTATGATTACAGTGGATTCCGAACAACGTGTTTGTCGTCTCGATGCTTCTAAACTATACAAGAAGCAAAAAAAAAATTCACGGGTTTAATGACATTAGCCGAGATGTTACATTATTTTTTGTATACTTTTGTATACCACTCACTGTCATTCCGATTATCCAATAGCTGCTGCCACTTTCATGACCTTTTTAAGCATGATTACGTTTCTTGCAAGACAGTTCTTTTGCAGGAAAGAGTTTATTTACAACACAACAACGTAAACAATAATATTATTTTTTAATCCTGTGCATGCTAAGATATGAATTAAGGTGGATCAGTTCTCCACCATCTTGGGTTTTCCTAATTTCCGCCGTAAATTGCTTAAATATTTAGTATTTTATTTTGGGTTTTGACAAAGCGTAAAACATTAGATTGCACATATTCTACAACATATATTCCTAGATTACTGTTCCAGAACTATTTCTGTAAGCGAAAGTAAGAAAAAATTATTTAATTCTTTCCTTCAATCACTAGTCGAACAACAATCAATTCTATAGATATATAATAGTTTGATTAAACTTAAGGAGCTATTATTTATGTCATGTCATGTGAGAAATCTCATTAAACGTTCTTAAACAGAACTTATAACAAGAATAGTGAAAATCCAAGATGGCGGGGACGGATCCCCCTTAATCAACGTTTCTGGGTCCCTAATTCTTAGCGACACCGCCCGAGTATAGAGTATTCAATAATACAGAAGTGTAACAGTCTATAAGTTTACTTAACTAACTCCATCTGCACGCGCACGCACGCCACAGCAAAGCGGTGGCATCATCGTCAGCGAAATGTTGGAACGCCGTTCGCCAATCAGCGACAATCTAAGAAATTATTCGAAAATTTACCACGCTAGTGTATCAGTATATAGGCTGTTCACGGTAAAATGAGCACTTTTGAAAGCCCTCCTTAAGATCTACTTGTATACACGTCGTGTATTCTTCCGCCTTATATAAAATTAACATTGGCATGTGCCTCATCACTTTATTCATGCGTCGGTCGAATGAAACTGCTCATTTTTACACTTAGGTGTATTTAAAAAACAGAAAGCGAAATAAATAATTTTAAGTTATTACAAATGGTTACCTAACACTTTTTATTCGACTTTAAGAAATTGACCTACTTTCCATTCATCGTTACCAAGCTTGTTGGGCGAATATCACTCAGTGCACCCATTCAAATATATGCATGCAGGGGCAGTGACATTTTTCTAAGGTTCATTTCTAAAGTGCACACATTATCGTAAACAGCCTTTAGTGAGAAATCGCGAATGGTAAAGAGTTTCCCATACATCCACTGGAGCGTTCCTACAGTTGCTCAGGAACGAGTCAAATCCGTAGGAAAGTTACTAACTTTGTGTAGTGGTCATTATACTAAACATTTTCATATTTGTAGTCTGATACGTGGTATTATTTGTATAGGGCCTACGTAGTATGGGTGAAAACCATCTATTACAGTTTACTAAGTTGACCAGAAATGTGTTTACAGTGTACTCGCCAGTCGGTAGGCCAGCCAGCCAATTGGTAACCTTTCGCAGCATGCAGTAGCCAATCAGACACGAGGTACAATCCCAGAGCCTTGCGCAGCGGGTACGCCCGCATCTCCACGTCATTCCGTGGAGAGTGGAGAAGACTGGAGATATTATATATCTGCGCGTCCAAGGTCAAGAACAAGAAGCGAGGGAGCGATACGGGCGACGCCAACACACACGCCTAGTGCATCATCGCTCCTACGCGCAAAGCGTGCAGTGTTTCCGTTCTAACGCTTTACCGTGTAAACTAGATATGTAACTGTGTAAACTGATTTGACCACTTTCACGATTTTTTTCTCCATTAATACACTTAATATGATAAAAGTAAAAAGATAGCGACATAGACAAACAGTTTTTATCCTTTCTGGCACAACTTCGTATTTCCAGAACATTTATTTACTGAGACATGCGTTTGCATGCAAACAACGTTTTCACAGAAAACGTTTCAGTACATAGGACCCTCTTAACATCGAGGTCTTGAGAGCCGATGAGAATGAAGAGAGGAGAGTAAGGAACAGCTCCGGGGGGGGGGGGGAACCCGCCGACCAGCGGCATCGTCCGCATGATCCCCACATGATGGGAGCGATCCCGCAGGGAGTCGAACCCGGTTCGCCAGAGTGGAAGGCGAGTAGTGTAATCACTACACCACTGCGTCCCCACGCCATTTCGTTTCTGTGACTGAATGGCGCCGTACAGGCCTGGAAGCGAAGTGTGGGAGGACGACGCCTACAGCGGGAAGCTCGTAGCCATGTCGTAACACTCGCCTGGGGTCTCGAAGAGCCCCCCCCCCCCCTCCAAATGCTCCGCGACGTGACTGGAGATCGTCAACACGCCTCTTGGGGTTGACGTCACGCCTGGAGAAGAGTCCGGTCCGCACCACCGCGCGGGCTGAACCTGCCTGAACTATTGGGCCTCGGCGGATACCTGTCATCCTCACCACCCTACCCGTCAAGCGCACCACTTCCATATTCTGGGAAACAAGGGCAACCACTAAAGGGTAAAAATAGATATAGCTTATTCACGGTAAAGTGAGCACTTTTTGAAGCCCTCTCGTTTGGAATAATAGTCAATAAATATACTTTATTTTAGCCTTAGAGGTTAACTTCACAGTCCGGTGAAATATATACACTTTGTTTATTACTTGCAAGGTAGTATCTAATTTAAAAAGTGGTGGAAGGATAAAAAATAACTGAAATAAAAAAGTAACTAGAGCTTCAAAAGTGCTCACTTTACCGTGAACAGCCTATACAAATGGTAAGTCACTTACGTGGTGACATACACGTAATAAATAAAAAATGTAAAAAAAATAATGTAGTCCAACAACAGGAAGTCATAAGCCAAAATAAAAATATAATGAAAATCAGTAAAAGCAAACGATAACTTACACCCTAGCAATTCCCGGAAAGGGTACAGTTGTAAGAGTGGGAAGTCAATACGCATGGTTCTATCTAGAGCCGGCCATGTAAAATATATATATATATATATCACAAAAATTTAGTATAGGCAACACAGCTGGGAAGCGATTGCGAGAAACCAAAATGTAACTAAATAAACGCTCATTTACATCCTAATTCCAAACAACAAACTGAGCCCGCCTTTGCCTCAGCTCAGGTGGGTCAACCACTACCCCAACTCTCCCGCCCTAACCTCATTTTATCAGGGGATAGGATGGGGATGGGGTCACCTTAAGTTTCAGCAGAAAAATCACAAAATATCAAACAATGTCCCGGTATAAGTAGTGTGTAATTCACCAGATCGTGTTTGGTCCACTCCAAAATATCATATAGCTTCAGGAGAAGGTAACTACACTACAGCAAAACAAAAGGCACAGATAACCTTTTGCTTCTTTTTGCTTCTATATCTGGGCATAACTCCAACTTGCCCCTTTGAATCTTAAGATGCACTTAAAACATCAAATAACCATGTAAAATAGGGCTCCTTTACTGCTCACTTAAAAATTGCTGTGGACCCCAAAACACCCTAAAAATTCTCATATACTTCACTTTTGAAAACAAAGGCTACAACAGCCATTTAATATTTCTCTTCTCGTGCTCAACACTAAGCCCAAAACTTCCATTCGGGATAAAACCCCATTACGATTGACAAACAGCACAAAGGGGTTTTCTACCGTCTTTTCACCAAACTTACAATCTTTTAAACAACTTTTCCTTTATAAAACACGCACTGGAACTCGCCGAAGTCTGGCTCTTATCAGGGGTTAACTCTTAATAAACATTTTCCACTTCCTAACCCTGAACAAACTCCATTAACGAAAACCACACTCACAGTCGTACTCCACATTTGAGCTCTCATACAGGTCACCATTCAGGTCCAGTACCCAGGAATACTCTTCCCACCAGTTATGGCTGGTACGGGGCCTCCACACAATCATCTCCACTCTGTCAACTCAGGGTGAGGATATTGTCCTCATCGGTAGCCAAGGTTACCCTGAGCTGACTTCCAATCGCTCTCCCACACACACACCACTGGTAAAGGAGTAGGGCTGAGGATGTTGTCCCCACACTTTCCCGCAAACGGGCTGTACTTCCCTCTCCTTTACCCAAACACACCAACAGCACACACACATATCCAAAACCCACCCTTAAACTTCCCTTTCTCACAACATCCTATATAACCAATATGTCCAGGTCTCCACCGATTCGAGCTTCTATCGCTTCGTCGTGGCAATCTCCCCTACCTCAACTTGTCCGATCGCTTCTTGACTCGAACGTCCCCAGAGTTTCCAACGGTTCTCACTTGAGGAAACTCCTCCCTTAATACTGTCACTGGTCTAGTAAGGAACTCAAACTTTACAGGAGCCTCACACGCATTCTGGGTCTAACGCGACGATGAGTTCACAAACACCCACACACCGCACTGCGTGACCAAGCTTCCAAACTCCACCTCGCATTTTCTCGCCCAATGCCGTAAAGACTGCCAGCTTTGGAAAAGTTGTCTCTGATACATAAGTTCCCCGGCCCCAACTCCGCTTAAGAAAATCCGTAAACACATTAAATTTCCTTCCAGGCTCAGGAAACGACTAAGTCCACAAACGCCGTGCATCAAAAGGTCAAAGTTCCGAAACACTCCATAATTATTTACGGTGGCATTCGGGTCCCAATCTGCCATAAGCCATGCCCCCACTCGTAGTGGCTTCCCAGAGACAATACGGCGACGAAATTCTAAGTCGTGAATCTAGGAACCCTGCTCTCTTCCACCAAGGCCTAATTCTCACAGTCGTTCGTCTAAGTCCAACCCCGAAGACCTGGTTAATTTTCAAAGTCCCACATCCTACTGTCGATCGGAGCGACCTCTACCAGCATCCCGATGTCCCTCTACTTATCTGGGGATCTGCGAATCAGCATATCGTTCCAAGGACGGATAACTACTCAAGACCCAAGGAACCCTGCTCACTGGCGGGCGACGAATTCCCAAACTAAGCCTGCCCTTTCCCAGGAGCTAGACCCATGCTTCCCCTATATGCCAGCACCACGCTCTTTACCACTCGAGCATGCTCTATTAGCTCGCCATGCCACCTACAATTACACAAATACTCGGCAAGCCTGCGAACTCGCCCCGCCAATAGGAGCTTAGCGCGTGAACAGAAAGCGAGTCCTGATAACACTGCATCTTGACAAACACTCATGATGGGCGGTTTGCCCGCTCACAGGCGTCCCACGGCAACATAAGAGACTTCAATGCAACACCATTCCTCTCTCTCATTTTGGGATGGTAAACTCCGTCACAAAACTTTAATGATGCGTTTTTTTTGTCTAATTAATTTTTGTTAGGTTACTGCTCTCTGCAAAACCCTACTGCTTGCTGCATAAGTTTTCGATTGTGTAATACCGTGATGGTCGCCGCTCGATGCTGTATGTACCTATACACGAATACAGAAGTGAAACAGCCGTCAACTCCAGCCACACATCAGCATAATAGCGAAGAATAGGCACATAAACAGAAGTGAAATGACGCGGCGATTCCATTAACGTAAGCGAGTTCGTTTTCTCGTCGGCCGCACGAAGCTGTGGTAACGGGCCTTGGGTCTGGGGGCTTATTCTAAGTTATTCGTTTCGTTTCCCCTCGACAAAAATATTCGTGATTACTAGAATTTTCATTTACTAACGAAATGAGCTATTCTAAGAGCATTATAGTGTTCGTTTGACGTCACTATGTTCATTGAGAATCTCGAAACTAAAACGAAGCCCTTTCGGCATTCGTTACCAAGTTTTATTACAAAAACTTGGGTGGTGTGTGTAACAGATTGTTTTTTTTTTTTTTTTTTTTTTGGGTCTGTGAAAGAAGAGAATCACGATGTAATGTGCCTTCACGCATTACAGGAACATGAAAATATATTTATGAAAAATAATTTCAAAGCACCAATTAACCTTTTTGTTTTAATTTGTGAAATACCAAAGCAGCAGTGTAGGCTGGCTATTGTGAGGGAATTTATTAGATTATTACAGTTGTTTATAATGAAATAAGAGACCATACACACTGATTTAATTTTGAAAATTGCTTTGAACAATGTAGTTCGTAAATCACAAGATTAGGTAGTGCTAAACTGTCAATAATTGTTAGTGGTTTGCAACCAAAATACTTCTCTTGAAATTACTCGAGTGAAAAAAATATATATTGATATTAATTCAATCCACAAGAAACACGATAGCGTCTAGTTTGTTCATCGCTTATTTTATAATCTTGGTATAATAAATAACATAGGAAAATGCTTGTTCGTAAATAGCTTGCAACCAAACAGCAAAATAGTCATTGAGAAAAATCTTCGGGCATGTAACAAAGTTCTATATGCTCTCTCTTATCGGTGTACATGCGAGTCTATTTCAACTCAGTACACATGAAATCAAAACATATTTGTGTAATACATCACACGTCCGCCCAAGTTACAAAATAGTACGATGCCGTCAGTGAATTTGACACACTTAACGAACGAAATATACATTTTTCCTATAACACCTTATGTATTTAAGACTAGCATTTAAAACATGCCAAAAGCAAAACAAATATTTTAAGCGCTTTACTGCTTTGATTTATAAATGATTTCACTCTCAATTATTCATAATTTACAAACAAAGTCACATAGAACAGTTAAAGTTCATGTGCACTGTGTTGCCACCCTGCAGTCGCTAACAAAAACCCGAATATTGCCGAAGTCTCGGAGGGCTGTAACGAATTATGACTTACCAAATTGCCTTTCTCGAAGATTTACTTCGTTTCGAGAGCTTTCGAAACGAAACGAATACGAAAAATTAACGAATAACTTAGAATAAGCCCCTAGTTGGTTACTACACGTTCTCGAGCATTCCTTATTGGTCGGGCTGCTGTCTAGCAAGTTGGTCTCCAGTAGCTGATTGGCCAGTCAGGCATTTTTTTTCTGGCGCCTGTGGCAGGAGTTTGCAACACACGCCACCATTTTTCACAGTTGTATTCTGATGTACTCGTACTCTATGGTATAGGTTGTTCACGGTAAAAACAGCACATTTTAAGTACTTGTTACTTTTTTATTTCAGCCATATTTTATCCTCTAACCACCTTTCTAAATAAATATTGCCTTGTAAGTAATAAACACAGTGTGCATACTCCATCGCACTCAGAAGTTAACATTTAAGGCAAAAATAAAACATATTAATTGGCTATTATTCCAAATGAGAGGGCTTTCAGATGTGCTCCTTTACCGTGAATAGCCTGTATCAGCGAGTGTGTACACCGAATCGAAGGAACCACCATTTTATTTCACTTCTCTGTGTTGCCTATTCTGTGACCTAGAACTGGTTCACTATTAACCAAACACAATTTAAGGCAGTGTTCATTTTCTTCTTTCTGCTAATAAAATGACATCCCGTCACGTGCAAAAACAACACTGCCTCGAGCATAAAGATTTGCAACCATGTGCCAGTTATACGACCCTGTAAATTTGTCAGAAAAATCGTGGTGCTCTCCATCTCTCCTCCACCCCACCTACATACACAGTTCTGACTATTATGTGTAAAAACACAATAAACCGTCTTACCTTTCCGGCAACTTAAACATAAGATTGTTAATAAGCGAGTAAGAGATGTAACTACTTTCCTATCTCGCCGCTAAACCATTCAGGCTATAAAGCACACAAATATTGTTTTTGTTGGTACAGTACACTACAAAGCTCACTGCCCGGTTATCTTACCCGCGGGTAACTGATTCATAAACCGTGCTACTGCTCTAGGTTATGAGTGGTTCATATTGCTATGGTAGAACACAAAACCTATAACTTATTGGACGTGATAACGAAACAAGGACTATGTTGGCCTAAGCACAACATGCGCTTAAAATAAATTATTTGCTACACGTGAAACCGTAAATTAAAGTGGGGCTGAAAGGGTTCTGGATGCATGTCAGTCAATGCGTATATTAAATGAGATGAGGTTACGAGCAGAAATTTTCAGATGTTAAATTTACAAGTCCTCAATTAATGCTGAATCAGCGACACTGAATACACTGTAAACTCAGTTATTCTGCGTATTCTCACTAGCAAACCAGTAAAGTATAGTTATCACTTGAGCAGTTCACTATAAATCAGAGGCAACCTATGAAACTGGGCCACTGCAGTTATCCGTAGTTTTCACTAACTTACATTTGTAACGTTGGTTTGAAATTTTTCCTCCCTTTTAAACATAGTTTGCCTAGAGCAGTGGCGTGTGGTAAAGTGTTGCAAGGTAAGCTGGCGTTAGTTCTGTGCTGGCTAGTTTACATTTCCACCATTAAAACGTAATTCGGCATGTGACTCTACAGGACGTGTATGTGTCCGTGGGTGCTCGCTTGTGAGTGGTCGAAATACATTCAGTTTCCCTAGGCTTCGCAGTGGTTATTGGCCCCTGTTGTGGGTGCACCGAGAATGTACAGCCGTGAGCAAGCACCAGCTTACCTTGCAACTGATCACCACACACCACTGGCCTAGAGACTGGGACAATGAAAGCGACATAGCTGTACCTCTAATCTGAAATATTTATTCCCTCAAAAAATAAACCACAATATATCAATTTCACGTTAGTCTGTCGTTAATGCAGTGAAGTTTATCAACGGTGTGGAATGTAACTGAACCAGCACTTATCAGAGAACATTCCCAAGTACACGCAAAGCGTTATTTTTAATGGTTATGTTGGGTTGCAAAATGTTGTAAGATTCGGAAAAAGGGAGAAAATCACGAACCTATGATTGCATATTATCCATGATGGAGGCGCTCCGTACAGTTGTTGCAAAACTTACACTTTAACTTCTTCTTAGGACCAATGAACTTCATTAAAAGAAGTTCCGTAAAAAAAGAAACAATGCAGATTTCTTAACTTCCAGTCGGGAAAGTATTTCCAAGAATTATTCTTCAGCAAATTTTTACGAAACGAAAAATACTAGCAAAAAAACACCCACAACACGTAATTTTTTCACAACTGAGAATATTTCCGAAAAAATTGGCCTACTAACGATGAATAAAAAAGAGAACATTTGATTCATAATAGCAGAGAACGATTTCAAATAGAATACAAAAATAAACAATGTCTACAAAGAAATATTTTTTAAGAGAAACGATGTATGTTTACTTGTAGAAATTGATTAAGGGACAGTACTGTTTCAGGCCTATGCTCTGAAACCAAACAGAAATAAATCCTACTATACCACACTGTACCTCTACTTAAATATTTTGGGTCCAAAATTGATTTACCAGTCCTAGATACTCACTCCGTACAATATTTGCAATGGTATACGAATTTATTTCAAGTATTCGTTCGAGGAAAGTTCAGGCCAAGTTATGTAATGCATAAGTTCTTAATGTCAGATAGTTATAATAAGATAGTTGAACTACGTAATTAGTATTAATATAACCAGATCAACGTATTTAAGTTGTATGTATAAGCGGAACTTATCGACACTCGCACAAAAGTAACAGTAATGAAGCTCGTCGTCGAAACAATCAACTGAAAGAGAAGAACAGCCAACTCGATGAACTCATTACTATAGATTATTCACGGTAAAGTGAGCACTTTTGAAAGCCCTCTCATTTGGAATAATAGTAAATAAATATATTTTATTTTAGTCCCAGACTTTAAAATTCGAGCGCGGTGGAATATATACACTGTGTTTATCACTTACATGGCAATATTTATTTAAAAAGGTGGCTAAAGGATAGAAAATGGACGAAAGGAAAAAGTAACAAGGGACTCAAAATTGCTCACTTCACCGTGAACAGTCTATATTCAGGAAGACCATAAATAACGCGTACGTTCTAGTCAATGAAAGCACTTTTCTCCATGCAGTCACGATTTCGCGCTCGGCTCTCAGAGAGTGCGCAAATTACAGTTCAACACATCTCCAACAGAATTTTCAACGCAAATAAAAACTTGCTAGTTTATTTTTCATCTAATTTCTGTAAAACTTTTAGTAATATGACTATTGCAAACATCGCCATAACTTTTCGCATTCATAATGTATTACGAAAATGAAGACCCACATTAATATGTGATTTTAATATGCAGGTGTTATTATGATTTATTTCAAAATGAGCTAATTATGTACGCGTGAGCTAGTGCATTTCCTAAGGTCAAAACCAATAAGGCGAGGATCGGTATATTTAATTCCCACGTCGTAAGTTTAGTAAAGTAGAGAATACCAATTTACAAACTGCGCCATATATATATATATATATATAATATATATATATATATATATATATATATATATATTTTTATATATATATATATATATATATATATATATATATATATATATATATATATATATATATATCTATATATGTGTGTGTGTGTGTGTGTGTGTGTATATATATAGGTCACATAACCATGTGGAAAACAAACTCTGCCAATCCAGTAACTGCCATAAACACCGCCGCACGATCACACGTGTAAATCGAAGCTGCAGTGCTCTCAGCATACCCACCCGACAGAGTAGTTAGAAATATAGAGATGAACCGGCAATTCATACTGTGCGTTCCAGCCCTATAGGCAATTCACAGTAAAATGAGTACTTTTGAAAGCCCTGCTTAAGGTGTACTTGTATGCATGTTGTGTACTATTCTGCCTTATGTAAAATTAGCATTGCCACGGGCCTCATCACTTTATTCATGCGGTCAAGTGAAACTGTGAAAATGTCAGAAAACTTTCCATCCATAGATACCAACTTTATTGGGCGCATGTCACTCGGTGTGCCTGTTAAAATATATACAGATAGTAGCGGTGACTTTTTTTTCTACGGTTGATTTCTAAAGTGCTCACTTTATCGTGAACAACCTTTACAAGCCAGCAAGACGGAGTCACTGGCCAACCACGAGTCTGAATACCATTCGCCAATCTGCGGTAACCTATTTGCAAGTCAGCAACCTAGCCACTAGAAAGACATTTCGCCGCAGCACGCATGTTAGGCTAAATGGGACCGCGGTGACGTAGCGGTCAGACTACTCGCCTTCCGCCTAGGCGAACCTGGTTCGATTCCTGACGGGGTCGCTCCCGGATTTTCGCACGTGGAAATCGCGCTGGACCTTGCCGCTGGTCGGCGGGTTTCTCGGGAATCTCCCGTTTTCTCCCGCACTTGCATTCAAGTGCTGCTCCGTACTCACCTCACTTCACCTCCATCGGCAACTCTCCACTCCACTAGGCCGGTTTTTAGAATCTCGCGCAGCCAACCAGAGAATGGGTACTACGCCCACATCACAGAAACCGCCAAGCCACTTCGCCTCTAAAGCCGCATTCCACTTAGCACTGAAAGCGCTGACCAGTACTGACGAGCGTTCCTACAAAGGAATGTGTAGTGGCGTCTGGGTTGGAGACTACGACTGAAACTACTCACGTGCAGGTCAGGCGGTCTCAGTAAAAGCAGACGACGCAACATGGAGGCGATTGATAACGAGGAAGTTACGTTGTTGATATATGCAGATGATGATGGAGATGGAAAGTAAATTTTCACATTATTCGATCTCATCATCAATTGATGAGTCTGAACCGGACGAAAAGAAATAATATCCATCACTGCCTATCACTGCTTCATCACGCATAGCAGACGCCATTATTCCTGATGAAAACTTCTCACGGGTGTTCCACCTGGTTATAGTACTGAGTGCTACTGGAGTGCGAATTTGTACTGATGGCGTTCCTTTTGGCATGATACTGGTCAATGCTTTCAGTACCAAGAGAAATGTAACCTATGTACTTGGCTGCTCTGTGTCCACGTTAGAGAGCTATTCGCGGAAAACTCACAGCCTGCTGGTGATGCAAGCGCGGCCTTGCTAGCGATGAGGTGGAAGCTGCGGAAGGGGGGGGGGAGGGGACACCTGTTGGCGCCTCAGCTGGAGTGCGAAATAACCTGCGAGCCGCCGGGGCCAGTCGTCCTCGGCAAGTTGGCTGTCGGACCCGGCTCTACCGTTACCCGGCGCCACTACCGCGCACTCTCAACACACAACAGCCTGCTGATCAGATGCGAAAACTGCTGAGTGTCCTCTATTACCTGGGGGGGGGGGGGTTATGGGTAAGTGACACCCTCGGGAGGTGGTGTGGCAGCACCATGCTATGGTAGCCGAGCCCGGTTACAGCATTTGACCCTATAAATGGTGGATGATGCATCTCTTATAGCCTCTCTCCACTCATGGTTCCTCGTGCCACCCCTGGGTAATGCAGATTGGGCACCGCCACCCGTATCCCTACAGAACGCTCTATTGCGAACATACTGTAGGCCCTAACAATGATATAAAAACACTATTTCAATATAATATATGTGCAACATGTTGAAAAATACCGTGTATTTTGCAGGCACTTTTATATATTGAGGACAATCTCTAATAGTCTCATAAATTGGATATCAGGAAGTTTTCATTTTGCTGTGTGATGCATGTATTATCAAAATAATACCTAAAATGTTTAAAGTAGATTGTCTTGGTTTTCTTCATATAAGAGACAACTGATTGCACATTTTCCATATTAAAAATTATGTTTGGTATTAATACCGGAAGTATAAGAGACAACAGGCTACATTTCAAATATAAACGTGCTCCAAAGAATTTAATGTAATACATAAAACTGAGCAATGTAGTCAGTATCATTTCTTTGTAATTAATTATTTTTATTTGGTGAGCTTAACGTCTAGTCGACAGCGAGGTTATTAGAGACGGTTATATTGTACAGTTTAGCACTCAGACAGACAAACAGAAATTGACATCCATGACTTACCCGGGACTCGTTCTAAGCACTTGCGTATTATTGTAGACTGATGTAAGCTAACTTTACCACACTATGTATACGTTAAAAACTTCTATTACATGTTAGAATGTTTAATTGAATATTTTCTTAATTACATTTATTAAACTTACAATAGTCACTTTTTCCTGCATCACAAAGTCTTCATTTAAATACACATATACCTCGCCACGCTTCTTTGGTTAAATTTCTGTCTTTATCCTAATCTAATGTTTTCTCAACCACAATGGCCTTTGTTTGAAAAACGTAATGAATATTTCTGGATCTACTTCTATGTCACCCATGATTAATCACTGATAAACTTTACTTCACCCAAGTAACATACATTCAGTGCAGTCACGACAACAGCTCCCGCACGACTAAATCACGAAGCGTGTGAAGAGAACAATAGCTGGCAATGTACCACTTGAATAGTTGTACGGGTGAATCGCCGTGACGGGCCGGGCCAAAGTAGTGGATAGAGACGGGTGCAGTACGGGCTCCGTGCGGGTTCTTGCCCGTACCGTATCGTGTGAAGAGACCAACGCCTATAGGCTGTTCACGATCAAATGAGCTCTTTTGAAAGACCTGCTTAAGATCTACTTGTATGCACGTTGTGTAGTTCTCCACCTTATGTAAAATTATCATTGACAAGGGTCTCTTCACTTCTTCATTCGTGCGTCGGTCAAGTGAAACTGTAAAATCATTAGAAAAGGAAATTTTACACTTCTGTGCTTTAAAAGAAATAACAGAACGCGAAAGGAAAAAAGTTTTAAGTTATCACAAATGGTTATCTAACACTTATTTACTCAACGTTAAGCTATAGAACTACTTTCCATCCATTGTTACCAACTTTACTGGGCGTATGTCACTTACGGCGCCCATTAAAATATATGAAGGTATGGACAGTGACTTTTTCCTAAGGTTCGTTTCTAAAGTGCTCACTTTATCGTGAACAACCTTTAACAATTCGCACGGGTGAACAAACAGATCCGGACGATCTCCCGCACGGACAAAAAGAAGCAACGTGTGAAAGGGGCCTAACCGCTGAGCCACCGCGGCCAAGGAGACGGGCGAGCGTGTGTGGGACAAGCGCCAGCGCGGCGATGGCCCGGAGGTAGGCCGCGGCCGAGGCGAGGAACCGTTGCGGGGTATTCCCTCCCCGCCCCAACCATCCTCTCGCACAGCCATGGCCACAATGGGTCACCGGGATCGCCGCCTGCCCACGGCCATCTCCGGACTGGTTCCCACTCTGCGCCAGCCGCCAGCCTAACACTCCTACGCCACGCTGCCAGCTAAGTGCACACACTGCACATCCGCTAATTGGCCATGCGAAGTAGGCCGTGTGTCTTAACTGGCTGCTGCGTGCAGCCAGCATGAAGTACTCACATGTTGTTAGACAGTAACACTGCCTTGCTTGCGGCTGGAGTTGGCGGGATCAGCTGCTCTGTATTCTCAAGTAAAGGCTGTTCATGATAAAGAGGGCACTTTCGAAATCAATTAGAATTAGAAAATAGTCACTGCTCCTACTTGTAGGTTTTTTAACGGGCACAATGAGCGCCATGCGCCCAGTAAAGTTGGTAACGATGGAGGGGAAAATAGTTCCATATATTTACGTCAAATTAATAAGTGTTAGGTAACCATTTGTGATAACTTAAATTATTTCTCACGCTTTCTGTTTTTTTTTTCAATGCATCGGAGAATAAAAATGAGCAGATTATATAATATTTACTTATCTAATAATTTCACCGTTTCACTTGACCGACGCATGAATAAAGTGATGAAGCCCATGACAATGATAATTTTACATACGGCAGAAGAACACAAAAGTGTATATAAGTAGATATTTAGTGGGGCTTTCAAAAGTGCTCATTTTATTTTGAACAGCCGTAACGTACCACCCTTGTCGGATTCATTCCATTTGGCCGAGTTAAAAAAGGGGCCTGGGTTCTGACTGAACAAGTGGAGTGGAGAGATTCGGGCAGCTCTTAACATCGAGGTCTTGAGAGCCGATGCAGGTGAAGCGAGGTGAGTATGAGGCCGCGTCGGAATGCAAGGGCGGACGAGATGGTAGATTCCCGAGAAAACCCGCCGACCAGCGGCATCGTCTACCGGGAATCGAACCCGGTTCGCGTAGGTGGGAGGCGAGTAGTCTAACCACTACGTCACCGCGGCCCCCCTGACTGTAGAAGTACACGTGGCCAAAGTATAAATTAAATCAGCTTGTACTGTGAAGTCGAGTATTGCCGTTTTATAACGTGCTATGGCAGGGTCTGTACTAATTTCTTATGAAATAGTTTCGTTAATTTAAACGTCCCTGGCTTGTATGAGTCCCGTCAGTCAGCCACTGCGCGGCTAAACGAGCGAGCTGTGCCGGAGGTTGAGTGGCGCGACCACGGAGCTGTATTTGTGCTGGTGTAGCGACCGGCGCGGCATTGTGCGCCGCACACAATGGTGTTTATCCGGCGACTGATACACGCGCCATCGCGCATGTTTTGTTTGCTCGGGGAGGAAGGCGCGGTTCACCAGGGTCGACGCCGCGCCGTTCCCATCCCGGCCCCGCGCTGCGGCAGAACTACGTACCAACCACGTGCCCCCGATCCCTTCCTGCGCGATGACACGTAGCGCTTAACCAATGGGCAGATAAGCACATAGGGATAAAGGGTCTTTCGAGGTGGCCGTACATATTCTCTGATTGGCTCCGCGAGGCTCTGCGAAAGGTTGCCTATTGGCTGGGCTGTCAACTGTCAAGTAGATTACCAGACGATGATTGGCGAACACCGTTCCAACATTTTGCTCACCAGTGACGCCATTTTACGGTGTACGACGTGTACTCTGTCCCAAGCCGTACCACGTGACCTTATAGGTTGTTCACGATGCACTTTTTAAACCCCTGGTTAAAATCTTCTGTATGCAAGTTGTGTATTCTTCCACCTTATGAAAAATTAACATTGCCATGGTTCTCATCACTTTACTTATGTGTCGGTAAAGCGAAACAGTGAATTTATTAGAAAACTAAATATTTTACAAATAAGCTCATTTTTATACTTAGATGCATACAAAAACAGGAAGCTAAAGGAATAATTTAAGTTATCGCAAACGGTTACCTAACACTTTTTATTCGACGTTAAGATATACTTTCCCTCCATCGTTACTAACTTTACTGGACGCATGTCACTCAGTGCACTCGTTAAAATATATGCAGGTACGAGCAGGGACTATTTTCTAAGGTTGATTTCAAAAGTGCTCACTTTATCGTGAGCAATCTTTAACCAATTACATTCAATCTCTTCGTGTGTAAAACGGCAGCTAAACGAGGGACTTAACGTCTCGTCGACAGCGAGGTCGTTAGAGCAGAGCAAGGTGCTCATAGAAGCGGAAGAAACGGGAAAGGAGTCGCCCATGGCCTATAGTAAGGAACCGTCCTAACATTCGCCTGCAGTGATTTTGGGGAACCATGGGAAAACCGACATCAGGATGACTGGACCGGGAATCAAACCCGGGTCCTCCCGAACCGAACGCTAGTCCGGTGGTTTACCACTGTGCCACCTCGGTCGGCCCTTTGTGTATAATGACACCTTATCCCCTTCCTGATAATGTGCGTGTTTGTGAAATCGGACGCTCTTGCTCGTTTCCAGTTCGATTCACGTTCCGTCGCCCTGTACTGCATGCAAGTTTCATCTGTGTTTGTGACAGTAGCAAGAGTTTCCCGTAGCTGTGTCAAATTTTTTAACGCGGATAAATGAAACCCTCCAAACAGTAAAGCATCGAAAACCAACCAAGGGTTCGAAGAAGAGCACGTGTGTCTCTTTGCCTGAAGTGGATATGTCACTTCTCTGACTGGCTCACGGCTGACTCGACACGTCTACGGGGACTCGGGACAGTAAAAACTCATGTGACAATTAATGGCGATACGTGCTATAATTTCATGGGCAAGCTACTGTGTGCAGGGGACAGTAGTGATGTTGGTCTCCCTAATAAAGGGGGTGGGGGTCCCGGGGTCCTCCCTCGGGGAAATTTGGATTTCAAGGTGCAAAATGGTGCCATTTAAACATTTTTCGTACGTAAAAATAAACTACACCGCTTGTAAAAATACTAATATTCTTTAACATAAAATTTGCCCGAGTGAAAAATTAAATAAAAACAAGATTCGTGTTGTGCGCGCGAACTTGCCCACGCATCGATCTAGTTGCTGTGAACTAGCCATGTTAACTGCCTGCGGCTAGGCCAGCTTCAGCTATTTCCGCTTCAGTTCGGCGAAGAAAGCACTACAATCGTAGCTTCTAACACATGTTGATGAAGCCATAAACCCTCGCCCCTCTCCGGGCAGTCTTCATACACTGCCACCCCTCCGTCGGCCGGGAAACCATTGCGGCCGCCTACCTGCTGAAAGCATTACTTACAGCGCTTCCAAACATCTTGGTTTTGCTAGCCAACGAGTTCATTTCTTATAATTTACAGTATTGTTTCCTGAGTAGAATGTGTACCGCATGAGTGAAAAGTTACCTTAAAGTAGCCTAAATATAAGTTGGAATTTAATATTTATTTTAAATATAACACTGTTAGGAAACTGTCTGGACAAGCACTGCTTGCCTTGATTGCCCTAACGAGACGCCACTGGTGACAATAGAATGGTAAATGAAGCCCAATCGAAGTTAAAAAGGGGAAAAAGTACCTGCCAATTAAAGTCCCATGGGTACACGCAGCACAACGGAAACACTGCACGCCTGTTCAGCGCTTAGCACGTAGGAGCGAAGAGGCATCAGGCGCGCGTGTCAGTGTCGTCCTTATGGCTCCCACGCTTCCCTGCCTCAGACGAGCAAAAAACCTCGAAGTAGGCGGGGACCTTAAGGACGACTGCGGAGAGAAATGATAAGAGATGTGGACGATGGCAGACCTGACACGGAGAAGAAAGTCAGCCGGCGATGGGTGACGGTCAAAAAGGGGTAACGGAGGGGGGGATGCTGCCGAGCTGTGGACCCCCGGTCAGTCAGTCAGTCAATTATCCGTGGAGAAAGTCGCGCGCCCTCGTGCGTGCGAGAGCGTCAAAGCTTTCCTCGACACCGTTACCAGGAACACGCAGATCCGCGCAGATTTTAGCGCCACGCCCACTACGACCCTTCGCCATCCCGCTATCGCTGATCCACGTGGTCTGGAGTCTAGTTTCCACGTGGTCTGGAGTCTAGTGCCCGCCGTCGGGACAGCGTCTTGCGATAGCCGTCGCATCTTTCCGGCAGTACAATCTAAGAAATGTTTCTCAAATTTACAACATAAATGTATACGCGTACTAATCAAGGGTTTCATTCCTCATATCCATATAGTCTTTCTCACGTAAGAGTGCATTTTTCTGACAGTTCCTAATCCTTTCAGTTCCCGTGTCAATGATTGTGGACATGTTGAAAATGAACGATACTTATACCCGATTCTGTAAACAAAGGAATAACGGTTCGGTGTTTCGGGTGTCGCCTTTGTGAGTACGCTTATTTGCCAAAGTTTCTGCCACTCTCGTTTGTGAATGGTTAATGCGCTGATAAAACCGAAAACGCAGCATGTTATTCACTGGATATTGGAAGCATGCTTGACACAAGTACAGCGCACGCCAAAATATTTTACGATTGCAACACGTGAGCTTACAAAATTAATTCGGGAACGAACAGGTTAAGGTAGTTCGGTTTACAGCTGTTTCCGTGGCTACAGAGGTGTCTCCTTTTGCAGCAGATGATGTACATATAAGCACACTCAGCTCGAGGCTCAAATTAATATCGTCAGGCGACTTCACCACAAAATGATTAACAACACCGCGCACGACATCGTCTGTACTGCCTCTCCAGTAGTTAAACCCGGTCAGAGGTTTACCCGTGACTTAAAAATGAATCGCTGTGTACTTACAGCTATGTCACTAACTTTAGTGTACCTATCTGAATAAATAAAAATAATATACAAGATTACAGAGTTCAAGTTAAGGGTTTGAGATAGGAACAGCAGCGCAGGGAAAAATTTCAACCAAGAAGGGAACGGATCTGATGACAGTGCAACATAATGTCTGTTCTTCTTCATTATTTTTGTCATCTAACACTGTATGAGAGTCATTTGTATCCTAAAGCGTTAACAACGTCAACCAGTGAAATGAAATCAATGGAAATATAGTTGATGAACTGCTACCCGACTATTCACTATCAAACCAGTAGTACTAACAGTGTGATTTTGGTGCAGAAGTTTCTACTGGAATACACATTCATCACTGATAGGGTGCAATTTTCGTCGTTTAAACATCAGAGTCGCTGCTATTAGAGTTTCAGTCCCACATCTCGTCCAATGATAAACGTTTATTGCTCTACTCGCTCTTTAAATCATCAATAAATATTGATAAAATAGTGGGTACGTTTTGTGATTACTTTATTATGTTACCCACGTACTCGCTTTCAAGAGCCCCGCCAGTCTTAGCCTATAATACTAGTACGCAATGCTAAAGCATTAAGTTAGCCTACCTTTACTGATGGTCATTAGGGAATTTCACAGTCCTCTGTACACTAGAGCCGCTGTGTTTTACTCTTGGCTTGTTTACGAGTGATATTGATTCAGTCACCAAGGTATGGCGCAAATAAGTAGTAGTCCAACTACAGACGTAACACAAATACAATCATGTGTTTCAAGTCAATCACAAAATCAATATGCGAAATGTCTACTATGCACAAATACGTTTTTCGATTGCAAAAATTGCGCACCTGTATACGGATTGAAAGCGAAACGTGCGCGCGCACGGCGAAGTATCGTACAGGTAAGTGATGGCAGAAAATTGATCTTAACGAACATTCACGTTGTAGCCATGGGCTGCAGCAATTGCTGTGCACGTGCGTAAGGCATGACGATCACTCTTATTTATTTGAGGTACTTTAATAACGTCTTCCAATGGCAGAGGGCTATTAGGCGGTGACTTAACAACCGCAGGTAAATTACTCGCCATACATGGTTCTAAACCAAGGTACCTCTCGCACCGAGGCCCTGAGGCTTATAGGATATTCACGGTAAAATGAGCACTTTTGAAAGCCGTTCTTAAAATCTACTTGTATGCATGTTGCGTATTCTTCCGCCTTATGTAAGAATAACATTGACGTGGGCCTCATCACTTTATTTATGTGTCGGTCTACTGAAACACTGAAATTATTTGAAAAGTAAATACCTAATAAATCTGCTCACTTTTACAGTACGATGCATTAAAAGATAAACAGAAAGCAAAAGAAATAATTTAAGTTATCAGAAATTGTTACCTAACACTTTTTATTCGACTTTAAGCTACGGAACTACTTTCCCATTCATCGTTACCAACTTTACTGTGTGAATGTCACTCAGGGCGCCCGTTGAAATATATGCAGGTAGGGGCGGTGACTTTTTCTACGGTTAGTTTCAAAAGTGCTCACTTTATCGCGAACAGCCTTTAGCAGCTAAGGCACTGCCATGGCTGCGGAATGGGAGAGAGAGGAGAGGAGTGAAGGAAGTTCGGACGGCTCGTATCAACGAGGTCTTGAGAGCCGGCGAAACGAGGTGAGTGTGGAGCAGCGCCGAAATTCAAAGGCGGGGGAAATGGAAGATCCTCGAAAAAACCCACCGACCAGCGGCATCGTCCAGTACGATTTCCACATGCGAAAATCCGGGCGTGACCCCGCCGAGAATCGAACCCGGTTCGCATTGGTGGGAGGCGAGTAGTCTGATCACTAAACCACCGCGGCCCCATTGCGCAATGGTAACTCATCTACTAGCCAAGACGGCTGTAACAGTGTTCGATACACAAATGTAACAGTGTTCGATACACAAATGACGCTGATTAAAGACGTCTATAGCATCACGCAATATTAAAAAAAAGAGCGATCGTACAAAACATATTCCACAATATTTATAAAGGCTGTTCACGATAAAGTGAGCACTTTAGAAATGAACCTTAGACAAAGCCACTGACCATGCATCCATGTATTTGAATAGACGCACTGAGTGACATTCGCACAGTAAAGTTGGTAATGATGGATAGAAAGTAGTTCCATAGTTTAACGTCGAATAAAAAAAAGGTAGCAATTTGTGATAACTTAATTATTTCTTTCGCTTTCTGTTTTTTTTAATGCACCAAGTGTAAAAATGTGCAGATTTGTAAAGTATTTACTTTCTTTATAATTGCACAGTTCAATTTGACCGACGCACGAATAAAGTGATGAGGCCCACGCCAATGTTAATTTTACATAGGGCGGAGGAATACACAACGGGCGTACAAGTAAATCTTAAGCAGGGCTTTCAAAAGTGCTCATTTTAACGTGAACAGCCTATAAGAAATTATAAAACAATGTAGCTAATTACTACGGTGTGGTAGTAGACTACGGGACTGTCGTTCTGACTGCGATGACTGTGACATAAGAACATTTCGGAAGGAATGCGTTTAGATAAAAAATAGATACGAGTAATTGAACACAACAACATCAAGTCTTTACGCTTGTCTGTAGCCTTACCTGCCAGAATTACTTTCAACAGGTAACAGCCTACATATCACAAAACCAACTCATCAACAGCGAAAAAAATAAATAAAACACAAGAGAAGCCGAGGATCATCTCCTCAAACCATTCTAAAAATTCGAAGAGTAGTAAGAAAATTCTCTTATACAAATCAATCTTTCAAAAATGCCGAAATTTTCGTGTTAACTTAATTGGTTCACTGCATTTTTTAAAATGTAAATTATTTAGTTTATGAGTTACTTATTTGCAATTACTATGATTGTTCTAGAACTACAAAACCTATATATACGTGCGGAAAAATGCATCATATTAATTGTTAAAGGTACAAATATAAAATAACGAACATTGTATTATGCAGAACGAATCAGAAATATTTCTTTTCACCATGAAGTTATTGTTGCTACTCAAATGATTCTGCAGCAAAGACGTTATTTGCAATTCCTTGTACTCACTCGAGGACAGTTTAAAATCAGATAAACTGTTGCGGTTTTTGAAGAAAATGAGAAAGTAAATTTTGTGATTTTTCTCCTTAGTAAGATAAACGCATACCTACTATAAATGTGAGTCAGGTGTTTCAGTCAGTGAAACGCCATTACTGAACTATTCCCTTAATACGCTCAGTGACTGAATAATGTAAATTTGGAGGGCAACTTAGTATCACAGAATATAGGCTGTTCACGGTAAAGTGAGCACTTTTGATGCCCTAGTTACTTTTTAATTTCAGAAATTTCTTGTCCTTTAACCACCTTTTTAAAAAAATATTACCATATAAGTAATAAACACAGTGTTTATATTACACCAAACACGAAAGTTAACGTATTAAGCTAAAATAAAATATATTTATTGACCATTCTTCCTAATGAAAGGACTTTAAAAGTGCCCAATTTACCGCGAATAACCTATACTTAAGAATACACACGTGAAACGCCGGTTATACCGCGAGTTCCAGCCGCACAGCCAGAAAATTAGCGCAAATGGTGAGAAACACGCCGGAACGTGACGGTGCATGATAGTGCACCTGACGATAGGGCGAGACCTGAAAAATTTTCCGAAAAATTCGCGAGTATAGTGACGTGTAAGCTACACTTTACAGTATTAAGTACCATCTTGCAGATGTTTAATTTTCGCTGGCTGACACCTGCTGAAGAACCCTGGGTCACAAATAACATGAAAACATGCGCCTTCCACTCTGACAGAAAGCAGTCAACATCCTGCAGATAATTTTCCCTGATTTAGGAGTAATTTCTGTTTTCGCTGGAGACACATACTGTTCCGACACTTGACTGCAAATCAGCTCGGATTGAATGTGGAGTGGAGGGGAGAGATTTGGGCGGCTCTCAACGTCGATGTCTTGAGAGCAGATGAGGGTGATTGAAGTTGAGTATGGAACAGCTCCGGAATGAAAGGGCGGGGGAAACGAGAGATTCCCGAGGAAACCCACAGACCAGCGGCATCGTCCGGCACGATTCTGACTTGTGAAAAACAGGGAGCGACCTCGCCGGTAATCTCACCCGGTTCACCTTGGTAGGAGGCGAGTAGTCTAACCACTATACCACCGCGGCGCCTCAGGCTCAAAATGAAGAATTTCGCTTGATCACTAGACAAACCACTCCGATGCAAAAGTCACGGTCAACCGTTGTCAACAACACGAGGAAACCTGTGCCTTTTCTTTGATCACAGCCTGCCGTCGGTCGTAAAAGGGGAGAGCGTAAACATAACAGCTCCGTTTGTAAAAAAAATTAAATAAAAGGCAGAGGGAGTGGAAAATAGAGAGGAAAGTGGTGGAGGGGAAGAGACGAGACTGGGCGCGGCAAGGTGGTCGGGCGGAGAAAGTTCCATATTCGCCAGTCCCTGCAGCGGGGCCGACTTTCTTTCTAGTCGGACGGGCGCATCCCATTTCGCGGCGGCGGCCGACTTCACGAAGAGCGACGCGCGCGGCTGGAGCGCCCCGATAATTGAGACACGGCCGCCGCCGTCGCCGCCGGTGAGGAAGAAAATTGAAACGCGCCCGGCGGAGCGGGGAAAGTGGACCCCCGCGCGGCACACTTGCCGGCAGGTGGCACTGACACTGCCTTCGCAGGGCGAGGCCGTGCCAGGGGGTTGACAGTGCAGCCACTTGCGACACTACACCCACCCTCGTCACCCACTAGCTCTGTGCCACGGGGTTGACAACGAATACCGCCGACTGGTCCACTAATTCCGGGGGCATCATTCGCCGTGATTGTTTTACACGTAACAAATAAAAGGAACCCCGATATATATATATATATATATATATATATATATATATATATATATATATATATATATATATTGTATATACACACGGAAGTTAACGCTAAAATAAAATATATTTATTCACTACTATTCCAAATGAGAGGTCTTTCAAAAGTGCTCACTCTACCGTGAATAGCCTGTAAGTAATATGTCATACAGAATGTTGCAAAATTGCTTGTCAATACTTCGAGGAAACATTCCTCACATCTGCAAGAAAAAAAATTACATGGACATAGGTCCGCAAACAGTTAGCTTCGTTACTACAGTTCGTATAATACATAACGTTCAGTGTATGTCTCGCGGGCTGGATCATGTTGCCATGGTTTGTGCAGACACGGGGGAAACCCGCCTAATCACAAGAATACTAAAGGGGAATCTCGCCCCCCCCCCCCCCTTCCGCAATATTGGATCGTTGGTTTTTCCAGCTTGTTTATGTTTTTAAAAGAGAAAATTCAGAAAGTACCTCAGCCCAACCTTCAGAATTTTCGTTTCTAAAATTATAAACGAACTGGAAGTAACACTACTCCAGTAAGACAGGGGGAGGGTTGTTCTCCTTGAGTACGCTTGTGATGAGGCATAATGCACAGTAGCACAGACATGTCGACCGAACTACGAATTCGTATTTTTGTCACAACATCGATTTTGTCAAATTTAAGCAGGATTGGAGTTGTGATGTAATTATGAGTTCTTAGTTCCTTGTGTTGACAAACTAAAGTTGCCCATAGATTACCCCATGCCGGTGCACTCCCTCCTAATTACACAGTCTTTACTTCAGTTCACCGACGTGATAAAATTTGTCCACTGACTGCTGTCACAGCTAGTTTTCCTAATGTACACGTTTCCTATCATTATATACTTCTTTTTTTACGGGGTTTCTTATTGGCCAAGAATCTTCCAGAGCGTGCTAAACGGAAGTGTAATTCAATTGCAAAATTACTGCCAATGTACAAGTTCACAAAGAGATAGCGTCTTCTGCAACAGCTCACGTCATCGCACAGATTTATGAAATCTACACGAAAACAATGAAGTGAGACAAAGAACAGCCTAATAGTTTCTGGGAAGCAAATCATCACAATATGGATAAATGTCACGAACAAGGAGAATACCGCCACTTACAGTATTTGGAAAACACTTTGCAATTCTTCATTGTGAGCTGATCCTCTTGACCTAAACTGACATTCCGCAGGAAGCTGTGAATGAGCGCCTAGGGAAGGTTTCAATATAGGCCTACACTACCCGCTGTCCACTAGCAGCTTTTGGGGCACTCAGAATTCTTAGTATTGGCGATAAGTGTCCGGACAGTTGAGGGAAACAACGGTGTGTATGTGAGAGGTTTAACAGGTGCTAGAAAATCATAAAAGTACATAAACCTAAGACGCCCGTATACCTAGAGCTTATTTCCGCGTTTGAAGCCGAGAGGCGAGGGAGCGTTAAATGCGACACTGCCACGCGTATCAAGTCCCCCATCGCCGCTAAGCACAAGGCTCTTAACTGGCGTGCAGTGTTCTCGTCGTGCTGCGTGTACCTTTGGGACTTTTAGCGGCGACCCTATTATTTTATTGGTAGAAAGTATGTAGGAAGGTTCAATGCATGCCCCTTGACTAGTTTTGTATGGATATGACACGTACATCTTGAGATACAGCGCTTTGAAAAGGCCGTTTTTACCCATTTGGCGTGCTCTGAAATGGTGTTTCTAAATTAACACGAGGTCTTGAAAACAGTCCACAGCCCTCGTCTGAAATGTGTGTTCTTTTCGTAGGTCAGTACACTGGACGCACGTTTAATAGTTTCGAAGAAAAACGTGTATATCGAACACACTGCAACGCACTTCAAGCGCCAGGAAGACGGGCGCCTTAAAGCATGGTCATTGTGACATCTATCTTGATAGTAAATATTTTCCTGAACAACTAATAGCGTGCCAAAGGTGGTTAGAAGAGGGGGGGGGGGGGGAAGTAAACATTACCTCTCATATTCAGTGAAGGACACCAGAAAGAAAGCAAATGGACCTGTAAAGTTTGTTGTTCTCCGAGAGACCTTCATATATGGTATACAATCGCTAGCGTATTGTTAGAATGTGTTTCTGACACTTATATACATCTTTACGTCTGGGTTATCGACATTTATGTATCTTTTATGCATCGTGTAATTTAGGTTTCGATCGCCCTAAGATTAATTTTATAAGAAAATAATGTGACGCGTACCTCTTCGTAAGAAGTTGAAGGCGGTGTCCGGTCACTGTGAACAATCGGTCCTCTTTCATCAAATCTCTTCCAAGAGTTGCGAATCCTTTCCAAGGGTGGATCCCTCCCAGGAAGAAGCAGACGTCGACGAATTGCGGTGCTGTGCGAGAAGCCGGCGGAAGTCTTTTGTCGGCGGGAAGCATACAACCACTGCAAGGTCGTAAAGAAGCAGGGATGGTTTTACAGCGGCGATCCTTCCGGCAGACTTGCTCTGCTTCGCGACGCCGTGTTTACTAGTCACCCGACACCTGCTACCACCCGCCGCCTGAACACAAAAGCACTTTGGCGCGCGATGACCTTCTGCCGTCGCCTTCCCGGCGTGGCGTGGCAACTGCAATCCGGAAACAGTTAGGCGACGACGCCGTCCACAACATTCGCGTGTCACATCAGAGTTCGAAACACATTAGATGCCCATTCCAAAGATAGTATCCCATTTGTATGTTAACCTATCAATCATCATCCCAATACCCTCTGTAGTAATGTTCTCTTGACAGTAGTTTCTCAATCATTTTAATTATATCCTAAATGTATTTCCTTTCATATCCCATAAAAAAATTATTTCCATAAATGGTAGATAGGTTTCATTTAGGAATAAATTATTAAATAACTTACTTAAAAATTAAACCCCCTCTCCCCAAATAAAACAAAATTTTAATTTAATTATATGATTATGTAACAGAGTTCACGACTTTAAATTGGGATCAATTTGGAGGGGGGTGGGGGATTAAAAAGATGTCCAACGATCCCCTTTTCGGAAACTACCCGATAACAAAAATGAATAACGTTATATAGAAAGTACATTAATTTACTTTAATTTCAAAAATTATAATATAGTTCAGTTATGGCCAATGGCCGAGCACTGATCAATTTTTTTTATTTTCTTTGTAGTTGTTGTCATGGGATTACACAGCAGGTCGCTTCCATTCACTTGCTAAAACTTGTCGAGCCCCTTAATGTAGTATTAATGTTTAGCTTCAGATGTTGCAAAAGAAGACTTTTTTACGTAAACAGCAATTAAGAATCCCTTATAACCATGGCCTCCCGAATTTCGTGAAAATATTTCCGCACATGCTAGATTTAAATGCCCCACGGGTATACCAGCAGTCTGTTTTTACTTATTAGCGGTATGTCTCTGTGATCAGACTTTTTCTTACTTGATTGGCCAATCAGAACTGGGTTGTTCTGGAACCGCACATCTGTGATTCGCGGGTTGACACCTAAGACATGTATAACACAAAATCACCTAATCACGAATTTAGATCTGAGCTAAAGTGTTATGAAACACAAGTCGTGAAATATTTTCGCGAAAACCGAGTGTCCCTACTTATATAGGCTATTCGCAGTAAAACGGGCACTTTTGAAAGCCCTGCTTAAGATCTACTTGTATGCACGTTGCATATTCTTCCGCCTTATGTAAGATTAACATTGTCATGGGCCTCATTACTTATTCATGCGTCGGTCAAGTGAAACTGTGAAATTATTATAAAAGTAAGTATTTAACCAATCTGCTCTTTTGTATACTTCTGCGCATTAAAATTTCTGAGAAACGAAAGGAATAATTTAATTTAACAGAAATGGTTACCTAACACTATTTATTCGACGTTAAGATACGGAACTACTTCCCATCCATCGTTACCAACTTTACTGGGCGCTGCATGCCAGCCAACGTCCCGCTGAAATACATACGTGACGGTAGCTAGCGGCAGTGACACTGACTGGGGGGAGGGGGGAGGGGGAGAGAGAGTGGGTCGTTTCATCTACATCAGCAGTGTTGACACATGTGTTTACTACAACAAATAATACGAAAAATTCAACTTACTGTATAATAAAATGCATCATAGTATACAGGAATTACATATGCAGTATTTTATCTCGAGGCAACATCTTGGCGTCTTCGATTGTGTCACGGAATAAGTGTGTCCTTTGACGCCCTACTGACGCCGTGGGTCATACTGGACAGAAATCCTTATTGATTCCGCTGGCGCCATCCGTCTCTAGGCAATGACTGATGAATGACGTAATGTCATGTTGACGCTGACTGGAGTTCGGATTATGCTGTGCAAAACTCGTGGTAGAGTGCAGACGTCAGCAGCGTACATTCACCCCCGCCCACTGAACCGCTCTCTTTTGCCTCAAGAAGTCTCAAAAACTGCGTAGCTTCTACCAAGGTTGGTTACAGACATGCGTGTTTTAAATGTAATTACAATTTCTATGGTCAAGATTTAAAGTAGCTAAAATATTAATTTACGCCGAATATATCTATCACATAAAATAGTTAATAATTCGGAATAACTAAATGTAAAAAAAAAAACAAAACAACCATCACTGTTTCAACATGTAATTTTGCCAATTGTGTGAGCCAATAAAATATGAGAGTTAATATATATAATATTAAATACATGAGTTGTAAATGTAAGTTCTGCGACTGTGTACTAAGTTGTTTGTGTAGTCGTGCGGCAGTATACCCTGCTCGTATTCGGATGGTCGTTGGTTCGAACTTGACCGACTCCATTGGGGGTAATTTACCCAAATGATTTTCCTTTTCCATTCCGAGCAAATAACAGGATGGCTCTCCGATTCCCCGCACATTATATTACATCTCTCGTTAGCCGCTGCGCATAAAACGAATACAAATGGCTAATGATTTGTTACCCTGACATATCCCAATACATCTCCGTAACGAAAAAAGCATAATTAAATTACATGTAAAAACACAGTTCATGTGTCTCAAAAAATTCTGGATCAATGGCAAACTCGAGTAGCAAAACTTCGTATGACATAACAGAAAAAAAAAGGATCGAACCCGGTTCGCCTAGGTGAGTGGAATAGTCTGACCACTACATCACTGCGGCCCCTTCTCTTTCATCAATCAATGTCCCCTGTTGGTCTTACTGCCACGGCGCATTACCACATACTAACACTACTCATCATCACGCCAACTTTATACCTTTTTTATCGGGTCGCGTGGCTGTCCACATCACCCAACCTCTAAGTAATTAGGGAATCTTTGATCACCGTTTGAGATGTGAAACTAGAAATTAAGATTCCAAATTAATGTTTAAAATGTCGCTTGTGCCTTGACAAGTTTGGTTTTTAAATAATGAATCCGTCAATTAGGTAATGGAGTAATATATACGAAAATCCAAGGCGGCGGGGATCTCTCCCCCTTAAAATAGTGCGGTGCGGCCAAAACCACGGGATGATGTGGAAATACGCCGGTAGTTGGCGTGCATGATTACCAAATGGATAATCAGGAGCTGTGTTTACCGAGCTGCACCTTGAGGCGAGAAGATAAAGAGAGTGACTGAGGGGCCCCGTAATGGGAATATCCACGCCCCAGTCTTCTACTTGCAATTACCGCGCCTACAACGCTACCATTTCGGGGCCGTGGTGGTGCAGTGGTCAAACTACTCGCCTACAACCTAGGCGAACAAGGTTCGATTCCCGGATTTCTGTGCGTGGCAATCGTGCAGGGCGACGCGGCTGGTCGGTGGGTTTTATTGGGGATCTCCCGTTTCTCCCGGCCCTTGCATTCCGACGCTGCTCCATACTCAAGTCGCTTCACCCTCCTCGTCTCTCAAGACATCTATGAACAGCCAAAATCTTTCCACTCCACTCCAACACTATGATTTCACAGTATGGGCTTCATAAGGACAAAAAGGATAGAGGCTACCAATCCCCGAAATAAGTGGGCTTTGCACGTAAAGCAGTGTAAATTATTTTCACATAAAATTTCGCTACGGGTAAAAAAAATTGTCGAAGAGATCTGTATAGCACAACACAAGCAAATGGTGATGGCGTGGAGAAGTGGCAGGGGAGAAATCATAGCTCTCTTGCACAACCGTGATTAACATCTCGTTTTCGTGAAAAGATTCCACGACTAGCTGTGATTCGAAACACTTTAGCTCAGATCCACTTATGTGATTGGATGGCTTTCATTAGACTATTACTCGCCTTAGCTGTATCCCACCACGAAAGAGGGACGTTTAGTATCTGAGTAAATTAATTCTGATTTGCCCTATTACGTAAGAAAATATATCTTAAATACATGCGGCAAATTTCCATAGTAATGCAGCGTTATTGATACATATGTTATATAAGTCTAGTAAAAATTTGCCCGAAAAACAGGCGGCTCTACTCATAAGCTGCATGTTACATTCGCATGAACCGACGTAGAGTCCGGATTCGTTACTAGTAGTGTATTCCACAAGAATGCTATGTCGACTGGTTAAAGGAAGTATATTGGCAAATAGTGCAATCTCAACTGAATATTGGCAACCTGAAAGCAAAACTGTACGGGGGAATTGAGGAGTATAACTTCAAAAATAGGTCTTACAATTTATATGCTAGCGTACTTCGTACACAGCTATAAATTAGTGTTTAGAATAATGACATTACTACTTACATCTAGGACATTGGAAACTAGTGGTCAAAATAGAAGGGGTGCGAACCGCATCAGCTGCGAAACGCCGCTATCTAAACAGTAAATTACATAAATTGATCTTAATTCAATATTGTGACCACGCCTCATTAGTTATTCTCTTTACAAAATTACAGCCTACATTATTGAAGTTTTACTTTACGCAATTCCCCCTACCCCCTCAAATGTCTGAAAATCATCTGTTAGATTGAACGTCTTCGACATCAATTATCAATATTTCGCATTAATAGTACTAGATAAGAAAATCCTGACCCTACGCCCAAAAATAAATATAAAGCTGTACTTAATGAGATTATAGCAATACAACAAATAATTTTTCTAATTCCAGATGTCTCGAAAACACTCCAAAGTAGGGCAACATGTACAAACGTATATGAAATACGTACTGTAGGTTAGACTACAGCAGTTACAGTTAACGACAATAAATTTGCCAGAAAACGTTACTGATGAAAACAACCGTCGAAACAAACATAACAGTACTGAAGGATATTTTCAGTCGTTTCTATATGGGAAACTTAAAATCATATTTATTTACAGGACGTCTTAATCGAATACAGTACAATAAAATATATAAAATTAGGATAATATAGCAATGTTGGGTTTGCATATGAATTCACCAAGGCTTTACCTTTCACATGGCATCAGTTAAAAGATACTTGCAAGACAACGTGCAAAGCCTTTTGCCTGTCACAATGCTATAATTCAAAGTGTCCCTTTGTTTATGTAAAGAGTGTCTTTCGCGGGCGGAGTTCTTAGAAAACAAAACTCCAAATGAATTTCTTTGGACCCTGGTTCTTCCGCCTCTGAATACAAATGAAGAAAGAATTTTTCACCTCTTTTATTTTTTCTTCACATACGCGCCATCTGGTGAGCTTCGGAGAAAACGAAAAGAAATGCATATGAGGTACCAAAGCCCTGGCTTAATAAAATTAAATTAAAACATCATGAATAAATGTACGAAATAATTCGAAACATTTGTACTGAAATTACGATTTAGGTATCTGTGATTGCAACTTCCATGTGCAGTTTCGCGGATTTCGTTAGTTGAGGAAATGCCGAAGTTTGACTTCAAGAAAAAAAGTCTCGGGTTTGAGTACTCCATTTAGGCCTAGCAACTTTGTTGCCTGGTTAAGACAGCAAGTAGGTCGTCCCATGACAAATATAAAATCGTTTACGTCATCAAGAAGGAAAGGAGAGAGAGGAGACGGAGCTGTCTTCGCAAAAATGCTACCGAATGAGAAAAAGTGCGCTTCCATATTTTTATTTAAACTATCGATTTTTTAGTAATCGCAATTTTTCATGCGGCAAAATATTAAAGGCAGCTGTTTGTTGAATGACTATAATAGCGAACTACGCATTATTCATTACTAATTAGTTGGCAGAATAAACACATGAGTCCATACGGGACGCAGTACGAATTTAAACTTGTGCATTATGCAAAGTGGCAAGGTAAAATAGATACATGTTCTCCTTGGTAAGAAAGCTTAAAAAAGGTAACTACCAAAGATTCATTAATAGTTTTGCTAACCATCATTATCACCATTCGATTATATATTACATATATGCAATGCAGTGTTCATATCCCTCTTCTTAAACGTTGAGCCGCTGATGTTCTCTATTTTCTGTTCGTTGAATGCCACTCACTAAAATTTCCGTTTACCGACTGGTGAATACATGACACGACCTGATAGTTGGTAAATTGAGTATTTTAAATAATATAAGAAAAATCACAATTTCCTCTTTTAGTGAACTGCACTGACCAAAAAAAAATGATTTTAAGTTATTTTTTAGCAGTCTCAAGTATTTTACACTAAATGTCACTTGCTTTAGAGCTATTTTCTGTTCCATAGTACTGTATTTTATAACGACCGTAGTGTCCATACGATACATCCAGTTAAGATTTATTTATAATGACTTTTACCTAACTGGCGGACGTATTAGTAACATATTACAAACAGTTCTCACTAGTTTATCCGGAGGAAAGTAACACTAGAGGAAAGAAGCGTTAATTAAACAGATAAGCGGTTAGTATACTAGAATTATATCTGCTTCACTTTACAGCCTAATCAGTTGGTTAGCCTATCTACGATACATTGTGCAATCACGCACAAGATTGTCTTAATCAAATGAATATCTCGCTGATAAGCTTTCTGCCATTTTCCTTTGTGGTTATACCTTGGTTGAATGTACCCGTGCTAATTCACTCTTATTACCGCAACCGTTTACGTTTACAGCGCGTTTGAAATCTGCAATTCTGAAACAAAACACTCACGTTTGTAAGTTATTTTCCTTTTCAGCCGAACAGACCATTCGCGAGTACAACTTTCAAAACATGCTGTGGCTATAAACATCTGCCGGTACATTTCAACATTCATTTTTAGAATGCTATATCTGAGATCACACTCTACTATTTCTAATGAAAACTGTATAGATTAGTGCGCTGAATTTCGCTACAGACTTCTCCACCAATAAAATAATAGGACCTATCTTTCAACTCACATGGCGTAAAGTGGCATGAAGATAAAAGGCTCACATCAGTTCAGTACCTTCTGACTTTCTGCATAAAGGTGAATGGGTCACTTGATGAAGGCAATGTTATCATTATCGCTACCACGCTGCTGTATCTCAGGAACGCAAAAGGGTTTAAAATATGCAGGCGCTTTTAGCCGGATTTACGTGTAAGTATTGTTATGTACCGAATCAAACGGTACATGGGAGAGGAAATTCGTAATTGAAACCAGGAAAAGTTAGAAATATATATTTCCTATAATACATAACAAGGTATTCCTAGACACCCTGTCATTTCGCGTTATGATTCGGTGACCGACCAGTCACAACAAACGTTGTAAGTTTCACGTGTTGTAGTGATAGACCTCTGTTTAATCGACACGCACTGCAAGACTCATGGAGCGAAAGTAAGTATTCAGCTCAAGGGTGACGTAATTACGCGTGACCGAGTCTAACAGAAGAATAGTAGTATATTCTGATTGTGGAGGCGACATCGAATAAATGGCCTCCGCTCTAACATAGGTCCACAGATTATCTTTAAGTCTAGCATGGCACAAAACTATGACGCGGAACGATTGTATATTTAGCAATTACGAACCATGGAAAGGGGAAGGAGGAGGAAAATTTGTCTCCTGGTTAACATCCCACGTTTACAGTAATGACAGACTTTCAAGGCCACAAAGCTCAAGCAAGCACTCTTAACACGCGCGGCCTGGGCACTAGTACGCGCTTGCAGGTACGAAGAGGATACCGAGCAGCCCGAAGGGCTATGTGAGAATTCTACCAGCGTTTCTGTCTACACGCCGCCAATGAGCATTTGGAGCAATTCGACTCTCTTTGTGGATTGGCAATTAATACTGTTTCACATTCTCACTGGTGGTTTGCACTTAACATGTGACTCACACGAAAGAGTCTGCTTCGAAGAATCTGGAGGACGCATACACGCTTGAAAATTTTTTGCTTATTCAGTGCATTTTTGCAGCTGAAACATTTTATAACTTTATTACTATAGGCTGTTCACGGTAAACTGAGCACTTTTGAAAGCCCTGCTTAAGATATACTTGTATGCACGTTGTGTATTCTCCCGCTTGATGTAAGATTAACATTGCCATGGGCCTCATCATTTTATTCATGCGTCGGTCAAGTGAAACTGTGAAATTATTAAAAAAGTAAATATTTAACAAAGCTGCTCATTTTTACACTTCAGTGCATTGAAAAATACAGAAAGTGAAAGAGATAATTTAAATGATCAGAAATGGTTACCTAACACTTTTTATACGACGTTAAAATACGGAACTGCTTTCCATCCATCGTTACCAACCTTACTGGGCGCATGCCACTCAGCGCGCCCGTTAAAATACATGCCACGCAGGGGCAGTGACTTTTTCAAAGGTTGATTTCAACAGTGCTCACTTTATCGTGAATAGCCTTTACCTGTGCATCTGAAGAGAACGCCACCAACTTATGAAAACTGTGTTCTTCAAGTTACTATGTTAAGGATTTTACATCGTACGGTTACGTACCGAAAGTTTAAAGGTGATGGGTAGAACAAAAAAATTATGCGAATTGATTTGAGGACAAGCTAAACTCCAAACACACATATATAATTTACTAGACATACCGCATACAAAAACAAGCATCGAATCTCGAACTACCTTATCAAGGATAAAACTAGCTACTCACTAAGGGGTTGGCCAATGAACGAATAGCTGATGCTCTAGAGGATTGAGTAGTCTAGCCTGCAGATCATTTACATCGCGAAATTTTCCTGTCTCTAGTGATGAGCTAACTCAGTTTCTCAACATACAACAAAACCTCGACATGATACTCTCCGGCGCTACCGACGTACCTCTCTCTCACCGCCTTTGGAGACCCACCACTCATTCAATTTAATCGTGATCCGGTCGGATGCTCCGACGACCTGCCATTGGGAGGAGCGTTTCCTTCCAGCCATCCTCCAGAATATGGAGTTTCAAACACTACCATCACGTGTCTAGTTCACATACTGGCACTAAAGGATGCCTCCAGCGAAGACACATCACGTTAGACCATGATATTACTATTAATTCCCACTGCACTTGTGGGATTCAGAGCAATGACAACGTCCTCTCGCTGTCGTCCAGTCACGACTTATGCTAGAGTGCACTAAGCACTTAATAATACAGTATTATAATAATTTATCAACGGTGAAATTCCCTGCATAAATGTGAAGTATTTCAATGCAAGTGGCAAGTCAATGTCTTAAAATAGCTCTAGCGCCCAACCAGAACCCATTAAAATGCAGACTAGGACTGATCGGCAGATGCTTTCAACATGTGCATGATTCATACAGTTGTCTTAGGTTATATTACAGGAGGGCTACCAAGAGACCGCGATTTATTTGTCGTGTAGAAGTTATGTATCACACATGAGAATAATTTCCCCGTCCCGATGATTAAGGGCTGGCAAACGAATATTATCTGGCATGCTCTGGACACTTATGAGCCAGTAAACCTGTGACAACAAAAGGATCGGATGTTGTGTAGAGCAGTCAAGAATACAATAAAGACCTCTCAAACAGGCAACAGCCGAATAACACATGTACTGACCACAATAAACAAAGGCCTGTACAGTAGTGTCTAAAAGTCACTGAGTCCAAGAATTTTACCTCTCTGTACCAAAGGCAAGGGAATTAACCACTAATAGCACACTCGGTTCGTAGGTTATGGATTATTTCGCGAGTGGGTGCCGATATATCGTCAACTGAATGTGAAGCATCGACTACCACAGCCACCGACATTCCTGTCCACTGAAAAAGAAAGGACATATTTTTAGTTTCATCCCAGACTCGAGCACGCATACTTGACTACCGCGCGTTCTGCCTGACTGGTCAGCCCTCGCACCGAGCGTGTAAATCTGGCTCTCCTCGACGGCAGGCAGATGTAGCTACCGATGAACAGTTCGGCACTCGGGAGCGAGGAAGGGAGGGCGATGACGGAGACTGTACCCAGGGCTGGCCCGGTCAGCGGGCGATGACGGACGACTGGGGGTCAAGGCCAACCGGTGACAAACCGCGCGTCCGCGGGAGCAGCTACAACCTCCCTCCCCCTCAGGGAAACCAGGCTCCGTCAGTCGCTCCAGTCGGCCGCCGACACACATAGCCAGGGAGTCCGCCGGTCAACCCGCGACGGTCCATCGAGCTGCTGCTCAAGATCAGGAATCCTCCACGCACTCTTACACAGTACTAAACTCGTCCCGTCGAACATTAATTTCTGAGCTCAAGTGTTTCAACCACGTAATTTTTGGTAACTTATGTGCAGTACCTGCGTTCAGCATTTCTCTTGCAACCAATGAACGTGCTGCGTGCTGGACGATATTGGAATCAACCATTCAAGTCAAAGAGGCATAGGAAATTCCACAAATAATATTACGCCTTCTTTTGCACAGTACCTTTCATTAATATAATTCATTTGCAACGTGCCGACCATCCTGTACACGATGATTGAACGGTATTCGAACACAAACGTGAAATGGCCGCTTATTTCGCCAACTCCAGCCGCACACTTCAGCAAGATTGGCTACACTGGTAAAGCGACATGTCGGGAAGCCTTACGCCAATCAGCGGCTGCCAATCTACTTGCCAGCCAGCAGCGCAGAGAACGCAGTAGCTATTCAGACATAAGGTCCGTTCCCAGAGCCTCGCGCAGTCAATCAGACAACGGGTACGCCCGCATCAAAGAAACCGTGAAACCACTTCGCCTCTACGTACCTATCTACTGTGCGATAGCTTGGTGAATCGTAAGCATTTTCACTAAGCTACGTTTTAAAATGTGTAGTAGCTGTGAACGCCACGATGACCACTATCTGCAAACGGTAGTCAGTGATGTTGGCAGTAGTGGCAGAGGGTGAAAGGTTGTAAGTTATGATCCTGCTTGCTCACGACTGTTCAGTCTCTATGTGCACGCAGCAGGAGACAATAATTACTGTGGTGTCGCGGTATACTGAACGTATTGCGGCCTCTCACTAGCGAGCAACAAGGCGCCCATTACACATGTGACGTGACGTCAGCTGCAGAACTGCGTTTTTTATACTAATTTGTAGGAAGTGGAAAATTTGGCGAATTCATTTTAGGACAAGCTAGACTTCAAACACATGCACGATTATGTTGTATTTGTAATTGGATCACGGTTTATTCGACACGCTGAAATCAGCCATGCACGCGCTAATAATTAAAACCGGGAAACCCGTATTACTGCACCAAATAAATAACACTTACTACACTCTTTTGCCAAATACTTAACACTCAATTAGCGAAGCTCTATATGATCACAGAATAAGGCGAAGCAGGTTCTGCACAGTCCCTGGCTCGGAGATTGTTTTGTGATTTGCATTGCAAACACACTGCCCTACCTACATATGTGCTGCAACACTTCTCCCATGCGATAGCTGTTTGAATGTATGCTCCCTCAACAGTAACGATTCCAAGGCTCGGCACTCACAGCATTACGGCCGTATAAAGGCTCTGGCAGTTAATCAGCAATAACTGCAGAGATTGGCTCGCTGCGAGGTGCAAGAGAGGTCGCAGGCAAGGTGATAGAAATATTACCCCTAGCTATAAGTTTTCCTTCCTTCTTATGTCTGTAACATTCTAATACTTTTTTCCATGTTACAGAATGATGGCAGACATATATCGGGTGGGTTGCTCAGTTCTGGCCCCTCGCCACCAGGGCCGCGCAGAGCGACCCTAGTTACAAATCTGACGCGCACTCATTTCATATCTGCCTACACCAAACCACACAAGTCTATCTTCGCCAACTAAGAACTTACCCTACTTTCTCCTGTCCTATCCAGTCAAAGGAAATTAATTTTGTCCTCCGCGACTATCGCATAGATTTTCCACGGCCCTCTCTGCTTTGACTGGTTTGCTATGCTCTTCCATCTAGATACTTCTTCTTTCGGGTTGTGTCCATGGCTACAATTGCGGCTATGACACCAGGCAGACCTGGTACAGCCGCGAGGCATGCCTCCATTTTATCATAATAAACCCAACCTAAGGCGTAACGGGCTTGCCCCGAAAAGCATCCCATTCTCCAGTCGTCTTAGCTACTAACAAGCATGCCGGAGGGCACACAGAACTGTGAAGGTGCTCACGCTGGCGTAGCGGGAATCGTGGGGCACGCCAGAAAAAAAAAATTGCAGTAGCCAAACAACAGAATGCCGAGGCTCTAAAATACATAGCACCGCGGAGTCTAGTCTACATCTTATATCTTCTCCTTCCCCCTAGTTCTCTTTGACCATATAAATACTGTGTCCACCCTTGTGGACGTCTGACACAGGAATAGCATACAACAGACGTTCAGGGGTTAATGCGTTCTAATTTTCCACTCTTGCGTTATGTAATTTATGAACGTTTAAGTTGTGGTTTGTGAATGTCTCTTACCAACAGATCTAAGCACGAAGCACGTATTTCACTAGGCGAGAGAATGAATAAAGTGCCCAGTCAGTATAAGTACAACTTGGCTCGCAATATTATTAGGTTGAAACATATGAAATCAAATATTTTTGCAAGACTAGAAGAATTACGATTAGCTCATCCAGCACGCGAAAATCTATCTAAACATAAGCAAAATTAAAAAGCCTCAAAGAAAATTCGTATTAATTCGTGTATGGGTACAATTAACTCTTGTCTCTCTGTGGGGACGGTGCAGTACATGATTGAAAACTCCACATAGGCTTAAGTTTCAAGGTAATGTTTTAGAAATACCCGTGCAGCTGTCAAGACAGCTGAGATACTTGATAAATCGGCGACACAATATTTATTCTTCACTGAGACACTTTGAAATGTGACTCGAATCAAGTAATTGAATAACTCATTTTCATGCGCCTTAAAAGCTGGATATTATCTGCTATTATGCTGTCAAAAATTAGATACGAAGTGTAATGCCACAAATATTTTTTTACTCTGGGATACCTGCTACCATTGCGTAAAAATTACAGGTATATTATTAGCATGACCAGAAGTGACAGAAACTTAGGAACATGTAGCAGGCACTATTTTCATTGAAAGGTCGCAGACAAGTTACGAGAAGGGTATGATTTTATGAGTTCTTCTGCGAGTGTCACTTTGCCAGCAGTAACAAAAAAATAACAGCAGAAAACTTGCATGAACTGTGCAACACACGGAACGTAGAACTTTCTACTGTTGTGGAGTATCGATAGCAAGTTAGTTGCGTGTAAAGTTTGCGTTTGTTGAAGTCACTAACTAACAATCTTATTAGATATTTTATTTCCATTCACAGTACCACGTGCAAATAGGCCTACACGTTTTTCCATGTGAACGAGGATACACCCTACAATCTAATTTAGGAAAATAGGTTAACGTCAATGAAATAAACTGAGATCTAGTGAAACCGTCTCTACTGAAATTAACAAAACCCAACTAATTGTTTAAATTACTTAAAATCACGTACATATTTAAAGGCTACAGTGAACTCTGCATCCCCATGGTTCACGTCCCGACTGCATTCCAGCAGTTAAATCATGTTTTAATTGAGTAGCATTTCAATTCACTAAAATCAACTAACTCAGAAGAAATAATAATTTAATTTACCCTACACCACGAAGGCAACACAACGCACGCTTAAAACCGTAGCACATGAGCACAAAGGCTAGTGCTATAAAGTGTCCGTCTGTCGGCCGTGCGGTTGGCAGTAATGCTTACCAAGTACGAGTATATAAGCCGCACGACCTCGAGGGTATCCTGTCAACTGGATACTTGGTACAGAAACCTATAAAGTGGACGCCAAGCTGAGTTATACGGCACCGGCAGCACCGTGGTTCCATGAAGTTCAGCCTCTTAAATGTGCTAATTCACATCCATTACTTTAAATTTAGATTTAAATTTAGGAAAGTCACGCACATCTACGCATAAGGCACGAGACCTAAAACCCTCACCACTGGAATTCGAATGAGCCAACAAGTTAAGTTCATTTTCAATTGAACGTACATTAATGGAATAGCCATATTACATAATATAAATTATGTATATTAATAGAGACTGGGGAAATTTTACGTCTCATGACTTATATCACTTTACAGGCCCGAATGTATTCGAGCCACAGTGGCACATTCACTGATTGCTGCCACAGTGAGAAACCGTTACTATAGTCTTTAAAAGATAGTGGTGGTAAATAACTGGCATTCGCCACTACGAAATTTGACTGTACGCCGCAAGAAAAACAGAGTAGAAAAAACATAGGTACCATGAAACAAACCTAGAATTAATTCTAACTAGGGAATTTTTTTTTATTTGTTACTGACATGTCTGTAAGAAAATAGCTGACGTTAGCTTGGTTTTTGGTGCCTGTATTCCATGTTATACATAATATTAGCTTTTATGTTCGTAATAATACTAAAATCAGAAACCACCACTGTTGACCTGGGTTGCCTACTACAATCGAGTCTTAATGATGTGTCAAATTTACTACTAACTCCGAGTCCATGGGGGTTTATCATAAATTGCGTACTCGATCGCGAAGGAATTCTCTAATCTCGCATATAAGTTGCTGGCAACGTGATAAGTGTTACTGAATTGTATGTTAGTTTCACGTATGTCATTCGACCTCCGCTCGTCAGAAACGCCCTGGAGATTTCTGAACGAACAGTATACATTTAGCACTTGAGTGGCTTCATTCCGTATGATCGAGCTGAACACGAGATTGAGTTATAATTAAATGTCACAGCAAACAATGAGTAAATGACCACTTTTCGAGAAAACAGAATATTAATTTGTGAAGTCCAGTCTGGTGTCATTTTATAACTCGAATGACAGGAGCTCTAACAATCACATAATAACACTAATGAGTTTTAAGTTTAGCATGACGCAGAATGGATCCACCAATCTTTTAGTCTCTAGCGACTTTTTTAACATAATCATTTTACGCCAGGACTTGTCTTCCTTTGTTAATCCCTTCAGATCGATAGTATTTTTAATTTTGTCGTTTGATTTGACATCATTTACTTTTCTCAGGAAAAAAACCCAAGAAGAAGTAATTTTTGAATTATTTGTTTCCCGAATATAAATTAGTTGTTACTCTCATTGACATGTGAATTAGTTGTTACTCTCATTGACACGTGAATTGTTGCAAAGTCAGATATTTAGCATCTGATTAGCGAATCAGTAAAACAAGCCAACAATCAGTGACTTCAAGCAAATCAATAGAAATCAGCAGTAAACTTGAGAAACTAGGTCAGACAGGCTTTCACCACAGAACTGCCGTAGCGTTTAGACTTAATTAGACCCAAGTGCTAGGGAAACTTACCTCACCTGCCAACACTATTGTAGGACGTCTTTTACTAACCAGAGCTTAGAAGACTGACTAGCTGGAAGCCAGCCAAGTCAGCAGAAAATATTCCAAAGCACAACGCTGCCAATACATGGTTCTTCTCAAGAATAATTAAACAGCTATTCAGTTCAAGAGTCGTCCACTTCTGTGTACCACCGTGTCGAGTGCTCTCAGTATCTTTAGTGTTGTAGTTTTAACCGACCAATATTTAAGGAGTAGACTGTCAACTAACGGCAATTCATATGGATGAGATAAAACCCACAAATACTTGTCGTTCCAGCGGCCTTGACTGCCGGCACTGTACTCACGCCTCTCGCCGACATACAGCAGCCTCTTGCAACTGCGACAGCTGCTAGCAGTTATCGCCGACGACCTCACGACACGGCACTTGGCGCCGGCCCTATATCCGCGTGTTTACAGCTCGCGCACGAAGCACTGTGCGCAGTGTTCCACTGCAGAACAGGCAGGTTTACAGAAGCGAAGTTTTAACGGTGGCCCCTTTAATGTAAGCAAACCTGATCGCTCACTAGCCGCGCGAAGCTACGGAAATGGACCTTGAGTCTGATCGGTTACTGCACGTTATGGACTACTTCCCTATTGGTCGGGTTGCAGTCTGGCAATTTTATCTCCAAAAGCTGATTGGTTAACGTTCCGCCATACTGCTGGTGAGACCATTTTCCTCTCATTTGTGATTGGAGTTCGCGTTCACGCCACCATTTTACATCTGTACTCTTTTTAAGTACAATGTAATTCCACATATAGTAGAGCAACTTACAGTGCAGAATGGATTAGCAACCATTTCCACGAGGAGGGAGGCTAATGGAAGCAATAAGTTTTAAGTAATATGTTCTAAGTCGCACGGTTATGATTAACTCTTTCTGACGTACTTTACTTTATGGTTTCAGGAGTTGCAAACAAAATATTTTATGATGTGTACTGCACTTAAGCCGACACCACACTTGCTTCGTTGTCACAGTCAATGAGCTTTAGGACCTATGCTCGGTTACCGTTATATGAAACAATTATGATCTAGACCAGTAAGATGGTTTGCGAATCATTTACCCACAAGTAAGAGCGCTGGTCATTGAGCGTTGCAGTGTGCAGTACAGACCAAGAATTACCTACGCGTGCGTTATGTACACAACACTGGGTCTGAATTGGTTAACAGAGCTAAGAACCACTTGCCGCACTTGCAATTAGAATCATGCTGGAGAATGGGTCCGAACCACTGTTGCTGGTCCGGCCTCCTTGCCACATCAGCGTTACGTCGACTCGCATTAGAAAGGACCACGATTCGAATCCCGATAAGACCATTCTGATGTCGGTTTCCCATGGATTCCCGAAATCACTCCAAGCGACTAAAGCAATGTTCCTTGATTTTATGGAAAAGTGCTAGCAAATTTATCGAGAAGTGTTCTTAAACTCTCCATATAATTACTGACATTAATTTTCAAAAACCGACTTTCCGTAAATTTCACAAAACTTTTCGTAAATTCACGGAACCTCTCCGTTAAATCCCAAGGTAATTTTCGGTACTTATAGTTTAATATATATATATATATATGATGAAAAAAATCTCCAATTTTTTTATGTTTTAGAAAGTTGGAATATTTTATATTTGAACAAGATTTGGACCCGAGTAAAAAAAAAGTTAGATGTCCGTGACTAACCACTCGCCCACAACTATCACATAAAATATTCGATATAAACTTGTTATTTCTCTTACAATCACATAAGCAACTTATTCAGTTTCTACTGAAGTTAATGTATTTTAAGTGGTGATAAATGTTACAGACGCCTGATGCTCTATTTTAATGTTTAAAAGAATAAGCCTTAGTGGCGTGGATAACCTTAACTGCTGCAGAAACTATAATCTTCTGGTTAGAGTGGCTAAGAAAGCTTCGTGTAGACTCGGCATTGTTCGTCCCCGAAACCCCGAAGCCAGGAAACATGGAGAGTTTCCATATTTTGTATTTACGGACTTAACTCTGTTTTTCGCCATTACGAATTGCGTTTCTGCATATTTGCTGTATATATTCTTAAAAATATTGGTAAATATACGGAAATTTTTTAACGGCGTAAGCGAAGACTGGGGCTGTTCATACTGCAGTCTCTGAGCGCCTTATTCCGCTTCTAATGACTTCGTTGTCGGCGAGAAGTTAAGCCCCACTCACTTTACGACGAAATCACACAAATACTTGTTTCTTTACTGGCATTTCTTGTACGAGAGGCCTGGCACACAAGCCGCTATACCAGCGGTTTTACTGGTTAGTATGACGGGGTAAGCACAAGTATATGGTTTACAGTTAATATGCAACCCGTATATAGAACTGGAAACCAGAAAATACGTGTATTAAAGAAAACCATACGCATCTTAATATTGTCACGTTGGTGCCTTAAAACCAACGAGTTTAAAATTTATTTTCATAGTAAAGAACCACCGTATGGGTGTAGTGGGTCAGCGCTCGTGAGTTGAGATATATCTGGGCCGAAGCAAAGAAGGCGATTTTAAGGCCAGGCTTCGTCATGCATAAGCGTATAGGAAAATAAATGCTAAATTCGGACAAAGATCTTGCAGACGTTTATTGTGGTAGTATTTTCAACTACAGATTTTTGTCAGAAATTGAACGCACCTGGATTTATAATCTTAATTTTTTAATACTAAACGCTCATTTTCTTATTTATAAAATTGTGACCTTTTATAAATAATTAAAATGTGAATTTAAAAATTGAAAATTACTATTTGTACGGTTTACAAATACAAAGACTGGTTCGATCTCTAACAAAAAAATCTTTAGTTGAAAATACTAACACAAAAAACGACTGAGAGATCTTTATCCGAGTTTAGCATTCAATTCCCTATACACCCATGCATGGTGAAGCCTGGCCTAAGGCGTTGGCAACCCGTTAAGAGCAGTCAGTTGACGAGGTGGTCGGAGGATGTGAAGACTCGCGAAGGGAAACTGGGAGGAGGGGGGAGAAAGACAAGGGAGGGAGGATTAGGGGTTGGGAACCATGGTGGCGGAATGATGTGCAAGAGAAGATACAAGGTTTGTGGGTGTGAACTACACGACTCGGCTAACCTCGCTGCGAAAAGGATGTATTTCTTTGTTCTAATTGTAAGACTACTCTAAGATTACGTTCTAAGCTGGAATTCTGCTTGGCTCAACCAATCCACCTATCCTCCATCACCAATTGAGGGAGTGAGTGAGTGAAGATATTTGGGCGATGAGGGTGATTGAAATGAATATGGAGCGGCGCCGGAATGAAAGGACGAGGGAAACGGGAGATCCCCGAGAAAACCCGCCGACCAACAGCATCGTCCGGCACGATTCCCACTTGCGAAAATCCGGTGACCCGCCCGGGGATTCAAAACGGTTCGCCTTGGCGGAAGACGAGCGGGCTAATCGCTCAGTCATCGTGGCCCCATCACCATTTGAGGAGTTAAATTTTAATGTTCGGTAGTAAATAAAGTGCTATGTTCAGACCCCATAGCCATAAGAAGCAGCTGGAGAACATAAGTTAGTAAATAATTCGTCGTATACTTGCAAAAGAGCAATCGGAGAGTTTTAACCTTACTTTAAATAAACGTAGTAGAAGATTATTGCTCTAACTTTTTACGTGTGGTTAAACTCTAGTTGATAATTTTATAAGAGTTTCAAATACGACGTAAGGTGATTACATAACCTAGAATCCGTATTACTATGGGAATTCCCAAATTTCCCTCTTGCTGTAGGCGTCAAGCGAAAGTTAAAAAGAATAGTTGTTCAGTTATGCCATTGTGTAGTCGTATTCGTGGAACCTACACATCCGAGTTTCACTTGCAGGGTTAAGGAGTGAAGTGAGTTAAAGCAGCGAAAAGTCTTACGCTCCATCTATCTTGATAGAAGCTTCAGTTCGACTAGTAATTGATCCCACCGACCACGGACAGACGCTGCCTTCCAACTCACCAAAACCGTCGACGTCAGGAGACTTTAAATCCACGTAACAGAACACCAGGTACAAAACATTTGGGTTCATCAGCATTAACATCAGCAGCAAACGTTTTACTCAACGAAACACCAGTCAAGCATACTGGAAGATACTATTAACACATGGCCACTTCTGATTCGGACGATGGTGATGATGTGGCCCTCTCACAATTGCAAGAAATATTTTCTTTCCATCAACTCATGCCAACACCCATAGACAATGGGGAAAACACTGTCCATGCGGTAAAAGCCATACATTACAGAAACACCTGTCACAAAAGAGCTTCTTGATGAGGAAAATATATAAAAGAAAAAACTGCAAAATTTGGTTCATGGAAGATGGAAACGGGATTATATTGCAATGGATGTGGGATGGATAGAATTGCCGATATGCGACAGTGCACTAGTTGCGGCAAGTTCTATCATGCTTGAGGAGTGCGTCGGATTAACAGCAGAAGATTTTGGGGAGGTGTCCAAATTGTTTGTGGCGGGAGAAATTTGTGGCGGTTATGGAAGGTGTCAATGTGAAACTACTATAATCCTTTTATTTTTGATAACAAGTACCAACTATAGTATTTAATTCGAATGTTTATATATGTTGTAGCCATAGGCCTTATTACCCTATCATAGAGTTTGTTCTTATAATACTGTAGGATGTATTACCACAAATATATATTGATTACCTGCTGTAGTTTTCATTTTATTGCAAATTCCTCTTAGCCAGGCCTCATTACCCCCAGGTACCTTAGAAACACCTTTCGCCAATCAGTGCTTACTAACCTGCTTCCCAGCCCGCAGCCCAGCCGATGGGGAAATATTTCGAAGCGCGCAGCAGCAGCTCATCAGAGACAAGGCCCGATTCCAGAGCCCTGAGTAGCCAATCAGAGATTTGGGTGGCTCTTAACAGCGAGGTCTTGAGAGCCGATGAGGGTGGTTGAAGTGAATATGGAGCGGCGCCGAAATGAAGGGGTGGGGAAAACGGGAGATCCCGAGAAAACCCGCAATCCAACGGCATCGTCCGGCACGAATCCCATTTGCGAAAATCCGGTGACCCGGCCGGGGATTGAACCCGGTTCGCTTTGGTGAGAGGCGAGCGTGCTAATCGCTCAGCCATCAGAGAATAGGTACGCATATAATAACGTTAGAATTAATTGCGTATTTTCATTAGTCAAATTGATTTAATTGTTGAAGTCAGAACAGCCACGAACATAAAACTCAATTTCGCCTCATAGCCGAGTTGGAAGTTGGGAACATTAATTTGCAGCCACCTAGTATCAGTTGTATATTGTTTTAAATCACAATTTTCTTTTTCCTCATTATGCAGCTGGGGGGGTTACTTTCAGTTCAGTAGACGAAAGTATCGTACCCATATTTCTAACTACTATTTCTAAGCGTTGCTTGAAAGCATCAGTTATCAGAATATTTGTTAGGTGGTGTTTATTTTAGGGCCTGTAGACATTGTACGCTATATACATATTGTACAGTCCTTGTTAGGATCCAAATTTTTTTTTATTTTTGTTATTTTTCATTGTCTAAATTGTTCCCTTTCTCCAATTCCCCGGCGGGGATGGCCAGCCCCCTACCAGCCTTCCCCTGTCGTGCTTACAGACACTTGCAGCGGGCAGGGCTGCGGACAGAAGGAACGCCCCCCTGCAGCCGGAACCCGCCGACCCACGACGGACGCTCGTGCCGCCATTCTCCGGCCAGCTCGCTAGCTCCGCGCACGACTACCGGAGCCAAGGTCACACGGCTCCGGCCAGTTCGGGGTTCGAGGCGAGCTCCAGCCCAGAATATGTACGTATACAGAAGTGAAATGGCATGGCGATTCCTCTTACATAGGCGGCGCGAAGCTATGGAACGGTCCTTCACTGGCTATTGCACGTTATGGAACAGGCATTCCCTGTTGGTCGGACTGCCGTATGGAAGTGAGTTTCCAAGAGCTGATTGGTGAACGACGTGCTGCCATATTGCTGGCGTGTGTTGCTAGAGTTCGAAGTTGACGCCACAATTTCGCCTCTGTATTGTAACGTACTCTGTTGCTCAGCGCTCCCAAGGCTGTTCCTCATTTTCTAATGCTGTTAAATCTGTATCGCGGGTTAGGTAACACTTTCGTTAACACGAGTGAACACTTTTAAAAACTAAATTCAAAAAATAAATCTGCTAGCTGCACATGACGTAATGAATGCTAAATATTAAGTCCAGTAACACGTCAAGTATCACTCGTGGGGAAAAAAAATGGGCATAGACAAAAAGAAAAAAAATCGAAAAGAGCTTCCAGTGATGCTCTTTTATCCTTGAACCATTATAAATACACGGATTTAAAATGCAAACAATTTAAACAATTTTGTTCCCCTTCAATTAGCTTTTGCGTGATTATTGGAAGCACACCTTTCAATTATGATGTGATATTACCGCGTAACCTAGCCTCTAGTGTAAATTAATTCTGTTCGCAGATAAAACGAGCTAATTCACAGTATCAACAATAGTAACACATACGATTTATCAACTGCCTGCAATAAATTATCTGAACTCTCAGTATGGTTTACTGCCAACCAGTTGTCACCTGATTATAAAGAAAACTACATTTCTGAAATTTATTTCTGCGTATAGGCAAGTTATTTAAATTGTACAAGTACTGCTGAATGTGAAATTAATAATAATCACATCTGTTAGTTGAATTTTTAGGACTGCACCTAGATCAAGATCATAGCTGGAAAGAGCACATTCACTAAATCGTGAAAAATCGAGTAGAGTATGCTATACTTTTATAAGGCTGTGTAACCTAGTCTCTTCTGTAACACTGAAACGCGAATATTTTGCTTACTTTGATTCTACTGGGGCATACGGTATTATGTTTTGAGGACCTTATGATGTGTTATTTGTAAACAAATATGGCAACAAGTCAAAACCCTGAATTAAAAAATACTACAAGAAATGTAACCTATCAACGATTTTACCCCATGGCATTCTTTCAGCAAATTCAGACGGTAACGAAGCAACGTGATTGTAACTGTAAACGTCCTTACACATTTTCACGTTCAGAGTTTCAAAAGAAACACCAATGCACCAGCGTTACTTTTGTTAGGCACCCGAGATTTGCCATGCCCTACTCTAGACTATAACCCAATATGTTTATTCTTCACATAAAGTTGTAGACAACCCAGAAAAAAAAAACAAAAAACAAAAAAAAAACCAAAAACAACAACAACAACAACTTCAGAGATCTGTTCATATTTTACTAGACACTCAATCTCTTTGTGAACCTTCTAATAATCTTGAGAACAATACCCGACATGTGCCTATTATTCATGTATAAAGATGTTCGATGAACACCCACAGTATATAGTGCCTATTATTCATGTATAAAGATGTTCGATGAACACCCACAGTATATATAAAAAAAAGGTTTGGTTTCAAATAAGCAAAAACGATACAAGATAAGCAGAAAAGTAGTTCGGATGTAGGATTCCAATAAATGTGTAAACAAAATGAGTAATCAAATGAAACTAGAAATACTCCGAAGAAAATAACTTACCATTAAGCTTATTATCCTTAAAACTAAATACGATATTTTGATCGAAAACAACGTCGATTTGAGGTCAGGACACATGTAAGAAAGTGCTGTGAGATGTTTTTCATACTTTCTCCAACCTAGTTTTAATGCAAGCAGACTAAATTCAAGTACGTCAAAGTATTTTATTCATGTAACAAGGTAGAACTGTCAAAAAACCGAACGTATACACTTTTATCACTCTAACCATGTGACTTGACAGCTTTATTGGCAATGGGCAAGAATATTTTAGGGCATGTGCAGAAAACGAAAGTCGGTCTACGGCACGCCATCTTAAGTCTATAACGGTAACCGTGTAGGTTACATCTCCACGTAAGCCTTTAGTCCAAAGTATTACGTAAGTATAAAGTGCACGACGTTACTGCACAATAGTCGAAATTTCTGCCCGCATCACTGGTGTCGAGCTTACACAGAGACACGCACTGAATAGGAAGTCCGTGTTTAAAGGAACATTTTTATAACCCTTCTCAATGTGCAGCTTTCTGCCACTTGTAGAAATTGATTGTGCTATAGGCGGTTCACGGTAAAATGAGCACTTTTGAAAGCCCACCATGACATCTACTTGTATACATGTTGTGTGTTCCTCCGCCTTATATAAAATTAACATTGACATAGGCCTCATAACTTTATTCATGCGTCGGTCATATGAAACTGTGAAAATATGAGGGAAGTAAATACTTTATAAATCTGCTCATTTTTACACTTCGATGCATTAAAAAAAAACATAAAGTGAAAGAAATAATTTTAAGTCATCACAAGTGGTTACCTAACACTTTTTATTCGACGTTAAGATATGGAACTACTTTCCGTCCATCGTTTCCAAATTTACTGGGAGAATGCCACTCAGCGCGTCCATTAAAGTATATGCATGCAGAGGCAGTGAAAAGTATATGCATGCAGAGGCAGTGAAATTTTTATGAGGTTCATTTCTAAGTGCTCACTTTATCGTGAATAGCCTTTAGTAGGTATTTATGCGCTGATAAAGAGCCGCTATGAAATAGTTCCTAACAAAATACGTTACTATTCACACATAATAAAGAATACTATAAACAAGTAGACATTCCTTAAAAAATGCTAAAAAAAAAAAACATTACCGTAGCCAATTCTTAGAGCCATAAATTGTTATAAATTTATCTGACTAAAATGGTGTTACATGCTCAATTAGAGGTCTATGTGGCTTTTAGATATATTCGTATCTTTATCAGTATGGATTATATTAGCCGTACAAATTGTCTAATGATTTATTTTATTGACGCCGACATGATAACAGGGAGATATGGTTACCCACTTCCTTGTATCATCAATGTTCTCTGCTTTATATGGTTAGACAGTGTTTGTCAACTATGGTATTGTTTTGTCGATACCTCCTCAGTTGTCTTGTATCTGTAGTATGTTATTAATGGTAAAAAAATAAATTAAAAAACAAAACTAATCAATGACGTTACCTTATGTCAAGTCCCTATGTTCCTGCAGTACTTTATCAACCATGGTATTATTAAGTGTTTATGTATTTGTAATATATTTATGTTATTATTTTATTTAATAGACCACAATATATTCCTGTTATGATTGTTAACCACGGTAGGCCTATATCTATCGGATGTACTTCTGCATTGCAATATGTTTATGTCATCTGTTGAATTTCTGACATATTATGTACTTCCTCGTTAATAAGAGCTCCTGAGCTCGTAGAGGTCAAATGTTGTAAATAAATACATTTCACTGGCCTTCAATTTACTCATTGCACTTTTTATAAAGCACCAAGATTTAGACATATATTTTTCATAGTTCTTTGATATTGCTGTACAGACAGTGGCGTGACAACAAATGGGACAGAATGTATACATTGCCCTCCTCCTAAATTTAGGAAAATGCGCCAAACACCCTAAAATAGGAAGAATGAGCGCCTAAACCGCACGGAAATCGGACGCCTAAAAGACTACCCCCTCCCCACACTAGTTACGTGACACTCAGAAAGTCACACAGTTAATAAGCTAAAAATACAAAAACAATAAATTGCAAAAAAAAATTTCCAAGAGTTAATTTCAAATGTACTCAATTAAACGTGAACCAAATACACATTTACAACAGAAGGTTATGTTCAACAAATTATTTCCTGTACTGTATTAGGTTATGTTAAACACTTTGTTTACTGTTACCAGGTTAGGTTATGTTCGCCACGCACTTCTTATTACCCACATATATGAGCATTTATCGACTTCTAAACAATCTAAACACCTGCTGATTTTTCAGAGATGGCAAATTGTCATAAAATGTCCCCTTCAAACTGTGGTGCAACAGCACCAGGCTCTGAACGTTAGTGGCTGAAACGAACGCCAAGGCGGTTACTGACGTTTGTTGTGTTAAAAACATCCCGACGGTTTAACAAAGGGAAAATAAACACATAAGTATATTACGTTGCTTTACATTGGGAAATTGAGGAGGGGGCATACACAGAAATTTTGCTACTTACAAAAGTGCAGCCCGTGTTCGAAAAGGCAGTCTTCGACGTTTTTAAATTAAAAAGGTGTGCTAGTACTTAATACTGAAACCTCGCGTACAAACAACATACGATGAATGAAAGAAAATATGAGCAAACAATATAACCATGACGTCATGTCGGAAGGATGCATGCTACGCGACGAATTTTGAGCCTTAGAATTGGCACGCCTGAGCATACTACCGAAATGCGCACAGCATTTATCGTGTTGTTACAGTGTGTTGCCATGATTTACTTATGATCACCGCAGTTTTACCATAATTAATAGTTATTAATTTCGGATAGAAAAGGGAGTTTAGTCTCAACATTTATCATGTTAAATTGGCATTTCATAATTTATGTAATAAAATGCACTAGCAGACGTGTGTGCTTCTAACTATTGACAACGCGTGACATCGCGAGCATGCTGCCATCTACTGGTTTCTACTCTGCAATTCTCAATTCAGCTGAGCAGGTGTGAGGACGAGCCTACCTCCTTGAGACCGTCGAGGCGACCAAGGGACTTGGAGCCGTGCAGGGGCACGGGGTCGGTGATGTGAGGCCTCTTGCCCGCGCGCCGCTTGTCGTGCAGATGCCCACCGCGACGTCCCTTCTTGCCAGCGTCCTCGTCCACCTCCGGGTCCGACTGCACCTCGCGGCACTCTTCCTTGCGACGCAGCGGGCCGCGGGGGCGTCGCGACGCCTTGGGCGACCCGACGGGGCTCGTGACCGGCGACCCCAGCGGGCTCAGCGACTGCAGCGTCTTCACCAGGCTGCCGAACATGGCCGCACTCGCACTAGCCCGCCGGTACGCGCATAACCTCTCTTCTCACTCGCGACCCGTCGTCGTCACCATCCACCACATCACACGGCCACCATCTTCCGAGCACCACGCGACACAACGAACTGACGACACTCCGCCACAGACGTGGCTCGGCTGGCGTGCCGAACGCGCTCGCTCGAAGCGACGCTGACTGGGTGCTGGGCTGCGCGCGCCAGCGCTCTCCCGGCGTGAAAAACCCGACAATCTGGTCGGTCGCGCCGTCTGTTGTTGGGTGGCTTCGCCCGCAGAAGATTCACGAGGGAGGGGGGAACTCCTCGGCTGCGCTCGGCTATCTCCGCCGCCGCTCGGCTCTCGCTGACTCGCCGGCCCCGCAGGTAAGTTATCCCAGCTATGTCCGCCTGCGCACCTGGGGGGAGAGGGCTGAAGATTTCATATTTTCTTTTTGGGTCCAGGTGGTCTGGACGACTCGGGGGACCTTGAAAATGTTCGGAGGAGAATTTCTTTTCCCCCGGCCGCCCTGTTCCTTTACGCACTTAATTGTTTAACGTCTTTTCTTTTGACAAAAAAAAACTTTTTCCTACAATGCAGAGTATTCCGCCAAAAACGTGCGCAAAATAAATGGTGTTCCAGCATAGCTGACGAACAAATTTTACCAAAAAATCACTGTAAGCTGTAAACAATGCTGTGCAATGCATTCGGGGAGTCATTTAAACATTATGTATTTCTATCTGTAGGTATAATGAAAACCTACTTTTTGCAGTTAAATTAAGGATGACATTCGGAAGTCCTAAATTAAGCATAAAGCAACAAAAATTGTATTTTTTAAAGTTTTTTTTAAAACAGTTATAACATGTTTCCTTGGAATTAAACGGTTACTAACTGGTTATAATAAATAAAATATTAAAACAGGTAATGTAGAGTATGTGTGACAATCACGGCGCTAAAAAACCTAAGTCGGTCAATGCGTGTTTAATTCACTGACAAACGAAGAAACGCAGGGAATAAAAATTGGTACGCATTTTATTAATACAGACTGTCAATTTAGAATTATATTTTGACCTTTATAGTCTTTTGCGTTAGGCTTTCATGGTCTCCTTAGCCGATAAACAGTCGAGATTTAATTTTTCGTTTAAGATTTAAATTCTTCTTTGGCATTTGTGACTCTGCCACACAACTTTAACACTTCAGTTTCTAATTCACTCACTATAATAAAGAAAGAATAAGGTTAGTAGCTTTCTGGGCCAAAACTACGTTGCATTTTAACTGTAAGTGAATAATTCCAACTGTTCTAAACAGCGAAATGACATACGCAACATGAATTTATAAAAATATAAATACGGATTTCTGATTAATCTAGTTTTTTGTCACTTTGCTGTAACATGACGGTAAAATACAAAACAAAAATAATAGTATTTTATGCGTTTATAATTATTCTGGTAGTGCTATAATTATTTGTGAATTATTTTGAACACACTTAAATCGCCTACAATAGCTATGATCGCAATTTTAGCTTAACATGATTTCCAGCCTGTTGGCATCAGCTGTTTGCCTGATGGAGAGAAACGAGAGAGTAATTGTCTCAATTCACAGAGCGAGAGCACGAGAGAGCGCGAAGCAATGCTCTCGCCAGGTTGTGCGAAAGAGTGCTCTCTCTCTCGAGAGAGAGAGACACGGCCTTAAGTGGATTTCGGATTTCGATATTAATATGTTCCTTGATTTTTAAGCTGCTGGGCAAACAGTTAGTCCCTATATTTTATATATATATAACTGTGTTCATGTATTTGTGTGTAAAGGCTGTTCACGATAAAGTGAGCACTTTTGAACTCAACCTCAGAAAAATGTCACTGCTCTAAACTGTATATATTTTAACGGGCCCAATGAGTCAAGCTTTGTTCTACAAACCTTGTCACTGAGTGGTATTCGTCCAGTAATGATATATGGGATTAGTTCCACATATTAACGCCAAAGAAAAAGTTTTAGGTAACTATTTGTGATAATTTAAATTATTCTTTCTTTGGTTTTCTGTTTTTTTTTTTTTTAATGCACCGACGTGTAAAAATGAACAGATTTGTAAAATATTTACTTTTCTAATAATTTCACAGTTTCACTTGACCGACGTGTGAATTAAGTGATGAGACCCATGGCAATGTTAATTTCACATAAGGCGGAATAATACACAACGTGCATACAAGTAAATCTTAAGCAGGGCTTTCAAAATTGCTCATTTTACCGTGAACAGCATATATATATATATATATATATATATATATATATATATATATATATATATATATATATATGTGTGTGTGTGTGTGTGTGTCCCTCGTTATCAGTTCGACTATCTGTGAACCGCTTTCGGTGAATTTTCATGTTTGAGAATTTGACAAAATGTAGTTTAGGTAACGTTACTATTTGTAAAATAAGTTGGAAATATCAATATTATACTTATACCGTAAACGATACAATAGAGGAAAGGCACCAAAACCGACATATGTCTGGTAAACCGACACACCAGAGTTTCTCAGCTCGATAGTGCTGAACTCTACCAGTCTGGCCGTGAACTCCGTCGTCCAGGTGGGTAAACGTGTCTGAAGCACACGGGTCCATTTCCCTCTCGTATTTGCATCGCTACAGAACAGGGTGTGGTTTGTGAAGTTTCAAAGTTTATTTCTGTCAGTGTTAAGTCCATATTGGACTAACTCTGTAGCGGTGAGTTCATTTCTTAGCAATACTACGTTATTATATGGGTTTTCTTTTAACGATTCTAAAACTATTTAGTTTTTACGTTTATCGTTACTGTGTCTCCTATATTCAAGTGAGGAATGTGAGAAATAGAGTGTTATGTAAACCAACATACCATACAAGGTAGGGGGTTTGTAAAAACCGACATGCCCTGATGTTTTGTTTTGAACATGTGAAGTCGCGATGAACGAATAATTACCTTGTGCTCATTTCAACTGTATTTATTTATTTTAGATGCCTCCTAAGGAAAATAAAACCGTGTGACCTCCTACATATATTAAAGGAGCAAAAACTGGGCCCTGGAATCCAGGGGCCGTAAAACATCTAAATCGAAAGTTATTACATCGTTTCCATATACGAGTGAATTCGTGCTTAGATTGATAAAAAAAAAGGACACTGTAGCACAAAGAGGTCGAGGCAGTGCTTGCAAATCGTGTATCAGGTCGTAGTTCATGCCTTAGTTAGAGTCGTCGTGACATGGACGAAGGCTCCACTGGAAATACTGCACGAAGCCCAATTTTCGAATGCAACTAAGAGAGGAGAATTCTTGAAGTGGAGAAGACTCACCTGATGACAAATATGATGTCCCAAAAGCCCCTGAAAGTGACGATGCAGTTAGAATTTCTTTTTGATCGACTTTATTTCCAAGACAGCGTCGGGGAGTGGGTTCAGTGCCTCTCATGTCAAGGCTGAGCAGACAGTGAGTGTAGCGATGCCGGAGAATGACACATGCATATTTGTGATTTTTGCCAATAATATATGTTACAGAGTGGAAAATATTTTGTAAACACGTCGATTGTTAAATTTAATACATTTGTATTAAGTAGGGTAATAAATACATGTCATTTGCAATGTATTTTAATTTATGTTGTAATTTCTCCATTATTTCTGGTGGTATGTCGGTTTTAGGGGCCATTTTCTTATACTCATATTTTGCTTGGCTGCACACAATGCCAATTTACGAAAATATTTGAACTATTATTATTATTATTATTAAAACTATGTTACCATCTAATGTGGCGTTTCATGCAGTTTAACTCCATGCCAAGAATTGATGTTTATATTTCTTCAGCTAACGCTAGATACCATAAACAAAATTGTATGTCAGTTTTGGTGCTACTTCTGTATGCTGTTATTCAGGAAATAAGTATATGATCCGTAAAAAGTTACTGACAAATTTAAATATCTAATCTTATCCAAGAATAACACAAAATGTTTACTGATTCCGTGAATAATGCATTTCATTTTAGTAAAGTATATTACATAATCATTTCTCAATCTATTTGAGCGAAATTTATTTGAAAGTTTCGCTTTTTGTCAGTTAAAAAAATATTATCACTGAATTCAGATCCAACTGAGCTGATCAATAATAAAAGGGAAAATATGGATCACCCAAAAATATTCAGAACAAATTTTAGGATTTTTTTATGGATGACTATCGCATGTCATGTTTACGACGGTAAATGAACGAATTGTAATTTTTTTACGGAAACTAAAACACAGTTGTCTACTTAATTGTTACAGAATTAAGTTGTGTTTAATGAATTATCTTGAATACAAAACACTACTTTTTAAACCAATCTGAGCGAGTCTCGATTAAATTAAGTATAACTATAAATGCAGCAGAAAGTAGACTTATTAGTCATAACAATGACTTAATTTTCTCGTGAGAAACTGAGTTGAAACATTGAACTCAACACATACATTCACGACAAACTTCACGCTTGGTGGAAAAAGCTGAACGCATACTATACCCAAGACAAAACCTAACACGTTGCGCGGGTTACAAATTATCGCAGGTTTCACGTCGACCTTGCGTAGGCTTACGTGACTCAGAACTACGTTAAGTGAGGTTTATGTCACTTCTCTGTTGTTATCCTTTGTTTAAGGAACCCCCCAGTAATGTGCAGAGCACCGCCGAAATTTTAAATATTATCATTTTTAAGGAGAACGTACATGCATTGTCAGTCACGGAAAACAGTAATTTGGCTTGTATCCTATTATCCTGACGACATCGAGCATGACTGTATCTGTAAGTCTGCACTGACAACGTAACTTACATTTTTGTTAAGTTCACAAACAATTACTTACGGAAGAAGAAAACATCCTTCAAAAACATATCAGCTTGTTAGAGAAATTTTACGAGTGCTTATACATAAAATAAAGCAAATTGCGCAGATTATATCAAGGGAGTGTAGGCATGCACGAACTTCGCATCCGCCCCGTTCTCTTTGAAGGTTTTCGAAAGCAGCACATACAAAAGCAAACGCGCCTTGTTAGTGTACGTGGGCTTGGCTCGTGTAGTTGTTTCGTAATGTGTCGCCCAGATTGAGTGACCCAGAAAGAGTTTTAATTCAGGTCGTGCAGGAAACGGTAGTCGTTAGCGCGGATTTTCTCGCAGAGATATTACCTGTTTGCGCTTTAAAACGTGTACTGCATTACTAGTTTATGAGCTTTTCTTTCCACTATTTTACGACGGTTAAACGGCATAGGGAGAAAAAAATCATTGTTAATGTAAGTACATAAACAATTTTACGATCTTTTACGAAAGCACGCCACTCAACACGCAGCACAGTAAATTAAGATGTTTTATTACCGTCGTGGAAAGTAAAATATTTTGCGTAATTATCTCCAGTGTCTGTAAGCAACAACACACTGCAGCATCGTTTAAAGAGCAGACGTTTAAGCGACTGCACGAATGATTCCAGTATCACACGTCGAAAACGTTACGTCAGGACCACAGAACAGCCAACTATATAGAAAATGTAATAAGAAATCCAACACCGCGAGCAAGCAAAATTGCCCCCACTTGTGAGCAGCATGACTTTACGACCAAAGCCTACGGGGACGAACAATGAATCATACATAGCGCGACGTAGCCAGTCACACACTATGGCCATTTCCAGAGCGTCTTGCAGTAAGTTTGAATGAGAATGCTGACTTCGAAAACGGATCTTTACGCCATTTCGCGACCGCATGACTACTCAGCCTGCTTCAGCGCACACGAATTATTTACAACTACGTTTCGTATTCAACGTAAAGTTGCGCCATTCGTTAAGTGCGTTAGCATTTTCAATGTTTTCACTCAGAAGAACGCACTTCCATCCGTCTGACCAGGGGTGCGTTCAGACTATCATCACCCGCCATCTTGTCGTTATGTTTCAGCTTGTAAAGGCCTGGCTCATGTTTATGCATAGCTCGAGCTGGAAGAAAGGAGAATCTTTTGTGTAACAGCATATCTGCGCTCCTGCCCTGCGCTACCTTTCGACATAAATTGGGTTTCCACTCTCACCCCTCATTTTTCGTTGTAGACTTCCCACCCTTGTTTCCTCAGATTATACCCCTCGTAGGTTTTTTGTGGCACCTGATTCTCCTCCCAGGACCTCTTGCCAACTTGGGTAGTTCTCTCGGCTTGAGCAACAGGCAGTCCTAGACACACGGGAATTCTGTAGTTATCTTGCCGCCGAAGGTCTGTGACCTTGCCTTACATTCAACAATAGCCAAAGCACAAGAGTATTCTAAACGTAATCCAACACTTCGTAGTCTGTATCAGTGAAATCTCGCGTATTGGTTTTCACTTATTTTGCGGCTGCCGCAATATAACTGCGTAATTTAGTTTGTCCTGAAAACGATGATTTCTTGTTTCAAAGAAACATTCAGTGAAACAACTTTTTGAGAATATTTAGAAATGCATTAAAAAATTGTACAAAATTCATACTATAAGGCAAGAAATATATATTTAAGATATATTATAAAATGTTTGTCCTTGCCAAGCTTTGATACACCGTAGTGGGACATTGGTTAATACTGATGAAACTGATTTTTATATTCTACCTTGTGGAATTAACAGGAATAAACCACTTATTATTCTCTGAAAGCGACACTTCAGGTTATAACACTAACTGTAGTTAAATACGGACAGCTCCTATAAGTGTGTATAAATCAGTGTCCCGTGCCGTTACCATGGTCACATATTCAACTACACATATCAAATGTAAGTTACCGAAAGGAAATTTAATATATTTTAGACAGTAACCATTTATTCCTAGAAAAAACAATACGAGGATGGTTTAGCCGTAGACTAGAGACGAGGTAGACCGTTTATTCGTCTTCTGCGCATGTAGGCCTACCCAACATTGGCCTACCCCAAAGGAACACTACTATCAAAGTCACATGGTCAACAATAATGAACGTGTTCGTTTTTTCTTAAATTTTAAATGCCAAGCACTATTATATTAATAAAATACTTTTACCGATTTGAATTTAGTCAAACTGTATTAAAAAATTGCTTAGAGAAAGTATAAAACATATCTAAGCACTTGTTTACGAATAAGTTTTCTAACCTAAAATTCAAACCATGTCGTTTTCGCTAGACGTGTTGGCAGAAAAAAAGTTCAATGGGACACGGAGATTGGCTGTGCGCAGTCAGTGAGAGCGGTCTACCTCATCTTTAGTCTATGGGTTAATAAGATAAGACTGATCCCTTTAACAAGTCGGTAACAACTACAGACGAACCAACAATAGCTTCGTTTCAAGACTAGCCAACTACCATTAAAGTATTCTGTATAGGCAGCCACGGACCTTAAAAGATTGTTTTCCAATTACACTAACACAACAAGCATGTTATAAAAAACAATGCATATTTTGATGTTTCCATGACTGAATAACTAAATGGTAGGGGCTCTAGAAATTCGCGTTGTACTTCCGTAACATCACATTGTCCTATTTACATAAAGGATAATTTCTCATACTCATTTCATAAAACTCCATAGAGGAACCTTGACCGTGTACTTAACCTGTAAATATAAGAACTGAAAATAATCCAAGGATACGAGCGATTCTCACTGCAACATCTGTAATACAATCTATAGACTGTTCACGGTAAAATGAGCACTTTTGAAAGTCCTGCTTAAGATCTGCTTGTATACACGTTGTGTATTCCGCTGCTTTATGTAAAATTAACATTGCTATGGGCCTCATCAATTTGCTCATGCGTCCGTCAAATGAAAATGCGAAATTATTAGGAAAGTAAATACTTAAAAAATCTGCTCATTGTTACATTTCGATGCATTAAAAAAAAAAAAAAAAGAGGAAGAGAAAGAAATAATTTTAAATTAACACAAATAATTTCTTAACACTTTTCATTCGACGTTAAGATATGGAACTACTTCCCATCCGCCGTTACCAACTTTACTGAGAACATGTCACTCAGTGCGCCCTTTAAAAAAATATGCATGCAGGGGTAGTGACTTTCTTCTAAGGTTCATTTCTAAGTACTCACTTTATAGTGAACAGCCTTTAATGAACAAATCATAGTTTCAGCATACAGAGAACACTAAAGTCCAGCTTACAGGGGACTGGGTGCATTATAGTTACGTGTCTCTATCAGACATGTGGGAAGGGTGGCTTGTATAACATTTAATTAAGTTGCTTGCTAATATACCGTACATTACGCAGCACTAGAACGCGTGGCGACTGAAACAGAACACCGACCCAAGCCCGGAATGCAACCCAGACGTTGTGCTATCCAGTCCTGGGCAGGCTATGTAAATGCGAACCGCAGCGGGGATCCGAACCCATGCCGTCCGCGACGCGGGTGGGACAGAAGCCGGGTCGGCTTCCACCGCCCGAGATGCGCCCGCGTGATAAGATAGAAAGAATTGTGTGCCCTGGCCGGCCTGAAACCATTTCGGGGGCACTCCCGACGTCCCGAAACAAACGGACGAAGAAAATAACGGCGGGGGCTGGAGATAACTTGCCGGCCGGCTACCTCCGCTACCCCGTGCACGCGTCTTCCAGTCCTGCAAGACGACGAAGGCCGGCGGAGGCAGGTGTTCTGGAGACAGCGGCGTCACGCGGCCACAGAGAAGGTAAACATACAGAGGCGAAGAAGATGCTTATGCCGCGAACTCCAGCGTAATGCTGGAGTCACAATAGCGCGACAGATGCGACGCGACAACAAAAATTCGCGTTAGTGTGAACACTACCGCCTCGCAATCAAAATTTTAAAATATTTTTTTATAAATGATTTCCTGCGACTACATACTAAACTCTTTTACGATGGCCATTAATGTTTCAATTATATTCTTAGTTTGCAACCCTTTCAAAAAAATTTTTCCCATGTCCGCTGGTACTTTGAGCATGAAAATATGTTTGTTATTATATCTAGACATTAAAATGCGTTTCTTTGCTTATTAATACGGTAAATAATAGCGCACGTAAAACTTTTGCGCCAAAAATATGGCGGGTTAGGCACATTTACGGACCTGTCGCGCCCGCGAAACGAATAAATTAGAAATATTTTCTATTCGGAAATGTTGTCGCGCGAATGGTTTTCATCGAAGTCTGGATCCTGATTGGCTGGAAAATTATTTTATTCGCGTCACACCCATCACGTGGCGTCTGTCGCACTATTGTCATTCCAGCATTTCACGAGAAAAAAATGGCGTCACTAACCAGCGGAAGGCCGTTCGCCAATCAGTACTTGGCAAATTACTCGCCAGTCAGCAATCCAGCTAATAGATAATCTTCCACAGCACACGGTAGCCAGCCAGATACAAGGCCGTTCCCAGAGCCTTGCGCAACCAACCAGAGAATGGGTACGCCTCCATCAAAAGAACTGCCACACGATTTCGCCTCTGTGTACTATCTACACTGTGCCCCTGGCCTTCAGTCGGCCAGAATGCTTGCGTAAACAAATTGTGTCGTCATAGGCTGTTCACGGTAAAGAGAGCACTTTTGAGGCCCTACTTACTTTTTCCTTTCAGCAATATTTTAATCCTTTAACAAATTTTTTAAATAAATATTGCCAAATCAGTAATATACACAGTGTGTACAGTCCACCACACTCGGAAATTACCGTCTAAGGCTAAAATAAAATATATTTATTTCAAAAGTGCTCACTTTACCGTGAATAGCCTATACCTGTTCAGAGGCGCATCTGTGTGCATCGTACGTCACTTTACTTCCGGTCAATCTCGCACTTCAACTGCACGTCTATAGTGTAAACCAAAAAAATGCTTCGTGAGCTGTCACGTTGGTACGAATTGCTGGCAGGAGCGTGCCGCAAGTTAGGTTAAAAACTAAAATGTCTTCAAAGGTGGCATTAGTTAGCGCAGGGGTGTTTCCAGAAGACACATTTATGTCTCCCAAGTTGACGTATGGTTCAAGTTGTAAGCTGTCGTGTCTATTCTAATTTTTGAAATATTATGAAACATTTCAATGTACTTGTTTTTTGCTTTCAGGTAAAAGAAGGTTGAAATTTTGTTGGCAATTTATACAATTGGTTATTGAAACACAAATGTGGTCGCTGAAAATTGTCAAAATCAGCGAAAATCGTTTTAAATTGCCCCGTTTACGATATTTAATCTTAAGTAAAACAATGTTTTAAACTATAGCGACAATACTGTATCTTTCCTGGTCATATTTCTACATTAAAACCTTATAGTCAGCACTTAAAATTCTGGTGAAATAGAACACATACAAAGCTTGTTTTCTATCGGTGTCTCAATGCTTCCTTATGGCCGCATGTAATACTGGGGTGTTTGATATCGTTAATCAGGGATTCTCTTTAAGCTACGTTACGTATATATTCAAAACATTAAAATACGTACAATATAATATTTAAGTAGTATAGGCTATTAGCGGTAAAATGAGCACTCTGCTTAAGATCTACTTATATGCACGTTGTGTAGTGTTCCGCCTTATGTAAAATTAACATAGTCATGGGCCTCATCGCTTTATTCATGCGTCGGTCAAGTGAAACTGTGAAATTATTATAAAAGTAAATATTTTACAAATCTGTTCATTTTTACACTTCGACGCATTAAAAATTACAGAAAGCGAAAGAAATAACTTAAGTCGACACAAATGGTTACCTTACAATTTTTATTCGACCTTAAGTTATGCAACTAACTTACTTTCCCTCCATCGTTACCAACTTTACTAGGCGCATGTCGCTCAGTGCACCCCTTAAAATGTTATGCAGGTAGGAGCAGTGACTTTTCCTAAGGTTGATTTCAAAATTGCTCACTTTACCGTGAACAGCCTTTAATGCAACGTAAGGTCAAAGTACCGGATGTTTGTTTACCTAATGTGCCGTCTCCATCTTTATTTTCATTCAAGGGCAAAACAGGCGCATGGTTGTAGTCCCGTTTTCTTAAGAATGTATCTAATAACGGAATAACATCGCACAAGTTTTCTAGCAGCTGCATTAAGGGAGGCAAGGGAACAACGCCTCAGTCACGCTCACTGAACTAAGGTAACTTGTGACTACGTAACCGTCTCGGCTTCTGAGTTAAGGTCACGTCTGTTTTATAGCTTTCCCAGACGTCTCGATTTGTTTTTTCGCTGCTATCTTCAAGGGAATACTGTATTCTCTTGAAGTTAGCAGCGTTTCTTAAAAAATGGTAGTGACAAGACATCGTCGGGAAAAGCTGTAGAACAGACGTGACCTCAACCCAGAAGCAAAGACGTCGACGAAAGCCTCCGATCGAGTCTGCACTCAAAAACATGCTTTCTAAATACAGACGTCGAACACTTAAATTTCATATCGTTACAGATGGTTTTCGTGTTTTCTAGAAGGTGTGGCATATTTGCTTGGTTCAACGTCCGCAGCTATGCTAACTAGTCCGGATATTATGCACACGTGTAGGCCTACATCTTGAGAACTATCAGTCCTAACGTGAAATTTAACTTTCATTTTCTCTTGGCTTAGGATGTCGTCGAGAGCAAATGTTCGGAACTTAAATGACAGAACATTAGCGCCATACGCTACTCTACAGGATTAAGTGAAACAATCTTTGGCCATATTGGTAGCAATCTTAGGACAGGAAAATTTCGCGAATTAATTTCGCGACGTGTTCACGAGTGTTCAGTGACCGTACGCAAGCCTCAAAGTCGTCTGGATATTCTAGCTGGCGTGAATTCGTTAGCTTTAGTCGCAGTGATAACACATTCTTTCTGGATTGCGCGTGTGGTTATTGTTACCAGTTCATTACTGGTTTCATGCACAGTCAGGCGTGCCTAAATGAACTGCACTCTAATCTCAAAAGCAACACTGACGCAACTGTAGAGTCTGGCCTGTCACGAAACGAGTTCGCGAATTGTTCTGGTGTGTTGCAGTACGAGACGAAGCACACATAAACAGAACTGCAGACTAGGCCTAAAAAGGTTCGTGAATTTGGCGATTTCATTCGTTAGCAATTTGGACTTTTGAATCCTTTCATACTCGGACTACAATTGATTAGTCATTGTCTGCTGTCATAGCGAGATGCTTTTTCTTATTCATCTCGGTTGCAGCTGGTACGATAACATTATTTCTATCTCATTGTTTCTGGCTAAAGAGCTGAAGAGGGCTTGTCAGAACAGCTGTGATCCAATCATAAACGGAGCTAGCGTGCCCACGAAAGAATCTGCGCAATTCACATGCCTCTATAGGCTATTCACGGTAAAGTGAGCACTTTTGAAAGCCTTCTCATTTGGAATAATAATCAATAAATATATTTAATTTTAGCCTTTGACGTTAACTTCCGAGTGCAATGGAATATTATCACTATGTTTATTACTTACAATTAATTTAAAATGGGTTTTAAAGGATAAAAAATGGCTGACAGGAAAAAGTAACTCAAAGATACTCACTTTAGCGTGGACAGCATATACTACGGTTACTTCTACTACAGGTTTGAAAGATAATGGTAAAAGTTTGGCCAAGAGAAAATTTTCGCCATCAATTAAGCCTTTGTGTCGCCAAGGTACCATATTTTCTCTAATATCTACATAAAAAACGTATATTTGCAATAATCGAAATCTATCATAAAATAATTTTGTAAATAAGTAAACTCTTTCTCTTTTATTATTCACGTAGCTTAAAATTTTAATTAAAAGCTACCTTTTGGAACACTGCGCAGTTTGCGGTGGAAATTTTTCTTATGCCAAACACTCCCATAAGAAATCACGTTTTGTTTCTTACCTGGGTAGAAAAAACCTTACCTCTACCTACAACTATATTCTCTGCCAATAAAACTGGCGGTACTACTGTCAAATGGGTACTCAAAGATTTTAGTACAAACATAATTGTCTAGTTTGTTCATTTTGTTAACATAACTTCATCGCAGGCTACAGTATTTTTGTGTGATCATTGCACAACTTATTCATGAAACATAACATGTATTGCATACGTAACTATAGGCCTAAAGAAAAGGCCAAAGCCCATAAAGACTTGCGTCGAGTTAGACTGCTTTAGGTCGAAAAGTGTTAGCGTGCGTCTGAGAGATGCACTCGAAACCAAAGAGTTACGTATACACTGTAAAAATTATTTGTAATTTTTACAGAGATATTGTTTGTAATTTTACAAATGCTTCTAACAGCACAAATATTTATCTTGTAAAACTACAAAGGCCGTGTTTGTAATAGACCTCAAGAAATGTTTATACTATACTGATCCGTATACACAATCTTCAGCAAAACGGCGGACAGTCAACAACGTATAACCGTATATAGCTATTTGTGCGAAAAGTATGGATGATGTAAAATATAGTTGAGTTCAAAAATAAATGACTGTATGTATTAGAAATATATTGCAAGTTTAAATAACGCAAAACACTTAAAACAACTCAAATAATAATAATAATAATAATAATAATGGAACGACAATTTCAATAAAACGCGACCGTACTACACCTAGTTACACGGACAATTTCAATAAAACGTGACCGTATTACACCTAGTTACACAGAACTCTTTAAAACGAAATAAATGCATTATTTTAAATCAAGTAACTTACTTAATATTTTACAGGTACTTGGATATAGATTTAGTATAAAAATAAGTCTTAAGTTCGTACGTCAAGTTCGTCTTGTTGTGGTTGAGGTTAAGCGCTAATAATACAAGGTATATAGGTTCTAGTAACCTTGCTGGCGAACTATTGTTTTTTTTTAATTAACTTTGAAATATTTTTTAAGTTAATCTCTGTTCAATTCATCACAAATGATTTCTAGAAGAAAAATTAAATAATGTACACTTCTCAATACTGTAGGCTGTAATACAAGCATACCATTTGTAATATTACAACTATATGTTATGCAGATTTTACAAGAAAACTGTTTGTAGTTCTACAAAGGATTTTCTTGGCAACTGTGTTTCAAAAGTTTTTTCTTGAAAAAGTACAAAAAAATTTTTAGAGTGTATTTAGAGACCTGCAAAATTCGCGTTTTTCTTTGGTACCATGCTAGACTTCACTGTTCTATACTTGCTTGAGAGCAGTTAGTGACTTCATTGGCTACTGGCAACTTAACGACGTCGTTTACCTGTGTGACCGCTTTACTGGAGACTGGTGGCTCACCCGTTGAGGCTTTACTATAGGCTAAGAGCGTCCTTGAGGCGTGCCGCACAAGTTGCTGGCCAATGGTAGAAGTCTTGCAGTTTAGTCCGCACCTCCAAAATAACGCGAATTTCGCACGTCCCTACGTATAGTATATTCGCTGTTTCTTCACACTTTTTGAATTAAACCTTTGAAAAATCGCCCCATACATGACGTGCTGTGTTGTTTCCTAAATATGTAACGTATCAAGCGTTTTATGCTTCTATTAACATAAAAGTACCTTATATGTATTCGGTTAATCCGAACTTTTCCTTATGTTTTATCAGTAAATTGCAATATTTAATTTATAGTTAATATGAATAAAAATAGAGAGAAAACAGGCATGTTGGTAATGCCTAGTAAGAAATAATTCTCAGAAAAAAATTTTATTGAACTGTGTGCACGCGAACGCGGTGCACTGTCCCTTTTGTGTAATTGTCTAGACTTGGTTAAGCTTTGTTTGCATGAGGTGGAGGAATATTCTGCACATAGAACTTAAGCAGGCTTCAGAAAAGTTGGAAGTAACCGTAAATGGACTATAAAAAGGAAATACTTTCTCAATGTTCACTTCTAAGTGTAGATATATACCCAGGACAACTCCAATGAAATACCCCTCTCTACTAGTCTTTCATCTCTACTAATTAAAGAATGTTATCCAACCTCTGACTCCTGCAGCATGTTTGATTAATGCGCGTAGTAATTTTAAATTCTATCCGGTCGACTGGGTTTTTACAGTGCCAGTGCCTATGCCGGTTTTTTCCAGCCTCTTTTAGTTATAGTCTAGCAATAAGTACACTCAGGGAGGTAATCATGGTCCCAATTGCTGGCCATGGCTACCCAATCCCTCTCTGCCGCAATGCATGTCTCCTTGCATGATTTCCTTCCCTTGTATGCGTATGGGGTTCGCCCTGAGACGCAATTAGCTCCTGTCCTACCCACCGGGCTTCCACCTAACACTTAGTTATAGGGTAGTTAAATAAATACACATACAAACACACACATACACACACTATACATATATACACACACACACTATCAACCAAAAAGTAATTGGGCACCCGTGAAGATAGGTAATTCAGTACGTCAGTTGACTTGTGTTTCACGGCCTTCGGCGTAGGACCGCTGGTGTTTGTCCGTGGTAGCATGAACACAGAGGCCTATTGTAACATTCTGGATAATGATATGCTCCCAACATTGTGGCGTTTTTACGGAATGGATCTGTGTTACTTCCAGGATGTGGTACGCCGACAACAATGTTCGCCGATTGGACTGGCCCACCCAGAGCCCTGACCTCAACCCTATAGAACATATTTGGGACGAATTGGATAGCCGGGTGAGGGCTCGTCAGGCGCGGCCAAAATACATTGTTCAACTGATGGAATGGTTGCAAGCGGAATGGCGACGAATTCCCGTGGATGTCCTGCAAACACTCATCGAGAGCATGCCAGACAGGGTGGCTGCTGTTATAGCCGCAAGAGGTGGCCCTACGAGATTATAACGGGGTGACAACCACCGAGCAAACATTGTGGACAAGTGCCCAATTACTTTTTGGTAAATTGTGTGTGTGTGTGTGTGTGTATATATATAGACACACACACTGGACGCAACTGTTTGTTCGAGAACTGTGTCTTAGGTGTGTTAAGGGTGAGAAGACGTGTTCTTACTAGACAGGGTCGACCATAATTGAGTTACTGTGTGGCTGTACGTCCGTTATTCGTGGTCGGGCGGGCAGACAGCTAAGACGCAAGGCTGTGGGGTCAAGGACGCGACGCGGCAGGATGCCGGAGGCAGGCGGGCTGGCGTGTGCGGCATACCACGCCTCGTATTTCGGCGGAGACAATGGGGCGTGTCGGCGAGACGCCCCGGTGTCCGCCTAGAGGCGCCTATGTGCCGCTAACAGCGTTAGCTAGTCCCCGGTAACACCGAGCACAGGGCAAGCTTTATGCTCGCTACGACTGCTGCACACTGAGACACTTACTATCTTACCGACCACATTTCGACCGGGAAAATACACTCCACTGCCCATGTATTTTCCCGGCCTCAGCTTTCTGTTCATTGGCTGCTACACCAGTGTGTAGCCAGTTTTATCTCAAACATTGAATTATCCAATTCAGACCCCGTGTTAATAAGTGTGTATATTACACATATGAGTAGTTATAATATGTATGTTCTCAGCCACCTGGCGTCCTGGCAGGGTGCCGGGGTGCTACGGCGGCCATCTAGGATGAAATCACTCCGAAACTTTCAGCTGTCATCCCTCGCTAATGGTGGCCATCTTTGATTTCCCTTTTCCCTTCAGAATTTTCCTTTTTTTCCCTCCTGCTCTATCATTCCTTCCAATCCCTTCATGCTCTCGCATTCCTCTTATTTTTCTCACGCTCTGACATTCCTTCCTGATGCTCTCTCTCGTTCGTTCTATGCCTTGGCGTTTTATCATATTCCTTCTGGCCTCCTTTATTTTCTCTCTGGTCTCCCACACCTCTCTTGCTCTTTGCAGCATCCATCACCATCGTCATCTGCTGTAGCTAACCATCTATAAATTACCGCCACCAGTCTACTGTAGGCGGTTATCTTTGACTCCCGTGCCCGCCACCAGACGTTTTTGTAGGCCGCCCTCTCTGATTTCCGTGCCCACCACCAGAGTTTGGGAGGTTATACTCTTCGCAACTAGGAGCGCTGGTACGATGCGGCCATTTTTGTGTGTTGCTTGGTTCACTTGTCGCCTGCAGAGGTGCGTCAGCATCGGGGAGGTGAATTCAAACTGTGGGCGCCAGGAGTGCTGCGATTTTTTTAGTTGGTAGCTGTTCACGGTAAAATGAGCACTTTTGAAAGCCCTGCTTAAGATCTACTTGTATGTACGTTGTATATTCTTCTACCTTATGTAAAGTTAATATTGCCATGGGCCTCATCACTTAATTCATGAATCAGTCAAGCAAAAACTGTGGAAAATCAGGAAAGTAAATAATATACAAATCTGCTCATTTTCACACCTCGATGCATTAAAAAAAAAAAACCAGAATGCGAAAGAAATAATAAAAATTATCAAAAATGTTTACCTAAAACTTTTTATTCGACATTAATATATAGAACTATTTTCCATCCATCGTTACCAACTTTACTGAGCAAATGTCACTCAGTGCGCCCATTAAAATATATGCGTTCAGGGACAGCTAATTTTTTCTAAGGTTCATTTCAAAAGTGCTCACTTTATCGTGGAGAGCATTTAGCAGCAAAGCAGTCCAGTGTTGGTGCACGGAGAGCGGATTCTGCGCATCTCGCACGAGCAATCTGCCCCGTCCTCCGTCCAGGGGCGGGAGAGGAGAAGCCACCTGGGGCTGGAATGGCAGAGGCAGGTCCGCCTCAGCTCGCCTCGCCTTCTCCAGTCGTGGTCAGGGACCAGAACCGGCCGAGTCACGCCGCTCTGTGAACCTGCCGGCCGGCAAAACACCGGCCCTTGCCGTAACAACCCATAACCTACTTGTGACCGGCGGAGAAGAACAGGCGCCGGCCCCCATACATGGATTCACAACCTCCAAGTAGCCTACGTGCGTACGTATGTATGAATAAATGTTGGAAATTACATACATGCATCCATTCACATTCTCGCTTAGCGTGACTATGTATAAGAGAGGCCGAGTAGCTCTACTTTCAACTTCTATGTACACTCTTAATAAATTATTCGGAAATTTACCATACCAGTGTTTACGCTTATAGGCTGTTCACGATAAAGTGAGCACTTTAGAAACGAACCTTAGAAAAAATTACTGCCCCTGCATACAATATATTTTAATGAGCGCACTGAATGACATTCGCCCAGTAAAGTTGGTAACGATGGATGGAGAGTATTTCCATATCTTAACGTCGAATAAAAAGTCATAGGTAATCATTTGTGATAGCTAAAAATCATTTCTTTCGCTTTCTGTGTTTTTAATGCCTCGAAGTGTAAAAATGAGCAGATTTGCAAAGTATTACTTTTTACATAATTTTACAGTTTCATTTGACCGACGCATGAACAAAGTGAAGAGGCCGGTGTCAATACTAATTTTATAAAGGGGGAAGAAAACACAACGTGTATACAATAGAACTTAAGCAGTGCTTTCAAAAGTGCTCATTTTACCGTGAACAGCCTATAATGAGAAAGCAGGAATGGTAATGTTTTCTCCTATACATCCACTGTAGCGTTCCAACATTTGCCCAGGAAACAGTCGAATGCGTAGGGAAGTTCCAATCTTTGTACAGTAGCGACATCAAACATTCCTATACCTGCAGCTTGATGTGTGGTATTATTACCATCCAGTGTATAGGATAAAAATTTCTTTCCATTACAGTTTAGGAAGTTTACTAGAAATTTTTTTACAGTGTCCGTACGTACGTACGGCTGAACCCTCGACCAAACATAATGCCCAATTTAAAAATAAATTAATTCTTTTAACAAAAATTATAAAGTTAAAGTCATCAGTACACGGAATTCTGCTTTCTTTGGTCAATGCTTCATACTGTACCACGTTGTGCACGAAGCAAGGAAAAACAATACACAAAATATTAAATAACAGCCTCACTTCACAAAGTTACGTTTTTGTTTGAATGTCTGCCAACAGAAAACTTACGTACGTGCGTAGGTACGTACGTTAAGTCGGTATTCCAGAAAGTTTTTGTAAGGGTTTTGGTACAGCTAAGTCATGTCCAGGCCTGATCAGTATTCCAAAACGCTATAATGCCAGCTATGTCCTTAGTTAATGCTCGGCTTCGTCCCTTTTGCAGACATTCTTCGTTTTCGAGTCATGATTGAGGGTTTATAGTAATAACTAGTGACCTGCGAAATTCACGTTATTTTTTTTGGCATCACGCTATAATTCACCTTCCTATACATATTCGAGTCGTCGTCCTTCTGCAGCAGTGAAAACCCATTTTCCTTTTTAATTTGGTTGGGCGTGATTGAGCCAGTCTCTCGTTAGTAGTTTTTTATTGGTCGAAAGGCGTCCAGGGCGTGTCCCGACAAACTGTAGTCCAATTACAAACGCAATACAAAAGTATAAGTGTTTGAGTCTAGTCTGTGTTGAAACAATAACGCGAATTTTGCACGTCTCTAATAATAACTGACAATGTATGATTATAGAAAATTTACACTTTACGAGTTGTTTAATATTATTGTGAGTAATTTTAATTGTGTGTCATCTGCTTGCTGTAAAAATTCAGGAAAATAATTATATTTTATCAGTAAGTTCCTGCCTTTTTGCAAGCAGGAAATAGCACATGAAGAAAATTAGATACAAAAGTATTAAACAAACAGCAAATTGTAAATTTTCTATATTCAAACATTTCCAATAAAACCTCTACAATTGAAATTATGACACGGAATCGAAGAATTTTTGCATAATAGGTAGAGACCTGAAAAATTCGCGGGTTCAACGTCCTCCAGGCAGACTCCACGGTTTTATGTGCAATCGTGCTGATATCGATTGCCTATTGGACACTTGATGCCACAGTACAGAGCGACGATTGGCCGTGCATTTGTTGTCTGTTTCTCATTGGCCCAGGGTTCTCCAGGAAGTGTCAAACAACGCATACACCAATTGAAAAGGTGTCGCAAATGTAAGAGTTTTCCAATTCTAGCTTGTCCTAAAATTAATCCGCGAATTTTTTTCAGGTCTCTAATAATAGGTGCAGCCGAGCCGTAAGACACAACACCACGTAACTTATGAAACTGAAAGAAAGATATGTCGTTAGGAAACACGTTTTCATAAACCATCATGTAAAATAATAATAATAACGATTTTCATTGTGCTGGCGTTATGTTGAGTTATATTCGCGGTTAAGCAAAACTTAAAAAAATTGAGAACTTTACCTCGATTTCGACCCAATTACCCGAAGCAGTAGTTCAGAAGTCTGAAGTCTTACATTTAATTTCATTTTAATTTGGCATCCAATATCAACAGCACATACAGAATAGGATTTTTCATATAGTAAAACAATCATTACAGATTAGAAAATGTTACACAGCACAAATAGGTATAGACAAATACTGTATAAGATATAAAAAGTAATAGCAGTGATAAAAAAAAAATATATATAATTAAGACACAATAGTTATAGGAAATAGTACAGTATAACAACATCCTCAACCTAATGAGATACAAACTATATTAAATTTTTTTAAGAGTTTTTTTAAAGTAAGGTTCTTGGTTTGAAGAATTATTATCAAATTATACGGTAATTTATTCATCAAAATCGATTCCATAAAATATGTATTATTTTCATATTTACTAGTCTTATGTGCAAGTAAATAATTTTTATTATAATTTATGATTAGGTGGTTGTGCACATTAGAATCCTTAATGTGAGGGTTCCGATTTTGCTAATTTATCCTTGGCGTAAACGAAACCTACGCATGTGCAGAACGCATATAATTTTGCCGGTGTCGGTAGCGTCACAAACATCCATAAACAATACGACGCATCCAGATCGTTATACGTCGCGATGTAATTATGTGTCTAATTTTATGACTGTGAGCATGCAATAAACCTTGAGGACACTGATTCTTATGCCGGTATCCCAGAGCATTCAGTTTGTCATTACATGTGTTTAACCATCTCGGGCGACTCAAACGCAATTGCCAGTTCCTAACTCACGGAACGTAATTCAGTACGTATTTTCTCTTTGTCCTGGGAGAGTATAAGATATGTCACTGTTTGTTATTCGCCGCCCCGTGCGAGGCTATAAACAAATGAAAGCAACACTGTAAATCCGGCCACGTCCCCGCAGAGTGAAAGCGCGTGCTACTAGTTACAGAATAGATAAGTACGCAGATGCGAAATGGTGTCGTGGTTCCTTTGCTGTGGGGCGTACCAGTCTTTGATTGGCTACATGAAGCTCTGAAAAAAGGCTTGCTTGCTGCAGACTGCGCTGCCGGCTGGTGAGTAGATGACCAAACTCTGCTTGACGAACGAAGTTCCAACATTTTGTTCGCAAGTGCCGCCATTTAGTTGGAGTGTGCATATGGAGTTCGCGGTTTAAGTGGCTGTTTCCGCTCTGTATTCTTAAGTAATATGCGAATGTGCCACGTATGCTTCCAGTATATATTATACCTAGAAACACTGGGAAATTGAGAACATTTTTGAATTCAACATACCATATACAACACTTTAGCTGCCTAATCGTTTTATAGATGGATATTTAAAATTTTGCTTCGGCTTAGTTCCTTGCAGAAGCCAATCATATACGTTCTGATTCAAGTGTATCTTGATACTCATTAGCCCAGTGAAACGGGATAATAACTTAATACATGCACGATAGCCAATAGTGGGGGAAGGGAGGTGGGAATAAACCTGTCTACTTATACCCCGGGGCCGCGGTGGCGTAGCGGCTAGAGCGTTCGTCTCCCACCAAGACGAACCGGGTTCAATCCACGACCGGGTCACTCCCAGATCTTCACCCGTGAGAATCGTGCCGACGTCACTGTTTGTCGCCGATCCATACTCACCTGGCATTACCTTCATCGGTTTTCTCAAGACCCACCCAAAACTCTAAACTTCACACTCTACTTATACCCCACAAGGCCGCTGGGAAGATTATCTACACGCACTCTCTGTAGCTGAGTTCCTAGCATATTACATCTGCAACAGTGATGAATGGCAACAGACTAAACAGCAGACGCCACTTTAATTTTTCCTTACAAATATATTGTTAAAAATATTTTCATTATTTATTTCTTTCCAAATATTTTCAATGTGACATAAATAAATGGTGGCAACACTAAATAAATCATTTTTCTTTCCTAACACTATCTTTTCTTCCTTGGATATTTACTTGCTGAAACACATTGATTCTATTCCACACTATTTTATTACGAAAATACTTTTAGTCTGACATACATATCGTCCCCAGTATTCTGCACAATTCCGAACGTGTGTAATTAAGTAATTAAGGTGCGATGGAATATTAACCACGATAGTCTGTGGTAAAACTAACGCGTTTTCGTTATTTTTATAACAGAAATGTCCACGTGCAAACTTCAAAACATTACAGAAATATCGCCTATGCTTAAATCTCGATAAATTCAGAAAAGCCAAAAAAATAATGTAAGCATGCAATAGCACGACAAAATAGTGGGGTAAAGAGAGGAGATACATGATATGATCAGGTAAAAAAGATCGCAGCACAAAAATTACAAACAGCTACCCAAACAAGTTGGCAATACTGAAATAAAACATCTAAAAAGACTATTAAACATTCGACGAACGCCTAGCATGAGAAATGCAAAAAAAATTGTTAATACTCACATACTTCATGTGGCTAAACGCACTCGTCCATCTCCATCCAATAGAATGGGAAATATAGAACATAAACCGGTTATTGAAGTCTTACAGCAAATAATTTGGAGCCGGAAACAACCTCCCAAACCATAAAATGCAAGAATTATAATTATGGTTTGTAAAGCACTATCTACCCGTTATTATCGTTAATGTAGTGAATAGTCAGATGAATCGCAAACCGCAAATAAGAATACACGTAAAAACATATGTCGTGACATTCTTTTTAATGTGAATGTACTCACTCCTGATTGACTGCTAAGTTATCTGGAAAATAGCGTTGCTTCTGAGTGGCTATGTCATGTTGTGCGGAATCCCCTACTTGTTCAGCGAGCACTGAGGAATGAAGTCCAACCATATTCCTGACAAGTAAATCTTATTCTGCCGGAGTGTGCAGTATAGTTCGTTATACTCGCCAGATTCGCTTTTCTGCATCTAGTTATTCCGCATCTAAAGACGGAAACACAACGGGCCAGTGTAAAGCAGAGTTGTCAGTGATATCACTGTTGATGAGAATTACTTATTTTGAATAGTTCATACTGGAAGTTAAATATACTATAGTATAAAATAAGTTAATTTCCTCATTAATAAATTTAAGCATATAAGAATAGTCTAACTTCACTCACGAAGTGTTAACCGAGGATATAAACCTAAACAACTGCAAGCAGGGATATATTATTTGTTTTATGCCTTTTTTCATCATAATTGCTTAAATTGGTTTGTATTTCTATACTTTCTTTGTGGATTGTCCTTTCCTTTAATTTTGTATTATTATTATTGTTATATTTTTATGAATCTTATATTAATTAATATTTATTGTTATCTACGATATTATAATAGCATATAAAGTGTGCATATAAACGCAGCCACAGTACAGCTGATGAGCTCTGTGTGGGCATATGAAATTACGAAACACCCTAAGCGAAATCCTAAATTGAAAGAAACTGTCATCATTTCGCAGACGAATACAACAATTTCGCATGTAATATGCCCGAGCACTATAATTCTGTTGGGTTATTCAGCTCACTGCTGTGATTGTTAGAGAATGTACTGGAAGGTTAAGCGGCAAGGATTCGCTAGCGGAAGTGATGGCGTTAAAAGGGAGTGGGACCGAATAGTCAGTGAACTGTTAACAGACGAGACTGCTACGTTCCACGGTGCATGCCGAGAATCTGATCGCTCGAGAGAGAGAGCAATGAATACTTACCTCTTCAATCACACTTTCCAATTAGCCCTGGGCAGTGACCTGAACAACTCGCGAGTTCAGTGGTCTGTTAGCTACAGTATATTCCACAATCTTATTTACGCTCACGAAAATACTGACTGGCGAATACTAGAGAGCCTGAAATTTGGTGAATTCACTTGACAGCTACGCTAAATTCAACAGTTCTGCACACACCCCACGAGCTGCTATCTCTTGATCGTTGCACTGTGGCAAGTTTTTGTATTTCTATAAGGTATTATTTGGGAATTGTCAATGATATTTTCATAACACAACTTAAACTAGAGAAAAGTTAAAAAAAACCTTAGTGTGGAATGTGTAAAACTAAAGTTGACTTTTAACAAGCAAGTACTGAATGTGTACTTCAAGTTTATTATAAATATTAAGCTAAACGAGATTTTGTACGTTTTCTAAAATAATGTGCTGAAAATATACAATATTTCAGCTGTAGAGCTACGAGAAACTCTTTGGCAATTCGTTACCAAAGAATTGTTTGTTACAAGTGCGGAAACTCTTTTACGCGTGGCTGGTTTCCAAGTGAGCACTTTTTAAAGCCCTTCTAAATTTTTCCATTCACCCGATCTCTAACTTCCTGCTGCTTTTTAATATTAACATTGCAATGTGACCAATAAATAGAGTGTATACGTTTCACCACCTTCAAAATTCAATGCCTGAGGCTGTAATAAGATATATTTAATAGTGGATAAAGCCTTTTGGAAGGGCCTTAAAAAGTGCTCACTTTAGCGTGAATAGCTTATACGAAAACTTTATACCGTGTATATCCGTCCTTTATACGCGTGTATAATGGTTTCACTGTCTCGCAGGGTATACCAGGAAACGAGTGGCCCAATCACAAAAGTGACAACAAAGTACTAGTGTTTAAAATATATCCCAGCACCGCTTGATCTCGCGAATTTACCGGATCTCTATCGGTTACTCAATGCTGAATTGCTGCCACAGAGGTCATGACCAGGCCTTCATTTTGCTCTCTGTCTATTATTGGTCCAGGGCCTTCAAGAGGCATATAAAATAGGTCGTGGACCAGTTGTGGAAGTAATACAAAAGTGAAGTATTTAAAATCTACATTGTTCCCAAATAAATACGCAAAATTTTAAGGTGTATAATTGTGGGACATTATAATATTTGTAATCCTGTTCACCCTCCCGCCCCCTTCCCAAAGCCTACAGTTAGCAGATTATTCACCCCGTTAGCTGGAGACTCCGGGTCCAATAGAAGAGGACGCAGACTTCCCAGCATGTTCCTGATGCTGCTATGTATCTCTGACTAACAGGTATTTCGCTTCGATGCTCGGCGACAAGTCGATAGTTAAAATAGGCGTACAAGCCCCTCAAGTAAGCGAAAACTTCCCCTGTTCATCTCGTACGTTTGTTTGGATTTTACAGGGTCTTCAAATTCACTTGCAATATTGTACTACACTCTAAAAATTGTTTTGTACTGTTACAAGAAAAACCCTTGGAAACCCAGCTGCCAAGAAAATATTTTGTAAAACTACAAAGTGTTTTCTTGTAAAATCTGCAAAACATTTCTTTGTAATATTACAAGTGGTAGCTTTGTATTACAACTGACATTATTGAGAAAAGTAAATAGAATTACATTTTTTTCTTCTAAAAAACAAATGTAATGAATTCGTAAGAGATAATAACTAAAAAGAAAATATTCAAAATATAATTGACAAAAAAGTAAATACACCTTGTCGGCACAGGGATTAGAACTTACACCCCTTGCATTACTAGCCGACACCTTTATCCACAAAACCAACTTGACTTACGGCATTAACGCTTATTTTTACTGTAAATATATATACATGTACATACAAAATAATATTTAAGTTATAAGGAGAATTTTCTTGCTAGAGCACTGTAAGCACCATCTTTCTTGGCACTTCGGAAAACCGACTGCCAGTAAAATGGCAAGAACCTGTTAACACAAGACGCCCAGTACTTTTAAAGCGAACAATGACCTGAGCACAGAGGGCAATGGGAGATTAACTATAATTTGCATAGAGTCTTCAACACGCTCGTACAATAAGGCAAAATTTGTAAGCCGAAAATTTATTGTGACGCACAATTTCGTGAATTCATCTAAGGGTACGTTTCTCTTGAAACGCGGGTTACTTCTGTAATTTTATCTTTTTTTTCATTACACATAACTTAACTAATATTCAGCAGCATAACCAGCAATAAACCAAGGATCGAATCTCTTGGTACCTAGCCTGTAGTAGAACTGGCTAGTCACTGACTGCAGACAGCGAGAAAGCAATTGAGGCTCGGGTGTACAGAAGACTGAGGGGTTTAACCTACAGCTCGCCAATGTCTTGAAATGTTTGTCTCTGAAAATATTATACGATAAACGTCGTATTTACACACTGGTAGCATTCGCGGGCTCGTCCCTCAGGAGGCTATAGTTCATAGTCCTCTGTAAACTCGAGCAATTGTGATTTGTTCATTAACTGCTGTCACGAAGTGAAAGAGCCAACGGCCCGTAGTACCGTACCAAAGATCACAAGCAATTGTAATGATTGAGTGGGATGTGTGAGATTCGGTTCCTTTATCGTAACGGGTCTGGTACTGCCTCAGAACATTCAGTGTGTCAAACTCTGGTCTAATCACAAAAACATGACAAAGGTTACATTATTTAAACTTTAGCCTGCCAAGTTTTTTCTGGTTCTTATTTCTTACAAAAATGTTCCTATTTTATCACTTAACACAGTGACTGATAATACATCAGTGGTCACTATAATAAGCTATTGGCACAAACATTGTCCTGTGCTCCACAGTAACTGACCTGTCGGTACTAGACACAAATTTCTTGGACTAAAAGTCATAGTAGGTTTCACACCTACGCAGATTTTTCACAAAATATTTTCCTGCAACTACGCTTACAGTTCACCAAAACTTATAATTCGCGTTTTTTTTTTTTTTTTTAAGTTCATAGAGACTTGCGAATTCTCGTTAATTGCGGAATTAAAAAAAGGCGAAATAGTCTAGTGTCAAGCAATAACATTTCGTGAGGAATTGAATTTCATATCATAGTGTATTCTGCTTGTACAATTAATAAGCAGATTTGTGGATACGTCTTATAAATTTTTATGACATACTAATAAATTTAAAAGATTTAAGCAAGGCATAACGGCGACGTTTAGCGCCGCCGACTTGGATCGCAGCAAGTGCCATCACCTGTCAGCTGTGCGCCGTCCCCGCCATACTGATGAAACACAAAGGAGCGGGAGATATGCGGTGCGCATGCCTCCCGCGCGGTTTCTGGGTCGTTAATAAATATCTTCCAAGGCTACTATTGCTTTCGAGGGGTGGAGGAACTTTCTCTCGCGTTGGACAAAGCGGTTACCATTGTGACTGCCAAAGGAGGAGTGGCGAAGGGGGAAGCTATGCTCGTTGGAAGTGCAGAATCACTAGGTCACGAGGTCCACGGCTCCACTTTCACGACAATAACTGAATATTGACAGCCGCTTTCCAGACGACCGCTCTTTCCACTCCCATCGCACGACGAGCTGTTGTTGTGGGAACTTCCTTACGCTCAAAAACTTGAACGTCGCGCGATTACAAAACTCGTTAAGACAAAACATCATTTCTTACCTTGATCAGTCACTGACTGATCAAGTGACAGCGACTTGAGTAAAGGTTGTTGACGATAAAGTGAGCACTTTTGAAATCAACCTTATAAAAAAGTCACTGCCCCAACCTGCATATATTTTAACGGGCGCACTGAGTGACATGTGCCCAGTAAAATTGGTAGTGTTTGATGGAAAGTAGTTCTATATCTTAACGTTGAATAGAAAGTGTTAAGTAACCATTTGCCACAACTTACATTATTTCTTTCGCTTTCTGGTTTTTTAATGTATCGAAGTGTAAAAATGACCAGATTTGTAACATATTTTCTTTTCTAATAATTCCACAGTCTCACCTGACCGATGCATTAATAAAGTGACGAGGCCCATGGCAATGTTAATTTTAAAAAAGGTGGAAGAACACACAACGTGCATACAAGTAGATCTTAAGCAGGGCTTTTAAAAGTGCTCATTTTACCGTGACCAGCCTATAAACAGAGGACTTTGAACTCTAAGCCTTACAACCGTTAGTCAAAAGAATTTTTCTAGTCTCTGTTGATCCGATGTAGTTCTATTACAGAACAGGGAAGTATAAAGAAGCTAAGAAATGTCTTGTAGTCGTTTCGTCGCAAACGTCTCCAGTCGTTGGTTGGTCGCTTGACGTCCTGGAGTGAGATCGAGCCTCGTGTTTATCTGGTTGCGCCATGCAGTGTATGACTCCCTTTAAGTTTTGTAACCATCTTACCAAAGTTGGTCCCCGGACCCTGATTGTAGATTGGTGTCTGCTAGGTTTATGTTCCTTCCATGCTTAGAATCAAATCAGGATCTTAGACCAGAGAGCCCGGAACTAGCAAGGCGCATATCAAGGACCTTTACTATATCATATGTCTGGGATGGGGATGGGACCGCAAATATAATATTGGGTACAGTGCGCTTTAAAATTGCGAAGTCACAATTCTGACACAACACTGGACAACTGTCTTATTTTGTCTACATCAGCAACACAACGTGGGTTATAATATATGCTACAAAACTGTAAATGTAGTACATAATTGCTTTGAAGTACAGTTTTAATGTAACTGGAATATATTGAAGTCAGGTCTAAATGTGTGGATCAGTTGAAAAATCAACTGTTTAAAAAGTCTTCGTCCTATCTGACCACGTTTTGTTGAAGGTTCTGCTAACGATTGGTCAACAAGTAGTCAGGGCGTACGCAAGAGACGAAACTCAGACTGGATGGAACCCATGACCTGCCGAAGGCGAGTTATGTATACTATCACATGAAGTAATAGGACGCGTAAACTCGCTGAGCGTTTCCAAGTCCACATAAAAAAATCACGGCCCGTAATTTTTTACGTTCTAACGTAAACATCTGAACGGAGTTATATTACAGTAATTTAAGCAGAAAATGAGAAAAAAATTTCTAAACTTAATGTTTAATTTGGCGGCTATATTGGAATTTTGATTTCGTACACATTAGAAGATGAAAACAATAACTCTAACGTATTTATATATAGGAAATTTTCATTATGACCTGATCGACGTATAGCTATCAGTTATTACATGGACCACATTTTATTTTGCAGTAACATTTTGTATAGACTAAACTGCAATGCCCTGTGTGCACACTTGCGCATTTCCTTTGGTTATTGCCCCGCGTATCTTTGTGAGAAGGCATTTATTTCTTACCCGACTGGACCAATAAGAATTGAGTTACTCCAACACTGCATGGGTGTGATTCGCGGGCAGACACCTAAGACGCGTGACAGTGTGACGGTGCTGGAACACCGTACATCCAGCGCAGTACATATCAGAGCAGAGAAATTGTACATCCTGACACAGGGATAGATCGACGAGGGAGCTGAGACTTACCTTGTTGGTGACCGTCCGACCTAAGTCGTCGTGGACGTTGCTACCACCAACACGGCTGCGAAGCTTGGCAGGCGAGCGAAGAATGTCGGCGTGGAGGCTTGAGGCTGCCCCCACCCCTGGCCTCGCCCATGCTATTCTCCTTCAAACGTGTATGGATGGTGTCTAGCAACAGTCTGACGCTAGCTTCGATCTTATCAAGATTTGAATGTTACTGGGCTCGAAACACACCGAAAACTTCTGGGATGTGCCTCAATACACTGGTCAACGTATTTCCCGAATATAAAAACTTTTTTTTTTTTCGTCTTGGGGGAGAGAATAGATAGGAACTTTACGATGAGAACGTTATAAATAATTTTGCTATATTAAAATATTTGGGCCAAGTATGTTTTGCTATGGGAGCCCATTATCATCTGTAACTTCACGTAATTTTCATAACAAACATTATAATTGTAACGCATTTTAAAGCAGGTTTGGTTATTTGTAATTTTATAATGATTGCATTTTTATAATGATTATATTTTTAATATGGCAGTTAATGAGAAAAAAGAAAAAAAAACAACATAATAAGCCCAGAGATAAAGGAAAAGAAAACTAACAGTTCGTTGAATAATTTCTCGCAATTTTGGGAGTTATTTATCTTGTATTCCAATTCATATCAGAGGATTGTTGAATTGTTGCAATTTATTGCGACTGCGTTATTTGATTGTACTCTGCTCTTTAAACTCTGCTGCTTGAAGAATTTTGGTAAGAATCATTTTGCTTAACGGTAATGGTGCACGACAATTGTGTATTTAGATAATTTTTGTCACAATTTGTTTTACAGGGGATTTTTTGAAATGTTTGGTTCGATAAAACGTAAACAACCATTTTGAACATCTTTTTAGACGTTTGTAAAAATTCCCTGCGTTCGTTATGCTCGGAGCTCTGATTGAAGATAAGAGAAAAAAATCCTTTAATTTCTTCCAACAGTGCTCCGAGAATAATGAAGGCAGTGAAAATCTAACACCGTAAATAGGCGTTAAAAATTATCACTTACGTCGTGTCGAGCCAAAAATTGCAATAAACTCTTTGGAAAACGACTTATGTAGAAAACTGGGTAAATATACTGCTTTCGTGCACCATTTGCCTTAAATGAGTGGAATTGAAGGAAGGAGAGTTGAATGTCACTGTCATGGAGTGTTGGGGTTTCCTGCGGTTGCTCCCGCTCTGTGACAACACTCAAAATTATCCGGTCACGAAAAGTGGCTCTTAATTAAATTAAATTGTTTTGGAGAACAAGTCGTGGAATATTTTCGCGGAAAAAACACACGCCACTAACGCATACGATAATTTAATTGTCACATGTGGTGGAACGATACGCAATCGACTGAAAGAAGAAACTAAGAGGGGCTTCCAAAAGTATTCAGTTAACCGCGAGGCTGCAGTTCCGTAGGCTTGAAACTGTTTCGTTTATTTACCTGCATATTCTGTCGTTCTTACCTCGAGGCACAGAGCTACACTCTAAATTCGAATCAGTGGGAAACCACTGATTCGCAGTGAAATTCAACTACTCTAATAAGTGAAAATGGCTCCACTTAGAATCAGTGGAAAAAAAAAAAAAAAAACTGATCGTTTCAGTGAAAAAATTTCACTGATTGAATTAGTGACGGCCGACTGCAGTGGCGTATTAAATATTGCTTTCATTGAATGTAGGCAAATAATTACGTGAACTAAACACATTTACGACAGATTATTATTTATATTGTGCAATTTTAGTAATTTAAAAAGGTAAAAAAAGTTTTTTAGGCGGCCAGGAATTAATTCGCGCACCCTTCGACTCTAGGCCGTTGCCTTGCCATCTGAGCTACCAGGCCAAGTTAAAATTTGGGGAGGAAAATATATGTCTTATAATTCCACTGCAAAATCGTATAGTTTGAAGTTGTATGCTCATACTTTTCGTGTTTGGTTTGATTGGTACCGTTAGGATTGTTAAAACGAATAGTATATATGAGTGCACTCTCTTCACCACATTAAATGCAGTTTAAACCTTCAAACAGAGCACTTGACGATTACATGGAATTGAAATGAAATACGTAAAGATGGAATGAAAGGCTGTATGGTCATATTACCTCATAAAATGGCGTTTTGAAAGACGAAATACATTTTAGAAAGTATTTTGTATTAGTTTGATTGGTTTATTCGTTGTTGCCTCACTTGGTACACGTTGTTTAAAGGCCATTTTTACACGCAGTTTCACTGATACATCAGTCAAAAATAATTGGAGACGAAGGAGCAAGTTGCTTATATGTTTCACTGGTCCATCAGTCAAAAAATAAACGACTGAGAAATCAGTGGGAAATGTCACTGAATCAATCAGAGAAGGAAATATGGCATTCTTTAACTGGTTCATCAGTTAAATTCACTTAAGTGACTGTTGTATCAGTCAGATATGTTTGACTGATCGAAACCGTAAAATTCTCACGATTGAGATTTAGAGTGTACACAACACTCAATAATACAGACGCATACGCCAGCGAAATGGCGCCACTGGTCAGTGACATGATAGAATGCCGTTCGCCAATTAGCGTCTGGTAACTTACGTGCCAGTTGACATCCCAGCCAACAGTGAACCTTTCACAACACGCAGTAGCCAATCAAGATACAATTCCCACTTCCAGAGACACGCGCAAACCGATCAGGGAACGGGTACGGCAATTATAATCCATTCACGGTTACTTCACACTTTTCTGAAGCCCTGCTAAAGTTCTACTTCCAGGATATTCCTCCGCCTCGTACAAACTAAGCTTAACTAAGTATAGAAAATTACACCAAAGGATCACGCACTGAATTCGTGCGCACTCAGTTGTAACAGTATTTTGCATAAGAACTATTTCTCACTAGCCGCTACCAACACACATGTTTTCTCACTGTTTTTATTAAAATTATTTATAAATGAAGCATTATAGTTTATACATAAAATATGAATAAGATTTCAATTTAACAGAAAAAAAAGTAACTCTTATGAACACAAGTATAAAACGCTTGTGATACATGGCAGATGTTGGAAATAACTAAACAAGTTATACACGGAAAAATTTTTTCAAAAGTTTGATTAAAAAAAGGCTGAAGAAACCGCGAATAGACCATATAAAGGAACCGCCATCTCCTTTCGCCTCTGTATACATTTCTACTCTGTTCTTACATAACCGGAGATACAGCGTACAGTGAGCATTGGCCCTATTTGTGAAAAGAAATCGGATAGAATTAGATACCAACACAATCTGGCTAGCCACTGTCGGTGTGCGGGGAATTCTCCAGGGCCAAGAGTGACAAAAAGAATACTACTATGTACGGCATGTTGCGAGTGCGGTGACGAGGAAAACACAATGCCGATCGTGACTGAGCTGACACAAGCGAAATTAAACAAGCAAATGTCCTAGTTCTTTCACCAGAATTCCACACGAAAGAATATATATATATACGGCTTTCATTGTATCGCAATCCCACCTCCCGTTTCCCAACAAGACATGCAGTCCCTGCAGCATGCGCGAATATTTTGTAACGCTGCCTCTGCATGTACTCCGGATTACATTTGAAAGATCGTGTTTCGTGTTGTGCAGCAGAACAAGAACAATATAAGTGGAACGTTTTCTTTGTGTAAGACATCGAAACTTCCATCTAAACTGATTTATAGATTACTTTTTCGCTAACATTGAGTCATTTCAAAATAAATAAATTTGCATAAAATATTCGCATTTAAATAACCTCGAAGCAGCATTTTAAAGTGTATTCAAATTTTTAAAGCGATTTCAGCGCGATAAAACAGTTTTTCTCTTGAAACCTTATATCAACGACTGATAATTAGGGGCACCTAATTTTCGCGAGAAGATTTCAGGACAGGTTGTGTTCCCACGCAATCTAGTTCAGAACCATTTTCGTGATTGGATTATTTGAATTGTTACACCTCTTATATACCTGCCCGCGAATCACGGACGGTCAGTGTAGGAGAAACTTATCTCTGATTGGCTCACTCATGTAACAGACTGTCCTCACACAAAGAGAAGCGGCCAATAGTCAAATGAATACTGCAAGTGTGCACATAGGATATTGAAGTCTACCCTCCGCGTAAATATTTTCGCGAAAAACAGGTGACCCTGCTGATAATTATTAGAAATTAAAACTCTCTGAAGATCAGAACTTTTCGGAAGAAAAAAAAAACTGTCAACGTTACCAGTAAAATTTAAATTTATCAATGTGGTTGCTCCAACGAAATATTTTTGTATTGAACCGCACTTGTATCTTTATGAAGGTCTCCCTCGCTCACAATCACTATACACCAACTACTTATATTTTAATGTATTTTGTCGCAACTTGTTAGAAATAAATATATAGAACTGTTTAAAAAAAACTCAATCGCATCACAAGTAAAGGCTGTTCACGATAAAGTGAGCACTTTAGAAATGAACCTTAGAATAAAATCACTGCCGCCTGCATGCATATATTTTAATGGGTGCACTGAGTGACGTTCGCCCAGTAAAGTTGGTAACAATGGATGGTAAGTAGTTCCATATCTTAACGTCGAGTAAAAAGTGTTGGGTAACCATTTCTGATAACATTAGATTATTTCTTTCGTTTTCAGTTTTTTTTTTTTTTTTTTTTTTTTTCCATTGTATCGAAGTGTAAAAATGAGCAGATTTGTACAGTATTTAATTTCTTAGTAATTTCACAGTCTCATTCGACCGGAGCATCAATAAAATGATGAGGTCCATGGCAATGTTAATTTTACACAAGACGGAAGATTAAATCATGCGTTTATAAGTATATCTTAAGCAGGGCTTTCGAAAGTGCTCATTTTAGCATGAACAGCCTATAAGTGAACTGTCTTTAATGAACACTGTTACTGTGCACATTGAGTGCATATACAGTAATACTTCTCGCCCAACATGTTTGAGTCGCACAGGGAGCCTCGGCTCCCACGCCAGGAGTGGCGTGTGGCGTACTGTTGCAAGGTGAGCTGGTGCTTGCTCACTACTGTACATTACCGGTGCACGCAGCAGGAGCCAGTAACCGCCGTGTAACCTAGGAAAACCGAATGCATTCCGACCAATTACAAGCGAGCAGCAAGGGACCCATTATAAGCTTCTTGTGGCATCAGCTGCCAAGCAACGTATTAGTGGTGGAAGTGTAAACTAACAAGTAACAGGGTACAGCGCAAAAATAACGCCAGCTTACCTTGCAACAGTTGACTACACGCTACTGCGACGTCAGTGATACCCTCGCAACAGCACGCGACGTGGCTTGGACTAAACAGTATATATACTCTGCGTGAGGGAACCGACAGCGAAGTGTCGAGATACGCTCAATCGGCGCACGCACCGCCAGCTAACACAACACTACCCGACACAAACCGCAAGGTTGGTACAGTTGTGCGCCTTTAGTGCTCTTCTTCATCGTCGCTGACCCCTTCACGTTCAGATTCACCTGTGGTCCGGCCGAGGTAGGTACTATCCTCACCTCGACTGTCTATGACAAGGCCAGTACCGGAGCTATGTCGCCGCTCACTGCGTCGACCTGTCATTGGACAGGCGAACCTCAAGGTATTCTCCAGCACGCAAAGTTTCAACAACTTCCAGAACGAACTCAACGTCAATGGATCGGTCACACGATGTGGGTCTACAATCGTCCTATTAGTTGTGATATGTGTATCTTTGGAAGCAGTTGTATTTACACTAATTCTTAAGAAACTATGGAGTATTTCAATGTAATAAATTTTTTTTAGGACAGATATGAAAGTCAATATTTTGTCGCCAGTTTATAAAATTGGTTATTTAAAATATCTGTTGTCGTCGAAAAGTGTCATAGTCAGCAAGTATCGCTGTGCTAGCCTCTGCTTACGATAAATATTCGTCTGTAAAACAGTATTTTAAACGTAACAGATTGCTGTATTAAAGCCCTATAGCGACCGCTTAAAATTATGAGAAAACCGAACACACGTGAAGCTTGATCATGCTATTTATCATTTCCGTCGCGATGCTTCCTTACGGACGGAAATTACTTTGAGACGTTAAAAATATTTTACTACGGAGGTCCATTAAGTTTTCTTAGCACTTGTGGGTTTTATAGTAGAGTGTTTGTTACCTTAGCATGGAGTTTATTCAGGGTCAAGTTCAGGCGTCGGGACCCAAAAGGCTTGAGCGCTCAGTAGTGGTCGGACCTGGATGCCGTCTAGTGGTCCACGAGCCATCGAGGCGTATTCCTCATTCCCCGGTAGCAAAGGTGTCAGGTGTCACGAAGCGGCGTCTGACGTAACTATCATTTGCTGAAAGTCAGCAGGTGGCGGATGTCGAAGCACCACTCGAGGAAACTGAGAGTCGCCTTTCTACAGAGATGTTCATATGACACTTCATCCGGCCTTCCCGGGGTCACGTGTATATTATAACGTTGGGATACTAGGGCATGACACTGCACCGACATATCACGAATGCTGATACCTTCACTGTAGAAACGCTTTGTTTGCTGCGACACATTATTTGTAGCCGCAAAGACAAATTTGCTATAGGCTGTTCTCCGTAAAGTGAGCACTTTTGAGACACTAGTTACTTTTTTTACTTTCAGCCATTTTTTATCCTTTAACCACCTTTTAAAATAAATATTGCCACGTAAGTAATAAACACAGCGTGTAAATTCCACTGCAGTCGGAAGTTAATAACTAAGGCTAAAATAAAATACATTTATTGATTATTATTCCAAATGAGAGGGCTTTCAAAACAGCTCCCTTTACCGCGAATAGCTCATAGAATATGAATCACTGCAAAGTAGCCTTTCTACTAAAACCATTTTTGTTTATCTATATAGTAACTAGGTGACCCTGCCCGTGTCCTTTTTTTTTTGTATTGTCACGGGACTAGAACAGTTACCATGTTAAAAAATTTGATTATCATATAAAGACTTAAAAAAAAAAAAAAAGACTGCATAGATATATGTAGGTTATAATGAAATGATGCGAAATTAACTCAACATTGAAGCAACTGCGGTCGCATTTAATATTAATCTATTCACTTTGCCACTGTGGCCCCACTTAACATAGTTATATACACTGAGCCACTAACCCCTCACTTGGAATAGCTCTATCCACTGAGCCACCAAGCCTCCACTTGGAATCGCTCTAACCATTTGGCCACTGCGGTCCCATTTGATATATATCTAACCACTGGGCCACTGCGGCCCCACTTGATATAGTTCTATCCACTAAGCCACTGCGACCCCACTTGGGATCGCTGTATCCACTGAGTTACTAAGGCCCCACTTGGAACCACTCTAACCACTTGGCAAATGAGGCCCCACTTGGAATCGCTCTATCCACTACTGAGCCACTGTGGCCCCACTTAATTAACTCATCATTGAAGCGAGACATTTAAAGTAAACAACAATGATATTACTTTACCTTCATATATCTGTATGCAATATTCTCTATGCATTAATACAAAACTTTTCATAGAAAAAAGTAATTAAAAATGAGTTTTTAGGGTAAAAGGTAATTATTGCGTAATCTGATCTTGCTGAAATCCGAACTTGACCTGTATTTTACTCTGAGGATTCGTTCTGCAAAATTTGAAGAACTTCTGTTGAGTTTCAAGGGACTTAGAGGTATTAAATACGGACAGACAGACAGACAGAAATCTCTACTTATTATCTAGGATGACTATGATAACCTTGCATTGTCGTTACGATGGTTAAGGAGACTTTTTGTCATAATGTAAGTTGTAGTGTAAAGAAATATGTGCTTTGAAAATAACCGTAATTTGTAAATAAGAGAGAAGTAACAAATTCTTCAAAATTGCATTCACTTAAAAAAAACAACTACGGGGGCGCTGGAATCGAACCCGCACACATTGCGTTATTAGCCTAACGCCCTGCGCCACATAACCACACAGTCCTATTGCATTCAAATTGAAGCCCTGCTTCAAGTCTGACACGCGTGTCAATCTGCATGTGAGTACTTTCCTGTCAAAAAACTGTTCTGCCTGAACGATTTATTTTTCGTCCCGCCAGCTGGTGAAATCTGTGATGCCTACAATTTTCTAGAGTACGATTAAATGCTGCTTTTATAGGGTTGGTGTGTTTACAGATCTACATGGCGTTAATGAACTTGGTTAGCAAGTCTGCTTGATTATTTGCCACGTCTGTATTTGGTAGCCCAGATTAATAAACAGTTATTTTGTTTGAAGCGGGGTTACTATTTGAAGAGGCAATATTTTTACTGCAGAAAGGGTACTTTGTTTTTCTTCTCCCCCCTCCACCCTTCCGGGGTGGCGCACGTCTGAATGCTTCCAAGCGCTGAGCTATACTTAGGTGATGTGCGCGGCGCTCCTGGAGCAGCCGAGCGCTGTCTGGTAGCTACTACTGGCAACGAGTTCAGCCTCGCACACTCTGGCACCTTCCATACTCCTCTCCGCTATTCCCGCCACCTCCTTAACCTTCCCGAGCCGCGCTTTCGCGGGTAAATGTTCGTCTCCAGTCCGAGCAAGTGTGCAGTGTTCCTCTTCGAGTTGTGTGGGCTGGCAGACAGTAGATCATGTCTATACCACTTCGTACTTCGGGGCTTCAGCATACTAGACGCGTTTTCGTGTAATATGAGTACTACTCAAGCGAAGTATTGCAATGAACGTAGTTGTTGTTATGCTGGGGGTAGAGTTTCCCTTTTAGTAGTGTTTTTTTTGGCGATTTTTTAGTATATGGATTTTTGTAAGGAAGTGTTTCTTCACTGTTTTGATTGTGTGAGTTTTCAATATGGTATTTTATGGGAATGTTTGTAAGCGGTGGATTCTTCCTTTTTTTTTTTTTTTTTTTTTTGTTTGGCGTGCTGTAGGAATGGTCTCTTGGACTACGATTTGCCAAAAGAATTTTACTGCCAAGGAGTTTAGTGGATATTTTATGGCGTGCCTTTAGGCTCATAGTTAAGTGTAATGAGGGTTTTTGCTCCTTCCCAATGGTATTCTTGAAATTAGTATTCCATGTTGTACTTTTTACTGAATTATCAGGCGTACTTTTTACTGAATTATCAGGCGTACTTTTACTTTTAAAGTTGTAATGGTGCTTGTTTTACTCAGGGAGTCATTTTACCTATTTTAATGGGATTTCACAAGTATTTATTTAGGTTGGGTGATTTCTCAGGATATATTAACATTGTTGTTTTTCTGTTTGTTCCAGCGCATGTGTGTTCTCTCATTCCCCTAGTTCACCGATTAGTAGCAAGTAACAGAAATTTACAGATGCAATTTATATTTTTCAAATCAAGTTGCAAAGTTGTTGTTCTTGGTGATAATGTATAGATGGGCTTCATTACATTTGTATTGATTTTGGAATTTTTGTCGCCATGCTTTTTTTAAATTTTTTTAATGGTGTGCGTCCTTCTCCTTGCCTTTCCTTAGCCCTGCTACGCCCTAAAGGGGCGTAACAAGATTATTTTTAGTATGTAGGTTATGTCAGGTATTAACATGGGCCAGAATATAATGTCACCTGTAGGGAATGTTAGTGATCTTGAGAATCACTCTACTTTAGAATGACATTAAATTAAACGTCTGCAGGAAGACTGTACATTCGTTCAACTGCCGTTTCGTAATTGCAGAATATACTTATTGGTTTGTGAATGTATACGTCGGGACAAAAATTACGTACTGAAAACTGCAATGTACGACAGAAAACCACTAAACAGTTACCTTTGGTGCGAATAAATATTTCTTTACTGTGAACAGAAGCTGTTCAAAGATTGTTTATTTGTTGGCTATAAAGGAAGCTAATATCGACTTAAAACAAAAATGTATATATAAAATATTTATTAACAGGAAATCTATGTTTTTGTTACTTTCCCTTTGAATTAAAGCTACATTGTGTTGCTGTGAACAAAATAGCTTCAAAGAAATGGTTTTATTTGCCGTGCAGGAAACTATATATGGATTATTTTAGTGTTCCTCCCAACTTTAGTGAATCCGGGACTACTCCTCCCTCAGTAGAAGCAGCAAGAGAGTGATGGAGTAGAGGAGTAACACACATTAAAATACATTAGCACTTAACTTGTAAGAAAAAAGAGTCAGTTGCAGAGATTCTGCGACAAATGAACTAAGATCATTTCGTGAGAGGCTAAACACAGTGTACATTTTGCAATGGGAAAACGTTTTAGACAATCTCTGGAGAACAAGAATTAATACCAATGGACAGTTCAAATAATAAGCAATTCATTCAAGAGTTAAGAATTGTTTCTTGTCCTCACGGCAGCGACCAAATAACAAATAAGGGTAATTTGTTGGTAACAGGACCGTGACGTGTGTAGTCACTAGGTCACTGACACAGCAAATATTTCCAGGCCAGAGAATGAGTTCTTTTCACGTCACAATTTTATCTTAATCGCTAGCTAAACATGGCAACTAGATTTTCATTTTATGTCTGGTACAATGAGGGTAGAATTCAAAATTATTAGCCGTACGTGGTACAAAAACATCGGAACTATTTTCCGCAAACGAAAGGAATTCGTAGAGGGAATAAAGTATGTTCTTTTCATGTCCTAAGAAAACGTGACGTTCTTCGTTTTCAAACAAACAAGCACGACGCTAGAAGTACCTGTTTACCACGGACATATTCCACGCCTAGTTGTGCTTCAGAACACTTTAGTTCAGAGCCACTTTCTCGATCGAATGATTTTAGTTGTCACGTATATTAGGTGTCTGCCCGTGAATCACAGACGTTCACTGTCGTAATAACTAACTTCTGGTAAGCCCTGTCAACGTAAGAAAATGCCTTCTCACTAAACCACGCAGCCAGTAACCAAGAGCAAGTTGGAAGTGTGCACGTAGAATACTGAAGTCTAGTCTGTACGTAAATCTTTCCGGGGGAAAAAATATGTGGTCCTAATCACTGCAAATAGGTGCCAAACTTTAGCGAGTGATATTTACGAGAAAGAATAATGAGCTTTAGTGAGGAGACAGGGAGCAGTTTGGTTTTGAAGGGAAGGGGGCGAGGAGGAGTGAGGAGAGAGAAACAAGGCGTGCGGGTATATAAGAGGCGTAAAAATGGCCACGCACACTCGAAGGTGTTATACGAGGAAAGCTATCGTCTTCCAGACTCAGCGAACAAGTGTGCTGTAAATAAGGGAAATTCATGGTTCGCGCTGCGCTCGACGTTAAATGGCTGGTATGTCATAACAAGTGTCCTCGTATAGGCGAAACGTAACATGTGGCTGCTGCCAGAACTTACGTAAATTATGTAAATGTGTTTCCTCCATATCAACCGGACCCACATGCATCGCTCGAGGCAATAAATAGCACATCCCCCCTCCCCATTAAAAAAAAACAACGGCTCGTCTACGTGACACGTGACCTGCGTTGCAAACTGTTTATAAGTCAAGTCTGTAAACTAAACTTATTGGTAATCTGTTCCCTAACAAAAAAAAAAAAAAAGCAGGTCCTTCAGATGACGTAAAAAATAGTTTGTTACTTTCAAATTTGGTTTTGATGTCAGGTAACATGGTAAAAACCACTTCATTTACAAACCGCTGTTATCAGAAAACATAGCAAAAGTATACGAAATAAAATTAGTTTGGCTACTGCATCAACATTTACACAGGCTTCCCTTCAATAAAATGACAGCGTGACCGTATCGAAGTTTCATAGTTGAACGCAGCATGACTTATAGCCTGCAGCCAGTGCCTCGTTTTCTGGATGAATGCTAATGGAACGTTTGATATCGAAGGCATGGTCGCCCATGGCATTTGGCCTTAGAAAACGTAAAATTTTTCTGTTGATTTACTATAGAGGATTTTTCTGATCAACTAAGGAATTCAATAACAAAAATTAACTAAGGTAGGTAAAGACTGCTCACAATAAAGTGAACCCTTTTGAAATCAACCTTTGAGAAAAGTTACTGCTCCTACCTGCATAATATTTTAACGGACGCACTGAGTGACATGCGCCTAGTAAATTTGGTAACGATAGAGAGAAAGTCATTCAATATATTAATTTTGAATAAAAAATGATAGGTAACCATTTGTGACTACTCAAATTATTTCTTTCGCTTTCTAATAATTTCACAGTTTCACTTGACCGACGCATGAATAAAGCGATGAGACCCATGAGAATGTTAATTTTACATAAGGTGGAAGACTACACAACGTGCATATAAGTAGATCTTAAACAGGGCTTTCAAAAGTGCTCATTTTACCGTGATTAGCCTATTGGTAGGACCTAACGTCTTGTCGACAGCGAGGCCACTACAGACGGGGCAAGCTGCTCAGAGAAGCAGGAATGGGGAAAGGAATCTGCCAAGGCCTGTGGTAATGAGCCATCACAGCATCCGTCTGGAGCGATCTCGGAAGACTGTGGAAAACTGAAATTGGGATGGCCAAACCGGGATTCGAACCCATGCCCTCCCGAATGTGAGTCAAATGACGTCAAAACGGGCTTTGCCCTGACAATCAAAGGTTTCAAAAAGGACCGTCAGAATAACTGACTATGCCTGGGAAGTTCTATAATCTCGAGGATATTTTTTTCTGCTTGCACGGACTAAGTTGTACAAATCCCATTGATTAGTACTGGCACAGTAAAAAAAAGTTAATGTTTATTAGACAACGCACATAAAATAATAATGTTTCGACGATTACATTAACATTTCCTCTGTTTGCTAATTTTCTGCCAACTAACATACAGTTTTACGTTGTCTTCTAAAGTGTAACTGCAAGAAAGAAGAGAGCGATATCAGCAAGTACGAACTTGTGTTGTAATGTTCAGGTAAAGGACTAAAAAATTTCCTGAACTAATTAATTTTCCGTACAAGCCCCGCACTTTATGAATTGCTGTTTATGGACTCCTCACTTAAATCATCACATGTGATATTTTAAAATACTATAAATTGAAAAATACTATAAATCCCTTCGTTAAAGTTTTGTAGTACATATATTTAGCAGTAAAATGGCAAATATCTGTATCGCCCACAATAAGACATTGAACCACGTAATAAAGAGGTAGAGCATAAATCACATTGTGGTAGGCATACGCTGTCACTGACTCGCTGAGAGATGATTAAGAAGCTGGCCCTGTATACCTCTAGCTCTTATAATGCGAGCTTACTGGTTCGGCCAGCGTCTGACACACTTAACGTTGTATTGTATGTCTTTAGGGATAAAGCCAATTTCCTGGCGCGTGCTGCTGGACTTCAGGATGCTGGCAGCATATTGGTTCCTGCATACTAAGTTATTTTTAGTCCCCAGCCTTTCCAAGTTGACCTGCACGCTAACCTAGTTGGCTACGCTTCAGTATCGGGAGTTACGGTGTAACTACAGCCGGGGAAGCACAACTAGCTGCGGAACCTGCTATCACTGATAAACGCATGACATCGCTTAAAAACTGATTATATTTGGGTAGTGAGGATTTGTAACGTTTTGTGATCCATGGTGTGTATATAACACGCCAGTCAGTGATGTCCGTCAATATCTCAGGTTGAGGAACAAGAGCGGCAATGATGTACCTATACCTGAAGCAGCCCGTAGCTTTTAATGCGCAACATCGGAATACTTTCTTCTTCTTACATAGTGTCTACTTTTTGAGCACAGTATAAAGGCGGAAGAAGAAGAAACTACCTACCACGGATGCTGCACCCAAATTACATTTGTCACCATCATGATTATACAGAAAGCTGAGTTATGTTAGTGAATACCTAAGCATTATGACTATAGTGTTGGATGCAGGAATAAGAGGTGGTTGGTTGAAGAGTCTACAGGACTTCCAAGGTAAGGCGCAGTTGCTACCATCTTAGTTGGCAGGTGGTGGTTGTTGAGGGGAGAATAAAATTCCAATTACTCGAGCAACGGCACAAACAATAAGTATACGTATAAATTAAAACAGTCCAAGTTCAACAGTCATTGTAATTAGAAATAATTCTATAATGGCGCAGGAGTAATAAGTAGAGACCCGGAAATTTCATGAGTTCATTTCAGAAACCGAGATTCAGACATGTTTATAAATGACTTACGTTTTCGATTGGATCGGAGTTTGCAAGACACGCCCTGGACGAGTTACAGCCTAGGATCGAATCCCGTGCTACCTTGTCTGAGGTGAAACTGGAGCATTAGCTAATGAACTAAGCGAGACTCTAGAACACAAAGGATTGAGGAGTCTAACTTGTGCCAAATGAATGCGCTGAATTTCCAGGTCTCTAGTAGTAAGTTATTTAGCTCGTTTGCCATCCGCCCACTAAGCTGGCAGGCACTGTAATATAGCGGTAGTTAGTCACTGGCCTCCGCAGTGTAATGACGATAAGAATCAGAGGACACGCAGTCCTGAACTCTAATCGAACTCGAAATCTCAGTTCCGTAAGTCATACGTTCTGACCACTAGACCAATGTACCGACCCCTACAATTTTGTCTCGTTATTTAGTGTGTACACAAGATGTCCTACGCCACCTCTTCGCCGGTCGGTTGGGTTAATTATTTGGGCCAAACCAGACAGGAGAATGTGCCTTGTTAGAAGACAATGGGGAAAAAGACCTTCGTTACAGCACAAGGCAGGTATTTAATAATATAGAGGTGAAAATACAGCTTATTTCGCAACCTCCGGGCTCACCCGCAAGCAAAATTTCGGAACTCCTTTCACTAATCAGCGTCTGTTAGCCTACTTGCCAATCAACATGCAGTCTTCCGCAGCACGCAGAAGCCAAACATAAGGGCCGCCCGAGAGCTTCGCGCAGCTTGTCAGCGAGTGGGTAAGCCCATATAAAAGGAATTATTCAAGGCACCGCTACGCCATTTCGTCTGTGTATTTATCTACTGTCTGGTAGAACGCGCTGATGGAAACCTAAGAGCAAAGAGACCTTAGAGAAAATGAATGGCTGCAAGCAGGGCGACTACAAGGCGAGATTGAGTCGCGTTGGCTTTGCGGTTAGCCTGCTCGCCTCCTACCTAGACGAACCTAGTTCAATCGCCGGCCGGGTCACTCCCGGATTTCCGCATGACGGAATAGTGCCGGACGATGCCACTGGTAAACGGTTTTTCTCGGGTATCTCCCATTTCACCCGCCCTTTCGTTCCAGCGCCATTCCATACTCACCTCAATCACCCTCATCGGTTCTCAAGACTTCGCCAGATCTCTTCACTCGCTACAAGGCGAGGTATACTGCAAGGTCGCCATGCACTACCGCGGCGCGGCGGTGTGCAGTGTAGAGTGCGTGGAAAAGCGCTGACGAGTCGGAGGCAGTGGCGGACATGCACGAGGGGCTAGACGTGACGCCAGGCGCCGTGTGGGACCGCGGCATGGGCGCCAGGGCTCACGGGCTGCTGACACGCGCGCGCGTGACGTCACGGCGTGGCGCCTCGCAGGCGCCACAGCAGCCGACCCGCGGACACACAGCTCTGTCTCGGCTAAGAAGGATGTTGTTTGACAGTCGGGAGGCAGGCAAAACACGGTATTATTTTAATACGACAGACTCGTCAGGGTATTTCTTTTATCGCCGACCTCCCGATGCGCCACTAATTTGGGGTGCGGGAGGCTGTGGGTTCGAATCCCGGGTAAGGCATGGGTGTTAATTTAAGTTAGGTTATAAGTTAGTCTGTAAGTCGTCCCCTGCCAAGCTTTCAAGCATAAAACCGGAGGATGTTAAAAAGCCCTTTACAATATAATACAATCTTTATTTTATCAAGTTGACAAAACAAACACAAACGGTATGACTTTCATGTTTCAGAACAGCTCAGGTGGAAGGATACGTCGTCAAAACAACGTTGGAGCCACGTCAGAACTGACAAAAAGTGGCCTTCATGACTAAGACAGAGTACGTATACCCAAGCACTCGGATATGTATACGTTATTAACGGTAAAGTGAGCACTTAAGGAGGTCCTTCATTTGAAAAATAGTCAATAAATATGTTTTATTATAGCCTAAGATATTAACTTCCTTGTGCAGTGGAATATACACACTGTGTTTTTTACTTACATGGCAATGATTATTTAAAAATTGGGTTAAAGGATAAAATAAAGCTGAAAAGAAAACGTAACTAGGGCCTACCTCAAAAGTGCTCACTTGACCGTGGACAGCCTATATGCTGGAGGTCGCAGAGGGAAAATGGGGCAGAGTACGCAAGCGATGTGCGCAGTAGTCAATCTCCGTGTTACAACATTGCACTGCTTTCCCACTCATAACACTGTAAAAACAACGTGGATAAGATTTGAGGCCAAACACTGGAAACATTAGCCAATACTTGTTGTGTGTTTTATTCATAACTTGTGTCACGCTTTTGCACTTTAGCAAAAAATAGAGCCTACTAACAAAATTACTTATGGTACATATAAGGAAGTGTAACGAATTAACAATTAATCAACTAACGAATTAACAGTAAAAGCACCCGACAAACATAAGAAAACCACAATAGCCTTATATCGCAATAAATGTGGATTTATCGACGAATATTACTGATATGATTTTATTTTAGCATTTATTAAAAACATTTCCTTTTACAAGAAGCACATAGGACCATATTTTTCGAGTATTAATCTCTCATGTGCATTCGGAACTAATGTGCAAAATTATAAGTAAAAGTTGCAGTGATGTGCGATCATTCGTTTGGCAGGTAGCAAGACTTTGAAATTGTTGTAAACTATGCATGGACGAAGCCGCGAAGTGTGCTATTAAACCGAATATTACTAACCTAGTGTTCAATGAGCTTTGTATGTCGTCACACCGAGCACCGATTACTACACTGATTGGCAAGCGGTGCCTAGATCTGCGTCGAGAAGAGGGTCGTGAGCTCATTAATTGTAGTCTAAACGTCGTTCTCTTCCATGTTCCTATTGTACGTTGGTGGTTATCCTCCGTCACAGCAAAAAAGTAACTGACTTGCAAGTGAATACGTGACACATATAAGCCCTTACATTGCCCCTCCATAAATTTAGTAAAGGGCGCCAGAATGAGAGGTAATTTGACACCCTAACGGATGTTTTGAAAAAAAAAACCTAGGCGAAACATGTCAACCTGTTTAAATAACTTGTATGCCACAACTATATAACACTGAGATTAAAAAGAAAGTATTATATTTTTTAATAAATGGAACTCTAACCTAATATATTCTAATTCTTGTAATATTTATTTCATATGCAATACGAATTAAAAACAGCGAAGACAGTGATGTGTTGCCAACGGCTAGTAAGAAATAGTTCTGAGTTAAAAATTTGTTTTAAATAATTTTATTTCGTATGATATTTGTAAATTAAACATTGCCTATTGAAATATTTAAGTTTTTATGCAGCTATTATGGAAACATAATACACTATCAACCAAAAAGTAATTGGGCACCCGTGAAGATAGGTATTTCAGTACGTCAGTTGACTTGTGTTTCACGGCCTTCGGCGTAGGACCGCTGGTGTTTGTCCGTGGTAGCATGAACACAGAGGCTTATTGTAACATCCTGGATAATAAAATGCTCCCAATATTGTGGCGTTTTTACGAAATGGACCCATGTTACTTACAGGATGACAGTCCAGGTGCCATGTTTCAAGGGCTACTGTAGAGTGGTACGCCGACAACAATGTTCACCGATTGGATTGGCCCGCCCAGAGCCCCGACCTCAACCCTATAGAACATCTTTGGGACGAATTGAATAGCCGGGTGAGGGCTCGTCAGGCGCGGCCAAAATACATTGCTCAACTCATGGAATGGTTGCAAAAGGAATGGCGACGAATCCCCGTGGATGTCCTGCAAACACTCGTAGAGAGCATGCCAGACAGGGTGGCTGCTGTTATAGTCGCAAGAGGTGGCCCTACGAGATTCTAACGGGGTGTCAACCACCGAGCAAACATTGTGGACAGGTACCCAATTACTTTTTGGTAGATAGTGTGTGTCATTGTTACAGTTAAAAATATCAGCGGAAATTTCGGTGTGTAGGCCCTAGTGGCATGGTGGTTTTTTTTTTCGTCTGAGAAGAAACTTTAATGGCGGAGCCAACTTGTCTCCCTCTTTCTCGCTCTCGGGAAGTTTCGCAGCGTTAGCAGTAGCAGGAAAATTGTACATCTTTACAATTTTAGCATATTTCATACATATTCCAGCAAAAATTGTGATTTTTTAAATTTGGAATTTAAAACTGAAATGTGATTTTAATTTTTGAACACGTATATTATATTTAGATGAGCTGGTGGGACGGTTACAAATCCGAAGTTGACAGAAGTGGCGACTGATGACGACATGGCGTGTTGCTTGTGGCTACGGCTTGTGGCTGAACGAAGTGCTAATTTTTCTTGTTGCAAAAAAATACTTAAAATTACCACATCAAGTTTGTACACATTGTGTTTTTAAACCTATCTAGGCAAGTTACGATGTTGTGATAAATCTGTTTTTCCACGGCAGAAATAAATATACTGTAACGTGAGCCGTGACCGCTGCATGTGAGAGTATTGCAGCCTTTACGTTACTCTGAACCTGTGTGTGTGATTGCAAATATTAGGCGTGCGAAATTTATACGTTTTAACTGCCAACTGTGTTTATGATAAAGTTAAATTTTGAAAGCCACGTCTGATTATTTATGAACTGTTTTATAACGAAATTAATTTTTGAAAGTCTGGCCTGTTTATTGATGACAACTTCGTAACTTTGTCCTAGGCATGTGTTTGAAACACAATTGTGTAACCTGCTTACGTTTACATAATTTGAATGTTTGCCACAATCCCAACACAATACTAAGCCCAGCCAGAAAATTTTAAATTAACAATTAAATAAACCTAGTAAATCTAAGTATCTATACAAATAAATACTAGCGGAATTAAAGTTACGGTAGGCATATTTGCGTGCATGTACACTATTATCATTTCAGTTTTACACTGCTACGTACAAAAAATAAGCGACGCGAGTTGCGTGCTTGAATTTACTGTGTATTTTCGTTGGACTAGTTGTTCGTTCGTTGTAATATTTATTCCAACCGAGGCCATCCTATAACTAAATACATCAACATATCAATAACAATAAGTTAAATACTACAGTTCTTTCCACCGCAGTTGTAACAGGGCTAAACACATTCGCGGTAAAATATTTACCTGTATTGCGTGTAATGTGCTATGTCCTGTATAATAAATATGTTAACAACCTAAAATAATAACCGTAAGAACCATAATCAATACAGATAATGTTAAAAAGTCATAAAGCTGACCTAAATATGTTTATACGCCTAAATTACGAACATTCAAACGAAATGGTTTTGAAATATGACAGAATTGTTTAAACATTTTAATGTTTAATACTGCACTTTTCTTACGTAAATGATGATAATGGCGTTGTTAAATAAAGGGCAATAAAATATAAATTGAGCCAATATTTAAAAAAATGTTGGTGGTCAGCATTTTACTTCAGCCGTTCATAACGAGGGAATGAAAAAAAACCGCGTATAATCGTCTGCGCCCTGCCTCGGCGCATGACGTCACCCCACAGGAACTCGGAACGGAAATGCCGCGACTCTCCTGCTGGTGGGCGCTCCAAGAGCAGCGAGAAAAAGAGTAAGGTGAAGAGAACTGACGAAGTTACGCCTCTTCTGGGAAGCACGTGCTACACAGACGTGCGGCTGTTTTCCGGCCAACAACACACACACGGGCGCACGCGGCTTGGAGAGGCGCCTTGGCACTGGCAACCTCGCGAGGACAACGCCTGGATAAAGTGAGCACTTTTGAAATCAACCTTAGAAAGAAGTCATTGCCTCTTCCTGCAGATATTATAACGGGCCCACTTGGTGACATACGCCCAGTAAAGTTGATAACGATGGATGGAAACTAGTTCCATATCTTAACGTCAAATTAAAAGCTTTAGGTAACCATTTGTAACAACTTAAATTATTTCTTTCGCTTTGTAGTATTTTTAAATTTATGACTGTGTAAAAAAGAGCAGATTATTGAAATATTTACTTTCTTTAATACATTCAAAGTTTCACTTGATCGACGTATGAATAACGTGATGAGGCCCATGGCAGTGTTAATTTTACATAAGGCGGAATGATACATAACGTGCATACAAGTAGATAGTATGTAGGGCTTTCAAAATTGCTCATTTTATCGTGAAGAGACTTTATGTACGCTCATAATATCGAACAGTCCGATTGAAAAGCTGGAACAGCCAATCAGAAGCCGTCGTCGTTTCCCGCACGAGCCACGCTGTAATGAACTCACGTCGAAACTTTTTCTTGCGGAAAGAGCAGACTTCGCCGGTATTTCCCAGAGGAACACTATGTTTAGCATATTTTATACCATTAATTTCATGCATTATCAACCTACACTGGTGTTAACATCCTACGATGGTTAACTACACTCATTTTTAATTAAATATGTAAATACTAGTGTTTACTTTCATGAGAAAAATATCGAAGAAACGTGGTTAGGAAATAAACCTCTAAGTAGCAATAACTATTTTTTTTTATTTCGAAACTAAATTATAAACACTTAAGAATAATTCAGTAAAATTCCTAATAGGTACAATGAAATCCCTAAAATATAAATACTGTCCTCTCTGTCCGTGTGCCATGATCAGCGTGCATGTGAATCAAGCTTATCCTTAACCAAAACATTAATTTTTAGTTTCAGGTATTGCAAAGGAGAAATATTTTTGTGTGAATAGTACTTACCAATTTCTTTTACAATATCTGGCACGTGGTAACCCGTAAAAAAAAGAAGCAAGCAGCAACCAATGGGAAGACGCAGTCTGAATTGGTGCCTTGAGGACCTGCACAGCGCCGACCATGGTTTACTAACTGTGCAACATTGCAGACGTCAACGCGTATACTCGACGTTATGTGCGAAATGGTTAAAGGAAGGTCCATGCTCGATGTGCACATGCTTAAACATCTTCTTCACATGCCGACATTTACATTAGCACGGCTGGTTGGCCGGCCCTTGGACGGGTCGTCGTGCGGTACGACAGCAGCGGAGGCCATCCTAGCTAGACGGCGGGGCAAGATGTGGCGAGGGGGGGAGGAGGAGTGTCTAAATTTTTTAAACTATAATAAGTTTTAACTTTACAATGAAAACCTCAAAACATATTGGTTTTTTCTGTAAACCGGTTATATAAATTAATTTTTAGAATACCTAGCCTAAATATGTTTTTGCATTTGCAGGAATTCTACTAGAAGGAAGGGTATTTCGGGGGGAGGGAGGCACGTGTTGTCTGAGCTATTAGGCTGCTCGCCTCCCACCAAGGCGAATCGGGTTCAATCCCCGGCCGGATCACTACTGGATTTTCGCAAGGGGGAATCGTGCTGAACGATGCCGCTTTTAGGTGGATTTTCTCAGAGATCCCCGCTTCTCCCGCCCTTTCATTCCGGCGTTCTCCATTCCCACCTTATTTCACCCTCATCGGCTCTCAAGATCTCGTTGTTAAGAGCCGACCAAACCTTTCAACTCCACTACAAGACAGGATTGGAGGAGAGAGGCGTCAGGCCTGGACAAGAAAAGAAATATGTGCGATATAGAACGTGCAGAACCAGACATTTTAGAGAGCTGCGTCATTAACATTGAAAACTAATCAAAATGTAATTATGTGCACGTCTACGCCTGTTACTTATTAAGTTTATTAAATTAATATTGTCACTAAACTGTTACGTCTGTGAGAACTGCTTCCAGTCTTAAAATATTTTTACAACTACTAGTAATAAAATGTCTACTGATTTTTGAGCCAGTTGATAGTTTTCTATTTGAGTAATTTCCAGTCTTTTGTAGTATATTCGTGGACTCTTCACACCTTTTCAATCAAACTTGTGAAAATCGCCCTATGTATGGCGTGCCAGGTTGTTTCCTAAATGCGTTATGTATCGCAAGCGTTTTATACACGTGTTATACTGTATTCACGGTTACTTCGGCTTTTTCTGAAGCCTTGCTAAAGTTCTACTTCCAGGATATTCCTCCACCATGTGCAAACTAAGCTTAAATAAGTCTAGAAAATTACACCAGAGGACAAAGCATTGCATTCGTACGCACTAGGTTTAACAGTATTTTGTATAAGAAATATTTCTCACTAGGCGCTACCAACATACCTATTTCCTCCCTGTTTTCATTCAAATTATTTGTAAATGAAGCATTATAGTTGAGAGATAAAATATGAATAAATTTATATTTAACAGGAAAACAGTTACTTTTTTGAACACAAGTAAAAGACTCTTGTGATACATGGTATATGTTGAAAATAACTAAACCCGTCATACATGGGGGCGAAAGTTTGTTTCAAAAAGGCCGAAGATACCGTGAATGGACTATAACATTAAAGTACTTTATTTCTGGTTATATTATATAATATTTATGTTATATTATAACATTTCATTTATAATTAATATGAATAAAACATGGAGTAATTAGGTGTGTTGGTAGTGCCTAATAAGAAATAGTTCTTATGCAAAATATTGTTACACAGAGTGCGCAAGAATGCGGTGAGGTGTCCCTCTGGTGTAATTTTCTAGACTGGATTAAGCTTTTTTTGCACGAGGAAGAGGAATATCAAGCGTTCATCAAAGCAACGAACGAAACTGCGAGTTCGCGCAGATAAAATCTGATACTGCCGTATCATCCAATGTTAAATATCGTCACAGCCTGTAGAGGAGAGCCTGTAAAGGAGCTGTCATACGTATGAGACAAGAAGGGAATTTAAAACACGATGCTGCTACTTGTTACACAACTGCATTAAAGGCTGTTCACGATAAAGTGAGCACTTCTGAAATTAACTTACAAAAAAGTCACAACTCCTGCCTGAATATATTTTAACGGGCGCACTGAGTGACATGTGCCCAGTAAAGTTGGCACTGATGGATGGCAAGTAGTTCCGTGTCTTAACGTTGAATAGAAAGTGTTAGGTAACCATCTGTCATAACTTAAATTATTTCTTCCTCTTTCTGATTTTTTAATCCATCGAAGTGTAAAAATGATTAGAGTTGGAAAATATTTACTTTTATAATAATTCCACAGTCTCACCTGACCGACGCATTAATTAAGGGACGAGGCCCATGGCAATGTCAATTTTGCATAAGGTGGCAGAACACACAACGTGCATACAAGTAGATCTTAAGCAGGGCTTTCAAAAGTGATCACTTTACCGTGAACAGCCTATACAAGTAAAGACAAATTTTTGATGCCAGTCACTGAAATGAGACATGTTGTAAAATGAAGATAACTTTATAAAAATACTACTGAATGGCAGAGTCGGTAGAATACATCGGGAATGTGTCCAGGGCAGTGGAATTCACAGGTTATAGGGAGAAATTACAGTTAGTAAAGTGAAATTCCGGGACTGATATAATAAGCAGGGTTTCGGTGATGCAAGTTGTACTCGAGTTTCAATGGTCGGAACTTTTTTCCGTTAAGCTAAACAGTAAATACACTGTTTATTCCCACAAAACTGATAGTATTTTACCGTTGGTGATTACGAACTGGAATGACTGATGTATGCGTAGACCAACTTGCATCCTACAGATAAATAAACGTGGTCTAAATAGGGGGACAATGAGAGAGAGAAGTGGGGTAACATGTTTTTGAGCGTACAAAAGTACATACACAGTATACCCTTGAGAAACGCAGTCTTCAAGCATCTGTGTTTCCACAAACGGCCCGCGGTTTGTGAACACAAATAAGTGCACCGCAATCACCATGATTCACTTGGTGTAGTCTGGAAAAGAGTAGAAAGAATTGCGGATTTTAATGTTTGCCGAGCAACCATAGTCGTCACACTGTACAAAAGAACTAGGAGAGGACTGAGCGAGCACTTTTCAGAAGTTCTGAAAATAGGTTCCACATACATGGACCAGCGTTATTTCACACACACTTAAGTTTTAAGTTCACTTTTATTGGTTTTCAACATTCAACGCGGTTTTTTTTTTATAAACAGTGGAATCGAGAAGGCAACTTTTTTTTACAGTAGGTCGGCAGGGGTCGGCGGGGCGCACTGCTAATCGGGATTCTGAGGCCGGCCCGCGAGGCTAGTTTTTTCCCGACGCAGCTGGACGGCTGGTAAAAACGAGCCGCGGGCGGGCGGGCGCGGGAAATGAGCCTTGGCGGATTCGGCCCCGATCCGCGGATCCTGCCCTCGGCCAAGTTCACAGTACCGTTCGCCGGCCGCCGGCCGAGGACCAAGCTGACTGTGGGGGTTACACCTTCGTTTGTTTCCCCCTTTCGGTAGCGCCTCTGCCGCACCGGACACTCCCACGCGCTCCCTGCCTCGAGTCCTGTCCCGTCCTCCCCCCCCCCCCCCCCTTTTTTTCACAATACTCTATTCGCGGTTCCGTCACACTTTCTGAATCGAACCTTTGAAAAATCACCCCTTGTATGACGTGCTTATTTGTCTCTCTCAAATTTGCCATGACAAGTGTTTATACTTGTCATGGTATTGTTAATCAGACTGCTGGAATTCGTAGTTATTCATCACCTGTTTTGTTTTGTCGCGAGAAAATGAAGTGCGAGCTGGAGATGAAATTTGGATTTATAGTAACTAAATTGGTACAACTGGAAATTTGCATATTCTTGGTCTTGTAGAGCTTGTGTATCATGCATAAATGTCAGTAATTGTTTGACAGAAATCGGTTCAGTGGTTTTCATTTTATTATTACATAACCTGAATACGAGTAACAACAGATACACACTAGTATTACTGTGTGCTGTAGTGTTCAAAACTTTTAACCTTGAGTTAATGCTTATCTCATTTTTCCGCTACCTTTGATATCACCTGTGTTCATGTTATCCATGGAATTTTCTTCTCAGGTCATGACATGTTAGTGCAATAGTGATGTAACTCTCATGAAATAACCATAGATAACATCCATGAGAAAGAGAGCAGTCGTAACGGAAAGATAAGGTAAGTACACCAGATATAAAAACCCCAGGTTAAAACTTCTTATCTACAGCGTTATTTCTTATAGAGAAATCTTTAAACGCGACAACATACAGAAATACTAGTGTGTTAACGCTGTCGTAGGAATTGAGGTTATGTTAGAATAAAAGAAGAACCACTGAACCAATTTCGGTCAAACAAACTGTATTGACGTTCATGCATTATACAGTATACAAGATCTACATGACCAATAAAATGCAAATTTACTATACCAACTAGCTTCCTATACATACTAATTACATCTCTCTAATTAACAACACCCTCATGTACTGGGAATGTCTTATGTGAGCGTATATATGTGTGTATTATGTTGGTTTGGTGCAAGGCGATTGGCAGGCGTCTGTCTGTTATGTCTGCTCTCGAATAAGCTGTTTGTATACTTACATCTTTTGTAATTATGAATATATAAAAATAATTATAAAAACCTCAATACCAAATAATAATAAATATTTTTAAGAAATTGTAAGTATACAAATTTATAAAAAAATAAAAGCAAAATATTCCGACCAACATAGATATATTTATTAATCATGGGTTAACATATATTTCGGCGTGGCCGATTACAAGCATTTTTCCTGTAGTGCCAACCAACTTCCGAAAATGCCAAATTTGATCCCTAATCTCAAACTTAGCTTATACGCCTTTCACCAAACAATGGAAAAAGTTTTGTGACCGTTAGTGAACATCCGTAGGGAAGACGTCCAACATGCCACGTATACAATACCGCATCAGAAGGTCTTATTTTCCACGAAAAGTCCACCGTAATATTCTAAGTGTGAATTATGATGTTGAGAAAGACAATTATTCATGGTGTCGCAAGGTGGTTCGTGTTGGCGTCTCCTTCCCGGAAGAAGGAGGCGGGGTGCAAAATTACATGTATGCGATGGCGTTACACGTAACCGGCAATTATAGGCTGTTCACGGTAAAAAGTGCAACTTTTGAAAGACCTGCTTAAGATCTACTTGTATACACATTGTGCATCCCTCCGCCTTATTTAAAATTAATATTGTCGCGGGCGTCATTACTTTATTCATGGGTCGGTCAGGTGAAACTGTGTAATTATAAGAAAATAAATTGTGTTTAAAATCTGGTCAGTTTTACACTTTGATGCATTAAAAATAAAACAGAAAGCGAAAGAAATCATTTAAGTTATCACAAATGGTTACCTAACATTTTTTTATTCGACGTTAACTTATGGAACAATTTTCCATCTGCCATTACCAACTTCACTGGGCGCATGTCACTCAGTGCTTCCGTTAAAATATATGAGGATAGGGGTAGTGACTTTTTTCTAAGGTTGATTTAAAAAGTGCTCACTTTACCGTGAACAGCCTTTAAGAGCTATTTTCCCAGTCGTCGGAATGACTGAAAACCTGAGCGAACTGAGAAACACAGGTCATATCGGCCGAGTTTCCGAGCAGAGACGCGAGTCCTGACGCCACAAAAACTGAGACAGCCGGTTGTATCGCGAACTCCAGCCGCACACTCCAGCAAGATGGCGTCATTGGCCAGCAAAATGTTAGAATGCCATTCGCCAATCAGCCAACCAGAGAATAGTTACGCCTACATGAAAGGAACCTCCACGCCACTTCGCCTCTGCGTATGTATCTGCTCTCTGCGTGTTGATACACACTTTCCTAGTTGCAGTGCTAGCCGACCTCCCGTAGCGCAGTCGGTTTGTACGCCGCCGGTTTGGAGGTTATGGGCTCGAATCCTAGGCAAGGCATATGTGTTATAGGCTGTTCACGGTAAAATGAGCACTTTTAAAAGCCCTGCTTAAGATATACTTGTATGCAAATTGTGTATGCTTCCACCATATGTACAATTAATGTTACCGTGGGCCCGATCACTTTATTCGTGCGTCGGTCAAGGGAACTGTAAAATTTTTTAGAAAAGTAAATATTTTACAATACTTAAACTAATTTACTCTATTTATTCTTACACTTAATAAGCATTGAAAAATAAAAAGCAAAACCAAATATTTCAATATTCACAAATGTTTAAAGGTTGTTCACGATAAATTGAGCACTTTTAAAATCAATCTTAGAACAAAATCACTGTCCCTACCTGCATATATTTTAACGGGCGCCCTGAGTGACATGCGCCCAGTCAAGTTGGTAACGATGGATGAGAAGTAGTTCCGTATCTTTATGTCGAATAAAAAGTGTTAAGGTAACCATTTCTGATAATTTCAATTATTTCTTTTGATTTCTGTTTTTTTTTTAATGCATTGAAGTGAAAAAATGAGCAGATTTGTGAAATACTTACGTTTATAATAATTTCAGAGTTTCACTTGACCGACGCATGAATAACGTGATGAGGCCCATGACAATGTTAATCTTACATAAAGAGGAAGAATAAACAACGTTCATACAAGTGGATCTTAAGCAGGGCTTTCAAAAGTGCTCATTTTACCGTGAACAGCATATACTTAACACTTGTACATAATTTAACGTTATCACGTGGAACTACTTTCTCTCTACCGTTGCCAACTTTACTGGGTGCTTGACATTCAGTGTGCTCGTTAAAATATACGCAGGTAGAGGCAGTGACATGTTCAAAGGTTGTTTTCCAAAAGTGCTCACTTTACCGTGAACAGCCTTTAATTTAAGTTAGGCCATAAGTTAGTTTATAAGCCGTCCCCTGAGAGACATTCAAGCATAACACCGGGCGACGTTAATAAGCCCCTTCCAATTCCAAACATGCTGGTACACGGGGGAGTGCCTTGTCATTATAGGCTGTTCACGATAAAGTGAGCACATTTTATGGCCCCCGCAACAGGCATTAACCGCTAATAAATATATTTTATTGCAGTCTCAGGCATTAAATTTGATGATGGTGAAATGTATACACTGTGTTTATTGGTCATATTGCAATGTTTACATTCAAAAGGAGCAGGCAGGTGGAATTTTGATGAAAAGAAAATTTAAAAGGGCCTTGAAAAGTGCTCACTTTACCGTGAACAGCCTATACCGGGCGTGATGGCCGGTCGACATGGCGGCCAGGTGTTCGTGAAAACTTAGTGAAGTCTTGTACTGTAATCAAAACTTTATTTTGAGCTTAATTTGGCCCTTTTAAATTGCCCTAGCTTGGCAAGAAAGACGAACAGAAAGCGAACCACTTTAAAGAATCCGTAAAAAAAAAGTGCATACACGCACTGAAAACTAATGTTTCAGCAACGGTGAAATGTTTGTCAATGCAAGTGCCTTGGTTTTATCAACTCTTCACAAAGCCTTATGCCCGGAGGCTAAACTGGAGACACTTATGTCTCATCCGGGATTTAAACTCTGATAGTCTTTGCACTTGAAAATGACATTCCAGCCAGCTACACCGTGGAGGTCAGCTCTTGATTTCGTTTACTGGTAATAAAACTAGTAAAATGCACTACAAGACTGTGTTTGAATTAATTACGGCAAAATATTACACTACATAATTAAAACAGTTCTGTCATCGTTGAAAAATCATTCTTAGCAATCTGAAGTTAAAAACTACTGTGGTGTATAACCCTCAACCTGAATTTGAGACAATTGAATCCAATTGCTGACAACATAGCAACTGAGTATAGATTACTGTATTTCAGTAATACGCCAATCATCAGATACAAATTATTTGAACTTAAACGTAACTGTCATTCATTCAAAATAATGAATTCACACTTATAAACTGTGGACTTATAATGGCTATTTAGTTTAGAACACATGTTGATGTTTAACGTTTAGTAGAAGAATAGTTATAATTTTAAAAATTAATTTACTTGCCCATCTTCTAGTCGCCTATCGTTTACACATTAATATGTTATAGTCAATAATTTACCAATCATGACTATATATTAATTTTTTTCTGCAGAAAATATTTTAATGTTAGTTATACATAATGACAGAAAAGTCCTTGTGAAATACGAGCATATAATGGTACATCAGAATAACATATTCCAGATATTGACCACATACACGAGTGTCTTAATTAAAATTATTCTGTTATGGCTAGATGTTAATTTTCAATCTATATTTTTTCGAATACAGTCAGCTGCAGAGAATGGCTGTTTCATGAAGCGACCGATGATAGTTGGCAAATCTCTGTAACAATGAGTATGGTTTGAATTCTTACACGTCGTCGACCCCATAGGGACAGCGCGCTCGTACGTACACTGTAAACAATTTTCTGGTAAACTTCCTAAACTTTAATGGAAATTTTAACCTATACACTGTATAGAAATAATACCACACATCACGCTGCAGATATATGAATGTTTAGTGTCGCTACTACACACAGTTGGGAACTTCCCAGCGCATTTGACTGTTTCCTGAGCAAATGTAGAAACTCTACAATTAATGTATAGGGGAAAAATTACCATTACCGCTTTCTCAATAAGCGTATACACTGGTATGGTAAATTTTCGAATAAGTTCTTAGAGTGTAATACTGAGTGTTCAGCCTTTCATAGAGCAGACAACGTGTCTTACATCGTCATCAAATGACAGAAAAAGTTTTTCCAATACAATATACAAGTAGAATCTAGGAAAATGTTTTGCATGTTTAAGTAATGTACAAGTATCTTACAAATAAAAACTATAAAACACATACTACGTAAGCAGCTGGCACTACAGTTGCATAAGTTATGTACGAAGAGAATATCTCTCATAAAACGTAGTTACTGTACAGAATTGCTCCACATTTTATGGCATACTTTCATGCATGGCATCTTGTATAACTCTATTAAAGTTTCGTGAAAATCTACTTATACATAATATTTTTACAGCATATAACAAATAATGTTTAACCTTAAGCTTTTCTTTCGAGTTAATCACTTTACCCGTACAAAATTGGAGGGTTTGCACTGATATGGTCGCAATTTCACCAAAATATTAACGATGAAATGCGTGTCCAATGACAATGTATTTCATCAAATTACATACATGTAATCCAATAGCCATTATTTTTCCGAATACCCGAGGTTATGGCTCGCGAATAGTTCATATAACATAGATGTTTATCAGAAAGTGTCCCTTATTTTAATCCTTCCGGATAATAAATGACTTATTATTTTTAGAAAGTGAGTCGATATTTCGTCAATTACTCACGCTAAGCAAGCACAAAACCAAAAATATCAATAGTTTTTGTTTTGACGTAACTGCGAAAATAGACAGTACTTCACATTTGCTATTCATTATTTTGCAATAGCTCTCAATAAAACTCGCACATAGAAGGTAGGTAGGAAGGTGGGCTTAACGTCTCGTTGGGGGAAGGATTTTGAAGGAATCGGCTATGGCCTTTGTTTGGGACCCATCCCAGCATTCGCCTGGAGTGATTCCGGAAAACTATGGGAAACCGAAATGAGAATGGCCGGACCGGGAATCGAACCCGGGTCCTCCCGAATGCGAGTCCAGTGAGTTATCACTACGCGACCTCGCTCGGTCGCACACAGAAATTTTATACAACACATTGATTGAAATTTGATCATTGAAGTCTGTCTCGGCCACACCGACAAAGTAGTCTTCTTCCCACCACTGTATTGCTGCTGCCTGCACTTGGCGCTGCCGTGCGGTCTCAGAATATGCGAGTGAGTGGAGATATTTGGGCGGCCGAGGTCTAGAGAACCGACGAGCGTGAAGCGAGGTCAGTATGGAGCAGCGCCGGAATGAAGGTGCGGGGAAAATGGGAGAGAGAAAACCCGCCGACCAGCGTTATCGTCCGGCACGATTCCCATATGCGAGAATCTGGGAGCGATCCCGCCGGTAATCAAACCCGGTTCACCTAGGTGCGAGGCAAGTAGTCTAACCAATACACCACCGCGGCCCCGGTAACCTTCAAGAGCAGCCGATCTTTTGTGACGTGGGTGTTCGCGTGTTTATTACTTCACGATCAAATATTCTGTTCCTGTCAGTGAGACTTCCCGTCAGCAAACGAGCTGGAGGTATTTTGTGTCTCCTAGGCATAAAATCGTGGGCTGGCTAAGGGCGACCTATAGGCTATAAGCTCATCACATGCTTCATCGTCTTTATGCGCAGGGCACTGACCTGGTGCGCAGTTTTTATAGTCTTTTCGCGGTTTCTTCACACGTTTTAAATTAAACCTTTGAAAAATTACTCCATGTATGACGTGTTTTGTTGTTTCCTAAATATGGCATGTATCACAACCGTTTTATACCTCTATTGAAATAAAATTATTTTATTTTTCGTTATATTGAAGTTTTTCCTATATTATATTGTATAAATTATAATATATAATTTATAGTAAATATGAATAAAAACAGTAATAAAACATGTGTGTTGGTAGCACCTAGTAAGAAATAATTATCGAGCAAAATATCATAACAACTGAGCGCGCACGAATTCGGTGCGTTGTCCTTTGGTGTAATTTTTTAGACTTAGTTAAGCTTAGTTTGCACGAGGAGGAGGAATATCCTGAAAGTAGAACTTTAGCAGGGTTTCAGAAAAGTGAAGTAATCGTAAATAGATTACACTTCGGCAATTTGCCTCTTGAGATTCTAAGCTGTATAGTGTAATGTCGTAAAAAGAAACTTGTTCTGCTCGCCCTTCTGTAACTTTAAATATCCTGCACAAATGTTGACTGTGGAATCATGCGTTTCAGCCATTTTCACTTTCGTTAAAAACAGGAGTAACAAACTGAATTCTTTCGTCGAATGCGGAATATTTTTTCAAATGGTCTTCCTAGACAAACATATTTTACGTGCATGGAACAGTTTTCGAATGAGAATATATTTCCTGAAGCTCTACAAACCTTTCGGCGGCGTAGCAGGACCATAAAATCTAGTTGTATCTATTCGAAAGGAGCTGCATTTAAAAAGTACTTTAATTAATTCATAACTGCAGTTTCTATAACTACACCTTAAATCTAAAGTGATCGGCTATCTTTCAAATGATGCGAATTATAAATTCGCACGGTAGAAACCGAGTGGCTTTGCTGCCGACGTACAACATGCATAGTTCATTACAAAGTAGAATGATACACATACTACCAGAATTATAACAAGAGTACGATTTAAGCTGCATATGATAGAAGAAAACATGTAAACTGTAACACTGAAAAATATTTTGTTTTACATTAAGAGTCAACTTTAAATCTAATTTTAAGCGTATTTCCATTTTGGAGGTCTAAAAAGCACATTTGCAACACTTCTCCCCCTCATCAAGCATGACCAAAATAATTATTCGGATTGTATATATTAAAATATTAGCGCGTAAAAGTGTTTACAACTAGTTTTGAAAATTGATTTCATGGTCATCCATTTCAGTTATGAAAATGATAACTTTCGTGACTGAATCTGATTAATTCGTAAACATATTTGTAAATATTATTGCTATTTTTCATTGCACATAATCAGAATAATTATTATAGGCTAACAAACCTTACTAGATGAAAGGTTTTTTTTTTTAAATGGGCTTTTCGAAGCATCTACACTGGAAATACGCTTACATTTAAATTAAAATTGGCTCTTATTACTTATTAAAAAAACATTTAAGTTAGTAAATTCTATCAACATATTTTTCAGTGTTCAAAATATATGCTTTCTTCTTTTATTTGCATTGCTGCATAGGCAGACACTCTTCTTCCACCGTGAGTTCGTTGGGAAAGTGTTGTAGTACATATACAAACTAGCGATCACAATGTATGTAATGCTCGAAGTGCTATTACGGGGAAGCCCTACACACAGTCCGCTAACCAACGCAAGAAACCTCCATGCCTTGATTACCAGCCGAGCGCACCAACAGCTGTAATAACGAAGTCTGAAACCATCTGTTTTGCCTCACGTAGTTGGCGGATTATTAAAACTTGCTTCGCAGATCCAGGTTCCTTGAAACAGCATGCCAACATGTTTCTTCAGCTTCGCACGGCAAAAGGCGTATTAATGGGGGAACGAGTTACTGAAAAGGGGTGCGAGTCTAAAGCTGCGAGTCACGAAGCTGGAGGAACAATCTCGTACACGCATCGCTGGTGAGTTACGAGAAACTGCGGTCTAAGGCGATGGGCACGCTTGCGACTCCGTGGCCGATGATTCAGTATTCCGCTCACGTCGCCTAATTTAATATTGGGAAACGCCGACCGGACGCCGAACCCGTACAGCACCGCCTCGCTGACCGCCTCACGTTGCCTGCGCACCTAGTGCAAGAACCTGCCGCTCAGCAGGTATGTACGTGAGTGAAGAGATCTGGGCGGCTCTTAACAACGATGTATTGAGAGCCGATGAGGGTGAAGCCAGGTGAGTATGGAGCAGTGCCGGATTGCAAGGATGGGGGAAATTGGACATCTCCGAGAAAACTCGCGATTACCACTTGCGAAAATCCGGAGTGACCCGGCCGGGGAAGCAGGCATATGCACAGTGTTCTCTGATGTCGACCTACCCATTCGCAGATTGTCTGCGTGGTGTTCTGGACAGGAACCTTATGTCACGACATGGTATCTGAACATTTATTTTCTAGGCACTAATTGTTGTAATGACGTCCTGGTGTTAGTGCACTCTAAATCTGAATCAGCGAGAATTCCACTCTGTTTAAATAAGTTAACAGTTTCTGGCCTATTCAACAGTCACTCCAGTCAATTTAACTGACGAATAAGTGAAAAAAACGTCCGTTTTCTTTCACTTATTAATTCAGTGGCATTTTCGTAATTGGTAGTGTACAGTTTTCGATGGAAGGTTTCCTACATACTGGAAATTTTAGCCAATCAGAGCGCGAGGTAGAGTAATTTTGTTTATTTTGTTTTGAGAAAGAACGTATACTATTAAACACGAATAAATAGTAAATAAAAATCAAAAAATGTATACTGATTCTAAAACGGGATTGTGTGAAAATTATGGTAAACTTTCCTGTTTATTTAAAACAAAAGTTTCAGTTGTAACAACAGAAAGATTAGGTTCTGTGCACAAACACATAATGCTGAAGTAGTGAGCGAAGACCCTTGATAGAGTCGGAGGCCTCAGAATTGATAGCATCTGCTTCGCAAGCCAACCGTGGGGCATTCGCACTGCACATTCTTCATTAACCCGCGAGGGCCAGTACTAGCCTAATAATTAAAAAAAAATATGCTCCCCATATGTCGAAAGCGGGGTTATCGTAAGTTAAACACACTTGCGACCCTCCTCTTACTCAGATACCACTTGGCTATGGACAAGCTAAACACACACATGCGAAATTCCCACGTGTATCCGAATTCCTTCCAACGCGCAAACAAAATAGCTTCACGCGCTAGAAATATGGCTTGATATCTCTTTCCAGTGAAGGGGGTCAGTTATGGCCTTGCAAAAAAAAAAGAGCAACGAATCCTGTGCAAAATTACGTAGCCGATCAGAAACAATACTTCAATCAAGCGATTATTGTACGCGATCAGAAACAATGCCCATATGGATGTATGTCAACTATCGTAACAAAGTTCGGGAGGTGATTACTGCGATCAAAACAAACAAAAATGTTCCTAAAGGCTGTACACGATAAAGTGAGCATTGAAATCAACCTTAGAAAAATGTCACTCCCCCTACCTGCATATATTTTAACGGGCGCATTGAGTGGCATGTGCATAGTAAATTTAGTAAAGATGGAGGGAAAGTAATTCCACACCTTAAAGCCAAATAAAAAGTGTTAGGCAACTATTAGGGATTACTTAAATTATTTACTTCGTTTTCTGTTTTTTTTATGCATCGGAGTGTAAAAATGGGTGGATTTGTAAAATTTATACTTTTATAATAATTTCATAGTTTCACTTGACCGACGCATGAGTAAAGTGATGAGGTCCATGACAATGATAATTTTACATAAGGCGGACGACTACACAACGTGTATATAAGGAAATCTTAAGCAGGACTTTCAATAGTGCTCATTTTACCGTGAAGTGCATTGGCTACATCGCAGGCGTGTCAACGCCTCATTATGGACTGGCGAAGCTGCTCGAAGATACCTGAGACAAGTCGAACAGCTGCACAGGCGTAGTAGTTGATGTCACTGATCGGCGTAGCACACACCACACTTTTCATGTCTCTCCACAGCTAATAGTTCAGTGCATTGAGGCCAGGAGACCAGGCAGGCCAATGCATTGGACCGCGAGGCCCGATCCAACGTAACAACACAGTAAGTGGTGGTAGTGATACATTGTGAAACGTCTGTTAAGTCAATAACAACGCTGTGTAGGGTATGTGCTCATAGGACCATTTTTACTTGTTTTGATCACAGGAATAACCTCCCAAAGCTTGTTACAGTAGTTCACATACTTCCTGTATAGTGCCTTGCTTATAATCAGCGAATGAGTATGGACGCATTAAACAAACCTCCGGCCATTTCGCTTCTGAACACCGATATATTCTGTGTCGTGAGCACTGCCTTCTCGGACAGTGTGTATGCGTTTGCACGCACGCATCTTGAGGCGATATAATCGACACTCCGACTGTTCGCGTCGACTCCGCAGCGTGGGAAACTTCGACGCCCACGACGTCACGCATGATGGGGTTGGTAAGGGGGAGGGGGACAAGCACGCACCCGCGGCGACCACGTGCGCACCTCGTGGGCTTCACACGCACAGCGTGTAATTACAGGCCTGCGCACTTCGTTCACTATCGCGCGCCAACTGCATCTCCATAAATAACCGCTCGCCGCGCGCGTCATAAATTGGAAAAGTTTTTTTTTCTTTCATGGAGAGTGCAAGAATTTATTTATTTGTCAGGGTCCCCCGCCTACTTCTTGAAAGCTTTTAAGACGGATGGCTTTAAACTAAATTATGTGACTAAGAATATAAAACACCACGAACGCAATTAAAACTGGAAAAAGCCACGTAATAAAGTCTTCTGCGTTCTGCAAATTATGTGCCTTGGGAAGAATGTTGTTCGCAAATGAGAGGCACTGCAACTATAAAAGTAAATCATGACTTTCCGCCAGTGAAGAGCAACTCAATGAAAATTCATTCAATAAAACCCATCTAACGAATCAGAGGATTGCACAAGGAACCAGTGTTCGGTGTAGTTTAAAACTACCATTAGATAAATGAAATTGTTACTTAAATAATCAGTAAGTTTTCAGTGATTCCAGTGGCTCAATCTTCACTGGCTTGCTGTTAAATCCTACTAGCTGATTCGGAGCAATTTCAGTTTTAGAGATAAAGTTGCTATTCGTGTTAAAATTGCACCTATCAATGACAGGCGAAACAGCTGTATTGACTCGAATACTTTGTTATCAAAAGTGAGCTACTAAACGTGATTGGTTGTAAGATGTCCAATGATTGTCTTTCCATGAATGAGGCACTGACGTTATCGCTGTTTCCTTGTACCAGATGCCGCTGTTTATATTTCAGAAGGTTAGAGTTATTTGACTACGCATTGTTTACTAATACTGTAAGAAACGCGAAAAAAAAGAGCATATCCTCACTTAATTACGCACTTTTTATTTTACAACGCATAGTTACAACAGGTGGCAAAAATTATATAACAAGTAGAAATACGTTCTTACAGGGTCACATCGACTTCGCCAGAAATTACCTCGAGAGTACAAAGGAAGCTTTACTGTATGCTCAAATCATTGATATTAGCCAGTGAAATGCCTTTCACAGCAAGTCAGCTGATAAGGTACTATTGTCTGGAGAATCAATGACATGATCTGCAATATTCAGCGAGAATCACTTAAAAATCATAATACCCAGTTTTCTGGTATTCATTACCAGTAGCGCCATTTCACCGATTTTTCACTTATTTGGCTCCATTTCTACTATCTTAGGTTAAGAGTGTGGCAGGATATGTTCACAGGTAATGTGTGGTACCCCAGTATTATACACGTCTGGGCAAAACTATTTGGTAATTCAAGGGCAAACACTGATTGTTTGCAGGCTTCGAGCCTGGAAAACAAACGAAAAGAGCAAAATAGGGAAACTGATCTTGTAGGTCACAGTAAAGCACATACAAGCTGTTGTGCCCTTATAAGGCTTCAAGGCACATCGCACTCACGCCCAGACTGCCTTTTACCCAAAGGTATTCATTACATGATGACTACGTGAGCTACACAACCGCCTGAGGATGTACAGGGCTCTATAAGCATATTAATTGCCTGTACTTGGGATCAAAGCCAAGACACTCCGGTCAGGAGGTAATCGCCCTGCGGACCGAAACAACGTCGCGGATAAACGACCTCAACAGGCAAATAAAATTAATGTGCACGGAAAAATATTAAAAAACATCTGCACGCTGATTAATTCCTCATCCAGGATAGGACGCAGCTGCGTTAAATGGAACTGGCTCTCATATTTGAAAAGCGCGCAGCGTGATCAACATGACAGGCCCGTCGACTGAATGAGAGAAGAAGAAGAAGCGGAAGAATAAAGGTGGGTACTACATAGAAATGTCCACCAAATCATCCACATGAGAATTTGTATAGAAACTGCGTGGGACGTTATGCATTTGTATCACTGCTTGCTTCGACAAAAGGCAGGATGACGTGTCTCATTTTCGGAAATTAAACATCGTTTGTTTAAGGGGAATGGTGTATGAAAGCAGTATATTTACCCGATTTTCGATATAAGTCGTTTTCTAAGAGTTTATTGAAATGTTTGGCTCGACAGGACGTAAATGATAATTTTCAACGCCTTTTTACGTTGTTAGACTTCCACTGCCTTCATTATTCTCGGAGCAATTATGGAAGAAATGAAAGGATTTTTTTTTAGTTATCTTGAATCAGAGCTCCGAGAACAACGAACGCAGGGAATTTTTAACCATGTAATAAGATGTTCAAAATTGTTATTTACGTCTTATCAAACCAAAAATTTCGAAAAATTCCCTGTAAAACAAATTGTGACAAAAATTATATAAATATACGAATTTCGTGCACCATTGCCCTTAAAAGACGGCTTCTTAGGAATAGACGGCTGTTCTTCGGGTGAAATTTCATTTGGTGATCAACGAGATGGCGAAGCGAAAATAATTCCCGAAAGTAGGCACACGCATGTTTTCATGACTTAAGTGGGTCCGCGGTGGTGTCCCACATTGTGAAACGGGTTCGATTCTCGGCGGGGTCGCTCCCAGATTTTCGAACGTGGAAATCGTGCCGGACGATGCCGCTGACGGGCGGGCTTTCTCGGGGATATCCCGTTTCCCCCATCCTCGCATTCCAGCGCTGCTCCATACTCACTTCACTTCACCCTCATAGACTCTCTAGACCTCGATGTTAAGAGCAGCCCAAATCTCTGCACTGCACTCGTGACTGAAGTAAGATTTGCAAAGGCTTTTAGCAGACAAAAGAAAGTCATTTGAGGACTAACACACTCGACGCAGACGTACACGTGAGGAAATTTAACAATTCACATCGTTACAAGAGAAAGCAAATTAGTTGAGTTCCATTTACGTGGCCTTTGGCTAGAAGCCTGTCAATTTTTCACGATCCGTAAATGGCTGTTTTTTCGCGATAAACGTCAGCAAAGGCGAAGCGGTGGCGACGCGCGAATGTAAATGCGGAACGCAAACAGAGCAGCAAAGCGGAAGGAGTAACGATTTCGCGGCGCACTGTTCCCATGCAATGAAGGCGTCGTCATCTGGGTGCTACGCGGGAACGCGATTTACCTCGCGAGATCGTTCCCTCGCCTCGTTAGCCGCGCTTGTCAAAGCTGCTGCGCTGGCGAATAAACGCGGGCCGCCCGCGTCCACGTGACCAGGGGAAGGCAGACGCTGCGCCCGGACGGGTTTGGCTACAGCGCGCCGCGGTCAATTTACGGCGGCGTTGACGTTGTTTATTCGTCCGGGAGGCGGGACCCTGCCCCTCGTATACTTCTTTCGCTGGGCGCGACGGGACAAGTCGCCCCTGATTAACTCACCTGCGCGTGATGGCGTGTACTTGCGCGGCGACGGGAACACACGTCGCTTGGAAATACTGCCGAGATAAACCGAACATGGAGAAGAGGTAGCTCAGTCCTCCCGCGGGAGTGAAATATCACTGGACAAGGGTGTTGAATTATCAACACCTTGCCCTTCCTCCTGACGGTCGCTCATAATCTTCACGTCCAGCATCTGTCCACCGCGACGCTGTCCATCATTTGCACCCGCGCGAGAGGTTTCCTGTTGAGGTACACGCTCCGCTCTTGCAGAACAACCACGGAGACTCCCCCACTCGAGGTGGCCAACTGCCCACGCAATCAAATGGTGTGAAGAACTTCCGGCAGAAAATGTATTACAGAACTGCTCAACGTACTTGAGTGATGTCTGCTCAGGAATAGCGTTAAGGCTAAATTTCACCATGCATTGGGGTATGGGGAATCAAAGGCTAAATTCGGACAAATATCTCTCAGTTGTTTTTTGTGATAGTATTTTCAACTAACGTTTTTTTTGCTAGAAATTGAACTCATCTAGAATTGTAAAGCTTCCAAAGTTTAATTTTTAAATTTAAAATGTACGTTTTTATTAATTAAAAAATTGTGAGATTTTATAAATAATTAAAAAGTGCATTTAAAAATTAAAAAATAAAATTTTAATGGTTTACAAATGTAGGTGAGTTCAATCTTAAACAAAAAAACTTACTTTAACATACTAGCATAAAAGGTGACAGAGATCTTTGTACCAATTTAACCTTGGATTCCCTACACGCACATGCATGGTGAAGCCTGGCCTTAAAGAAATATAGCAGGTGTGTACACCAATTGCAGGTTCTTCGTCTATTTCCGAAGTTAATTATTTTCGCAATTGAAAATGACTAAACCGGGTATATTCGCGGTCATTTTTAAATATTAACATCCCGGTGCAGAATATTTAACGAGTTATAGACAAGTGCAGCACCTTTAGTAGGCCTATTACGACATAAAGTTATGTGGGCATCGCTGAAAGCCTCATGAGAGGCGCGTTACAGACGGGAAGACAACGCGTCACTTTAAGTGATTTGCGCCTAGAGGCTACGATGAGGCGTGATGCGCATGCCTGGTTCGCCCTTAGCGCTTCCATGCTTCTAGTATTCGGACATGCAAAACGCCTCCAGCCAGGCGGCCACCCTAAGTTAAAACTTGTGACACCTCAGGGTCACACCAGGCCATAAGGAAGCATTACGACGTCTGTACCTCTCGAGACTCCGGCATACGTTCCCGAGTATAGTCCATTACACGGTTACTTCTAACTTTTCTCAAGTCCTGCTGAAGTTCTACTTCCAATATATTCCTCAGCCTCATACAAAAAGATAGTTTAACTACATTACTAATATATATTTTGAATAAGAACTATTTCTTACCAGATTTTACCAACAACTCTATATTCTTCCTGTTCTTGTTAACTATAAGAGAAATATTACAATTTATAAATAGAATATAAATAAAAACCCAATTTAACCAAAAATAAGGCACTTCCAACAAAGGGTTCTTAGTGACCATACCAGACCAGTCACATTTATAAAACTTGCCCCCAACTCCACAACCATGTCATCCATGATGAACATATGTACATCGGAGGCGAATAAGAATGATAGCAAAAATTGTATTAGTAGCAGCCTTATGATATTCAGTTTAAGAGGGTGACTGTAGGAAGTAAAAAAAAAAAAAAAAGAAAAAAAAAATACTTCCAATTACTGGGAACTTCTCTGTTTTGTTTTCCTCCACCCAAAGAAAATTGCAAAAAGTTTTCACAATCAATAACTTTACAAATATATGAAAAAATTATATTAAAATATTTAAGGATTATAATTCCCCAAAATTACTTTACAAATATTATAAAAATTACTGATTACAATAAAAATCTGCCATTACAAAAATACATAGTTACAGAAATATTTATAATTACTTAACTGGCTAAAGTTTCCCAATTTACAATTTGCTACTTACATGTCTAGAGTGAGACCAAAACCCCAAGACGTGCCAGGGTATTTATAGTTCACCCCAAAGCTGTGGAGAACATCCTCCGGGCCGGAAGAAGAGATTCGTCCAATCCAATTAAAATGCATATTTAGAAAAGAACCAACACGTTATACATGGCGCGATTTTTCAATGGTTTAATGCAAAAGTGTGAAGAAACCGCGGAAAGACTATAACTGAATTTCTTGCAAATTAGATTTGTAGGAGAAAGATATTATTATACGTGACGTAAGCGAATGAATTAAACTACATATACCACCGTACTTTTGTCCTTTCCTGAAAGCAGAATGCATAGGAAAGCCTAAAAAAAAAAAAACAGTTTTAAAATATTTTCACTATTTATTTTCTCTTTTAATATGTTTAATAGGAATGTAAAAAGTGACTGGTGTAGATAACCGCTTGCTACCTTTCTTGGAGAAAAAAAAGTTGTATTCCCAGAACATTTACTTGCTGAGCTGCGAGTATACGTGTAAACAATGATTTCACAGTCTATATTTCACTAGGAATCCTCTTAAATTGTCGAGTTGGTAACAATGATGGGTACGGTGCAGAACGCCCAGTAGAATTCATATCTCACTCAACTCAGACAGGACTTTTTGGCGGGACCTGTAGGACACTGTCGTGTCATCCTCAAATGTACGACGACACGAAATAACACTCTTCAAAGGGGAGATAACGGAATGCACCCGTAATGGAGAGGGGGGGAACACAAAGAAAACCCCAGGCTCACCCGCAATACTTGCCACATCTTCACACGCGGATAATTCGACGGATATCCATCCGCGATGTAGTCATGCTCATAGCGGTGTGCAGCCGGCGTGCTTGCATACCTCTAAGGTCACCGAGGACCTCCACGAGTCAGCAAGTTACCAACCAGCCCCTCCCGTGGCCGACTCGCCGGCCTGAGGGGCGTGCGCGACGATGTTAGATGCGTATATTACTTCGAGTAATGACCAATCGTCGAGTTTCATGTACAACTTGAAATGCAAACTCGCCCTTCCTCTCCCTTCCCCCCCTCTCTCTCTCACACACACACACACACACATACACATGCGCGCGCGTGCGGACGTATTTGCTCATTTCTTAAGGCCCCCATCTAGCTAGCGTTTTTTTTTCGGCGTTTGAAGCCGAGAAGCGCGAATGTGTTAAGGGCGATGTTGCCACGTGCAGCAAGTGAGCCATCGACTCTAAACACAAGGCCCTGAACTGGCGTGCAGTGTTATAGTCGTGTTGCGTGTGCGTAAGGCACTTTGAGCGGTGACTCTATCGTTTCATTGGTGGAAAGCGTGCGACAAGGTTCAGTGCAGGTCCCTTCAGTACTTTTGTACGTATCCGACGCGTATATTTTGAGATACAGCGCTCGGAAAAAGCTGTTTTTTAGCTGTGTCGGCGTGCTCTGAAATGGTGTTTCTATTGTGCGTGGCGTCTTGAAAGCACTCACCAACCCTTGTCTCAAGTATGCTTTCTCTTCGTAGACAATCACATTGGACGCACGTTTCATAGCTTCGTAGAAACACGAGTATTCCAAACACTCCGCAACGGGAGCCTTACGACAGTAAATTGTGTGTTGGTTGGGGGGGGGGGAGGGCGCTTCGTAGGTCAGATGGTTTTACGTTTTATCATTATACACGCATGCATACATACATATATGATTATCTAGTATAGGTTTACAATCTCGGTTTAACACTCACAAATATAAATCTAATGCAAGTTATGTCATTATGTCAGGTGATTTTTACTAAATGAGCTTGGGTTCGCTCATCACAGATTAAAAAACTATGGTGAAAGAAGGTGTAACGTGGTTGCTACGGTAGTAAACAGTGTTGTCTATAAACAACACCCAAGTTATACGCATGCCCTAGGCCCTAGACAAAGAGGTTTTGAGTAGCAGAGTCCCCGAGCGCAGAGAATCTACTAACTAAATATCACATTTATTGCAATGCAATATGAGTGTACATAACTACTGAGCCTAAGAATATATATACCCACGGGCAGATCGGAGCAACGAAGGAGATACCTAGCGCGCCTACTGGCATGTGTTCATGCAGCCAGCTTACTTGTAATGTCTGGCGAGTTGCGTATCCTAAAGGGGACCATATAATCCGTAGTTCGCATTAGAGCGACAACAATGTTGTACTTTATACGAAAATATAAATTTCCGTAATTCTGAAATACATACTAATTAAACTACAAATGCAAACCTATTTACTTTACGTTCCTGAAATGTCCAAACATTTTTTTCGTTATTTTTAATACAATAAAAAAATTAATAAAAAAAAAAACAGTTTTTTTCCTAACAAAAGTAACCTTACTGTTTCTGAACGTCGTTTTTAGAAGTTAGATGGGTTAATTTATGAAATAAGATTAACGCAATAACGTACGGACATCTTCAGGCGCCCTCCTAGGCACGGTGGAAACAAAGTTTACATTCGGATTAAGTGATTCCGGTTTTGAATATCGGCTGAGGCATGTATTTGTGTGGAGCTTTTAAATAAAATTCACCTACGAAGTTGTTGAACGAGAAAAGCATAATGACCACCTTTAAATAAATAAATATATATATAATTGATGCATTAGTGAACGTCTAACAAGAATTCAAAAAGCCAATCCCCCCCCCCCCCCCCCACATACACGCACGGGAAGAAAATTATTAGAGTAATAATCTGCGATTTAGGAAGTCACAAGGTTTTATACGTACAGACTGTGTCACGCACAGTTGGTCACAGACGATGTTAAAAACTACAAGAGCTGTTTGTCAGCTACTAGTTAAGAAAAAAAAAAAACATTATACGAGTGGGGTAAAGTATGTAAATAGGGAAAATCAAATAATAAAACGATATATTGAGATATTACACCCCATTATGTTATAGTTCGATTGCTTCAAGGATAACAATAACATGTATTATTTAGGCAAAATACACAGCTGTGTTTGAATGACGGCGTAGTTCGTAACATCATCAATAACAAACTGTTTTGAAGAAAACTCTGGTCACGTTTCTTTCTGCGTGTGCGCGTGTCCAGAGATCGTTTAACCGAATGGGCCGACAGTAGTAGAATGTGGGTTGCAACAAAACTTGGTACTTTCTTTATCGACTGGCCTGAGAAATATTATTTGCATTTTACTTGCTACCTGCGATCTCGGTCGTTTCTTTCGATGTCAGTGGATTTCGCTTGCCTCTGGAAATGAATATATTGTAAATGTGTCGAAGGACAGTTATAAAAAAAATTGCTCTTCGTGAATATTTCTGCTGATTTTTCTCCAGCAACAATATTCAGTCTCAAGACACGAACATTACATAGGCCTTACTGCTGTATCTGTGGTTTGTGAAGTAACTGCAAAGGCACCCACATACCAGTAATTGACATGTACCTACTGTTCACGGTAAAGCGAGCAGTTTTGAAAGCCCTCTTATTTGGAATAATGGTCAGAAAATGTGTTTTAATTTAGCCTTAGAAGTAAACTTCCAAGTACAGTGGAATATAAACACCATCTTTATTACTTACAAGGCCATATTTATATATAAATGTAGTTAAGATATAAAATATGGCCGAAAGAAAAAAGTAATTAGGGCCTCAAAAGTGCTCACTTGACCGTGAACAGCTTATAAGTAAGAATCCTACTGTATGACATGTAAATTATTATTATTTTTTTTGCTTACGGGACAAGTTTTCGCCTCGTTACTGTTTCAAACAGCCCACATGTGCAACAAATAAAAGTGAATATTACAATTTCAGAGAACACTGGCACTCTGTAATACTTTTTCTCCCCAGTAAACACTCTGAACTGTAACGGAAGTTTTTAACCTATATACTGCATACTAATTTTACTATAATACACGCTGAAGATATAGAACTGTTACTATACACAGTTTTTTAACTTCACTATGCATTCGTTTCTTTCCTTCACAAATACGGGAAAGGTACCATGGATGCATTGGGAAATCTTTACTATTCGTGGGGCAGCAGTGGTGTAGTAGTCAGACTACTCGCCTCCCACCAAGACGAATCGCGTTCGATCCCCGGCTCGATTTTCGCATGTGGGAATCGTGCCGGACGATGCCATTGGTCGGCGGGTTTACTCGCGGATCTGCCGTTTCCCCCGCCCTTACTTTTCGGCGCTGCTCCATACGCCTCCACTCTAGTGTAAGCGGATTCGATAAAACATTGACTGCGTTGAGCAATGGAAACTGGTCTTGGATTTGATTGGCAATTACACGTTTTTTATTGGGTTGCCGCCTGGCAAGTCGATCTCCAGGAACTGACTGGTGAACGGCTTTGACTGGCTACTGAACGTCATGGAATATTCCTTATTTGTCAGCTGTGTGGCAAGTAAGTTTCCAGGAGTTGATGGGTGGATGACGTTCCTCCACGCTGCTGGAGTTCGCAGTTCATGCTGCTATTTCTCCTTTGTATTCTAAAGGCTGTTGCCTGCTTTGAAAGCAGTGAGAATTTGGCATTCTGTTTGTTGACGTTCCTGTTTATATATATATATTAAATATATATATTATATATATATATATATATTGTTTATATATATATATATATATCACCAGAGATTTTTTTGAACAGAAAAACACGTGATACTTTGCTGTCAAAGTCTTTTATAACATTAGTATATAGCCTGTTCCTGGACAAATCAGAAAACCAGATAATTAACTAAAAAAATACTGAAAAAAAATTGTTGTATTTGCCTCGATACAGAGGTTAATAATATAGTTTCTCACAGTTAGGTATTTGTTTCAAGTTTATATCTTCAAAATTGGCTACAAAAAACTAAACTATACTAACGTGTAGTATTTCCCTATAGCAAACTCGCCCTGTTTTTAAACCAGGCAACAGCCCTAAGTAATGTGTAAGCCGCGCGGAGGTTGGGAGACTGAATCGCGGCGAGTCGCTGCAGGTTTCTCTTCTCCCAGGAGTTCGACGAACGACCCAGCCGTGGCGAAACCACTTCGATATTATGTTCCTACCTCTCCTCCCCCAACCACCGTCCCTCAGAGAGATCTTACGTCACGTGATGAGAGCAAATGACGAGCAGTTCGCGACTGCCACATTCCTCGGCTACGTCTCCCCGCGGCGGCGTCCCGTAGGTGAAAGTACCTGTCGGCGTCAGTGCTGCCAACTAGTGTTCAGATGCGACACCAGGCAACTAAATTTATACGATTTCTAAAAGCATTCGTAAAAAAATCTATACATAGGGCCACCTATGTTTCGAGAGAAGATTTCAGGACAGGTTGTATTCCAACGCACTTTAGTACAGAACCGTTTTCGTGGTTGGATTATTTGAATTGCTACGCGTATTATATGTGTGTCCGCGAATCACGGATGGTCAGTATCGGAGAAACTTTTTCTGATTGGCTGTCTCATGTAACAGACTGTTTTTATACAAGGACAAGCGGCCAATAGTCAAATGAAGATTGCACGTGTTCATATAGGATATTGAGTCTACCCTTTGCGTAAATCTTTTTGCGAAAAACAGGTGGCCTTATCTATACAGGAATCCATATCCGCTTACTTAGCCAACACTGATGGCAGGAGTTGTGATGAATTGCATATATATGAGTATGTGTGTGTATATATATATATATATATATATATATATATATATATATATATATATATATATATATATATATATATATATATATATATATATATACACACACACACACACACACACACACACACACACACACACACACACACACAGTCAAACCACATTATTATGACCACCTGCTTGTATCCTGAGAAACCGCCCTTCGCAGCACGGACAGCAACTAGACGAGCTGGCAGTGACACAGTCAGGTCCTGACAGGTCTCCACGGGTATCTGGAGTCATGCTGTCTGCAGTTCGCCCCACAACTTTTGAAGGGTGCGTGGCGGAGGAGACAGACGGCGAATCCGACGATCGAGGTGGTCCCACAGATATTCAATTGGATTGAGATCGGGCTGTTTAGTGGCCAGGGTAGAGCCTTGAAGTCTTGCTGATGCTGTTCTAGCCACGTGCGAACACTTCTAGCCGTGTGGAAAGGCGCATTATCGTGCTGGAAGATCCCATCCTCCCGATGAAAGACAATCTTCATGTACGGGTGGACGTAATCCCCGAGGATGGATTCATAACCAAATCGATCAAGAGTGCATTCTACAGGGATGATGGGATCTAGAGAATACCACGAGAATATTCCCCAGACCATAACACTGCCCCCACCGCCTTGTGTTCGTCCAGCAGTGTATGCAGGGTGTCAGTTCTCCGACGTTTCTCACCGGACTCGCTGACGTTCTTCCGTTCCGTTCTATGCAGCTGAAAACGTGATTCGTCGAAGAAGACTACCCGCCGCCAATCAGCAGCGGGTCAGTCGCCATACTGTCGAGCAAATTGCAGTCGTTTTCGTCGATGCAGCTGTGTTAGCATTGAAACATATGGTCCTGTCGAGCACCACTGAAATAAATCACTCTGAAATATTTTTAAGCCACCATGTTAAGTGTGCCACTTTATCTGTAATACTCGCTGTGATAGCGTCTGTAAAACATGCAGATGCAAATCTATTTGGTGTGAGTTGGGAGAAATAATAATTTTAATAATATGATGGATTTTTGGGCGCCTTGTTATTCGTGACGTGACCTTGGTCTTACCACACTGGAATCAGAAGCTCTTCGGCGATGCTGCCAACCTCATGCAATAGGAAACACATTCCAAACTTCACAGTAATTCATTTAAATCAAACATGTCTAACCTTAATAATTTATTTATCAATGAAAAAAGGGAAATAAATAAACTCAGACCCAAACATGAAAATAATTCAACAAGGTGCAAAACTAAATGTGTGTGTGTGTGTGTGTGTGACAGAAATATTTTTACCCAAAAATGAAATTATACTGTATGATAATTAACTTAAATGACATACCACCATCCAAGTAAGAATAGGGATAAATCAGAATGCAAAATTAAAATAAAATAAAAGATTGAAAAATGCTGTGAAACTTTAGAGCTGCTATATAAAAAAAAAAAAAATCTTTTACTTGAGATTTCAGTTCACAAAATATTAATCAGGTTCCACCGGAAGTAGCCTTCTCTGTATTTAAATTTTCAGAAAGTTTGGTAAGCTCTTACTTAAATTCTTAAATTTCTTGGGATGACATTCACTGATAATTCATTGAATGCTAAAAGTCAGTTCATCATTTAACTATCTCAAATCTGATACTTCGCCAAATAAAATTACTCTGGATTTATATTGAAAGTTTAAAATAAGTCTTGAACTCCTCATTCCATACTGCTCCGGCTATACTATCTCATATGCGAAAGTTCGGGACTACTGGTTTAACATACTCATGGAACTCACAGTTAAATCGTTGAAAAAATAAGTTCAGGTTCCTTTAAGTTCAATACTTGAAAAACAGTTCATGTACTTAAGCTTTCCATACGTTAGATTGCCTTGGCGTCACCTGAGGTCCTCTGGCGCTATCTCGTTGCATGGCGCTGGCGTCGTAGTCTCGGCGACCTTTTCGCCTTGTCAATTTAACACTCAAAATAACTATCTACAACTTAGTCTACAGCCTCTTCTTAAATATTGCTGCGGCGACTACCAAACACTTAACTTCTGGGAGCATAATTTCTAAAATAAATTTATGATGGCGTTGAAATCTCAAAAGCAAAATTCCAGCAAAAATTTAGACACCTTACATGTTCAATGTCTTTCTTTCGGCTTCCGACCAACCAACAACAAATCACGGCTCGCTTCCGGCTTTACCTTCGCTAAGAAAATTAAGGCCTAAAATAGTATGTCTTCAAATTCCAGAACAAATAAATAATTTGGCTTTAAAAATTATGAAACAATTACTGAAAATAAAATCAAACATCTTAATACAATAATAAAAATAGTGACAACCATATGTAGAACTCAGAACAATGCGTGAAAATTATCAAAGAGTAGTGGACTGGTGGTTCAAATATATCGAAAAATTAAGGAAATGAAATGTTAACATATAATATAATACACATGTGAAAATAATTATATTAACATTCAAATAACACGTGAAATAAATTAAATATTACTGTCCAAAATATATGTGTAGCTCACATGTATATAATAAATATAACCTTATGGTTCCGTGTCTAGTCGATCTGCGACAGTATTGGTGCAGCCACCCTCCGTCTACTCCAGAGCCCCGTTCGCAGAAGGGTTTGCTGAATGTTGTGGTAGACACGTGTCTGGATACCCTCTGGTGAGATGTTCCACTGTAGTCTGTCGGTTGGCCTTCACACACTGTCGTAAACGACGTTCATCTCAGACAGCAATGGCTCGTGGAGCTCCGCAGTTATTCCCAATGGTGCCATTCGTCCACTTGCGATACAGCACAGAGGCACATGAACAGTTCACAAACGTCGCTGTTTCCGAAATATGCTGCCCCCTTGGCCTAAAAGCCGATGATCATCCCATTCTGCAACTCGGTTAAATCGATTCCCTTACCCATGACAGCAGGAAGCGCAATGTGTACAGTCAGACTGTTGGTCGCATTATATACCCGCTTCATCAGCCCACGTCATGGGCTACGCGCTGCAGAGAGCAATTCAAGCAGGTGGTAATAATAAATAATGTGATTCGACTGTGTATGTGTGTGTATATGTATATATATATATGTATATATATGTATGTGTGTGTATATATATATATATATATATATATATATATATATATATATATATATATATATATATAATTAGACTCCTCCTTATGTGTGAGGAACGATAGTGGATGACAGCTCAACCGCGCCAAATCCCTTCTCCGTGCACCAAGGGCAACCACTAAATAGCCGAAAGATAGAAATGACCATCCACTTAAGTGGTGAAATGCATGCAATAAATGAAACAAAATTCAAATAACCTAGTCCGACAGTAAGCCACAGACTGAAATAAAGCATGAAGGAACTCAATAAGATTAAAGGATAATTTATACCCACACATTTCCCAGAATGTGTACAGCTGTAGGGACGAAAGTCACGCATGCACGCGTAGTTCGACTATGGCTGGCCATGTAAAAAAATCTATGCCAAAAACATATTGCACTATGCACTTCAGTTACGCTCGTCTGAAAACAGGATAAACATACGAACACGATACACTTTAAACTTCCAAGTTTGAAAAATCACAGCTGAATTATGACAACGACAGTAATTCGCGGTGGTTGACATTAAGATTAACTATTTTACAGCTCTTTCTTTATAGGTCCCTCACCCTTGCTACACAGCCAGTTGCGACGCGCAAATAAGTGGGAAGCGTGGGAATGTGTAATTCAAGTCAAGTTTGATCCTTATATAGCAACTCCGATCACAAAGCAACGAAGACATTCCACTCCGGTTTCCTTTCTAATCCAGTTATGCAGTGAACGTTTTCAGTGTCGTTACTTGTCAATCTATTGGCGTGAGTGATGACAAATTTTCCCTTCTGTCGGTCTATTTTTAATGTAACAATGCACTGCATTTTGGATAGTCGCCTAAAACTTAATTATACTACTTGCCCGTAGTAAGGTTAGGAACAAAACGTGATTTCTTATGGGAGGGTTTGGCATAGAGAAAATTTCTGCTGTTGGGTGCGCGGTGTTCGAAAATTTAACTTTTAATTACATTTTTAAGCTACGTAAAGATAGTTTCGAAGTTATTTTACATTTGATTTGTGATAATTACAATTATCCTGTTTTTAACGTAAAAATAGAGAAAATCTGGCACACCGCCGGCACTAGCGCTTACCAAGTGGCGAAAATTGTTGGTTGCCAAACTTTTAACGTTGATCTTCCCAAACCTGTAGTAGAAGTAACCTTACCCGCAGTAAGGTGAATTCGTTATACTACATGCCACAATGACTGGAATTATACCAGAAATAGACGGTTGGCAAGACTGGCGGCCGCTCGCCGTCGTGCGTCGCTAGAAAGCGGCCCGCGCGGACTCGTCGAGGGGGCGTGTCAGGAAGACGCTCTGCGAAGGCATCATTTACGTAACGAGATGCACGCCTCGCATGTTCCGCGCGCGGCCGTGGGAAACTGCTGAACTACACGCTCATCGCCTGCACCTCCGTCTGCACACAGCACCTTCTTCAACGATCCAGCTTCCTAACGTGATTGGTCGTCTGCGCGGTAGTGTGCCTGGCTCCAGTGGCGTGTGGTGGAACTTTCGTGAGGTAAAGGCTGTTCACGATAAAATGAGCACTTTTGAAAGCCCTGCTTGGTGTCTAATTGTATGCACGTTGTGTATTCTTTCGCTTTGTGTAAAATTAACATTGCCACGGGTCTCATAACTTTATTCATGCCTCGGTTAAGTGAAACTGTGAAATAATTACGAAAGAAAACATTCTACAAATCTGCTCATTTTTACACTTCGAGGCATAAAAAAAAAACAGAAAGTTGAATAAATGATTTATGTTATCACAAGTGGTTACCTATCACTTTTTATTCGACGTTGATATATGGAACTACTTTCCCATACATCGTTACCAAGTTTACTGGCTGCATGTCACTCAGTGCACCCGTCAAAACATATGCGGGTAGGAGAAGTGACTTTTTTGAAGGTTGATTTAAAATGTGCCCTCTTTATCGCGAACAGCCTTTAAGCTGGTGCTTGCTTACTGCTGTACGGTGCACGCAGCAGGACCCATTAACCACCGTGCAGCCTACGGAAATTGAATGCATTCCGATCACTTACAAGCCAGCAAGAGACCAGTTACACGAGTGATGTGGCATCAGCTGCCAAACTATGTTAGTAATGAATCTTTTAACTAGCAAGCAACAGGGTACAGTATACAGCTAACGCCAGTTGACCTTGCAACAGTTCTCCACACGCCACCGCCTGGCTCGTATTTGAAAGATCCTGTGTTCCGTCCCGACCGGTTAGAATAGGAATGGTTATCCCAAGTGGTTTTTCATCTGAAATGCCTACAGCCTTGCGAAATTCACGTCCTTAGTTGAAGACAGAATATGTTTTTAACAGCTGTTCGCTTGTATTGGTTTTCGTCAGTGGACTACAGTTTCAAACTAACATAAAACAACTAACGATAGGACGGCCAAATGACTCCTAAACAAGTTAAAAATAAAAAATTGTGTCCTCAGCGTTGCAGAAGCCAATAAATAAATGTCTCCATCTCGAATATAGGCTATATAGGACTGCGAAGTCTTGAGTGTTGCCAGATGATTAAGTAATTAAGCAAATTCTGCAGGTCCCTACTAACCCATCGGATTCCTTACATATTAGGTCAAGTTCCCTATTAGTTTTTTTAATTGAAGAAATAATGGTATTTAAATCCGCCAGCAACTTTTCTGTGGTTCTGGGTGGTCGTACCAACTGAGGCGAAAATACCACACCGTTAGTGGTTCCAACATCACGACTCGAAACTTAAGCACCTAGTAGGTATATCAGTAATAAAATACTCCCATTGCCACAAGTATTCACGTGGATACACATCTGACGTTAATTACAATACAGGAAAACTGATTCTTGCACAAACAGCCAGCTGTACAAAATATGCTGAGGTTTTAAATAGAATTTATTTTCTTCACAAAAAAATTAAGTAGTGGAAAAGGTTAAAATATTAACCAGCAAACCCGACGTAGGCTTCGTGCCCATGATGTCCCGGGATTTGTAGAGAAACACTACGCCACGTGTGACTGGCCTCAAGCTGATAACCGGTACACATTGTACGTCCTTTGAACATGATACATAGGACATTAACTTTCGAAGAAGAGGCGAATCAAGTGTTGGTCGGATTGCAGCAAATCTCTGACGGGCACTGCGTTATTACACTGCAGTAAATGAACGAACAAGCAGCGATCAGTTGACTGTGTACAAGGAGGCTGTGATAGCGCGACGCCCAATGCACGCATTTGACACGTAGCATCTAATCAAGATAACCGTTCATGTGTCGGTAACACGTGCCTTTTGTCGTTCACACTGAAAGAGAAAACTAGACATGTAATAACTCCTGAAACGGTGCCTGTAAAAAAAATTATCAAGTAAAATTGCTTGTGATTGCCTGTGCACAGAAAAATTTTCTTGTCGATACTTCTGTTACAAAGCCGTAAGCATGTTCATGGGCGTTTTGTCTACAGAAATAAAATGTGTAAATTTTCGCAACGGTCAATCTTGAGAAACACTGTTTACGATTTTTTTTTCCGTCGCTTGGGAACTATAGTCATACTGCGTCCGAATTTCAAAATTACTGCTTTTAAAGTCTATAAAATTAAGCTTATTTCACATAACATCTATTTTATGGTTTACCTGGCGAATGCAATAAACATGTTTAACATGTGATTACGTAAAACGTTTTATTTGAAATCGCCTGCCTCCACTAAATTAGCACCTTGGTGAACACTTTATGGCGAACGTAAGACAAGAGCTATTTAATGCAGACGCAAGTCTCCAATGTAATATGTGAGGCACATATGTAGGGGTATTGCCGACTTGACACTTGCATAAAATATCCCATCACCTCTGTTCGTGTGGTGAAGAACTGTAGAGCTAGTATGCAGGTTTTATTCGCGCAGCATACACCCGTGGGATGTAAAGAAATAAAACATGTCATTTTATCAGTAGAAAGTGTGAATCGCAGTACCCTCAAATAGTTTTGGCAAACGCTCGTCCTTCACCTAAAGAAAGATAATGTGAAATATTTTACAGATTTCTTCTAAAACGCGTTTTCCAACCAAAAGGCTTTGGCCTACTTTGTTTATGATTGTCTGAGTAATGTTCCGTCTAAAATAACCACGATTTATAAGAGAGATTAAGCCTTACCTACCACTCAACTGTTTTTAATTCATTAAAAAAAATAACACAGTTCTCATAATCACCTATAAAAAAATTACCGGTTCAAAAATCTTATGTACACAAAAAATACTGTCACGGTTTATTTTTATGAAAATGTAATAGAGACCAAATTTTTAAAGTGTACGCATAGCGCACCTCGAAAAAAAAATGCCTATCAATACATTTTGCGACGACTTACTGTTTAAATGGAAGTGGATTTTCAACAAATTGTACTTTGTGGCTCGATACTTGAAAAAAATAAGACCCCTTCCTAAAAGTAAGTATTTTTAGTTATTTGTTACACTTTTACTTACAATTTAAAGATAATCTGCCTAAACTCAATTAGCCTAACCATTTGACATTTCAAATAGTAGTACATATGTGGTATTTTTCACTGTACACATACCCCGTGTAAAATATAACCCTGACTTAACGAAGGGTGACGTTTGTTGGTCAGAGGAAACGGGAGTAAATAAACGTCTGGCTAGAATTGCAGCCTAGACGAATTCCTTTCTTGTTCAACATGAATTATTGGTTGCAAATTATAGGTGCAAGCATTAGTGTCCACTGAAATAGTAAACAAGGCATGTCGAGTTTTTAGCAAACAATACATTTAAAATGCAAAAGAAATTTTTTACATGGTGTCGAGCAGTCACTATAGAAAGGGCTTAGTATTTACTAGACATTTTTTATGCATGTTTATAATGTAACGCACTTGCTGTTTTGTACCGCGTATTTGGAAGAGAACGACAAAGTAGCGAGACACGAAGTAAAGTGGTGCCACGGTGGCTGAGCGATTAGCACGCTCGCCTCCAACCAAGGCGAACCGGGTTCAATACCCGGCCGGGTCACCGGATTTTCGCAAGTGGGAATTGTGCCGGGCGATGCCGTTGTTCAGCGGGCCCTCTCGCCCCTTCATTCCGGTGCTGCTCCATATTCATTTTAATCACCCTCATCGGCTCTCAAGACCTCGCTGTTAAGAGCCGCCCAAATCTTTTCAATCGCGAAGGAAAGGTTGAATGACAGGCGTTTGAGAACGCCGGGCGTCTCATTTTCTAAAAAACTTTCCGCCTACTCTAGCTAACTCGCCATTCTACGCACCGAAGCCCGCCTGAAGCAAATACGCAGTTATCGACGGGCAATAATTTCGAGGCCTAATTCTGCGAAATACAATAAATTTTTGTTGAAGAACAGTACCTTACCATAAAAACTGCAACTGGCGTGTGCTACGGCGATCGATTGTGACGCGACCTAAGACAATAAAATGTGTCATGAGGTAGGTCGCGGCTCGCCCGGCATACACGCAGCCGCCTGGCGCGGCAACTCTCGGGAAACTGAGAAGTGTTCCGCTGTTTCCATGAGACCCCGCTGCGAGCGCCACGGCCGCCGGACAGCATGGAAGACGCGCGAGGTTCAAGAATAGACGGCGCCACATATGTTTAATTTCTAAGAATTGTAACGGTGTTACAGAACCTACCATGTTTTTGATTGGCTGTAATTAAATTTCTTTCGTCTTTCGTTTATAAGTCCCAAAGCCCCAGAGTGCTCGAGAGAGGCGGCTTCTGGGGACCAACCAAGTTAAGTACAGTTTTATGTTGCTAGGGTCCTTCAGGCCAGAAAAAAGTCGAAATGGACATCTGAACGTACATATTGGTAAAGGTTGTTCACGATAAAATGAACACTTTTAAAATCAACCTTTCAAAAAGTGCACACTGAGTGACATGCGCCCAGTAAAGTTGGTAACGATGGAGGGAAAGTAGTTCCATGCCTTAACGTCGAATTAAAAGGCTAGGCAACCATTTGTAATAAATTAATTCTTTTTTATGTCTTTTCAACGCATGTTAAGTGTAAAAATTAACAGATTAGTAAAATATTTACTTTCTAATAATTTACAGTTTTATTTGACCAACCCACTGATAAAGTGATGAGGCCCCTGGCAGTCTTAATTTTAAATAACGCAGAAGAATACACAACGTGTATACAAGTAGATTTTTAAAAGTGCTCGGTTTACCGTGAACAGACTATAGCACGAAATCATTGTAGAAAAATGTCAATTTATTGGAACAGACGGACGTTCATTTTACTGTATGTATAAAAGGCTGTTACAAAATGGATTTTAAAGAAAAAATTGTCACCCTTGGTAATCATACTAAACTTGTTAATTCATGCTAATTGTCATGAAGAAAAAATACTTGATATTTCAGGTAACGTAAAGTGTCATATAGAGTTACGTAATGTTTGTTAAAGTTAAAAGTTTTCCGGCGAGACATTTCTAATGTAAAGGCTATTTGAATAATAACATGTTTTTCAGTCTTAATGAAATATGAAGACTTAAGAGTTTTGAGAATGTCTTGGGTAGACATTTTATATTTATAACCAAGTCTAGAAATTGAGATATGTTTACTTACGCAAAAGTTACGTTAAGAGACACTTAAATGAAAAGACTGTTTTTATAAAGTTAAATGTTTGTCAGCCTAAGGAAGTCAAAGTGTAGGGTTAGATAATTTTTAGTAACGTTCAACAAATGTCAAGACATATTAATAATGAGAATTCCAATATTGTACAAGCTACCGTTTGAGAGTTAAGTTTTAGACAGATTTTACTGTTTATGTCATGAAAAAGAGAATGTTCTAGTAAGTCCTCAGTATTTTATAAAGATCGTTTTTTGCAGTCATAGTTCACACTATATCACTAATTAAAGGTATTTTCATACAGTATTTTCACAAATGTATTGCATCAGTATCACTAGGGCATATGTCGTGTTTAATGAAAATACCCCATATAGAAGCTTGTTGAGTGTAGAATATTCTCAGGTTATGTATTGTTATATTGTGGTCTTTCAAAATATACAGCATTTTCCAAACAACCCATGCGTGTTTTTTGTAATAATGATATACTAACTGCATTTAAAACTTATATTTCTGCTGTAAGACTTCGGTCTTGTGTTTTATGTGAAGTGGTAAATATTAAGTCGCCCTGTAGCTCAGGGTGTAGCATGGGCTTCGTGTTTCGAGTTATAAAGGCGTGCTGCCACACATACTTGCGTATTACACCGTGATTAAGCCTTCGCGACTTGCACGCACCTGACCTTCAGCTGAATAAATCCCTGCAATTATCTGAAGCAATTTCTGGTTTTGGTCGTCCTTGCCTTTCTCAACCGTGGTGGGAGGGGGGATGTTCCAGATCTTGGCTGCTGATACTATAAAAGTGAATCGGGCCTCCGAGCGGCCAGTTTCTAAGAGACGGGAGTTAAGGCGATTGCGCGACCTTGAGCGATAGACGACGAGCCAGACGAGCAACGAAGAGCGAGAGAAGTGACCAGTGGGAGGGAAATTTGCGACTGTGAATATCTGTGCAGTGAAGAGTACGACTGGCAGGCTGGACTATTGGACTGGATGCTTGAGTGAAAGACATTACAAATGATGGCGATAGACAGACTGAACAGGTGCTACTGATGAGTGTGAGTTAATTGACTACATCAAACAGAGACATTGAGATGGACTTTAACTAGAGTTGAGATAGACATTAAATACTGCGTTTATTGAACAATAAAAAGAGTAACAGTTGAGATGGATAGATTAAAGCTGTAAATAATTGCTGTGCGATTAAATTAAAATCAAATTTAGTTCTTTTATTTTCATTAATACCTCCATCCCTTACAAACTCAGGTACGCCCCTCTGACGTTTTGTAACAATACCTAAGAATTATAGGCACTGCTCCGTGAATGTGAATTCTATACTTTAAAATAGAGTAATTACTTCAAGCATTTTTTACACTCTTCGCTAAATATTTTTTTTTTGTTTTATTATTACTCAGACTTATTTGCACATAACCTTCTATCGAACAAAAACAATAGTTATATTTCCTTTACGTCAGCTTTTTATCTCATTTTTTCGATTGTTTAACTTTTTACTACATTGTTAATAACGTCTAATATTAACTTAAACGTTTGTTTCTAACCTACTTCAATTGTAAAATGGACAGTGTTTCTACCAACCAAAATAATGCCGTGGCAATATAAAATGATTACGATACCTCCACTACCCGTTCTGAGAAAGGTATAGATAAAAATTTCAAAAGTGAATAACAAACCGTTTCTTCATTCTGTGATTTTATTACAAGAATAGATACAAAGTGGAATGATTAGTGTTAAAACATAAATTATTTTATTTACTTGTATAAATACCATTTGAAACTCAGGAGCCTCGGTGACCATTTAGTCAGCACGCCGCGGCAGCCTCCCACCACGGCGATCTGTGCTCGACCTCCAGCTGCTCCGAGTTCTGATTTTCGCACCTGGAAATGTTGCGGGCATCCTCAATGTCATATAGTTTTTTTTCGCAGTATTCTCCCGTTTCCTAGGGTCTGCGGTGGTATAGTGGTTAGATTGCTCGCCTCCCACCTAGGGGAACCGGGCTCGATTCCCGGCGGGGTTACTCAGGGATTTTCGCACGTCAGAATCGTGCCGGACGATGCCGCTGGTCGGCGGGTTTCCTCGGGAATCTCCTGTTTTCCCCGCCTTTGCATTTCGGCATTGCTTCATACTTATTTCACGTCATCTTTATTGGCTCTCAAGACCTCGATGTTAAGAGCAGCCCGAATCTCTCCACTCCATTTCCGTTTCCTTTATCATTGAATTCCGTCTCTATGTTTTATGCTATATCTCAAGAGGATGGGTTCTGCAATAGAAAGTTATTCCAAATTATTTATTTTTCCTCGGCAAGCATCGCTTGACAAGAGGTTCATTTTAGCATGAAGTTACTGACGTAGCTACATTTTAAGATAGTTTTGTATTACAAAGCGGCACAGCCTAGAAGTTGCAGAGAGATTTTCCTCACAATCTGCTATGTTTAAGTGAAACTGTTAGTGAGACACGTCAGTTTTAAGTTCAGAGAACAACGCAAAAACATATGGAAGGCTGCAATTTTGCTATACGAGAAGTACGATGCTCTATAAAATTACTATTTGTTAGTAATGTGCCAGTTTAGAATGACTATAACCGTGTCCAAGCAATAGATTTACGTGACGAAAAGTTTGCAAGTCGTCTTGTGATCCAATCATGAGAAAATAAACGGGGTGTTGTGGCTTCTATAAATAAAATAAATAATTAAATGATTTTAATTTAAATAAAAGTTAAACGTAAAATTAAAGTTAGTCAAAATACATTCAACTGCTTAATGTTAACAATGTGACATATTTAAATTCATTATGTTTGTATGCATGCATATGAGATGGTATACTGATCAACGAGAACATAACAGACTTACATAGTTTGTACCGTATAAAAAATTTCTGATGAGGCGGAGAAAATCCATGTCGCAAATTTACGAGAATTTACCAGTGAAGGAAGCAAAACCTTGAGAAGTGCAGTCTGAGCAAATCTCTAAAAGAACCACTGCCTTGGAGAGGTGTCACATCTAGGAAGAATGCACGTCGAAGAATGCACGGACTCGTCGTTGAAGTCAATTAGATGCTGAAAGAAAGCCGTGAGCACCTCTCCGTGAGTGTGGTACCTGAAGGCGTCAAAGCTGCGCAAGTGAGCGCGTGGGATGAGATCTCGCAAAAACCACTCCTTCACTTGGGCGACCAGTTCCAGCTTCCCGGCGCTCTCCAGCTGCTCGGTGTCCAGTACCTGGAAGGCGGTGTTGAGGTTTAGGTGGTGCTGCTCCGACTGCAGGTATCTGGCGAAGTTGGTGGCAGCGTCGCCCGCCCCCGTCAGAGGCACTCGCGGCAGCAGAGTGTTGATCACCCGCCGCAGGCTCGCCGGAAGCTTCTCCGACATGATACACCGCTGCAGCAGGCCGATGAGGAGCTCACCGCGAGTGTGGTAGATCTCGGCCTTGAAGTCGGGTCCCAGCACCTCGGACATGCAGTCTGTGTCCTTGAGGAAGTTGCGCAGAGCCGAGTAGAGCAGCTCGTCCTCCGGAGTGCCAGGGGGAGGCATGATGTCGAGTGCCAGTTCGAGCTGCAGGTAGCAGCGTACGCTGAGTGGCGCGTCATGCGTGGACACCTCGACGGCGGTATCGGGCGAGGGGGCAGTGGTGAAAAGCTTCTGTTTGTGGTGCAACGGGCCCTGGTACACCGCTGTGATGGGGGTAAACAGGGTGGCGAACTGCTTGTGACGAGATCCCAACTTGTGTTCGACGACGAGGTAGTCCGACAAGGAGCTGGGGACCTACTTCATGTTCTGGTGATGTACACGAAAGTAGGGGCCGCTGGATGGCGACGATGGGGGATTCTGCTGCTCGTTGGGCTCCACTCCGAGGCTGATGATGCTGTAACTAGGTGAGAAGCTGGGAGCCTCCTTCATTTCGTGATGGATCGTCTGGAAGCGGGGATCACCACAAGAGGACAGCATGGGAACCTGCTGATGGCCTGGCCCCATTCCATGGCTAACAACGCAGTAGCCCAAGGCATTTGGGGCATCACGCACATCCTGCGGGGTTCCCTGGAGGTGGGAGTATCTGGTCAAAAAGGGTGTGGGAAACTTAGCCAATGTGGACATATCATGATGGATTTCACCTGAATAAGAGATAGGGTAGTAAAACATGCCATCTTGTACCCTGGGCTGCTGCTGTGACCATGACTGGCTGAGAAGAGATGGATATATTATGTAGCTTCCCTCATGGGTCAGCAGGATGGCCGTGGGCTGCATGCTATCATATAATTTCGGGTACAGGGCTCCTATGGCCATCTTGCTGTCCACCAGATACTTCTCAGAGTCCTTCAAACACAAACACACCAATTATGTTTGTGATACTTGCCTTGTTAATTTAGTATGTTTGTTTGTGAAATTATCATATTTTATGTAGTCAGGATATCGCAGGTTATATATCGGTTTTCACCATAAGGTTTACCAAACCAGTTCCAAGAAATTATTGTTTAAGTACGTTGTTATATAACTACATAGGCCTACGTACACGCTTTTCTAGCTTTTATGGTTTTATCGGGACACCGGCTACAATCTCAAATTATCTATGTTTGTTGCTTGGCGAGTCGAAAGGGCACTGGTCCACTGAACTATGATCAGGGATTAGTCGCGATATGGTTATGAATTAAAGTCTTGAGTGTATTCCTCAGTGTATTCCAGTGGTTATCTGTCAATAAGTAGGCTATAAATTAGTCATCTCAGGCTGCCTTTAATAGAAATTTTACAATGACAGCAATTCTTGGACCAGCTAATTGAATAATTAGGAAAAAAACTTTATCGTGGAACTAGGACACTAACCGTAAAATTACCAGTTGTCAGAATGGTAGACACTATATGCTTATATAACTAACAGACGAAAGAAACTAAACGCCTAGGAGATTAACTATCGTAATCTATGTTTGTGAAACGTAATACAGACAAGTGGTGAAATAGCAGGGCAAAGTCAACTATAAAATGCTGATTGATCACAGATAGGGTTGAGAAGGGGCATGAGTAAAAAACTCCAGAAAACTCCACAAACGTTATCGATGTTTTTCTTTGTAATTTCCAAGGACACACGACTAGAAGTTTACAATCAGTGAAGGAGGGCATTTCAAAGAAGGCTTAAAGAAATAACTAGAGGCTTAACTGAAATGGCTATGAAGTACTCATCGAACACAGGTGTATCCACACTTGTGAGTGCGAATTATTTGAATGTACAACTGCATTTGCACCGACTTGGTTGATATGATGTAATTCAAGTGTTCGAAGAGTTATACTGTAAACAGAAACTGATCCATGCAAGACTTGGAAGGGCTGAAACGTCCTAGAATGAAGACGACTAAGCATTCACGAGAAATCGATATCAAGTCCTAACAGTAAGCAATGATACAGAGGAAGGGGTAACAAAGAACATGCAGATATAAAGTGCAAAATCCATTAAATGCAAGAACTGCACATTAAGCAGCTTCAAAACCAGGACCTTGAAAATGTTATATAAGAATCAAATGTGATGGCGGATTTCCTAGGCTATGATAAAAAGATCAGTAAAAAAACAAACAACTTTTTGGTACCAAAGTTTTATGAATCTAATTTCCTACCACACAGAGTGTTTCTAATGCGAGTGAGTAATAGAGGGGAATGGGGAGCGGAGGTTCAACAGCTGAGATCTTCAATGCCGATGGGAGTGTTATGTGATGGATATGTAGCAGCGTAGAAGTGCATTGGTGGGGGAAGCTGGAGTACTGCGAGGAAACCAACGTACATATAATAACATCCACCACATTCCCGCATGTGAAAATCGGGGATTACATCACCGGAAATCGAACCAGTTCATTGTGTTATGATATGATCATACTGCAGAAACAAAAAAAAAAAAATAACATGTCTTGATTAGAACAACAAATGAAATTGATACAGAACACAACTGAAGAACTACAAATAAGATGGAAAATGTCCTCGCCCATCTTTTCAAAGATGGTATGGAGTTATGTCAAGAATGTTGCCTAAAGATAATAAATGGATGGATAAAAAACTTGGTTCTTGCACATCTTTAAAAGCTGGTTTACTTAGGACAATACAAAGGCACACATAATAATACAGATTCTGTTGCCGAAATAACTATAGTCATAATCATTAGAGAGGTGATGGCAGAAGTGTGTTCACTGAAGCCATAAAGAAAAACATGATAGAAAAATAGAAAATGTTTAGGAAATGACCAAATGAGGTAGCCTACAACACATCCAGGAAAAATAATTAGGAGAATCTGAGTAAAAAAACACACATGCAAAACTTAAAAAAAGTAGGTAGACATAATCTTAAAGAATTCGTTGAAATACGATTATTAAACAAGAATTTATCTTAGCTGAGTACAGCGAGATGATGAGGAACTCGGTGCACCTCTGCTGCTACAAACGCCAGAAATATGGGAATCAGAGTGGAAGATTCCAAAACAAGAAAAATTCTTCCAAGCGAGGCCAAGAAGGTCACGACTGCAAAAACTGCAACAGGGAGGAGAAAGAACATGGTTTCTGCCTGCAGGAATGCAACGAAAAAATTTACAGGATGAATTTTCGGAACTTCTCGACCAATGATAAGGTCTTTTTAATGCAGCTTTCACTAACAGATTTTGTTGGTTCCGAATACCATATAGAGACCAGTTAGTCAGTAGTATTGGTCTATCATGCTTTGAATATGGCAGATCTCAAATTCGCGCAATATTTCAAAATTTAACAGTGCACAAGTTCTGCAAATGGCTGGGGCGTGTTTTTTTGTTTGAATAAACAAAACAAAGTTTGTAAAAACGAAATACTATTTTCTTTATGATGGTTCCAAAACTCTAACTTTCCTCAATTTTTACTTTATATTATTTTACTTTTTAATAAATGTATCGGAACACAGTCCCAGGAAGCTATTCTTAATCGGCTGTGTCACGCCTTAGGCCCCATCCACAATCAACTTGGCTTAAAAAACATTACTTACAAAGCATAACAAGCGAAACAGTTTGTCTACAATCGGCGTTGAGGTAAAAGAAAGAAAAACATTTTCTAACCAATTAGAAAGAGCAAACGAATAGGAAATAATTTTTCCGGCGCAAGAATTTTTGTATGCATAAGTTGGCTACAGTAGTTTTTATGACGTTTAACATTATCATTTGCCGGCGTTAAAAACTTGGCGTAAGATACTCAGAGATGACCATTTTAATGCCAAGTCACGCAAATAACGCCAAGTCACGCCAAATACTAGTTGTGGACGTTACCATGTCAAATACAGGTTTTTACTTCTTTATGCTATGCATGTTATTTGCGCCATATCGATTGTGAACCGGGCCTCATACATAAATTATTCATTTCCGTGTGTTAACAGAAGATTCAGGGTCATTGCTGAAAATGTTTAGTTACAGAATCACCATTTTTCGTGGTTCTGTGCAAATTTTCGTACCCGATTGTTAATAAGTGTTCCCTGGTTGTCATGAAAAGGTGGGAAATAATTAATATACAAAATATGTATTAAATTAATTGTTGCATGAATATGTGTTAAAAGTTTATATATTATGTCCGTAATGATGGTAGGGTAGTTATCTAAGATTCTATTGTAACAGTTTTCAATCAATTTTTCTCAATTTAAATCAGGAAGAAATAAATAAAAAATGCAATATGGACGGTGATGTGAGCTCTCAATGCTGAACGAGTGAGTAGTGCATGACTCTGGTCCTGGTGTTTCGAGTTTGTTTCGAGCTCAGTGTTCTTTGGGAAGGATTATATAAATTGTAGCATAACCACGAATCACGAAAGTAACTCAAAACACAAAGGTTTTAAATCATTCGAGTGACGAAGTAAGTTTGTGAAATTTCCTTAGTCTCTCTGGACAGTTACGGTGTGGCCACATGAGGAAGGTGTTAGAGAACATAGGGTGGAGAGTGGAGTGTAGAGATTTAGACGGTTCTTAACGAGGTCTTAAGAGCCGATGAGGGTGAGTCGAGTTGAGTATTCAGCAACGCCGGAATGCAAGGACGGGGGAAAGGAACGTCCCCGAGAAAACCCACCGACCAGCGGCATCTTCCGGCACAAATCCCACGTGGAAATATCCGGGAGCGACCCCGCCGGGAATCGAACCCGGTTCGCCTTCGTGGGAGGCGAGCCACGCAGGGTGCTGACGGGCGTAAGTACCTGGTGGCGGGCGATGGCGGCGCGCAGTAGCCACAGCAGTAGGCAGGCCGTGAGCGCGACGGGTCTCATGACGACGGATGTAATGGAGGGACGACGGTGGTCAGGCTCGGCAACCTTGAGCGCGTATCGCACCAGGTGTCGGGTCGCGAGCCCCACCGCGACCCCCCTCCCCCGCCTCGATGACAGTCCGCGTGCGACAGCCACTCACGTCCGTGTCTCACAACACTTGACACAGAAGCGTGAGAGCGGCTTGTACCGCGGACTCCAGCTACACACACGTCGTCACTTTACGCACACTCTAAGAAATTATTTGTAAATTTACTATACCAGTGTATATGTAGAGTGAAAAAGCGCGAATGGTAAAATATTTTCTCAAATATGAATGGTTACGTTCCTACAGTTGCTCAAGAAATAATCAAATGCATAGGGAAGTCGCCAACTTTGTATAGTAGCAATTCTAAACACTCCTATATTTTCAGCCTGATACGCAGTACTATTACCATACACTGTATAGGTTAAAAGACTTCCATTACAGTTTAGGAAGAGTGCGAGAAATTTTTTACAGTGTAGCTGCGCGTCCAAGGTCAAGAAGCGAGAGAGCGATACGGGCGACAGTTACACGCACGCCTAGCGCCTCATCGCTCCTACGCTCAAGACGTGCAGTGTTTCCGGCGTAACGCTGTTCTGTGCAAATTAGATTTGTAACATCAGGGTCTTATTACACGCGATGAAAGACCACATATAAAAATACGACGTATCTTTGTACTTCTCTCTTGCCGCTTAAGGAAACTGCATACGCAAGTTTTAAAAATCAGATATTTGACAATTTTGACAATTTTTTTTCTCCAATAATACGTCTAATATGACAAGAGTAAAAAAATAGGGCCATATAGAATTGTTTTTTTTATATTTTCTGAGAAAAAGTCATATTTCCAGAACTTTTATTTACCGAGATACACGTTTACGCGCAAACAATGATTTCACAGAAAACGGTTCAGTACATAGGCATCTTAGCAGCAACACGTTGGGACGCATTAGCGCTCGGTAACTACTTGCCAAAAAACAAACACAAGGTCCGTTCTAGATCCTCGCACAGTCAGTCGGCCAGTGCGGGTACTTCCACATGAAAGGCACCGTCGCGTCATTTCACTTCTTTGTAACTATCCATTCTGTGTCCGTGCCACAGGCTGCAGAAGTGGCCTTGCGTATCAGCAGTGTGGGAGGACGTCAATCACCAATCAGTGTATATGCCTGCAGGCGCATTTGTGACACTAGCCGGTACCAACAGGTAGAAACGAATTAGTTTGAAAAACATGTTACACCTCAGACAAGCCTTGGGTTTAATTTGTTTTAACAGTTAGATGTAGGCTGTTCATGGTAAAATGAGCACTTTTGAAAGACCTGCTAGTGATATACTTGTATGCACGTTGTGTAGTCCTCCGCCTTATGTAAGATTAAGATTGCCATGGGTCTCATCACTTTATTCATGCGTCGGCCAAGTGAAAATGTGAAATTATTAAGAAAGTAAATAATTAATAAATCTGCTTGTTTTTACACTTCAATGCAGTAAAAAAAAACCGAAAGCGAAAGAAATAGTCTTAAGTTATCATAAATGGTTACCTAACCCTTTTTATTCGACGTTAAAATATGGAACTACTTTCCAACCATCGTAACCAACTTTACCGGGCGGATGTCACTCAGTGCGCCCGTTTAATATATGCAGGCAGGACCAGTGACTTTTTTCTAAGGTTCATTTCTAAAGTGCTCACTTTATCTTAAACAGTCCTTAATAGTTTATAAGACAAGTCCCTTGTCAGTAAAAAACACACGCACAAAAACAAGGAATGGATTTTCTGATACATGGCAGAGAAGTGTGGATACTTAGCATGCTGCTGATTGAACTCGGGATATTTTCCCTGCCCTCGCCAATAGACAATAATGAACAACATAACATACAACAATCAAACACAAGGATAAGTCAGCGAATGAGTTCACCGCCACTCCATAACGGATCTTTGTAATAATTATTCTGCTTCTGCGCCCGGTACGTAAGACGCCCGTGTCGTACAGCATGTGTATACATGGTTTTAAAATAACATCCTAGAGAGAACGTATTCGCAACATATTTCTCTACACGAAGAACGTACACTTTATCCCCGCCCTTGCATTCCGGCCCTGCTCCATACTCACCTCGCTTCACCCTCATCAGCTCTCCATGACCCCGTTATTAAGAGCCACCCAAATATCTACACTCTAGTTTGTAAGAAGTTTTTATTCAAACTGGCTTTTGTTACATTGATAAACTATTATTCCTCTTAACCGAACTGTTTATTCGGACGTATGTATATTGTTATTACTGCCTCAGAGTTCTGAAGAGCATGTCGCATGTCTAATAAATTCCGAATTCCCCTGACTCTAAAAATAACACATCAGAAAATATATATAGAAGTTAATTTATCTTAAACCAAAAAAAAAAAGAAAAAAAGAAAAAAGAACTTATCTCGCTTTTAGCATCTTCCCGTTCTCATGTGGCAGATTCTTTATCGTTGCTAAGGCCACATTTCTCGTCATAAAGCACAGGGTCTCGGAGAGTCTCGCAGAATTGGCGCGCTTCCAAGGCAACGCTTGCCTATAGAACTGCGCTCGTCGCCATAAATTCGCGACGGTGAGCATATTCAAATTTCAACCTGCCTCGTCTTGTATTGCGGACAATGACTGGACTTATTACCGAAATTGTGTAATTAAGTAGCGTATATAACAGCGGTAGGTGTTAAGCTGACATTTCGAAAACTTGTAGTGTGTGCTTGTTTCCGTCTGTTCGCACAGGCGTCCTTTTCCATGTGTGCTTGTCTAGGAGAGATCATTGAACAGCATACTACAAGGAGGCATGCTGAATCGATATTGTATAATTCCTCATTTATACAAGCAAGGCATTCTCGAGTTAAGCACGGCTATAGCTGAAATAGGTTCTATTCCTAGCTTTCCAGATATTTTTTTTGGGGTGTTATTGAAACGGCCGAAGTTACCCTGGAAACTAAAAACTCTGATAGTGAAATCACTCCTTGATATAACCTCTGGAGCTGTTCACAAAAACCGTGTGACTTAATAACCAGACATACAACGTGCTCACTTATAAACAGTATGTGGAAATATTAAACTTCGGAGCTGCAGCTCAGTTGTAAGCAAACAATTCACCAGTCCGCGTCGCAAAATAATTTAAACGAGTTAACATTAATCACGGCAACTTCTGGGATCTGTAGGCGTCGAGATAGTTCATATTTTACAGTGTAGAGAGGAGCAACTCGGTGTCTTCATGCGTCAGTGTGCTTGAGTTTACCCCCGCGGTTTTCCGAAGTTCCTCTAAGCGAAGGAACCTTCGGACCACGCATTTTTGAGTTCGAATTCGGTATAAATAATAGATGCATTTGAGAATTCTTGACGTAAATTACATTAGTTTAGCATGTAAGCGCTCTTTCTCCCCCCCCCCCCCCCCCTTATCGCTCTTCCCCAACCCCCCATCCCTTTTCCTTTTCACGCTAAATTTTCAGCACGAAAGGTGGGTCGTTGATACGCCTCAACAAAATATTCCCGGATGAATTGAACACGCTTGTGAAATAAACATTAAAAAAAAAACACTACTAGAAGACCTTTTAATAGGAAACGCGGAACGCTTGTACAACATGCAAGATGACGTCTGTCAGCTCTCGTAGCGGTCTGTAAAATGGTGAGAGAAAAAAAGAAGAAAAAGTGTGGGAGGGACAATATCACGATGCGGGAAGGACGGGCCAAGCATTCCAGATGGCCCTCCCGGCCGAACATCAGAGTAATTACATGTTTACAAGGAGCCAGGGGAATGTAACGGATTCATTGTTCCTGAGGGATGGCATTTGGTGTGGTTAGGGGAGGGGGTAGGGCTCCCTGGACCACGCCCCAGCATCCGCTCTTGTCGCGCCCTCCTCCCGTCGACATGAGTTTCGTGTGTCGCATGCCCTCCCCTTTCTCAACCTTCACCATTCCACTAGACGTTGTCCCCCATCTCCCAACTACAGCGCCTTGTTCCGAGAGCCTTAGACGCTCCGAGGGGCGTCAACCGAAGCGGGAAATTGTCCAGACAGACGTAATAAAGTACTACGACGCCGCCTTTTCGGCCAGGCCGCTCCTAGAAGAAAGAAAAAAGTCTGAAAAAACATAGTGGTAAAAAAAGGGTACATATATTGTTGCGAGGATGAGGAGACAATGCGACCTATCGTAACACGTCTTGTTCATGACATCACGTTTCGAAGGATCGGAATTTGTTTCAGCCTCGCTCGAACAATGCCTCGGAAATTGTTGTACACGAGGCGCGAGAAGGGAATTCACTGCACCTGTGGACCATTAGTTACATTTCTGTCGTTAACCGACACGGCGCTGGCTTGCTAGCTGACGCCCTTGAGCTGTAACAGCTTGCAGTCCTGGTTAATGACTGATATTCAAGGTAAACACGTTCGCAAATATGACTTCGTATTGTACAAATCACGAAACGTCCTCACATTATATCTGTAACCTAACCATTGGAGACAGCGAACTGTCACGACGATATTCCGCAGATGTTTGAATCTAGAGAGAAGAAAATCAAAGCAAGTTTTCACAGATTGGCTCACTCAATAATTTTTTCTCGCGCATATTTTTATTTCAGCGCTCTAAATACTGAATTAGAGAATCTTAAAAAAAAAAACAAATCACTGAAAAATGAGCTACTGGAAACAACGAAAGCCTGTGTATTTATTCGCTGAACAAATTTCACCCCCCCTCCCCTTCCCGTAATTTATATCTACTGATTTGTTGTGAGTTGGACTGTTCCGAGTCACTGACTGTTAGCGTATTTCATTGATTAATGCAATTTGCCGCGAAAAATAAGCGAATTCACATGTATTGATTAAAATCAATCATGTTATTTTAAACTGTAAACCTATACGCAAACCACGAATGTTTAGGCCTAAATATACCGAGCTAGGTGGCACAGTGGTAACTCACTGGACTCGCATTCGGGAGGACCCAGGTTCGATTCCCGGTCCGGCCATCCTGATTTCGGTTTTCCATGGTTTTCCGCAATCACTCCAGGCGAATGATGGGATGGGTCCCTATCAAAGGTCATGGCTGATTCCCTCCTCATACCTTCCCCAATACCTCCCCTCCGCGCAACTTGCACCGTCTCCAATGACCTTGCTGTTGACGAGACGTTAAGCCCACTTACCGTGAATAGCCTATACTTGAAGGTTTAAGCGTAAGCGGTATGAATATCCTAACTGCCGCAGGAACCGTTTAATTTCTGTTCAGGAAACTAAAAAAAATAGTTTTGTAATTAGGGAGAGTGTTTCCGTGTACTAATCGTGCATTTCCGAAAAAACTTTCTGCGAAGACATGGACGTTCTAACAGTACAACCTTAGCATTTAAACATGCGCATATCTGAGATTGTGCTGCATCATCATTTTTGAAAAGCTTATTTTGCACGATGCCACTGAAAACTTCCCAAAATAATTTTTTCTTCCGGAAAGGAAATGTCAAGAACCTCACACGACTTATGAATATAAGTTAATATGTGGAGTGAGATCAGTGGCCAGAAACTCGCTGTTCTATTCTCCTAACGCACAAACTACACCAACTCCCAAATATTTAGCAATGATGCACAACTCGGTGGTTAAGTCGGATGTGATGTCACAACTATTTAGCATAGCATTTCTCTTAGCTGGTGCTGATTGATTGGGGGTAGCACAAACTGCGCTAGTTTTGAGGTGTAGGTCCGTCGTTTGGTTTAATAAAGTAAGTGTATCAAATGTGACATGAACGTTTATATAGGCTTCTGTATAATACCGAAGGCGCGTGTACACATTTATTTCAGGTAACTGAGTGTTCAAAAAATATATTCTGAGTGTTTAATACACGACTCCAGCAATGCAAGGACTTGTTTTAGTGTAGCACATAATTCACCTTTAACGTACATATTATGCTGAGACATACATTTTTTTTTTCGATTGCTGACAGAAAATTGCAGCAATAAGTTAGAAGTCGGTACAGTAGAATGACTTCCAACAGAGCACTACACTCGGCTGAATTTAAGCATGTTTTCATTTTAGACTCTTCAGAAAACACATTTTGCATGAATTATTCATCAAGCAAGACCGCCGTAATAATTTCTCTGGCTGTATGTAGTAAAAATTAACAATAATGGTTACAAATACATTTAATAATTGATTTCATGCACTTCCATTTCAGCCACGAAATTAATAATTTCATAACTGAAGTGAATGTGCAAAAAATAAATTATTAAAATACTTTTAAACATTAGTACCAACATTTTTTACAAACAGCAATATTAACTATATACCATTCGCTATTTCTTAACACGTTTTGAATAAAACCGTCTAAAAATGTTCCATGTATGACGTATTTGGTTGTTTTCTAATATGTTATGTATTAAAAGCGTTTTATACCTGTGTTAACATAAAATAAAACAAAAGTTTCTTGTTTTGGTTAAATAATATTTTTGTTTATATTTTATTTATGAATCATAATATTTTATTTATAATTAATATGAATACGAACAGTGAGAATATAAGTGTCTTGGTAATGGCTAGTAAGAAATAGATCTTATGCAAAATACTATTACACTGATTGGGCAACACTCTAGTGCGTTGTCCCTCTGGTGTAATTTTCTAGACTCTATTAAGCTTTGTTTGCGCGAGGCGGAGAAATATTTTGGAAGTAGAACTTTAGTAATACTTATGAAAAGTTGGAAATAACCTTGAATGGACTATATTATGATTGCTATACTCTCAAAATCGAAATACCCTTAAATTTTAATAAAAAATATTCTCTTATTTATTAATTTTTTCAAAAACGACATTTAAAGAAGTAAATTTCAGCGAAATATTTTTACAGTGTCACAAAATAAATGCATTCTTCTTTCAAATGAAACATATATAGTACGTACTTTCTAACAATTGTGGTAGTGCATGTACTACATTATAGAGTTCTGCATGTTGTACAGTCAAGTTCAGTGCGCCACTCTCCCACATAAAACGTATAACGAAACACTCGAGAGAATTTATAAAAATGACGTTACCTAATCCAAAGAAATCGCCACATCGTCTTCACGAACTGCTTTCTAACAGTTTAGCATTACACAAGCATCGTTTCACTCAATTCCTGAGTTGTTGAGTTAAGTTGAACAATTTGGGTGGCTCATGATGACGACATACTGAGAGCCGATGAGGGTAAAATGAGGTGAGAATGGAGCAGCGCCGGAATGCAATGGCGGGGAAAATGGGAGATCTCCGAGAAAACCCGCCACCCACTTGCGAAAATCCGGGAGTGACCCTTCTGGGGATTGAACCAGTTCGTATTGGTGGGAGGCGAGCAGTCTAACCGCTCAGCCACCACGGCCCCACTCATTTTCTTTTTGCACACTTACACCGACAGAGGGTTCTGGTGCAGCTGCATAGCACAGCACTGTATAACACAGCACTGCACCCCACTACAATACACCAACAAGGGATGAAATAAAAGAAGCTAGTGTCATAGAAGAAACATGAGCAGTGCCATTTTCAGGACTGACATGTATTTTCTCCCACCTATAGGCTGTTCACGGTAAAATGAACACTTTTGAAAGTCCTGCTTGAGATCTATTTGAATGTACATTGTATATTTTTCCGTCTTATGTAAAATTGACATTACCGTGGGCCTCTTCACTTTTTGCATGCGTCGGTGAAGTGAAACTGAGCAATTATTAGAAAAGTAAATATTTTACGATTCTGCTCGTTTTTACACTTCGGTGCATTAAAAAAAGCAGAAAGCGAAATAAATAATTTTAGTTATCACAAATGGTTATCTAATACTATTTATTCGACATTAAAATATGAAACCACTTTCCATCCATCGTTACCAACTTTACTGGGCGCGTGTCACTCAGCGAGCCCGTTAAAATATACGCAGGCAGGGCCAGTGACCTTTTCTAAGGTTGATTGCAAAAGTGCTCACTTCATCGTTAACAGCCTTTCACTGACTAGATACTGCGGATCCAAGGAATGGGATGCATGCACAGACCGTAGTAGACGTGGCATCCTCTGAACTAGGTGGGGTCAAACAGCCTGTATGGACGTGTGTTTTGTTTAAACATCGTTGAGGCCAGGCGAGCGCCGTCACTGGGCCATGGTGCCGCACTTTCAAGTCCGTGTGTGCCAAGTGGCCCGTCGCCAGGTGAAGCCACACCGGACAAACTTTTGGCACGGCGGACTGACACAAAACGAACATCCATCACTGCGATGCAAGTTTAAAGACCTGGAACAAATAGCGGTGAAATATGGGATATTTAAACGTATGCGACACGCTATTCCTCGAGTCTGGGAACACACATCTTTCGTATTGTAATTCCAGTTATATCATAAGGTTGAAAATACTCATGAAGAAACTTTTTAATAGACCAAACGTGAAACATTTGTATGTTCAGTTGTTTTTTTCTATTGTATCAATGTCTGCAATTCTCCTAAGGACTCTCGCCTAGTAATATATCTTTAACAATCGAGTAGGCGAATTAAATGCAACCCTCTCAAGTGTAATACCGAACGTATCGCAGCTGCTTGAATATCCATTTGACTCTGAAGTATAACCTACAGATCACTGTCACGTTAATTTTTCGACACTTCTCTAATTACAGGATATCACGGCATTTGCCACAGAATAAAATTTAAAGTATCAAGATCAGAAATGGAATGGCAAGATCTCTGACGTTAGAATACTCAGTCGTTTATTGACTACGTGTACTCTCCGAATGGGACTTTATTTTGTCTTGCAAAGAAGTTAGTAGCCAAGTTCGTCCCAAGGAACGAATAGGCTAAATGGCCTTTTGCATATTTGTTAGGGATTTCAGAAGTTTTTCTGAGAAGTGTTGCTGTAGTTCGGGTTCACTTCTACTGCTCGTCAGTGTAAGGGCCTGTCTACAATTGGGCTATCCCAACCTGTGGCTTAGGATAAAGGTGTGTTGATTGGTGCACCTGACCCTCTGACGTCATGGTGCTATCCCAAGCTGCCGTGTCCCAAGTCTACCTGTGTCCCAAGTTGAAACATTCGGAAAACTGAACATTTGTCCGAAGTTGTGTCCTAAGCTGATAGAAATGATGAATACTTCAAATACTTTTCCGCGCTTTCGTGAAATGTTTACGTTATAAATGTAAACAATGGATGTGCAAGGTGGGATTTCTCAAAACAAATATGATGAAATGGTAATAAATAATTAGGGATGTCTTCGTTCGGTCTGAACAATTTTATTTGAAGGCTAAAACTTTTGAAACGTAAGTTTAAATAATAAAATGTGTATGTCAGTTGGCGAACTTATATAAAATAAAACCGTTACGACGTTTATTATAAATAAATATTCGAATCAACAATTTCGTAAACATTAAATATTCAATAATACAGCAAATCTAAAAATTACTAAATAACAACAAATAATGCGCCGAATTGACTGCGACCTAGTGTCAGATTCTGAAAGCTCACTTCGGACAAAGCATTTGTAGACGAAATTCGGACCGCGTCAATGTGACGCCACTTGACGCCGAGTTCCGGACAATATATTCCACGTCCACGGTAACGGCGGAATGTAGAGAGGACAGGCCCTAACTCAGCGGGCGCACCGGTAGAAGGAAGTGTAAGAACATGTGGGTCAGAGGGCGTGGGCTACCCAGGGACACGGAGCCTATTTCGGAGGGACCACCCGCAAGTCGTCGTCGTTGTCTCCACATCACTTTCATCAGACCGACCAACTTCTGGGTAACAATGCCGACTGAGATGAGGCACGGCACTTTCACTGCGGCCGTCGCGCGTGAGGCTGTTATCGGGCGGCTGGACGGCTTCCTGTACTCGACGGCAACGTCTGGCATGCCCGAGGGCAAGACGCCCTCCACGTCGCGGTCCGTCGTCGGTGACCCAGTATACGCGGAAGCGAGCGTAGACGCCCGGAGAGAAGGACTGTCTCTTTCAGTGGTGACCGGCGAACTACTGCACGGTGACTCGGCCCGGTGCTATAGTATATGCACGGTTACTTCACACTTTCTGAATCACACCTTTGAAACACCTTTGAAAAATTACCCCACCCATGATGTGCTTGGTTGCTTCCTGAATATGTCATGTATCACAAGAGTTACCGAATTATTTGATAACTTAAACAGTCACTTATAATTTTCTATAAATTATAATATTTAATTTATAATACATATGAATAAAAACAGGGAGAAAATGGGTGTGCTAGTAATATCTAGTATAGGATATTCACGATAAAATGAGCACTTTCAAAAGTCCTGCTTAAGATCTACTTGTATGCACGTTGTGTATTCCTCCGCCTTATGTATGATTAACATTGTCATAGGCCTCACCTTATTCATCCGTCGGTTAAGTGTAACTGTGAAATTATTTTTATCTTTCGATGCATTAAAAATATAGAAAGGGAAAGAAATAATTTAAGTAAACAGAAATGGCTACCTAAAACTTTTTATTCGACGTTAATATAAGGAACTACTTTCCCATCCATCGTTACCAACTTAACTGGGTGCATGTCACTCAGGGCGCCCGTTAAAATGTGTGCAGGTAGAAGCAGTGACTTTTTTCTATGGTTTGTTTTGAAAGTGCTCTCTTTATCGTGAACAGCCTTTAAGAAATAGTTCTTATTAAAAATATTATTTGATTGAGTGCATACGAATGCAGTGCGTAGTACGTTTAGTGTAATTTTCTACACCTGGTTAAGCTTTGTTTAATTGGCGGGAAGACTATCTTGGAAGTAGAACTTCAGCAGGGTTTCAGAAAAGTTGGCATTACCATAAATGGACTATAGTACACTCTGTGTTTGGAGTATAATTCAAGAACCACCAATGGAGACGCGGGAAGCCACATGTTTCTGGTAATTCACAAGCAAACGAGGACGCATCAGCCACAAAACTCTTGCTCGAATACCTGAACATTTTGCGAGTCCAGTGGAATGCATGATTTGACGTTCACGAGTAAATCCGAAGCCCTTCCATAGTGAGAAACATTTGTACTATCTAGAGACGTCTACTTTAGCGTTTTATTACTCGCTCAGTGTTTCAGAAATGTTAAGCAAGTGGCGGTAATCGTGATAACACGAACGTACAAGTGCGTTAATTCCAGTATTTTACGAAGTGAATTCACGACTTAAAGGCTAATACGTCACCTGCGACACATCACTTTAGTGCCTGACGAGTAGGGAAACTGCGATTTTGAATTATATTTTACTATAGTAGTCTGGTCTTCACAGATACGTGCATACTCGAGCACTGATAAACAGAACAATTAAACTGGCAGTTGCTTCTATTTTACTTTTTCACCTTACCGCACATAATTGAACCACTCAATCACTAAGAGTTTATAACTGGTTTTATGTCGTCAATAAAAAGAGATAAAGTAACGCATAATTGTTTAGGTACAGTACTTGCGCCAAAATATATTTAGAAATAGTAACGTATAATGGCTTAAGAATATTATTCCTGCCAAATATACTTAATGCTTCAACAAAAGAATTTTCTGCTACAGCTTTGAGCAAACACAGGACCTTGTGTTCATTTTTATAAGGGAATCCTCTACAAACGTGCTTGCTATGTCGTCTCGTTCACGCCATGATCTAGACACATCGGTAATGTCTCTACACACACATCTCCAACAGGCCTCACAACATTAAAGCAAGAGGCTCAGATCCCACTGCAATCGGGAGGACCGGTACATACACGCGTGATGCAAAGCAATTCAGAACGACACATTTCTGTACAAAAGGTTCGCTACGAACGGTACAGTCCATCCGCACGCTAATTTTGATCTTGCCTGATGACGACGTTGATAATGATACGTCATCGGTAACGTAACGTACCGACTTGAAAAAGCGTATATTAGAAACTGAGTGAATGCTCTGAAGGTTGTTTTGCCAACATTATTTTAAGCCCTTCCCTCACTTTTCGTGCGCATTGTTATAAATATGCTTTGTGGCCAATTTCATAAATTTAGGGGTTTAGGGGTCACAGCTTGTAAATGAATGATATATGGGAGGGCGTACTGTTAATGAAGGGTTTAATCATGTTATGTGACACAGACAATACAACACTGTAATATTATCTGTAACAGGGAGCTACTTTTAATTATATTAAGTATTATTACATTATAAATGATATGAGCACCTCACGCCTGATTTCTGTTATTCTACGCTGGAGTGTCCCCACCTTAAACTTAAAGTCGGAGGCTGTGTCATCTTGTAGAGCGGCTGCCGGACATATCCATTCTTCGGTCCTTCTGTGATGCTGACCGGAGTTGGAAAGGCGATGCGCCGCGCCTCGTGACGGCCTATATAGGTGCGTTGTTTGGAGTTTAGACATAGCTTGCCTCTTTCCCTGGTTGGAGAAGGGGGGGGGGTCTCTGCTGCTGTCCATTTTGCAATACTTGATGCAATCCCTGGCGTCCTGTTTTTACTCTGAAGTTGTGCTGGCAGGTTTATGCGAGGATGTTCAGCTAAGGTCTGTTCATAACAAAATTAATGTGTATATCCCTAAAATGAATTTACCCGATTCCAACCCACTAAAAAGCTCCTGATTAGTTGAAAATAAATGCAATGTTATTGTTTACTGTCTAGTTTATACAAAAGTATGGAGCACACTGATAGTTCGCGACTCTATATACGACCCTACTCTACACTACTAATTATATATTACTCCACGCATAAAAGTGAAAGATACTCATTTTGTACCTCCTAGCGTGTTATTTTAAAATTCACAGTGAACAGAGAGCCGTGAAGAAATATCGCACATGAAAAGCATTCTTGGCCGGGATTATGTATCAGCGCACATTCTCCAAGCGGCGCGGCGGCTGCTGGAGCCTGGACGTGTCGAGGCGAACATATCTCTCGACCAAGGGCACATACGGGCGTTGTCTGGCGCGCCGAGAGGTCAGTTACGTGGGCACTCATGCGTGACCCGAGACTCGCATATCTCCGGGTCAGGCTGCCACCATTACCTGTTATGTGCAGGGAGCAACAGTCTAGAGCAGCGCTGGACGAGGAAACAAAAACTTGTTCAGAACGGACTGATGGGGTGGAGGTGAGCACTGAACACACACACACATAAACTAACACACACACACACACACTAACACTTCCACTTTCATTCGCTCTTTCATAAGGTGAATAAGTTATCTGGATCAGTGTAAAGCCGTTCACTAAAAATGCATTTAATGAGATACCATCGTCTAGCAAGGAATGAGTGGTGAACCAATGCTCGAAATGGTGAAATGCAATTAAAAGCAGCGGGATTTCCGTAATTTAGTTTTTACAAGTTTCTAATGAAGTTTCGCTTATTTGAAGCAGTTTTCACTGCTTCAATTTCATGTGGAAACATAGTCTTACAGAGTTAATCTTCAACATTTGCGTTTTTCAAATTTTCACTACAGGCGTTTCAGTTACCTTAACAACCTAGACTATGAAGGTGTGTCGCATAGGGCCTTTCAAAACGAGAATTTTTTCAATGATAATCTGTTGCACGATGGTGATGGATGTATATGTCCCTCCAGTACAAGGTGGTGACTGCTTCATCTTTCATTATTACATATGAAGTTAGTGGGCGAGATTTATTTAGAACGGGAAGTAGAAATTATGATTGTCAAATATGTAAAAGTGTATTAAAACACGATTGTATAAAAAAATAAAAAATAAAATCTTCGTCAAGTTTTTTATACACGCTTTATATGTGAACCAGTTTTCTGAATCAGTCATTTCAAAATCTCTGAAAATTAAGGTATTTGGCAAACTAATTTGCAAATTATATAAAATGTGCTATCAATCTATTTCACAGCGAAGAAGAGTAAAATACTGGTAAGTATGCCTGCGAAACTGTGACAGTTAAGTAATCTGCAAGCTCTCACTGTATAAACTACCGCATTTTTAACAGAATAGGATTAATTATCATTGGTTCAGATCGAAGATGCAAACAACTACATCTTGACGAATACGCGTGTGAAGGCAGTCGCTCCAATTATGGGCGGGATATGTTGTGGAGCACAGTAGCTGCCAGGTAGTGACGTCATATCCTGTATGTTCTACTCTTCCTCTTCCTGGTCGGACACCTCGCGTCGACGGGGATGAGCCCCTATACTCATCACGGCTCGGGCGGCCCAGATACGCGGCACAGGAATGCTTCCTCGGCCATAAAACAGCTAGTGCGACTCCAGATGAAAACGTTACAGGCTCTCGATATTTACACGGGACGTAAATAAGCGTGCACCCGGCTGGACGTGCTAAGAGATACCACAAAGTACCACTTGGGCCGGCGAGGGAACATTTGTCAGCGTCACGTGGAAAGAATCACCGTCGCACAGTAATTCCAGATCGCCCCGAACAGCGCATCGCCAGCTGGGCAGCACGACTGTTCGGTCGACGCCGGCAGATGCTTGTGTGTTTTCGAGACGAGAAATGTTTGCCTTGTATGAGCGCATGGCTGGCCCGGTCACTCTTTATGTCACCGTAACTGTAATTAATAATCCAACCTCCTCCCTCTTTACCAAGCCTTGTAGTTCCCGAAAAAGCGGCGTAACTCGTTTCAACACCGACCAATGTAATTGGGCAATAAATCCTGCGGGGATATTACTGCCCCGTTGCTTTATCGCCTTGGCATCTACTCACGGGATTGTACAATAATTTCCCAAGATCTATCCGTAGGAATGTTATCGTTAACAAATATTATGTATGCTGAACGCATTACTGAATCCAACGCTAGGATTTAAAAAAGAGCCTGGGCGTGACGAATGACTCAAACCGCTTGCTTACGGTATTCGAAACCTATGTAATCGCTCAACACAGTTGCCTGGCACTCGTGACTTGGCGAGGGTCATGGTATGGCTGGAATTCTCAGTCCAGATAAATGGCAGCTGATTAGCCGAAATTACGAAAGTCGAGAAAAAAAGGCTAGAGTATTCAGATTAAAATGCGAAGCGAAAATATTTTGTACATAATAAAATAGACACGCGCGTGTGGCAACATGAGTTACTTTTTTTATACAGTTTTGTTGGAACTTTTTTCACATTTTGGAGAGTGGCAAGTCACAATTTGTTTACAGCGCTCATGGAGCTAACAGGTATTATTAAGCTTCGCTGGAAATGCATTCGATAGCAAGCCGTAACCTGCCCTGGATAGTAGTGTTATGCTACAAGAACTTATATACAAAATCTGTCCACTTTCAAAACATACGTTTTCTCATTTGAAATGTTTCGCATGTCCATAATACGCATGTACAATGAATATGTGCAGGACTATTTATTGTTAACTTAGAAGGATAAAGGAACCATAAACAACATGCCAATTAGTACATATCCCGGGGTTTCGCGGGTTTAAACGTATCTGCAGACTGATACTATAAAACTTGATGCTTAGTTATTGGTTCATTCCTTAATTCTCAATTGAATATTCAGATTCACCCCAGACCAGGCTACACGGGATTCTGGCACTTATAGTTTTTTTACAGACTCATAGTCTTTCAGTGTGATCAAAATGCAAAGGTTTCGAGAATTTACAAAATATGGAAGTCGAACTTGTCCTCATACTAATAGCGAGATTTCCACATCTCTGTCGAGAAAATACAATTAAGGAGATGCGTCAACTCCATATTTCCTCACGTCGCATTTTATAATTTAACATGCATATTTACAAGTACTCATACGCTATTCACGATTAACTGCGCACTTTTGAAATCGACCTTGGAAAATTGTCACTGCCTCACTGAGAAAAAGGTTTCGTTGAATCAAACAAAAATTTGTTTGGAGCCACCGCAATAATTGTTTTTATAGGGGCAATGAAATATTTTGTTGTTAAAAAAAATAATTTTGTTGTTCTCATTTGGTTGCCTCAAAAAAAGATTTGGCTGGCGCGACAACTAATTTGTTTGGCTGTTCGTAAATTAAACAGTTTCGGTTAACACAGAAAAAATTTAGTAGCCCAGCCGGGATTCGAACATAAATAGTATGCGCCCGAGCGCTACGCCCTATCAACCTTAACTAAAGTGACTATAGTGATCAAATATTAATGTTTTTTTAATACTTGTAGATTTTGAATACTGAACAACGTGCGCGAGTACATATTTTAAGTTTTACAGGTTTACTTATTGTTGGAATTGTTTTATTAGGACATTTATACCACTGACACACACTGTTAATACCCTAATTGTCACAAAGAATGCAAATAAACTCTCGAGCTGTATTTCCGAACGAAGGCAATCAAATGGGTAACCAAACAAATACGTACAGTTGATTTAACTAAATATTTTGCTGACATACTAATTTATTTTGGCTCAACACAGAGGTTTTGTTAATATAATCAAATATTTTGTTAAATGAACAAAATTAATTTGGTTACTTTTATAATTTTGTTTACTCAATAAAATATTTTGTTGGGGCAACTAAATACTTTTTTTCCCTGTACAAACAACTATTTTGTTGGTTTTTCTCCCAGTGCTCTACCTGCAAATATGTTAACGGGGACACTGAGCGGCACGCAGCAATTAAGATTGGGAATGGGGCGCGGCGGACGGGTGGAGGGGGTGGGGGAGTAATTAGTCCCGTGTCTAAACGTTGAATTGAAAGTGTTGTATAAACATTAGTGAATACTGAAATTATTTCTTCAGCTTTCTGTCTTTATTTATATAAGTGTAAGAATAAGAAAATTTCTAAAATACTTACTATAAATAATTTTACAATTTTACTTGACCGACGTATGAATAAAGTGATGAGGCCCACGACAATGGTAATTTTATATATGGAGGAAAAATACACAATGTTCATACAAGTATTTCTTAAGCAGGGCTTTCAAAAGTGCTCAGTTTACCGTGAACAGCATATACCAATGTTGCAATACACATACAGTACAGGGGAGAGTCAATAAAGCAACGCGTAGCCTGTGTTACCTCAGAAAAATATGCACAATAATCCACAAACTTAGACTTAATTTTATTAACTTATTAAGTTAAACAATACAAAATTTATTCCATGTTAGGAAATATAAGTACTAAACTTTTTGAATATGTCTTCCTAAGGAGGGTCGGAGGGGAACACAGGCAAATTTACATTAAGAATTTTTACAGTTATTAAGGTCCTTGTATGTTTAAAAAAATCGTTGTTTCGTATCGAGTGCGGTACAGAATGCCAATGATCTCATCTTGCAAACACAAAATACCTTACGTTTTTGTTTAGTCAAAGAGCGCTAAAAGTAATTACAATAATGGCCGCTGTAGTACACAGAAATAAGATACAAAGGCGAGTAGAGAAGTGTGACTACTTTGTGAATTTAATACAACCTTTGGTGGCTGATTACACCACAGTTTCGTAACTGACTGTTTCTAGCAACACAAAATATCCTGACACGTTTCATTTCGTAAGTTAGGACTCATTATACTTCAATACTCGTTATACCAAAAGTCTAGTGTTGCAATTTCTTAAACGGAGTGTTAATGCTTATTTACGGGTTGAATTTGCATGGCACAAATGTAGGCCCAATACCACAGTTAACTTTCCCATTACCAACACTGTGTCGTGTTGGGGAGGAGGCCAAGGTGTTTGCTAGTATGAAGTTAGTGTGATAGAAAGCCGCTCCGAAAACTTTGTATCGTTATAAATTATTCGTGCGGTAAGTCAGTACGAACTGTACTCTACGAACTGTACTGTACTTCTCAAACTCACTAAATTACCGGGTCTCTAATGATGGGCTATGCATGAACGTTGTTCTAAATGTACATAACAGGTTATGGTAACAATTTCGATAGCAACATAACATAGCCTTCACAGCACTACATGAACCAAGCGCAAGACTGGTTTCAAGTCTGTGTGTGTGTCTATATATATATATATATATATATATATATATATATATATATATATATATATATATATATAATCACAACGAAGTTTACTATTATTACAGTTATTATAGTCGCTAAACCAATAAAGGATACTTAAAATTCTGACAAGACATATTCAAAGAGTTGAGCACTTATATTTCCTAACATAAATTTAAATGAATTAAATATTTTATAATTTGCCTATAAAAGTGAATAAAATCAAGTGTTCTGAAAAAATATGATAAAAATATATTCACTGTAATAATTGCAGTAAAAAAAAGATTAAACCTATTTAGGAAATTAGATAACTAAGTGGAAAATATTATTTAAAAGAAACAAACATAAACATCACAACGAAATCACAGCTATAGGCTGTTCACGGTAGAGTGAGCACTTTCGAGGCCCTAGTTACTTTTTCTTCCAGTCATTTGTTTTCCTTTAACCACTTTTTTAAATAAATACTGCCATGTAAGTAGTAAACACAGTGTGTATGTTCCACCGCACTCGGAAGTTAACGTCTAAGGATAAAATAAGAGGGATTTATTGACTATTATTCCAAGTGAGAGGGCTTTCAAAAGTGCTTACTTGACAGTGAATAGCCTATACAAAGAATCCGCACGAATAATAATGGAAGAGGAACAAAACAGAAAAGGTTAAGGAAAAATACCGTAGCAAAATTATAAGAAAATACGTTATTAATACAGACCTGAATAATTAACTAGTTCAATGATCTGTAGGTTACACTACACAGTCGTATGTAAAATAATGCAAATATCACTGTTCATTCGTTGCTTGTTGTCTCAGTGGAAATGAATGATTGGGCATACATTATATCGTGTGTTTATTACAGGTTCACAGTTGTTCAGGTGTCGAATAATGGGTGGACCAATAGCATAAGCGATATAAAGGTATAACGTCATGAATTCTAGCTTGTCCTGAAATAAAACCGCGAATTTTCCAGGTGTCTAGTTACTAACAAGATCATTGCCCAATGTCCTCAAATGTACACGACACATGATACATAGGAAGGGGAAGGGACCGACGTATTGCCCGCCGTAGTGCCGTTTCATTGACCTGCTGGCCGCCTCCGGTAGCCCACAACTCCGTGCTTCCTTCGCGGCCAAGCTGCGCAGGTTATGTACTCGTGGGTAGAACATGTTTTTTTGACGTGAATACGTATTTAAATCTGCAACCATTGTGGGAGGCAATCCAGAAAATCCGATGATAACAAAATCGGGGAATACAGTTTGGCATTGCAACTCCGAATCTATCGTATAAATTCAAAATTCAATTACACCACTCGATTGCCAAAGTATCAAAGAATATGTTACGTTATGTGAGGATTGCGATGCATTGCGCGCAGCCGCGAGGGGGGGGGGGGGGGAGGGCAATTTTGAGTTCGTTTCGCCGTGTCTCATAACTTCCGCGTAGTATAATATTTAACTAGGGGAAGCTACGACACTCGTTCGAGTTTCAATTTACAGCTCTCGTCAAGGTCAATCGATTTTGTGTATAAAACATTTGTGTGGCGTGGTTATGGTGAAATTGTATGCGTTTAATGTAACAAATTAAGAAAATTTAACACAATGTCGGCCTATACTCGTCGAAAAGCCAAGTCGAAATATATAACTCGTATACGGTTGGAAAGAGCATCTCAAAAGCAATCCAGAGATACCCATAAAATCCCATATGACCACGTGAAGCGGTGCCGGGAACGTAAAAATACATCAAGGCGCCCGAGCGCGTCAACGTAGACGTATTCACGCAAAACAAACGGCCGTGTCCCCAATACAGCCAAACCCAATTTTGTCCTATTTTCCAATCTACCACAACCGAAAGATCCAACTTAACACTTTGAGTGGTGCCGACGTAATTTTACGTCGCCTGCATTTGCCAGAGTTGTGCCTGAGTTTGTCGTAACATTACGCCAACCGCATTCTTGAAGACACAGGCGAAGAAATATTACTTCGCCAGTGGTTTTCACAAGGCTGTGTGCAACGTAATATTAGGTCAGCCACAATCAAAGTGCAAATTACACAGATGATCAGGATGGCTTGTATACTATTCTAGGTAAATAACATTTGACTGGGACACTTTCAACTGGGCATTCTATTGGTAGGGAGCCGGCCAGTAATTGACGTTGAAGAGTATATATAAAGGCTATTCACGATAAAGTGGGCACTTTTGAAATCAACCTTAGAAAAATGTCACTGCTCCTACTCTCATATATTTTAACGGACGCACTGAGTGACATGCGCACAGTAAGGTTAGCAACGATGGATGGAAAGTAGTTCCATGACTTAACGTCGAATTAAAATTGTTAGGTAAACATCTGCGCTAACTTAAATTATATCTGTCACTTTCTACTTTTTTACAGCATCTAAATAAATGTAAGAATTAGTAGATTTGTGAAGTACTTACTTTGTTAATCATTTTATAGCTTCACTTGACTGAAACATGAATAAAGTGACGAGGTCCACGGCAGTGTTAATTTTACATAAGGCGGAACAATACACAACATGTATACAAGTAGATCTTAAGCAGGGCTTTTAAAAGCGCTCATTTTAATGTGAACAGACTATAGTAAGCGTGTTCGGTGTTGTGTGAACCAATACGAAGGTTTTGAATGGCAATACGGAGACCAACAGGCCTGATGGCCATGCATTCGTGAATAGAGGAAACGTATTTCTAGCTTGTCTTAATCGCCAGCAAATTTACACAGCACTCAAAGTGTTACGGTCCCCGCCTGCCTGGTGCTTAAACTACGTTACAGAGTGCTAGAAATTCACGTTTTTCTGTGAAACTATTAACGTGCGTCCAATGTACGAAACGAACGCACACTTCAGACGAGTACTGTTGAGTGCTTTTAAAATGTCAGATACATACAAAACTACTCAAGAGTTCTGCATTGAACCTTCCTACGGGCTTTCCTCCAAAAAAATAATAGTGTATCCGCTGAAAGTTCCATACGTATATTCAGTGCTTTTAGGACACTGCACTCCAGTTCACAAAGATTTGCGCTTAGTGGCGATGGCGCACTTGATGCGCGAGGCAATGTCGTCCTCATCGCTCTTACGCTTACCGGCCTCAAACAGCTTTCTCATACACCAAGGAACCTCGCGCACTTTCCTAAATACTTTACCGAATGTCCCGAAGAAATCAAAAGCTGTCGAAAATTGATCCAAAAGGAAACAGTTTTTGAAGGTCCAAGCAAATTTTTTCTCCAAGTTAGGTCAAACTTGGTATCTAATTGCTTAGAATAACATTTCTCAAATTCTCATAAGGTCCGTAATTTCTCATTGATAATTACGGTTGGAACAACCCAAAATTACACTCTAGCTATTAGTTTATGTTAGAGCGCGTTTCTATGAAAAACTCCAGACATCCGACACCACTATTATAGTTGTTTTGCGAGTGATATATTTGTCACCGCCATTGACTGTGCTCATTATACATCACATTTAGTCTTTCATATAGAATGTTCTTTTTTTCTCCTTGTCTGTTTCTGAAGAAAGACTAACCTCAACAGTTTCTATTTGTGCCTACGCCATTTGGATCTGACGAGCAAGGACAGGGACTCCCGAACAACGGGTTGGAATCAGGACAGTAAGGGAGGCCTTCAGCCCCCTCCCACCTTCCAAAACAACTAAATGGCTGGCTATATTTACATCGGCCGCGCTCAGCGCGCTCCAGTAAAACACTGCTTCCCGAAGAAAATACATCAGTAGAAGTGGTAAAGAAAAAACATGGAACAGTTGAGAGAGTCTATATGTTCAGCCTCCCCAGTACGGAAACATTCGGGCTGTCGCTGCCGGCGGGTGATAAATAAACTAAACAAATATATCACCCTTATAAAAATAAAATAAAATAAAATAAGAAGTTGAGTTATATGGTTATAAATTCATAACAATGGCATTAATTATTCTCTTGTACAAGTTATATGACTAACTGATTATGGCGTTGATAAATCACATCGTTATATACTCCATTGTGCATTTTATTTTGTGTTAACGTAACTATTCTATTGCAATATAAACACGTGTATTACACAATTATATATTTTATCGTTCATGATATGTAATGGCAATGCTGTAATATTGCAAACTGCATATTTTTTACTATATAGGCTAGTGTAAAGTTGTATACAAATGACAAAGCCTATACCCGGTCTCAAGGGGATCAAGTGGTGAATAAATAAATAAATAAATAATCAAATAAATGAACAGGGCAGGGCGGATGACAGCGCCCCTGGCGGCGCGGCGAGGTGAGAGGACGACACGCACGCACACACACTCAAGCGGCGCATTATGATGCTGATGATATGTAAACGGCAGACGCTCCCTCCTCCCCAGCACACCCCGAATTTGGTTTTGATGATCGTCGTAACGGTGAGCGACGCCGCTGACAATACAGACCCGCCGATTAGAGGCCACAATGGCGGGAGGGATCCTCGTAACGGGAACAAGGAACCCAGCGACCCGCTTCCCGCCCCAACGGCGACATCGCTGTCAATTAACCTTTTATTTTACCAGCCGTCACCAACCTTGGTTCGAACTCTCGCCACAACATAGAATTCTATCTATGCACGCCTGTGGTCACTGACGACTGATTGATTCTCGCGACCTTGCGACTGACCGTCACAATCTGCCAAGCCTTCAGATATCGCCAACTTTTATCTTAGCCTCGCGCTGTCTCCTCTCCCAAGTGTCGCACAAGTATTTTTGTACAACGTAAATGCTAGATACTTATTTTGATTCACTAAACTGTCATAATTACACTTTATTCATACTTAACAATAATTAAAGTTTGAAAATCTTTATAGTCAGTGAATCACGTCACCGAACGTCCCCGGGTGCCACATATGACGAATGTAGAGCCCTGAAGGGAGAGCGGCGTGTATGCCCCACTTGAAGCTAATTCTGCACATGTGTGGATGCGACGCGCATTTGTTTAACGAACTGTCAATGACTGAAGCTCCGTTTTTTTATTTGGGGTTGGGGAGGGTTGTTCTGAACATTTCTGCGTCCTGAGTTTTCATGATTTACGACCAGCAAAAATCGGGTCAAGCGGTGAGGACGGGCTGTAGGGAAGATGATACAACTCAGGGGTAAATTTTACAATATTTTTATGAACATTCTCAGTTTGGCAGGTTGCGCCCCTGTGAACTTGTGTGCGAGAGAGTTTTTTTTTATGCTTATGTTGAAAGCCGTCGTATTTAAATTTGTGGTCAATGTGAAAGCATTTAAATTAAATTTTTTTTTTGGATGAGTTATGAGATTATTCTTACAATTAAGCTGGGCTTACTTGCCGAAATGGCGGTGTTTGTAAACATTTTTCTGTTATGCAACGTAAGAATTGGTACCAAAATGTTTGCAGTCGATGAGTTGCAGTTTGGAAGTGACCAAACGCCAAATGCTTGGCAGCGACTGTAGTATCACCGCTGTAACTTAGGACTTGGGAGCTCTGCCAATGTTGGGCCACTTCTCCCCGGGAAAGGAAACAATTGTAAGACGACGGAACGGCGGGTAGGAAAGAGGGAGTGCCTGCAGATTCGTCTGCCCGCCTGCCAGCTACCTGTGGTTGGTTCTTTGCATGTTGTTCTGGCTCTCTCTTTCACTTGGGTAGGCGGAACCAAGTCCGTCCTTAGGCCGCCACGACTATGAGACTCGCGTAACCGTCGTTACCAATAGGAAACCAGAATGTTATCAAGAAGTAATGGTCGCTCACGAGGGGAATTCAAATTTTTATGTCAGATCAAATTAGGAAAAATTATCTATAAAGTGTAAATTTTTGGAAATTGTTGTAACAATAAGCCGCTGTAATTTTCGATGTACCTAAAGGAGAATATCCAGTACATATGTAAAAAATTACAGTAAGTTGCTTTTACCTGTTTTAAACAATGTATTTTATGATGTTCAATATCAACACCCAAGTTAATTTGCAAACTATTTTGCTTGTGATAATAGTTTATGCCTTTTGCCTTTTGTATATTTGCTATAAAAAAAAAAAGGAAAGTAAAAAAAAAACACAAAGCGTCAAATAACTATTTGTCACATTTACTTCAGGGAAGGAATTGCCGTTGGGCTTACTCAATCGACATAAAAATGTTAAAAATGATATATTATATACCTTTTCTCTCCTTGGTGAGTAATTAAGGCTGGCATTGTGCAAATGCTGTTCTTTCCTCCATGGCAAGGCTACATGAGACTGGTTTGATGGAAGCGGCGGTTCAAATCTTTCCTGGACTGTGTGTTGGAGCCGGGATCATTTGACTGCCCCTTTCAGCATGCGTATATGAATGCGTGTCTGTATCTGTGTATGCATGATTGCACGTAGGTATATATGAACGCACGTGTGTATGAAAACATGTAATACATTTAAGAACTATTTCGGGACTACGCAAATTAATGTGCCAAGTACAGTAGGTACGTGTATATTATGAAAATGTTGCGTTTACAACGTGAACTTGTTTTAAAATTCATTTGCCTGCTTATAACGAGAATGTATGAGAACTACGCATTTTTTTGTATGAAAAATTAGCCGGAAGTCATTAAAGACACTTATACATATATTTGTGCAGGGCATCAGTAGGGCCACCTGTTTTTCACAAAAATATTTACGTGGAGGCAAGACTTCAATATCCTATGTGCACACGTGTAGTGTAGTCTTCATTTGAGTATTGGTAGTTTGTCCTTGTGTGAAGACAGTCTGTTACATGAGTGAGTCAATCAGAAAAAAGTTAAAAGTTTATCCGATACTGGCCGTCCGTAATTCGCGGGCAGACAGATAATACGCGTAACAATTCAAATGATCCAATCACGAAAACGGTTCTGAGCTAAAGTGCGTTGCAACACAACCTGTCCTGAAAGCTTCTCGTCAAAAATAGGTGCCCCTAGGAATCAGTATCGTTTTGTATTTTTGTCAGTTTTAATGAAGCCGTGTCACAAAACAGGAACAGTTGAATATGCGAGGTCTATGACTGTGTAACTCCTATTATTTACATACCAACAATTTCGCTAGGAAAACGGTAGAAAATTACAGACTCTTTTTTTCCTGTTAAACACGCATTTTCGTACATAACTAGCTACTATCGCGTATTTCTACGGCGATAATAAGCTCCGAAGTTAGAAAATACCATAAATTCAACCTCTGGCCATTGAAAATACGCCTTTCAGAAACTGTTCACGAAGCTGTTCACTATAAGACATATCTAAAATTTTACCTTCAAAATCATCCCTTGCATGTTAGGAGGAGATGCAGGCAACAACTACGCAAAACAGAAGTTAAACAAAAATTGAATCTTTGCTTAAGAGTTTTTTTTTTTACTATGGAATTCAATTCGTGTGAAAATAAATGCGAGGTTACATAGTTTCTCATACAGGTACAATTTGTCGAAGTCTGCGACAATAGTCGGCGAACTCGGCTGACCTTGGCTGTATGCAAATAAGTCACTTCGTAACTTGTAAAACGGCAGCTTCTAAATTCGTCATCCCCGCCGGGGCCGCCCCACAGAACATTACTCATACAGAAGCGGAGAAACTCGCCTCGGCGGCAACCGTGGACGCAAACAGCAGACAGCCGACGCGCAGAAGAGATAAGCAAGATGAATACCACTCCGCAGTATGGCTCAGGAGAAAGAACTCTTTTATTTTCGTCCTCCGCCTCTCGCTAGTCTTTCTTACAAGGGAATAATCCCCGTGCGGAAAACTATTAAACTATGGCTGGCACCGTGTTCGACAAATGACTGCGATATTCATCACGCCCCTTCCTCTTCTTAAACCGTATAATAATACGAGCAGTGTCGTGCCACAGGGCAATAAAATAATACAGAGGTGCAATAGCCGCTTATTAAGCAAACTCTAGCTGAACGCACCAGTAAAATGTCGTCACTAGCTTGCAAAATGTCGGAACGCCGTCCGCCAATTGACGACAAGTCACAGCCAGCAGCGCAGCCAATGGGGAAACTTAGGCAGCACGCAGTAACCAAGCAGACATAAGACACATTACAGAGACTCGCGCAGCCAACCAAATAGCGGGTAAGCCTACAGGATGGTCCATAAGTATTGTCACCCCCTGAAAATGTCTTGTCACCCATTAGTCTACATACATACATACATAACCAGTAATAACGCGAATATAATCCGATACATCATTTGGTATTCCAATAATCAGACAGATTTTCAGAAGGTAGAAACACACATGGACCACCCTTACACATTGAAAAAAAATAGAAATACTTCAGGAGGTGACAAGACATGTGGACCATCCTGTCCATAAAAGGAACCGCAACGCCATTTCATTTATATAAAAAAAAACCCGTACAAAAATAATAAAAATTCAAAAACAAAATAGAATACATAAACAGTTCAAAAATCAAATTAAAATGAAAATATTTAAAATAAAAGAAAAACTAAAAAATATATTTAAAAAAAATCACAAAAATATTTAGATTCAAGGCATAATGGCCGGTTTTAGTATTAAGATAATACTTAGGAATGATGCCCTTCGGGTGGCTGATGTATGTACATCTACCACACTGATTAGCTCTAGTTTAGATCAGGGCTGGCAACAGCCCTGGTACACAGGACGCCAGGAAAGTGAACTAATGACTTGCAACTTTTCTTCACAAAAACCACACGATGAAATGACCGGAGAATAAGTGCGAGGGAGGAGACCCTGACTTGCTGTGCTAAAAGGACTGATGTTGACAAGTGGGGTTGACTATGAGGGGCGACTCGGGTCGTAAGTACTCACCAACATAACACGCGCGTTTAACTAGCCACTTGCAGACTACACTACAGCATGTTCTTCAGACTACACGACACTACAACACGCCAATCGGGAGGCTGGTGGGAGCTTCACTCCCTCGCGGATACTCCTACACGTAAATTAACTTTGATAGCAACAGTGGTTAAAAACTACAAATACGGGCCCGGAGCAAAGCTCAAACACGAAAACTGCGGGCCCCGGCCGGCTAAATGCTTTGAATCCAAAGTCTGCCTGGCTGAAAACTAGATTAACAAACTCACTTAAAAGAGTTAACGGGAACTTATGTTCCCGGTCTCGTGGCAACATTGCGTCCAGGGGCATATGAGTGATCGGCCCGGTAGTTTCGTTTCTGTGAACATATGTAATGTGTGGTCGTGCACAGTAGACGACCAGCAGAAGAACAAGGTGACCAGACCAAGATGTCGGTTGAACGTTTCTGTTACAATAACACTTCAAAAATCCACAATAAATTTCGTAAGTACATTCTTAGATATTATTCGCAATTTTACCATAACCATGTATACATATAGTAAGAAAGCGCGAATGGTGAATTATTTTCCCATGCATACATGTTGGCGTTTCTACATTTGTTCACAAAACAAAGATTTAATTGCATAGGAAAGTTCCCAACTTTTTATAGCAGCTACTCTCAACATGTCTATGTTTGATGACAAGTATGTGTTAATATGTCCATACAATGTATTCCATTATAGTTCAGGAAATTCCGTAGAGATTATTTACAGTGTAAGCTGTGCTCTTTGCCTCTAGCGAGCGTGTGCGCCATCACTGCGACGACTTGCTGTTCATTCTAATTTATTGTGTAACCCGAAAAACCAATTCTCCACTCTTACCAAGGTGAGCTGGGTTCGAATCCCAGCGGGGTCATATAAGAATCGTGTCAGACTATGACGGTGGTTAGCGGATTTTTTTCGGAAATCTCCTATTTGCCCTGTCCTTGCATTCCACCTTGTTTCACCCTCATCGACTCTCAAAACCTCGTTGTTATGAGTCGCCCAAACTTGTCCACTCTACTTGACCTCAATCTCCGGAACGATTTATGCAACTTACCTGACCAGCACTAATCTACAATTTTTGGCGAATCGCAGGTGTCGTGAGCAGCGTTTGCTAAGCCCATGCAAAGAAAAAAATTGTTTCAGTATACCAAATATATTTTTTTACGTGGCGTTTGTTTCAGCTAAACGATATGTTGTTGGTAAAACCTAGACTTAATTCCGTCAAAAGAATTAAATTTGTTTACGAAGACAAATAATATATATAAAACTATTTTGTTTGTACCAAACAAGTAGTTCCTTTTTCAGTACGTTAAAAAAATATGTATTAAGTGTAAAAAAAACATATCAATACAAGTTGCTAACAAAACAATATATTTAGTTATGTTCGATATGTTTTGAACAAAGAAGTTATTTGCAGCGACTAAAGATTTTGTTGGCGACGCTACTTTATTTGGGTGATTTTCGCGTTCTTTGCTGGCTGTGTGCGTTTAAAGCAATCGTCCATTTGTAAGTTAGAAGTCCGTGCACGAGGTTTTCTTGAGATTAGCTGATGAAATAACCAAGAAAAATTTCGGAAGATCGGGATTTCACTGACCTTGCAAATAATTCAACTAAGTATTAGTGAATTACGGGGTTTGCAACTAAGTATTGTGTAGTTGTTTAGATTTACATGTTAAACACAGGCGCGAATTTCTAACCTCGGTTTTTGTCTAAGTGTTGAATTCTTTATAATAATTGCAACGAATTCAGCTGAATACTTAGTGACAGTGTAAGTAATGGAATATGTATAAATGCTCTGTACATGCAACATTCCTATTGCTGCCATATGTTCAAACATTTATGAGATCTAAATTTTATAAGTACGAAAAAAAAAAAAAAAAAAAAAAAACTATGGCAGTGTTAATAATATTGAAATATTTTACGCTAAGTATATAGCAGTTTCGGAGTGTTATCTGTATGGAACATGTTCAATAAAGAGTCCGCGGCTCGTGGAAAACTCATCAGAAAAGGCCAACTCAATAATAAATGTGTGCACATAAGCCCAACAAACTGTAACGTAATACAAACAAAAGATTTCGTTGGGGCAGGTAATTTGGTAGTGGAAACAAAATACACCATCGACCAAAAAGTAATTGGGCACCCGTGAAGTAAGGTAATTCAGTACGTCAGTTAACTTGTGTGGCAGTCATACGCTACAGGCCGGTGTAGAACCAGTTGACAAAGAGACGGCACGAGGTACACAGCTATCGGACTTCGATAAGGGCGTGATTATGGACTGCCATCTCATTGGGCTGTCTATCCGAGCGATTACACGGAAGGTAAACAGGCCCAAATCAACTGTCGCATCCGTCCTGCGTAAGTGGAAGGTCGATGGGCATTGTGCCAATGCTGCACGTTCTGGGCGACCTCCAATCTTGACCGACAGAAATCGCAGAACCCTGAAACCTGAAATTGTAAAAAATATCGCACAACCCATGGCTACCATCCGACAGGAGTTTCATGCAGCAGGAGTATAGATTTCCCTTGGAACATTGCGCACAGAGGTCACCGACTTGGATGTTTCCGAAGAGCAGCTGCACATAAGCCTCATATCATGATAAGCAATAAAGCTCGGCGACTCAGATGGTGTATGGACCGTTACAACTGGACACTGGAACAGTGTAAATCGGTTCTGTGGAGTGATGAGTCAAGGTTTACATTATTCCGGTCCGATAGTGCCAACTAGGAAATTCGGTGGTGGTGGAGTGATGGCGAGGGGCTGTTTCATGGCCTTCGGCGTAGAACCGCTGGTGTTTGTCCGTGGTAGCATGAACATGAAGACCTATTGTAACATTCTGGATAATGGAATGCTCCCAACATTGTGACGTTTTTACGGAATGGACCCGTGTTACTACCAGGATGACAATGCCAGGTGCTATGTTTCAAGGGCTACTGTGCAGTGGTACGCCGACAATAATGTTCGCCGCCACCGAGCAAACATTGTAGACAGGTGCCCAATTACATTTGGTCGATAGTTAATTTGGTATAAGCAACAACATATTTGGTTCAACCAAACAAGCCAAATGTTTATTGGAAACCAATTTGGTTTTCAACAACAAAATATGATTTTGCCTCTATACAAACAATTGATTTGTTTGTGGCAAACAAATTTTGTTTGAAACAACAAAATCTTTTCTTCAGTGCAGCGTACACAAACTTATTCGAGAGGTGAAAATGTTATCGCGGCCCTAGAGGCTCATGCGGCGACCCTGCATTATTGTCATCGACGAACAGCATTTGTGCAGTGCGGTGAGATCATAAAGAGAAGGGGTAGGTGTGTCCGGGACTGCTCGGCGACAGAAGCAAAAGAAGTAAATCACCGGACAGCGCGTTACGCAAAGAACTTTACGGCCGCCGTTACGAAGCTCGTGCTAGCCAATGAAAAATTTCTCCCGGGCGTTAAGTTAGGCGTGACGCGTGACGAATTACCCCGCCCCTTCGGAGCATATTTCTCATCGGGGACCGAGAATGCCAAGGTCGCGATTAAACATATTCACCTCCACATTCGACAAACGCGTTTCTATGACTCCTTTTATTACGTATTCGTATAGGCTACTTCATACGCACAGGCTACCGTGTATTCATTAATAACAATGTAAGTATAAAAACAGCTATGAGCATCAAAACAGGTAAGTAATAACGGGAGTGGATTTAGCGCCTACTGTAATCCCTTAAAATTGTTAACTGGATATATAATACAGGATATAAATAATCAGTTCGGGAGATTATCGCCAGTAATATGTCATGCTTTCATCACTTATTTTATTATAGGTTGGACACCTGTAACTGCACTGGTTTCCACAGAATCCACTTGTTCCGAACCACTAAGGTTTGCGTGCATTCCATTTGCACCTCAGATGCATATTAACTGAACTTTCAGTGAGTTTCGTTTCCAGAATGAAATAACTTATTTTCGTAGTATAACCATTTAACGATATCTATTCTAACGCCTATCTCACACTGCACCTTTCTTACAATAGTACACCGAAGAAAAGGTTTTGTTGAATCAAAGGAAGTTTTTTGGCGCAACCAATTTAATTGTTTAAATAAGGGCAATTAACTATTTTGTCGATGAGTTCAAATTTTTTTTTTTTCTTATTTGTTTGCCACAAACAAAGTTTTGGTTGATGGAATTAAATATTTGTTTGGCTCTACGTACATTAAAAAGTTTCGTTTAATATTTTAAAAAATCACTTGAAATAAGACCGGAATTCGAACCTACATCAGCTGCGATCGAGCCGTACGCCTTACCAACCTCGGCTAAATTGACTACTGACGAAATCACGATATTTTTTAATACATGCATTTCAAATACTGGACAACGTGCGCAAATAAATGTTTCAAGTTTTGCAGCTTTCCTTTTTAGTTTCCTGTTGAACTTGTTTTATTGCATTTTTTATCCCGTTATTAAACATCTTTTGTGCACTAACAAACACTACATTTCTGACTGTCACAAAAACACAAACAAACTCTTGAGCTGTATTTTCGAACAGAGGCAATAAAATGAAAAACGAAAAAAATATATACACAGGTGATTCAACCAAATAATTTGTTGAAAGTCTAATTTCTTTCGGCCCAACACAGAGGTATTGTTAATTCGATCGTGAATGTTGTTAGAGGAACAAAATTAATTGGTTGTTTTTCAAGATTTGTGTACTGAACAAAATATTTTTTTAGGGCAGCTAAATATATTTCTGGCCCTCTACAAACGAATATTTTGTTGGCTTTTCTCTCCGTGTAAACTACAAATTGTTGCGATTTGTGCTATGCACATGTTATTTGCCCAGAATGTGCGCTGCTGAATCTCCGTAGTCCATTCATGGTTACTTGCTACTTTTCTGAACACCTGCTTAAGTTCTACTTCCAGACTTCTTATAACGTATCCTCCCGCTACATGTAAACAACACGTAAACAAGTCTTGACAAAATCACAAATAAATATTTCTGTACCTAACAATTAAATGTGTTTCAAACATAGCTTTCATGAAAACCTATTCTATTAAGAAACGTTTACTTTACATATAACGTAAAAATAACCCATTATAATAATATTTTACTTAATGGAGAAGTATCTTAATGAAGAAGTATAATAATATTTTACTTAATGGAGAAATTTCTCCACAACTTAATTTTCACAGTCAATATTGCGAAAAGAAGATTTTTAACCCATAGGGAACATCTTAGCAGTTATTTCAAAATCCAACTTATTTTTCTTACATCAGTAGCCTCACAACTGTAACCGTAATCAAAGATTGCCTCATTAGTTAGTAATTTAAGTTCCACATGGCAAAATGAAAATATAACTGAAATCATACAAACCTAAAAAATTCCATTAAGTAGTCGTCTATGTCATCTCAAGCTTTGATTTCTAATGCCGGTCATGAATTCACAATTAATATTTGTAGGAAATAAGTCCTCGAGATAGAAGTAGTACTACCAACTTAACCTTCCCGCCTACTCTAGCGCTGTTTTCGCACGTGAGGCCGAGAAACGCGGGAGCGATAATGACAACACTACCACGTGAATCAAGTGCGCCATCGCCTCTAAGCGCAAGGCTCTCAACTGGCGTGCAGTGTACTAAAGGCTGTTCGCGATAAAGTGAGCACTTTTTAAATCAACCTTTGAAAAAAGTTACTGTCTCTATCTGCATATATTTTAACGGGCACCCTGAGTGACATGCACCCAGTAAGGTTGGTAACGATGGATGGGACATAGTTCCGTATCTTTAACGTCGTATAAAATGTATTAGGTAACCATTTCTGATTACTTAATTTATCTCCTTAGATTTCTGTTTTTTTTTTAATGCATCGAAGTGTAAGAATGAGCAGATTTGTTAAATATTTACTTTTTTAATAATTTCACAGTTTCACTTGACCGACGCATGAATAAAGTGATGAGGTCTATGGCAATGTTAATCTTAAATAAGGCGGAAGAATACACAACGTACATGCAAGGATATCTTAAGTAGGGCTTTCAAAAGTGCTCATTTTACCGTGAAAACCTATATATCTACAACGTGTTATACGGTAAATATTCCAAATGATTATTATTTCAGAAACTTCCAATAGCCTATAGAAAGCTTACTGGGAAAAAATACAGTGCACGCGGTTACGGCGGCTAAATCACAGTGGGAAGGGCGACGGTAGACCGCAATAAATTGAGAACTCTTGCGACCAGCGCAGTGCTCGTGACAATTCCTCGTAAACCTCATCCTGTTCGTTATGTCTTTCAGCAGCGGTGCGAGGAAAATACTTCTAAACGGCTTTTCTATGAGGAGAAAATGTAGGATGGGGGGTTTAGTAAAATTTGTTCCATTTTTTAACGCACTATTCGGCTGATCAATCGTGCTCACCAGAACAAACGAAAAATGTGATGCTAGAAATATGAATTCATCAAAGTGCAATGATGAAAGTTTCTGGAGAAAAATTCGCAGAAGCTGTGCATCTTTCATGATTGGAGAATATTATGGGAACGGATTACTGCACGTGAAGGTAAATAACGTTACCGACAAGTGTGTGTTTACGCATTCAAAGGTATGTTAACCATATTTGTAAGCTTTAGTTAATATTTAATGCCAGTGTGAACAAATGGCTACATGTTGTATGTGAAGGTAATATTTGACCAGTGCTGCACACTCAATGAGATTCAAGTGTCCAACGGTCTTCTCTGGGTGTAAACCGTGATACTACTCTACGTAATGATTGGTTCATATCACATATCACCGAACACAACGACTGCATAGTATTGGCTGCAATAACGAAACATGTTTTTTGTCAGCTTAAGTACAGTACGAAACCAAATTTTTCTTATTTGCAAATCCAAAAATCTAAAACCAATGTGGGAAATAAAAGGTCACGGCATTTTCCTTCTGTTTCAGGAATAGGCAATGATCTATATTTCGATTTAGCGCTTATGATTTGGTCTTCTTAAGATAGCTTATTAGATATATTGTCTGAAGTAAACTGCTGACACCAAAAGTGCGACTTCTTGCAAAATTCTTCGCGAGAAACCTTTAACTATTACGGAATAAACACACTGTGTTTATTACTTACATGGTAATATTTATTTAAAAAGGTGGTTAAATGATTAAAAAAATGGCTGAAAGGAAAAAGTAACTACGACCTCAAAATTGCTCACTTTACCGTGAACAGCCTCTAGTCAAGTTTCACACGAACACTACTTGGATCCCCAATTATATTCCAAGCCCCGTGGGCACGAACTTTTCGTGCGGTGATTCTCAAGAGGGAAGTGTGGAGGAAACAACCGTGATGTGGGGCGATTTTTTTTTCCTCGGTGGCTCCTAGACCTGAAGAAATATATTAAAGAATGATTCTTAAGGGAGTAACATGTTTACCAAAGATCTGTACTAAAACATAGCATCTTCAGTAAGTTAGTATTCGCCTTTCTCCAAGTTATTGTGTTAGGTTAGGATTTAGTGTCTATTCGTGCCTGAAAATAAAACCCTGCTCAGACGAGGCATCCCGAAACAGTATAACGTCCCTGAGAATTCACATTCTGTTTTGTTAATACTTTAGTGTAAACCTAAAGAGCTGAAAATTTCTTTCACCATTGTGACTGGACAGTCGCCAATTTAAACGCCCCAGAAGGCTTGGAGCCAACGGTAAACATTTAGTGTTCTAGTTCTTGAGTTCCGTGAGGTCATGCCAGAGAGGGAAATGTCTTCTGGCGTCGCGGCTGCCAATGAACAAAGGACCGGATCTCGAGTACGCCTGTGTGCGGTGTTGTAAAGTCCATCGCGCAACGCGAAATAACAAAATATCTTCAGCAATTCAATGAAACAGCACAGCTTGTTCATCGAAACATCAAATTAATCCTTGCAACTTTACAATCTAAGCAAGAGACCACTGCAGGAAGCGTTCTATATATGATGCAAGTTTGATAGCTGCATGAGAACTGTATGCAATTCTACAGATGTTAACGTATTCGCCGTAGATGAAGCGGTTGCTGATCGTTATCTGTGCGATGCAACATTTACTTTGATCGCTACGGTTTTGTAGTGAGTGAAGAAATTTGGGCGGTTCTTAACATCGAGGTCTTGAGAGCCGATGAGGGTGAAGTGAGGTAAGCATGGAGTAGCTCCTGAATGAAGGGGCGGCGTAAAGGGGATATCCCTGAGAAAACCCACCGATCAGTGGCCTAGTCCGGCATGGTTCCCACTTACTTGCGAAAATCCGAATTGAAACCGGTTCGCATTGGTGAGAGGCGAGCAAGCTAACCGCTCAGACACCGAGGCCCTTACGATTTCATATGATGCCCCATCTATCCACCGAAAAAGCACGCAGATGACTTCAGTCTTCTTTCGAAGCGGTAAACATTTTAGGAATATACGGTGTAGACAATACGTGCATTTTTTTACCGAACAGAATTAAATATATTTTTATTCGTTTTGTTGATAGTTCACATTACTTAATACTTAAGTCACCGGCATTTGTTCAATGACAGCTATCGCCAGTGAAGACGACTCTTCTAGCTGACTTGTTTCATAAGATTGGTTTCCTTTACTGTTATAGGTTCATTACTGGCCCACTTCTCCAGGTGATGAATCGTAAACTGTGGTCCAGCCGCAAAATAGGTATATAATTGCACGTGTTTCAAGTCTAGCCTGTAACTATCAGGTTTATTTCACAAATGTAGTTGCATACATAGCTGCCTCGTGCGAAGCTGGTTGTTAAAGTTTATCAAGGAAAACAGCGCACGAGCTCTGCCAGGGTATGGGAAAGCTGTTTGTTAAATGAAAGCACCGCTGCTGACAAACAATAACGCTCGAACATACGTTAAAGGGCCCGCCTTACCTGGAGTTGTTTAACCCATTTGAGGCCGAGAAGCACTGAAGTAATAAGAATGACAATGCCACGCTCATCAAATGCGCCATCGCCGCTACGCGCAGGGCTCTGTGAATTGGCATGCAGTGTTTTCGCCGTGCTACAAGTACATATGAGTTGATTAAATTATTGTATCCGTGGAAAGTTTGTAGCAAGGTTCAATGCAGGACATTTCCAGAACTTTTGTAAGTATCAGATCAGAACATTTTGAGATACAGCGTTTTGAAGAAACCGTTTTTAACTATGTTGGCGTACTCCAAAATTATATTTATAATGAAAGTAATCGATACGCACATTCCGAAGTGTGCGTTCGTTTCGTAGATAAGCACATTAGGCTCGTGAAAAGAAAAAAAAATGGATTTAAAACACATAGGAGGACCCTTTAACCCACAGCACACTGTGCAGAGGCGCCCAGCGCCCTCGGACAGACTGGTATCGGCAATAACGCAGACCTTGCGCAAGGGGAACGAGGACAGTCCCACACTTACCGCCTTCTTCTTCATGGCGCGCGAACCCGCAGGCTGAAGAACAATGGACAGACGCCTCTTCCACAGGACCTCGCAGAGACCTCAGTCGGCGCACCCACACTCACGCTCACTTCGCTGGCGGAACAAACAGTCCTCCTCCTCGTTCGTCTCTAACACACTGCTTCACTCGGTTCGCAACCCGCGGACGTCATGAATCTCACGAAATTACATAATGCATACACCTCGCGTCCTAAACATTCATCCTTGAGGTGCTACACGAAGATAACTTTTAAACTGTTTGCCCGAAAGTTGCTACTAACACAGGTTACTTTCGTCGTATATGCTGCTGATACTGGGATAAGGTCCGCATCGTATTTCCTAATCCAGTCTGAAAGGACAGGCAAACAATATGACTTGCACGAAGAGGGTGCAGCGCGTGATACTTGACAAATGGCGGCTCACAGGATGCATTAACAACAACACTTTCTCGCTGTAATTCAAGGGCAGACGAACAATTCAGACGTTGGTAGAACTCCGGAAGGGGTTGTCGACGGACGAGTCCTCTCGGCCGAGGTGGACGGGACACGGAGAGTCAGGACGCGAGAGGACGGCGCCGCACGTCGACGACCCCTGAGCGGCGCGGGCCTACTCCCCGGCCGACGGCGAGAGGTATTTGGAACACTAGTGCCGGGATGGGAAGGGGTGGGGCGGGTGCCGCTGGCAGCACCCCAAAGCCGACACTGTGCCGGCGGCGCGGCGATGAGACACGCATTCTCAACACGCGCACGCCCCTTCCGTCCAACACCTCTCCTGACAAACAACACACGCCGGAACAAAACAAAACGTGCCACACGACAAGTCCTGTGTGTACCAAGTCGCCGCGATCTGTTTACTAGCTGCTGCTGCTGCTGCTGCTACAACAACAACGAGAAACCATTCATATGGTCAGTTCACAGTCACCTCCAACCTTTCAGAAGCCCTGCTAAATTTCTACTTTTAGGAAGTTCCTCCGCCCCATGAAAAGTAAGCATAACTAAGTCTAGACAATTACAACGTATCATATTCGTGCGCACTCAGTTTAATAATATTTAGCACAAGAAACTATTTATTACTAGGCATTACCAACACATCTGTTTTCTCGCTATTTTATCCTTATTAATTATACAAATAATAATTAGGGTTGGGCCTATACCACATTTTGCCAGTACCAATGCTACCTATTCTTAGCTGCCGATGCCGCCGATTACAGCGATGCCGATACAAGTTTTGATGAGCACAATCATAATTCCGAATATTTGGAAATACTTTTTGTACTTTAATATAATTCTTCAGTTTTGTGAACACTTTAAGCACTTAGCATTAGGTGTCTACATCATATGAATGAAATGCAACACTAATTTTAATTATTAATGATAAGATAGACTATTGAACTGGGCAAATAAGTGACGTAACAGTCAAGCAGAAACTATTATAGACAATACATCATTCATTATAAACTGTGTTCATTCAAGACAACCCCTAAAACTTCAGGTAACCTGATGCGGACTTGGATTTTAGATCTGAGAAATACCATACATAACCTCACAATGCATGTTTGTTTAATCCAACAGCCTAAAGATGTCATTAAAAATAACTTATTTAAATCAATTTAATATTAAATATTCACTTGAAATTGAGCGATTTTTTATTTTATGTTAACATTTTCGCTTAGTATTACTTCGTCGGCCGGGACATTCTCAATCTCTTGGTTAAAATGACAACAACTGATTTATTTGCGACAATTTTTGCCATTTATTATTTGCCGAGTATTATTCAGACCTTTAACATTCTAACCAAAACCGCAGCCCAGAGTTTCCAATGAAACTAGGCCCGCCAAAATCTCGTGTATTTGCTTTTCACTTTCCATTCACAATAACACCACCATAGAGTGTGTGATTCGTTTTCATTGTCGCCAACCTACGAATACAGTAAAAACGTAAGAAGAAAATAAAACAAAAGAACTCTTGTGGGATGTAATCAATAGTGTCAATCCAGTCCAGAGTTGTCGATTATCCATGCTGTTTTGCATGCGTGTCCAAAAACGAATGATGCACACATTCTTTAGCGAATGTACCAACAAGTTAAACAACGGGAACAAATCATCGAAAAACAATTGTTTCGAATATAATTTGGGTTTCAGACAGAATATCTGATTGATGGATGCGATAAATTAATCCTTTACGAGATGTAGTATACCGGTTTATTTACCTCTGTGTTAAATAAATTAGTGCTACTAATCGGTGAATAATACTCAGCAAATAATATTCAGATGCCACCGATGCCAATGGTCGTAGTAGCGGCTGATTAATCGGTATCGACATCGGCATCGGCCCATTCCTAGTAATAATATAATTTATAGAAAAAATAACAATAATTGTTGAATTTAACCATAAGTTAGATCACTTTTATGTTAACAATAGCATCAAATGCTTGTGACAGTGATACATGATATTAAGGGCAAAAAAAACATGTAATATACCTATAGGGTGACTTTTCAAAGGTTTGTTTAAAAAAGTGTGAAGATACTACGAAAAGACTATATATACTTTTGACAAGGTTGTACATAGTTCGGTCTTTATATTGCTACAGGTTTATTACTAAAGGCTGTACATGGTAAAGAACGCACTTTTCAAATCAACCAACGAAAAAACAAATCACTCTCCATAACTGTAAATATACGTTACGCCGGCGTGCAGGCAACCAGTTAAGCTGGTAGAGAGTTAGTGAAATTACTTCCTGACACTTGGCGTTGTTCAACGAGTCTAATGTTTGAATGTATGGCTACTGAAGTCAGTGGTTCATGTTGTATACACACAAGAGCATGAATTTTCCTATTATTAACACAATTTCTTTGTTAAAATGTTTTATAGTTTCACTTGGATGCCGCATGAATGAAGTGAGACGGTCAATAGCAACGTTAATTTTATATATATCAGAAGGATACAAAACGGGAATAAAAGTATATCTTAAGCAGGATTTTCAAAAGTGTTTAAACACTTTTGAACGTGAACAAACAAGTTTAGAGCCCTCCGACAATTGTTAAATAAAACTCAAGACCAATCACAAAAGCAATGTGAACATAAAAGTGTTTCAAGTCACGGCCTGTCACTAAAAGAACTTGCAGTTTTCCTGTTTATAACTATGCGGCGGGAGCCCTGTTTAATTGGATTTCGAAACAAATTATCTGGTTTAGGCTGCCAACTAGCTTTTCACATTCCGACTACTTTAGCGAGTGGATGTGAAAAGACCACCGGCTCGACACGCCCGCCATAAGCACGACGCCCACGGCCGCCAAGCGCCCTTTAACAAGTCACTAGTACCCAAAATGTCCGCGAGAGGTAGGAGTCCCACAGCTAACGGAATGTCCGACCGCTTTCATCTTTTCGGTTTCAGGTTTCAAGTGTGTTTCTTTTCATGTAAGTGTTACGCTGATGGATGGCGAGAATACTTCCCCCTTCCCCACCTCCTCCAGAGACAATATTTCAAGAAGCTAACTCAATACGTGTCGAAAAATACTATTATAGGCTGTTCACGGTAAAGTGAGCACTTTTGAGGTCCTAGTTACTTATGCTTTCAACCATTTTAAGCCTGTATTCTGAAGGAAAGAAAGGCCTATGAGACCACTTTCCTCTATGTGTGTCTGTGTGTGTAGGTGTGTGCATGTGTGTGTATGTATGTATGAGTCTGTGTGTGTCCTGTGCGCGTGTCCCCCCATTCAATTTTTGAAAACTTCCACATAACTTCACCGAACTTGGTACACACATAATACTTAGTAAGGACACCTGACTTTTATAGTTTTAGACCACGACGGGAATTTACTTTCAAAGTGGCGGCCATTTGAATATTTCATGAGATATGTCATCTTGGGAACCATTCAGATGTTTAAACGAAATTTTGTATGCTGGCAGAACATTGTGTAAGCATAAATTTCGAGATAGATATATTTGTTAGTCTGCTATCTTGGAAAATAGCACCAATTTAAAATATAAATATTTTAGATTATAGCTCGAAAATTATACAACCAATTCCCATCCAATTTAGCATGTAAGTAATACTATAGCAGACCATGTAAACGCAAGTAATTGATTTTGATTAGTTACTTACTTTCAAAATGGCGGCCATACAAAGTTTTAAAGTTATTTAGTATATTTGCCATACCATTCTACCAATTGCGACCAATTTTGTATACTGATAGTATCTATTGCGAGTACAATATATACCAACAAATAAACACTTTTGTCTGCCATTTTGGAAGATAGCGCCATACAAATCAACAAATTTATTAAATCATAACTCGGTATATAACGAACCGATTCCTACCACATTTGGCAACCAAGTAGTACTGATGCAGACGACGTTAGGTGATATATTTTAGGTATATCAGACACTTATTTTTAAAATGGTGGCCATATACACATTTTAGCTTAGAATGCTATATCGTCGAAACTATGTAATCAATTTCACCATAACTTTGTATGCTGGCAGTAAGAAGATATTAGATCAACTGTATGTACATAGACGAGAGGGCGTGGAACCCGTCCAGTGAAGGCCACTGTACATAAGGGCGCTCGGAGAACTCTAGAACATTATGGGCTGGTGAGATCTGGACTAAACTGAGGTAGGACTGCATGAATATGTGATACTGACTTTATTGTAAATATCGGAACTGTCAATAATGGACATATATTTTATAAATTAATTCATTAGGTTTCGAAATACTGTCTTTTATGACTGATTTTAGTTATTTTATTACATGAATTTCTTTGAGATAAATTGTAAATTATACTGATTGAAATCTATTGAACGTAAATAGCAAGAAATATCAATTTATTGTGAGATTTTGAGACGAGAGAATTTTCTTTGTAATTAGTTTTAATAAATTAGGAAACTGCAATTATACCTTTTATTTAATTACGACCTCCATCCCTTTACGAACCTGGTTTAACCCACTGACTCAGAAAAATTGTAACAATACGCTATCGGTTAATCATGGAGGTCGTATAACTTGTAGCAAGGGCCGCCTGTTTCTCACAAAAGTTTTGTGTTGAGGCTACGCTTCAATATCGTACTTGCATACCTACTTGCAACTCTGTGAGAAGAATTTTTTTACCGAATGGGCTAGTAAGAATCAGATTACTCCAGCACTGAACATCCGCGATTTGCGAGCAGACACGTAGTATGCGTGACGATTAAAATCATCCGGTCACGAAAGTGACTCTGAACTGAAGTAAAATGATTTGGAGTACAACTATTGCTAGAATATTTTTTGCGGGACAACAGGCGCTCCTACCTACATTTAAATGCTATCCTACAGCGCCGTTGAAAAATGTTTCAATTAATAACGCTTAATCATTCCAGAGAATTTATGTAAATTAATATGTGGTGTCCTTTAAATAAAGAGCAAATTAAATGCAGAGAAACTCCTCAAAATTTTTGGAAAGGCGTATTATATTTACAGTAATTATATTCGAGCAGAGAACACAGCCAAATGAATGGGGGTGTGATGGTTAAAATTACCGCAAAACACGTTAATTGTTTAGCCAACGTGTGAAGATGAAGTATTTTGTTACTTTTATAATTAATTAGAGTGATATATTTCTTTAACCCTAGGTTAATCTCTCTAGTTATGGTACCGCATATTGCCGAAGGGAACGTACAATGGTGCCTACCCATGGAGGTAGGACAAGGAAAGAAGACCAGCGGAAAAAAGCATACGTACAGTGTTTACGGACATGGCTTGGCAATCAACTGGATGCGGATGTACTTATTCGCTACTGATCGGCTGCTAGATACTCTTGAAATGTACTTAAATTGTGTCTGACTCAAACTGAAGATAAAGTACACCTATATTGGCTTTGTCTGTGCATGTCCCCAACACTGACTTACACATCGCAAATACAACTGTAACAATCACATGGTCAACAATGATGAACGCGTATGTTTACGTTCGAATTTTCTACAGATCCAACCTTTTGTATAAATAAAATATTTTGACTTGCTTGAATTTTTCTAGTTGAATTAAGACCAGGTTAGAGTAGATGTACAAATATCTCAAAGTACTGACTCACGTAACCAGTGTTCTAACCTCACATCGTATTTAAATGGTTTTATAATAGTGCTACAGCAGAAAATCATTCCAATGCTGGGACTAGTATGGACTTTACTGCGCAGCTAAGTTATATTGTCCTACTACTGATTCTTCCAGTGTCGCAAACAACTATCCCCAAGCTCCGACTAGCCGGCGATGTCCTGCGATACAGCTTGCAAATGAGTGAGTGAAGAGATATGGGCGCCTCTTAACAGCGACGTCTTGATAGCAGACGAGGGTGAGTGAGGTGAGTATAGAGCAGCGCCGGAATGAAAGGACGGGGGAAACGGGAGATCCCGAGAAAACCCGCCGACCAGCGGTATCGTCCGGCACGATTCTCACATGAAAAAATCCGGGAATGACCCGGCCAGGGATTGAATCCGGTTCGCCTTGGTGGGAGGAGAGCAGGCTAACCGCTCAGCCACCGCGGCCCCGCAACGTGTTGGAGACCGACTTTGTACGAAACACACAGGATGGCTACGTTACCTGGAACTTACACTTCCAAGTTAAGTGTACAGTGATCGTTCCTGTGGATAACTTGATTCGTAAACGGCGCTTCTGTTCTAGGTTATGAGTTGTTCATGTCACTATGGCTGAGTACAGACCGTGCAGCTTCACTGGCTACGGTAACGAAACAAAACAAGTGCTATGTCGGCTTAAGTACAGCACCCACCAAACGTTTATTACTTTCCACACACCTAATTCTACAAATTAAAGTGTTAATTAAATTTTTCAGTTACTGCACCATAAGTGGGAAGTTTGCCAGAAGTAGATTTAATGGCATACGGTGTACATAATAGAAACAGTGTCTAAAAGACGAAGTAGCTCACGTGTTAAGACTTCATTCATTGTTGAGACTATTTTTCACAGTTTTATCAACAACTGCCGCCAATAGCATCAATATAAACTAATTAGTTTTGGTACCGACATATGACAGAGAGTCATCAAAGAGTACTTGAAAAATACAGAGGTGAAACGGTGGCGTGTACTGCGCACTCCAACTACACATGCCAGCAAAACTGCCTCACCAGCCAGCAATATGGCGGAGCTCCCGGAGACTAACTTCCAGACGGCAGTCCGAGGGGCCGCGGTGACCGAGATGTTAGGCTGCCGCATCCCACCAAGGTGAACCGGGTTCAATTCCCGGCCGGGCCACACACGGATTTTCGCAGGTGGGAATCGTGCTGGATGACGTCGCTGATCGGAAGATTTTCTCGGGATCTCCCGTTTCCCCCGCCCTTGCATTCCAGCGCTGCTCCATTATCACCCAATTTCAGCCTCATCGACTCTCAAGACTTCGTTGTTAAGAGCCGCCCAAATTTCTCAACTCAACTGCAGTTCAATCAATAGTTAATATTCCATAACGTGAAATAACTACTGAGACTCGAAGACCGTTTCCATAGCTCCACGTGGAAAATAAGCGATCGAGTTCGCTTACATGAAAAAAACAACCACGCCACTTCGCTTCTGTAAATTTAGCTATTCTGTTGCGGCGTGCTGATACACGTACAGTCGCAAACAAAAGTTTTGTAAATTTCAACGGCTAAAATAAAATTTAATCAGTAACCTTAAAAGTTAAATACTGTGTGAGTGAGAGTGCGACGGTGGCCTCGTAGCCGTGCTCGAGTCCTGCTGGGCGCCCGCCAGGCCGCGCCGCGCCACTTGGCACCGACCAAGTGGATCAGCACGGCCGGCCGGTCCATTGTCCAGCCGCGGACACGCCGCGCATGCGTAATGCGCCGTCCCACTGCACCCTCCGCCTGTCACACCCACGGCCGTAAGACACAGGTCTGGACACTCGCCTATCTAACAATGTTAGCGAATTGACCCCCTTATTGACTGATTTAGTTCATGCGGTAGACGTAGATCGCTGCAAGGAAACTAGTGTTGTCAGCAGTGCTAGTATAGGGATTACACCATACAGATATGAATGTCATTTCCCTATTTTAAGAAAAAATTGCAATTTCCCTCCCTATGTCAAACAGCACTACTTCGGTAGCAGCGCTCTGCGGCTGGGTTTATGAACTAAATGGGTCAATAAGGGCGTCATCTTTTCAAGCTAGTGTCCAGACTTGTCTTCTATGGCCGTGGTCACACTCCTGCGTATCGGGGACACATGGCGGTCATCTTTCACATCACACTTCTTCACAAGTAAACAATACGTTAATCCAGCCCTTCAACTTCTTCCAAGACGTTATTCTCGTCATTCTTTGCTGTAAAATAAATAATTACACTGGGTGAGTTTAATGTTAAGTGACTTCTTGGCCAAGTAACATTAGGCTAAGTAATTTAAGTCTAATGAATTTTACGCGAAGTGAATTTCCGGCAAAGTAACTTATAAGTTAAATGACTTCTAGGTAAGTGGTATTTATTCAAAGCAAATTAAAGGCCAAGTGAATTTTAGACCACGTGACTTTAGGCCAAATGCCTTTTAGACTAAATGACTTAAGGTCAAACAATTTTACGACAAGCGACTTTAAGTCAAAGTGAATTTCTGATCTACAGCTCTGTAGCCCAAAACCTGCGTAACTCCGAGGTCCCATCTTCATGTACGACCTCGTAGTCATAGCTATTTCCCGTCACCGGTTATGTGCAGAACATTTTTTTTTAATTTTAACTATATATATATATATATATATATATATATATATATATATATATATAACGTTGCACTTGGAGATGATTTTATAATGCACACTGTAAAAAAAGACATCTTCCAATAAGGGAAGTCCCTCACGTGTGGGGGTCATTAATCGTTGTTGAGACTATACTCCTCAAAGGCCGGTTTCACCAACAAGAAACAAACTATAGTACAGTCACAGTTACGTCCAATTTTTCTGAATGCCTGCTAAAATTCTACTTTCAGAATATTCTTCCACCTCATCAAAGTTTAACCAAGTCTAGGTAATTACACAAAATTGACAGCGCACCGCATTGATGTGCACGCAGTGTAATAATATTTTTCACAAGAATTATTTATTACTAGGCATTACCATCACGCCTATTTTCACTCTGTTTTATTCATATTAATTATAAATGAAATATTATAATCTATAAATAAAATATAAGTGAAATTGAAATTCAACCAAATATAAGATATTTTTATTTTAACAAATGTGTTACATGCCATATTTAGGAAAGTACCAAACACATCATACATAGGGTGATTTTTCAGAGGTTAGCAATTGGTTTGCTGTCCTGTTTTATTTGACTCGATTCCTTCATGGAATGTTCTGGCTTTGTGCCTATATATTCTTGACTACGGCATTCCTGGCTTGTATTCTGTCGTGTCTGGTTAAACTGCTGTGTTTTAGTGCGTCTCTTTGTTCTGTTGTCCTATATTGTTCTTACTTATTTTGTCAGTGTTGTCCTAACTTTGTCACCAGGTTTCTTGCCTGTGTTGGTTTCTATGTGTTATCTGTTGGTCATGTGTGTGTGTGTGTGTGTATATATATATATACACACACATATATATATACACACACACACACACACACATATTTTTCGTAATTAGTTGCTGTTCTGATTTTTGACTTCATTCCCTCTGGGAATTTTCCACTGTTGTATACATATATTTATTTTCTCGTCCATAGGTTGCTTGCCTTATTTAGGTACTTTTTCGTGCTCAGTCCTGTTTTTCCAATGACAGACATCTGCATCGCAATGACGGATGTCCAAAAATCTCCATCTTGTCATTCACCCCCAACTACACTATTCATTCAAAGATCACAATGAAATATTATAAATTATAGATATAATATAATTGGAAGTTCGATTTTAAATCACAATATGGTTCTATTATGATAATTTATGTATAAAACGCCTGTAATACGTGGCATATATATATAATAAACATCCAAACACGTCATACCTGGTTGATTTTTCAAAGGTTTGATTCAAAAAGTGCGAAGAAACCGCGAATAGACTATATGCTCACATCAGGAGGAATATCCACGTCATTTCGCGTCAGTGTACTAAGCTCTTCTGTGTCTGCACCGAGAAGCAGCAGTCCTTGAGTGGCGGCTACTCCAGACGTTGCGATCTCGTCGCCATCTGTTACTCCGTGGCGGTGACGCGACGAGAATTTCGGGACCGCGAGCGGCGGTCGTTATGTCGTCACACGGAGGTCGCGGGTCAGGTCTGCCGCCGAGTCGTGACACCACGAGGTTCGCTCGCGGTCGGCGGTGTTATGACAGGTCGAGATTCTAACGCGAGTCAGAAAAAATATAACTGCCTGCGGTCGGCAACAACCTGACGTTTTTAATTTGCAGCGTCGCAGAGTATATATGGCGTCGCGGTTCCTTTGATGTGGCCGTACCCATTCTCTGATTGGTTGCCTCGTGTCTGACTGGCTACAAAGTGCTGCTAAATGTTCTCTACAGGCTGATTGCCTGCTGGCTAGTAGATTATCAGACTCTGATTGACGAACGGTGTTTAAACATTTTGTTGGCCAGAGAAGCCATTTTGCTGGCGTGTGCGGCTTGAGTTCGCAATGAAGAATGTTGAAAAATTACAAGTCAATACTTCGGGGAAACATCCTTCACATATGGAGAATGAAAAAATTTTATATGAACATAGGTCCGCAAACGCTTCGTTTCTTTACTACAGCCCTTAATACAAAACGTACAGTGTATGGCGCCCGGGCTGAATCAGTTACTGTGGAATGCCATTGCAGCTGTAATTGGTAGCTTCATACCAGCCCCCAAGGAGCCCTGATTTGAATCCACTTGACTTTTATTTGTGGGACGGCGGGTTGGTGCATGTGTTCGTGCTGATGGAGGGCATTTTGAACATCTCATTTAGTGCGGACGATAAGCTTTCACACATGTGTAACAAATTCATATGCAGTTCCTACTGTTCTAGGTGTAGTGTCGTAGTGTATCATGTAAACATTTTTTCATCCTCCAGATGTGAGGAATGTTTCCCCGAAGTATTGACATGCAATTTTGTAACATCCTGTTAAATAAGCTGGTTTAACTCTGTATTGTTATGTTCTGTGTGGCCACGTTATGTCAATATTCTTAATTACTATGCCAAGTAGTAGCGATTAAGACTGAGTATAGCACTCAAAGCAGTTAATTTCTTCACAATAAACCCACTAGCTCGACAGTTATTTCCTTTATAGAATTCTAATACACACACTGCCGCAGAGTGGGGATACCATTTCTATTAGTATCAAGACAATAAGTCGATTGTAACTGAACAAATTTCATTTAAATGATATACACAATCTCAATGAGCTCATACAGACATTATCGTCTTTAACACCTGCGCAACTACAGAAAAACTATAAGCTGAGTTCGAATTCGCTGGCACATACTCTCGTTTACTTGCCCTTGATCCCTTCAGTACTCACAATTGCTTACAGTCCCTTAATCCTTCCTTCGTGACGAAATAGGTAAAATTTCAAAGATCCGTCTTCGTTTAGCAATTGTTACAAATTCCAGTGTATGTATGAAAAAAAATCAATTAAATAACCAAGCGCATTTCCTTAAGATTCCTTGGTTTGTGTACGAACTATACTGTCCAGTAAATGGCAGTAAGAAACTGCAAAACTGTTATAATCAATTGAAAAACGAAACGTACAGTTTGAGGCATCAGTAGGGCACATCGCTTGCGGGCTTAGCTGAAGGGATGTTCTAGGATGCACTTGTGTCCTTACCACAAATTCGGACAGCGACAATGTGACGTCACAGCCCCGATGTACTTTTCTGGGGAACGATGCCAGGTTAGGGGCCTTAGCTGGTGAATTCCAACACAGCTATAGTTTATGAGCAGGTTCAAACTTCACTTTTTTATCGACCACGAACTGGAAAATCAGTAGTCTTTATTGCACTGTTACTTGAATAACATTTCACAGAAAAAAGTCTAATGCTGCAACAAATAAATTACAATTGAGGCATTTCATTAATCGTAAATGTTGTAATAACAAAAACAAATGTTGTGAGAAAAGTTACTTAATGTTAACCATTTACGAAGTCTCATATTCCTGCAATGCAAACATACTGTTAAAGTGTTAATGTTAACAAGGCCTCTGAGTAATCTTGCCGTAACCAAAAATTGTATTACACTAAAATTAACAGGAAGAACCAAATATTTTGTGTTATTGCGACATTACAAAAATGTCCAACTAACACAAGGTTACACTGACTTGCCGTTGCAAAAAATTGCTATAACCTCGCAAAATGAAATTTCTGTATTAAAATTTTAAAGCATAGTATAAGAACTAAATGTAGCTTAGATCAACTCTCAAGTCTTGAAAAGCTGATTAAGTGTGTCAAAAATGCATATATTTCTAGAGCATAAAGTATTTCCACAGATGTAGTTTGTTGTTATATTGATGTTTCTGCAACAAAATGTTCTATTACCCTAAAACTAGCAGAAAGAAGAAAATATTTTGTGTTACTGCAACATTAAAGAAATGTCCGTTACAGCAACTTGTCGTTGTTAAATGGCGGATGGAAGTGAACAACGATAACATCGTAAAATGAAATCACCGTATTTACATTTTAAAGTACAGTTTGAAAACTCGATGTAGCTTAGACCAGCTCTCAGGACTTGCAATGCAGTGTACGTGTGCCAATTGTGTATATATTTATAGAACATAAAGTATTTCCAGGTAACGAAAGAAAAACTACAGTTTGTAATTTTAAGTTGTATTCAATAATTACAGTACGAAACGTCGTTAAACCCGTCAATGTAGCGCAGCTGGTAATACGTCGGTTACTGTAAAATTGAGAAGGTTAAGCACTTAGGGCGCAGGTTCGAATCCCCTACCATCTATCATTTTTTTTCAGTTGGTAATATTTCATTTTGTGATAAAATAATAGTACTCGATTTATTTTACATCGGGATTTTTTTATGGCAAATAAAATACAAGTAACTTTTTAGCAAAAATGTTAACATCAGTTCATCACATTAATTTTGTCGCATCATGAACACCGTCTTAAAGTTGACAGTACAGAAGGGATATCATGTCGTTACGTTATCAACATCAACATGATAACATAAGAGTATATTACATTAATAACAAAATTAGTTACTGACGGTTCACAGATCAAAAATAATAATTATGTAATAACATTAATAATTTTGCCACAACGTGAGATTTTTTGTCTGTGTTCTACTGCGTCCTTCCTACAATTAAGACTCGAGCGTTCATTTTGCCATCAATATAATCGCTCTCCTACTCTTGAAACACGTAGCGAGTCTTTAGCATTTTGCATATTTCCCCAGCCTGACCAGTGTATAATGTTCGGTGAAATGCGACCACCTTACTCGGGCTTATTAATATATTCCAAACTCTCGGCAACTGGAGAATGTTGTTGACATACGCCAGCAATAATAGTGTAATGATAAATGCTTCTTCTATAGTTGTAGAAATTTATTATAAAATAATATTTTTAATTTTTATTTGGTTAATAACGTCCTTGAGTGCATTACCACGAGACCAAGCCAACAGCCGCAGCACTTAGCTGGATGCGCAATTAAGTGAAAGTAATAGCAGAGTGGAGGAGGAAGAGTGCAGCGAGGAAGCGAACAAACAAGCTGAGCTGCGAGATCGCTAGTTGTGGGGATTCTGTCGCAGCCCGGCCACGCCCTCCTAGACAAGCTTCATGACCAGTGGAGAATTTTTACGGCGCAGAGTCTCGTCGACAGCGAGGTGATTACAGACGGAATCATGTAAATGAGCAATTAGGAAGGAGTGGTGGAAATTAGCCACAACCGACATTAAGTAACCATTCCACCAATCATCTGCAGTGATTTCAGAAAACCACGGTAAAAATGACATCAGGATGTTTGCATCGGAAATCGAATCAGGTCCTGCCGAATGCGCCACATTACTCACGAGTACGACTATTGCAGAAACACAGAATGGTTCACTTCTTGCAGGTTTCAGCGATTTGATGAAGCGATATGGCATGTTTTACCCCCTAATACTGCGCGGAGTTTTTTCTTATTGAATTCAGTTCGCGTATCTTCGATCGAGGTACCGTGCACAGCGAGCGTTCAATGCCCGGTGTTCTGCGCGTCTTCACTGTGAGCAATATTTGATTAGCAAAAGTTCCTGCGCCTCTCGTTTACGAATGGTTAACGCGCCTGTCTGTCTGGTGCTCGAACTGCAGTTGCAGTGTGTTTGAAATACAATTTTTTTTTTTACGAAACTATAAAACGTACGTCCAACGTGTTGAACACATTTCAGCCTATGACTGTCGATTACTTTTAAGACATCACGCACATTAAAAACCTCATTTTAAGAGCACCCCAACATGGTTAAAAATAGACTTTTAAAGTGCTTTATCTGAAGATACACGCGTTATATACACACAAAGGTCGTTGAAAGACATGCACTGAATCTTGCTACAGATTTTTCAAAAATAAATTTATTTAGGGGTCACCCGTCCAACAGGTACACGCAGCACGACGTGAACACTGCACTCTAGTTCAGAGCCCTGAGCGAACCGACGATGGCATACTTGTGAGGCGTGCCAGTGTAGCCCTTATAGCAACAGCCACCTGTCTTTTTTCGCGGAAAGGTTTACGTGGAGGCTAGACTGCAATATCATATTCGCACACTTGCAGCTTTCCTTTGGCTACAGGCCGCTTGTCTTTGTGCGAAGTGCTACTGCTATATGAGTGAGCCAATCAAAATTAAGTTTCTGATTACTGGCCGTCTGTGATTCACGGGCATAATGGTAAGGCACGTAACAATTCCAATGATCCAATCACCAAAGTGGTTCTGAACTGAAGTGTTTTGGAACGCAACATGTCCTGAAATATTTTCGCGCTTCTCGGCCAAAACATAACACCGATGCAGGCAGGCAGGCAGGCGGGCGGGCCAACACCAATCTCTCAGTACATTACTCACTGGTTGCGAGAAGCACACTCGGCACTAGTACAGTGCACACCAAAATATTACTTGATTGCAACACCTGCACTCGTAAAAGAATTCGAGACCGAGAGAGTTAACACTTTGAGTGCTGCCGACATCATAATATTTACGTCGCTTGAATTTCACTGAGTTGCATGGAGCTTACCGTGGCATTACGACATCCGCATTCTTTAAAGACACGTGCTAAGAAGTATTACTTCGCCAGCAGTTTTCATAACAGTTCTCTGCAAGGTAATATTACGTCAGTAATACTCAAAGTGTAGACCATTCAAATGAACAGAATGGTTTGTATATAATTATGCGTAGGAAAGGATATATATATATATATATATATATATATATATATATATATATATAATATATATATATATATATATATATATGGGATATTTTCAACACGACACAGTCCTATATCGACATAGAGTCGACTAGTAGTGAAAGTTGTCCAGTAAAGTAAGCGTTACCGGTGCTGCGTAAACCAATACGACAGGTGTAAATGGCAGTATAGAGACCAACAGAAGTGATGATAATGCAGTCGTGAATATATGCGACTTACTTATAACTTGACTCAGTTGTCAGTAAATCTCACACCGCAGAGTATTGTGGTTAAATACAGGAAGATGAAGTGGCATTACCGCTCCTCTGATGCGAGCGTGCCCACTCTATACATGTATGTACGAGGCTCTGTAAGTGGGCATCGTGTCTGATTGGTTGCTGCATGCTGCGAACAGTTTCCTATTGGCTGGGCTGCTGACTGACAACGGTGTACCTACTTGTTGATGATCAGTGACGAAGTAATCGCCTCCCACCAAGGCAACCGGGTTCGATTCCCGGCAGGGTCGCTCCCGAATTTACGCATGTGGGAATCGAGCCGTATGATGCCGCTGGTAGGGTAGTTTTCTCCGAGATCTCCCGTTTCCCCCGTCCTTGCATTTCGGTGCAGCTCCATGCTCACCTCACTTCACCTTAATCGGCTCTCAAGACATCGATGTTAAAGAGCAGCCCAAATCTCTCCACTCTCTAATGACGCCATTTTGCTTACGTGTGTGGCTGTAAGTGAAGTGAAGAGACTAGTGTAGCTCTTAACAGAGAGATCTTGAGAGCTTATGAGAGTGAGTGAGGTGAGAGTGGAGCAGCGCCTGAATGAAGGGGTGGGAGAATCGAGAGATCCCCAGGAAAACCCTCCGACCAGCAGCATTGTCCGGCATTATTCCCACATGGGAAAATCCGGGAGTGACCCGGCCGGGATTGAATCCGGTTTGCCTTGGTAGTAGACGAAGTCTAACCACTCAGTCACCGCGGCCCCGTGTGTGACTGGAGTTTGCTGTACATGTGGCTGGACTTGCAAAGGTCGGCAGCGGCCACCTCTGACCTAAATTGCGTAGTGGTGGAGCAGGACTTGGACTTAGTGTTGTTCCAGGAGCCCTGCGTTCCATTTGAGGAGGTCGTTGGGCTTAAGGGTACAGTACTAACGACTAGAAATAAACCCTGGGCTGGGATATTGAGGACGAACATGGAAGTGGACGCCATGTAGATGACGAGTGTGTTTAGTAGTCATCATGTGTGTGGCGCAAATTCAGCTGAAGGATTTCAAGGTTTGGCTGGTGTCCTCGTATTCCCAGTTCGGGGATGAAACACAGGAACATCTTGATCGCTGGGATGTTATTTTGTATGTTCTGGGTGATCGGCCTGTGGTCATTGGGGAAGATGTGAATGCGAAGTTGGAAATGTGGTATTCCAGGGAGTCGGACGACAAAGGTGAGCTAGTGAGCCAGTATGTTCTCACCAATGGACTAGAAGTTTATAATGTTGAAGGGGAGTTGCATACATTTATATCTCAGGCAAGAGATACGGAAGACACCCTGTATGTCACACGTGGAAATAGAAGAGCTGCTGGATTGGCATCAAACTGGAAGGTGATGGAGCACAGCTCTAGTGACCACAGGCTAATAATATTTGAAGTGGGGCTACCTGTGAATGGAGATGAACATGAACTGGTGGATTGGCAACCTGAGTACAGTTACATACATGACGGAGCGGATTGGAAAGCTTTTGACCTGGCCCTGTTGAGGAGATGAAGAGCATGCTGCTTTTGATGATGGAAGTCCACAGATGCAAGTGGATGGTCTGGCTTCAGTGATTCTTGGCTCTTGTGAAGAGGTACTTCGGAAGACTAGGAGGAGACTTCCCAATATGAGCTGGTGGGATAACCAGTTGGAAGAAGAGCGGAAGAGTCTTCGAAGGGACCGACGTAGACCTCACAGGTCAAGAGAAGAAGAAAGGGAGGTACTTGCACATGACTAAACAAAGAAGAAACAAGCATATTTCAATAGTGCCAAGCAGAAGAAAAGAAGTTCTTGGATAGATTACATCACCAGGGTAGGAAATGAGGACCCTTTTGGGGTCGCATATAAACTCCTTGCTGGGAAATTGAAGGAGACGACACCACCAAATATGAAGGTTGATGGGATCCTGGTGACGGGTCTAAAAGAGAGCACAGAGGTCCTGCTCCACCAGTTGTTGCCAGATGACTCCCAGGATGGTGAAGACGAGGAGCACTCCACCAAGAGACGGAAGATGGAGACGTTCCTGAGGAAATGGACTCACCAAAGTTCACCACTGGCGGATTGGAGGACATCATTTGTAAACTGAAGAATGGGAAGGCTCCCGGATTGGACGGTATTGGGGCTGAGATCGTCAAGAGGTGCTTCTCAAGGACGAAGGCAAGATTCCTCAATGTCTACAATGGATGTCTTGGAAGTGGAGTGTTTCCTCATCAATGGAAGGTGGGTGTCATACGGATCCTGTACAAAGGTGATGGAAAGGACAAGTCCGAGGTGAAGTCCTACAGACCTCTTACATTACTTCCCGTATTGGGAAGAAGGCATTTGAGAGCCTCCTGAATGTCAGACTTACTCAGGCACTGAAGGTTAATGGTATGCTCAACGAGAAACAATATGGTTTCAAGAAAGCAGCAGAGTGGACTTCGCACTATGTGATGTAAGGACTGCCATTGCCAACAGCGATGATAAGTATGTGATGGCAATATTTATTGACATTTCAGGGTCATTCGACAATGCTTGGTGGCCCAAAGACATGTGGCAGCTGAAGAGGCAGCAGTGTCCCGCCAATATCTACAGGGTACTACTGGACTACTTCCGGGACAGTCACCTATTATTCGGCAATGAATGTACATGTGAAGAAGGCACTCACCAAGGGATGCCCACAGGGATCAGTTCTTGGACTGGTACTTTGAAATATGTTGTTTGATAGGCTGCTAGAGGTAACTCTTCCACTGGGTTGCGGGATTTTCGGCTATGCCGACGATGGTCTGGTTTTGGTCTCTGAATCTACAAGAAAGATATTGAAGGATAAGGCGACGATGGTAATGATGAAGATTGAGGAGTAGTCAGCAAGAGTTAAGCTCACATTATCAGCTTCAAAGACCAAAACCATAATGATGAGAGGGTCACTTGCAAGAAATCCGACAGTGAAATTTGGTGGGGAGTTCCTCCAGTGTGTTCAGGAATGTAAATATCTGGGAGTCATTCTGGATAATAAAATGAGCTTCCTGAAGCACATCCAGTATTTGGCAAGGAAGGCTGTTGTTCTGTTTCACAGACTCAGAACATTGGGAAGTACGGAGTGGGGTCTTGACTTCCCTGTGCTAAGGAAGATATACAAATTAGTGTTCGAGGGCATTATTACACATGATGTGGTAATGTGGCATTCTCGAGTAGATCTGTGGTACATTCCAGGAAGCTCTTAAGTTCTCAGAGGGTGGTGCTGTTGGCTGTGGCAAGAGCATATCGAATGGTATCCAGTGAGGCACTTCCAGTGTTGGTTGGTGTCCTGCCTGTGGATTTGTTGGTGAGAGAACGATGTCTACTTACTGAGGAGAGAAGGGTTAGAAGGCTTACCTCGCAAGATCGCAAGATGTACAGGCAGGACACCATGAAGATTTGGCAAGAGAGATGGGACGTCTCTACTAACGGAAGAATTACTTATGAATTGCTTCCACGTGTAAAAGATCGCATGAAGAAAGTATGGATCACAATGAACCATTACAGTGCTCAGCTGTACACTGGTCATGGGAACTTTAAGGCGAAATTGTACAGTTTAGACTTCTTATGTCACCCCTATGTGATGTGTGTGGTATGGACGATACTGTAGAGCACGTACTTGTACATTGTCTCAAGATGCAAAATTTGAGGGAGTGGCTGCAAGGGGTTGCAGACAGAAGAGGACTGCAGTTAACACCACAGCAGGTGATGGAGAACAAGGAGTTGCATGAACTATGGAATCGATTTGCCACTAAGATTGGCAAGAGACTTGAAGAATATGACTAGCGGCAGCGTAAGCACTCTGTTGACCCATGAGGGGGTGCTCGGGTAAAGGCTTACACAAAATAAGTCAGAGCACTTCTGATTGAAGAGGAGGACAGGTTTTCACTGAGAAACCAGCTAAGGCCATGTGAGATCTCAAGATGGCACAAGGCACTCAAGATCGAAGACCAAGAGTAGAAAGTGCCGCGGAATGCTTACTCACCAGAGTACAGTTCAGTGCGGGAGGATGTAGGGTGTGTAGGCCTTTGGGCCGTGAAAACCTGTACATGCGGCCGCAGTAATCATAGACTGATTGCATATGAAATATATGGTGGAAGGAGAGAAAGACCTCGGAAAATGGAGAATGAGGTTAGATATACTCACAAAACAGCTGACTGGCCGACTTTTGGTCTGGCTCTGTTGCGTATGCTACAAGCATGTCCTGAGATGCAACAAGAAGATGTTTAAATAAGATCAGCAACAATCACAAAGGATATCCAGGACACATGTGAAGAGAACCTCTGGAAGACTACACATGGGTTGTTAAACACCTGTCGTGGTGTGACTGGGAATTGGGGTTGGAAAGAAAAGACTTACGGATGGAAAGAAGGAAACTACACAGATTGCGGGGAGAAGAGCGACAGCATTTCTCTCGGAATTAAAAACAAATGATGTAAGCATACTATAAAAATATTCGGATGAAGAAGGCCAAATTATGGGAAGAATTTGCCACACAGGCTGGAAACGAAGATCCATTTGGTCTAGTGTACAAGTTGCCTGCAAATAAAATGAAAAGGGTTACTCCTCCACCATATATAAAAAAGAATGGTGAGACAATACCATATCCATATAGATTTATGGAGGTGCTGCTACACACACTTCTGTTTGATGACTTCCAGGATGAAGAGGAGAAGGAGCATGCTGAGAAGAGGAGGTCCGTGATAACAGTTCCGAATACTGAGAATGTTCCGGAATTTGATTTGGAAGAGCTGACAGCAGTGATATATGAAATAAAAAATGGGAAAGCACCTGTAAAATATGGACTCACAGCAGAAATAATTAAAATGTGCTATTCCAGGATTAAGAACATTCTGCTCTAATGACTGCCTTCGGACTGGTGTGTTTCCTGCCTCTTGGAAACAGGGATGTTTAAGGATACTATACAAAGGTGACAACAAGTATCCTTAGAACCCTAGATCATATCAGCCTCTGAGATTGCTTACGGAGCTGTGCAAAGTTTTCAAGAAATTAACAGAATAGAAGATTAACAATGGCTCTTGAAGCTGAAGGCACCATGAGCGAGAAGTAGTATGACTTCAGGAAAGGAATTGGAACAGACTTTGCTCTGAATCAAAAAGAATGTACAGCAAAGTATGTTATGAAAGTGTTCTTGGATATATCAGGAGCATTCGAAAATGCTTGATGGCTGGAGGTGGTGCATCAGCTCAAAAATAAGAGGCGTCTAGCGAAAATCTATCGGATGATTCAGGATTTATTTAATGAGAGATGGGTTACGTACTCAACCAAGACAGTTCAGGTAAATAAAAGGCTGAGAAGGGATCTCCCTGGGGATCGGACCTAGGGCTGGTCTTATGGAACATATTTTTTGATTGTTTTCTGGAGCTGGGTCTCTCCTTGCCTGGGTTCGCTGTCTTTGGGAATGCAGACGATGGCTGGGTGCTGATCTCTGGAGATTCAAGAAGAATCCTAGAAGAGAAAGTAGTGGAAGTGATGAGCAAAATCTGGGAGAGGTCTACTAAAGTGAAACTGCATTTCTCCACAGAGAGAAGACCAAGCTTATGCTGATAAAATAGAAGGTTCAGAGGCCACCGGCGGTGTGCTTTGGCAAGCGTCCGGTAGAAAATGTGCATGAGTTCAAGTACCTGGGAGTCATCATGGATGATAAGATGAGCTTCCTCAGACATCTAGAAAGTGTTGCACGGAAAGTTGTGGTGGTGTTTAAGAAACTTAGAATATTGGGAACACGAGTTGGGGCCTCAAATACAGTACACTAAGAACAATTTACAAGGAGTACTTGAGGCAATATTAACATACAGAGCAGTGATGTGGTTCCACAGAGCGGAACTTGCATGGCACAAGAGGAATTTCATTAGTGCTCAAAGGGTGGCACTGTTGACTATTACAAGAACATATAAAACAGTGCCAAATGAATCACTCCCAGTGCTTGCGGATGTGTTACTCATATATGTGTTCGTGAAATACAGAGGAATCACGGCGGAGAGAGCGCGGGCAGCAGGATTTTCAAAGGAAGCCAAGGAAGAAATTATGGATGATGTTCTCCAGAAATGGCAAGAGAGGTGGGATTCTTCTTAACGCGGAAGAATAACTCATGAACCGCTGCCTAACATCAAGGCAAGAATGTAAAGTAAATGGATTAACGTCAATCATTACAGTATGCAGCTTTACACAGGCCATGGGAACTTCAAGGCGAAACTTCACAGTCTGAAGCTAGTGCAATCTCCGTTGTGTGAAATGTATGGGGTGGACGACACAGTCCAACACGTGACTTCAGAATGTCTCAAGACAGAAGACATTAGACAAAGGTTGGAGGGAATCACCGTGACGTTAAGGGCATTTACTTAAGACTAGAGAACGTAATGACAGATAAAACTCTTCATAAGATATGGAACGAGTTTGCCACAAAAATTGGCAGAAGATTGGAGGAATATGATAAGGGGCAAGAACAGTAAATATCTGATACCTCACAAAGGGTAAAGGGTTCTAAGTAATGAAGTCGGAATATCTCTGATTGGCGAGGACAGGTTTTTACCGAGAAAATCGGTAGAAAACCGAGTACAGGAACAAAGAAACGAGAATGGGCCGAAGAGAGAAGAGGAGAACGTGCCGTGCACTGTCTTACTCATCAGAGTACATATGGAGTGCGAGAGGATGGAGGGTGTGCCTGCCTTCGGACCGTAAAACCTGTAGATGCGGCTGTTGAACCACTGTGTTTTAAAGTGCTCTGTGGCTGTAAGGCGACCAAGCGGGCAGCATTTCCCCGGAGATGACCTTCGAGATGGGCCGTCCTTCGCCGGCGGCACTCCTGCCACTTGCATCGCGCGCAGCGACCTTTCCCCCGCGGCCGCCAATCAGCTGTGATGATGCCTCGGCGTGATTGCAGGCTGGCGCCCAACCTCCCCCCCCCCCTACGTCATCGCTCGATCGACGCGAGCTCACCTGCTGCACGGCGAGCAATTTTCCACAATGCAGACAGCGCCAGTTCACCACCACCACTCACCACTCTCTAACAGACTGGCTTTCCGAATCAGCGATTTGGAACAGTGAACTCATATGAATCCAGTTATTCTAACAGGCAGTATTGAAGAGTATTGAAATAGGCAATGACTGGAACCAGTGAAATTCACTCTTTATCAGTATAAATCATTGGCAAACCATAGACTAAAGATGAGGTAGACTGATTTTTCATCTTCTGAGCATGTACCCAACAATGACCTAACTCAAACAAACACAACTGCCAAAGTTTCATCGTCAAGAGCGATGAAAGTGTTTGTTTGTATATTAGTCTTCAAGGACAAGCACTTTTATATGAAAAAAAAAATACTTTTACCAATTTAAATTTAATCAAAATGTATAAAAAATTTGTTGGAGGAAGTATACAAGAATCTCAAAGCACTTGTTAACTAACAAGTTTTCTGACCTCAAATTTTATAACCGTCATTTTTTTTTTAAATCGTGTAGGCAGGAAAGTAGTTCAATGTTGGGACACGGAGACTGGTTATACGGAGCCAGCGAGATCTCTCTATACCCTTTTTCACTCTATGGGCGACTTTGAAGTGATCCACAGGCTTCCATATTGTCTTAATGCCCGAATTTTACGCGACTGGGTTTTAGTTTACTGTGATCCAAATTTAGTGTGTACATAGAAGTGTACGAGAAAAAAAAACACTTGCACGTGCCTGTAGCGCTCAAAACGTAAATCTCCTATATTTGCTATCGCGTGTAAGCGGGCCAGTTAGCTTTAACATAGTTAAGCCACAGAGTTGAGAATACAGAGACGAAACAGCCGCTTGTACGGCGAAGCACAAGCCAGCAATATGGCGTCACTGGCCAGCAACGTGTTGGAACGTAGATTATCTCCCAGCCTGCAGCACAGCCCGCAACACGCAGTAGCGAGTCAGACACAAGACCCGCTACAGAGCGTCGCGCAACTAATCAGAGGATGGATTGGATACACCTACATAGAAGGAAAGGTACGCGATTTTGTCCCCGTGTAGGACTACTTATTATATACTGTGTGGTTATAGGCTCTTCACGGTAAACTGAGCACTTTTGAAAGACCTGCTTGCGGTCTACTTCTCGTATTACATTGTATCCTTCCACCATATGTAAATGTAACTTTGCCACGGGCCTGATAACTTTATTCATTCGTCGGCCACGTAAAACTGTGAAATTATAGTAAATGTAAACAGTTTACAAATTTTCTCATTTTTACACTTAAGAGCATAAAAAAAAAAAACAGAAGTTAAATAAAAGAATTTCAGCATTAATAAATGTTTACCTAACATTTTTAATCAACGTTAAGACATAGAACTACTTTGCCACCGTCGTTACCAACTTTATTGGGTGCATGCCAGATCTCCCCGTTGAAATATAAGCGATATAACAGTCCTTTAAGAGCACTTAAACCCCTCATGTTGTTACTTTGTGTCCGTGCGCGTGTGTAGCGAGGAAAGCCTACACATGGTGCGTACAGTTCTGCCCTCGCCTCGGCGCCTGGCTGAGGCCGAGCGACGCACCAGCGGTGGTTCCTTCTGGCTGTCGGCGGGCGCGTATCTTGCACGCACCATCTGCGAGCGGGGCCGGCGCCTGCCTCACTCACGCAGGCTGCGGTGTTGGGGTCGGCGGACCGGCGCGTGACGTGACATAAGGAGGCCTACGTGTTCCGGGTTCGGGCCGCAGGCCTTGACCCCGCCCACCGCGCCGTCAAGCCGAGTCGAAGTACTACTGCCGCAGAACCGCGCGCATGCCGGTGAAAACCCGCAGGCGATCGCTCTCCCTGGGGAGAACTGCAGCGCGTTTGAGGACGAGAAACGCGGGGGCGATTAGGACGACGTTGCCAGGCGCATCAAGTGCGCCATCGCCACTAAGCGCAAGCCTCCCAACTGGCGTGCAGTGTTCTAGTAGCACTGTGTGTATCTGGGGACTTTCAGCGGTGATCCTATTATTTTATTGCTGAAAAGTCTCTAGGAAGGTTCAGTGCAGGACCCTTAAGTAGTTTTGTATGCATCTTATGTGTGCATTTAGAGATAAAGCGATTTTAATAATCTGTTTTCACCAGTTTTAGAGTATTCTGCAATGGTGTTTCTAACGCAAGCATGATTTTTAAAGTACTCAACAGCCCTCGTCTGAAGTGTATTTTATTTCCGTAGAACAGCACTTTGGGCGAACGTTTAATAGTTTCGTTGGAGAAACGTGTATTTAAAACACTCTGCAACGGAGTTACAGCGCCATGTATGAGCGGGAGCCTTAACCCATTCACATTCAGTGAACATAACTGTACATATCACACAGGGGTCTTCCCTGTGTGCAAATCACTCGTAAACAGTGCTACAGCCCATTGGCGTGCGACCGAGCGAGATGGCGCAGCGGTAAAATTTTGTACTCGCTTTCGGGAGAACCTGAGTTCGTATCATAGGGTCCGGCTATCACGCCCGGCGAATGTTGACTCCTCACCACAGGCCATGGCCGATTACTTCTGTATTCCTGTCTCTAATGACATCGCTGTTGTAACGGAGTGTCACATATTTTCTATCAGTCTGCAATTTGGATTCCACATTGTTGTGGCATAATATTATGTCTGCATCCTGAAAGCGTTTTATTAAATACGCAGCCCGTGGCAGGACTTGGGAACGACAGAAGAATCCTGTATGGACAGAATCACCGAAAGATGCAAGTTTGTTCGCCTTGGAGTGCTCCTATCTGCCAAACATTGCTGCATTGCGGGAGCAGACACTTCCCGGCGAGGGAGGGAGACATCACGAAGTCGGAGAGAAACGTCGCGTCGGGCAGACACTGCAGGATCGACACTCTCAGCGAGATGTCGCGCTATATATTACCATGATTGATACTAAAGGCTGCTCACGATAAAGTGAGCACCTTAGAAATTAACCTTAGAAAAATGTCACTGCCCCTGAATGTATATATTTTAATAGGCGCAGTGAGTGACATTTGCTCAGTAAAGTCGGTAACGATGGATGGAAAATAGTTTCATATATTAACGTCGAATAAAAAGTACTGGTAACCGTTTGTGATAACTTAAATTATTACTTTCGCTCTCTGTTTTTTTAATGCATCGAAGAGTAAAGATGAGAAAATTTGTACAATATTTGCTTTCCTAATAATATCAAGTTTTACTTGACCGACGTGTGAATAAAGTGATGAGGCCGATGCCAATGTCACTTTTACATAAAGCAGAAGAATACACAGCGTGTATTCACGTAGATCCTTAGCAGAGCTTTCAAAAATGCTAATTTTACCGTGAACAGCCTTTACCACCGTATGCTGTGGGGAGCGAGATGCTACTGGAGTTAAAGTACAATTAACATAGGACTAACTTTTTCTGAGAGGAATTGGGACTCTTGAAGCGGGCAGTTAACTTCAGGAGAGAGTTATAGAGTTTCGCATGTTCTTAGGAAGAAACTGGTAGGCGCGTTCTGGGATGAGTGACCTCTCGAGAGAGCAGTAGTATCAAGGCGGTTGTGGGACACGAAGGAAGCTGTGCAGTGTGAAACTATTGAGGCGACAAACTTTTTGGAGTTGGAGAGGAGGTGTATGTGTGAGCTGTGAATCAGTCGAGCACTACCAGCATCGCAAGGTGTTTGGTGGGGAGAGTGTTTCCAGCTGTACTGACTAGTAAGCGTGGTCAATCAGTGAAGCACTACTTACGTATCAGGTGAGTGGAGTAACATCGGCTTCAGGACTGTTACGCGGATGCTTAAATCAACACCAGTGAACACTACCTAAACCTCTCAAGTGTCAGGTGAGGGGAGTACACAGCGTTGCGTTAAGACCGAAATTACAACATGTAAATATAAAACTACAGCGCAAGTAAGCAATCGAGCTAAGCTATAAAATCCTGCCTCACCAGCCAACAAAATGGCCTTAATTATCCATAAATAATACATAACCAATATGGCCAGCAGCTCATTAGCCAATCAACGCCCAAGCATGAACCTTCTTGACACTGGTAGAACCAATATAGGAAGTCTAAAAAAATTAAGGTGCCAGTCAAATGAGTCCCATTCCCGAAGTATTCCGCAAGCCACTCAGCGCATGAGTACGTTGGCGTTAAAAGGGCCACCACCACCGCCACATAAATTCGCTTCTGGATATTTAACTACTGGGGCCTTTGATTATGTCAGCAGTTAGTCGCTGGCCTTCTGCTACTGTGGTCCCTACTTCGATACCAGGCGCTGCCCAGCGGGACTTTCTCGGACTATTATTCCTATAACAGGCATGGTGCGCGAATTTTCTGTGGGTTTTTCGTTAGCTTCCTCTCACTTGATCATCACCACATCTCATCTGTCACCTTATCCAATGTTCTGGCTAGCCGGAAGGACAGACCTACCTATTCCTCGTGTAGACCAGCCAGCTCCACGTAGGGCCAGCATCCTCTCATCCAAGCTGACCCTGCCTGCAGACGGGAACAATGTGCAGAATTAGGGCCGAAGTTACAATAACCAATCGTGCTCGTCTTATCTTTTAGTCCAGCGACTATCAACAAGATATCTCACGTCCGTCATCAGATATATGCTGCCAACTAACATAAACGAATATGTTCAATTAGCATGGCATATTTCTCCGGAAGGAAGAGAACTGATTAGCAATCCTGTTTGTGTACATAAACACTTGCTTATTGATTTCAAAAACGAAGTACTCACTAGGCTATCGTAATCTGTGAAATCTAATGATGTTTATGTATACACTCTAAATTGGACTCAATGAATATTTACTAACTGCCAGTTAAAACTGTTCCATCCGGAATCAGTAGAAAAAGAAAACTACCAATCTCTTGAGTTAAAAGAAATCCACTAATTCAAACAGTAGAAAATCAGTTATTTATAGTTCATAATTATTAATAAGCAGCAGTGTTTAAAAACAAAGCATTACGGTGTGAAATAAATTTTGGTACAATTATTTTGTAGCAAAAAAAATACCACCAGTGCAAAATTTTTTTCGAATGTGTTTAGACTCTAACCTTCGGCCATAATAGAACAGATATTCCTCCTGTCTTAATTTATATCATCTTACCAAATTCGCTACTTTTCCACTGCAGTTATCAGCCTCGTAATTTGCGTAGTAACAGCAACATGGCGAATGGCTTTAAGTTTCGGAATGTGGAAGTACTTCATGCTGTTGAAATATATTTGTATTTATTATATAATATATTTACAGTTATATAATATATTTACAGAAATATATTTGCAGTTATATTTGTATTCTGAGCTCTAACATGACTTTTAAAGGTTCGAAAGTCAATCCAAGTTCAGTTTAGTTCAGATTCTGTCCTTTAAAAATATAGTGGTTTCAATTAACGAGGTTGTCGCTGTTTTATTGTATACGCTATTTTAGATCGCAACGAGATTTTACATAATGAAACTGTTCTTTTGAAGTGACAGATAGACTACTAATAACTGTGCTCATTCGACAGTGGAATGTTAGAACCGAGCGATTAATTTATAAAAGTTGTCATTTTCTTATTATTTGTTCAGTCAATTTGCCGAAAGCAAAAATTTTTTTGGTGAAAATCTGCGTATCTTATTGAATCATCTCACTGTCGAATTATTAAAAATATTACTGATAAGTATGTCACTAAAAATAACATTTCTGATCTGTAGTGACTCGTTGCATTGTAAAATGGTGGATACTAGTAACATCGATAACCTCGTATATTGAAAATACTATAGTTATTTTTTAAAACACAAGATTTGAACTAAACTTAACTTAGATTGACTTTCAAACATTGCAAAGTACTTTCACATCGTGAAGCATACAGCCGTTTGCTATTATATTTTTAGTTTGATACCCATAATACAAGCGCGCTCGTTAAGAATAGTAAAGTGGGAGTGGGTAAGATGGGAAACCATTAAAGCTGTAGTATACTTTGCATTTAGGGCGGGTGTTTGATCTCAACCATATACACACTTTTTTTTGTGCAAACAACATTTTTTATTTGTGACAAAATCAATCGTACGTCACTTATAGCAATGCTTTAATTTTTTTTCTTATCCTAGAGATTATTTATTAGACAACAAAAAAAAAAAAAAATTTGTGCTGTTTAAATTAGTGGATTTCTTTTAACTGACCCAAATCTCTTTACTCACTCACAAACTTTACAGCCTTCAAATTAACGGGGAGTGGGCTTGCAGCATTAACCAGTTGTTCAGAATGCTGTTTTCCCATCCATTCGTCACGAGTCAAAGCTAGCCATGATTTTGAAGAATGCTGTATGGAATTATTAGAGGCTCCTGATTGATTATAGGTCATGTGATTGACATACGGATTCAAGCGTTCCTTACAAGGCGCTACTATACTAGTTACTCACCAAGAAAATACAGATAGCAATACACTTTATAAATCATAATGAGTGACTCAATCTAATTATTGGAAGTTTAATACAAATGGGGAAAACTTGGCTACTGAAGACAGTGAAAGCCTTTTATTCACACATCTGCGAGTGATATGTACTGATTTACAGTATATCCGTCTGCCCCAAGTCTTTAATACAACCTACTAATTTGGCCAATCTGGAGATACACATTATCTCAATTTATGGCGAATATAATATCAGTAATTAAAACCACTGACTCATATATACAATACAAGATTAATAAGCATATTTTTTACTAACGTCAGAAACCAACGTGCATATTTTCACCTACGTAAGCTCATTATCATATTATTATATGAATTCCGATTGGCTGTTTCCAGAACTTCGAACGCGAAGTTGCACACTGAGAAAAAAGATGGTTGTAGGAAGCATCTAGACTTAAAATTGGTACAGCCATCTGATGGCTTGCAGGTACCATCTAAATATTGCTAACATAGGAACGCCAATAAAACTGTTCTAGTGCTAGCACAAAACAGTCATATAATCGGGTTTAAGAGTAGCAGCAACATAATATTCTGTTAGGCTATACTACAATCCTAGTTGTTATAGGATCAATGGAAATATTGTTGAAGTTGTTCCGTTGTATAGGTACTATATGTTTTGTAATAAGAACGTAGTGCTTTACTGTAGCAACCATAAATTAAGTGACAAATGCACGCACAGATAGTAGTACAACAAGCAGTTATGTAAATATCTAGATAGTACCTGCAAGCCATTAGATGGCTGTCCCTGTTTCAATGGTCTAGATGGTTCCTACAACCATGCTGCATCGCCTGCACATGCGTCCGTAGAATAGCTGGTAACATGGACGTGTGCTATTTTTAGGTTTTAGATTACATTTATATGTAAAAGGTTATGAGGTTTGACCCTCGTGGGAAGAGGGTTGACCGATGATGATTGGAAAATTATCAACGGCCTAACTCGGAACTACAGACCGTGGTCGCAACTTCACATACACTACAACAGGGAGGTGGGCATCGTCAAATTGAAGTCTACTTCCGCAGAAGCATGGACATTATCTCCAAGAATGTACTCTTAAAATTTGTAATTTTTGAGACCGCTTTGCGTTATACATACCTAAGAAAATCAACATACAGGACACACAACACACTTGAATAAAATATTCTATGTAATAAAATATGCTACTATGGCTTGTATAAACCGAAGAATCCCAAGCTCGTCTTTCCTATAACGTCCAAATTCTTTGCTATTTACAATGAAATTACCAATCCGAGCATTGTACAACGGATACTAGTATATCATATGCAAATTTCATTCGATATTTCCTAAGCTTTTGAGAACCCATTCAACTCTCTCACATATTCAGCGCACAATAAATAATATATAGCCCCGTAGATTTCGTACAGCGCTTCAGCAACATCTAAATAATTATAAAGCCATCACTAGCTGATGTAAATCCTCACAAAGCTAGCACCCACTAGTTTGGTATCCACTCCTCACCACTAAACTGAGCGGTCTTCCTAAGGTTGTTAATGAGTGGCGCTATCCTCTCCGCACTGACAACTGCTCTATATCTGAGGCCGTGTACGAACTGACACGTTCAGTTTGCTATAACGTCATGTGACCCGAATAAGTAGACTTTGATGATAACGTGTTTGCTATTTTAGTAATTAGCTTTTACAAAACTTAATAAAATACTATATCGCCAAGTTGCATACATCGGTGAACAAGTGATTGTCGACAGCTCCCGAATCTACCGTTACTAAGTACTAAAATGGCGTGGCAATTACTTTTATGTGGGCGTACCCATTTTCTGATTGGCTGCCGAAGTTCTGGAATGGGCTTTGTGTCTGATTGGCTACTCGCATGCTACGAAAAATTCCGTGTTGGCTGGGCTGCCGGCTGGCGTGCAGGTTACAAAACGCTGATTGGCGACACATCGCTGGCCCGTGACGCCATTTTGCTAGCGCGTGCGGCTGGAGTTCGCGGAACAAGGCGGTGTGTTTCCCCTCCGCGTCCTAGCATGGCCGCCTGCTTCTGCAACATCTCGCACCGTGTAAGGGGGGGGGGTGGAACACCCCTGTGGCCGTCTAGAGGAGGGGGGTGAACACCCCTGTGGCTGGCTAGCGGCGTGGGTTGTGGTGGGGGGAGAGAACAATGCACCGGCGAGACCCACTGCGCAGGCGAAACTGGTTTTTGCACGCCAATAATCTCTCTCGTTATTGCCTCGCTTCCAGCTGGAGTGGTTTTATTACAGCCCCTTCACCCCTCCCCCATACACCTCTACCTGCATTCCTCACTCCTGCAAAAGGGCGGGCGTCGCACGTGACCACTGACCACCATCACGGCGAGGCCAAGAACAGCGCTAGAAGAAGAAACTGCTTTTATTGCCTTCTTTCTCCTCGTTACTCATCCAGGCGTCCCGGAAACTTGGTCGTGCGACACCCGCAGTGTCGAAACCTGACTTCTTCCCTACCACCCCCCCCCCCCTTTTCCCTTCCTCAAAGTCTTCATACTTTTATTTACAGCTTACTGTCGTTTATCGAGTCGATACAACAACGCCACTTCACTGATATCTAACCGTTCCCTGTTTACGCTGACCTTCTTCATCTCTCTCTCTCTCTCTCTCTTTCTCTCTCTCTCTCTATATATATTACTAATACAATAAATATTAAATCCATTATCCAGTGTGCTTAATTTTTAACATCAGTTAAAGAAAGTTAGAATGAAAATGTGTGTAGTAGTAAAAAAAAAAAGGTTGTTTTGAAATTAGACAAACGTTTGCTGGAATTCCTCCTTCTTAAATCCAAACTTAACATAAGTTTATAAAGTTTGGCCGTGTCCGAAGTGGCAGATTTTTTTGACAAAATGATAGCGTGGCTCGATTTTGTGTACAAAAATTGTGACGTTTTTGGTAATTTGTTTTTTTTTTTTTTGTATCTAGGGAATGTTAACAAAAATACAAAATGACAAAATCAGCACCGTGTTGGTTTCGACCTTCAAAACACATACCTCAAAGCGTAATTAAAACTTTTTTAATAAATACCTGTTCATTAAATATACTAGGCATGTTTTAAAAAGAAAGTAAGTGTTGTGCTTTGTTTATTTAATTCGCAACAAATATTTTTAGGGTCGTTATTGCATAATGTATTATTTTATCATTTATTAACGTATTTGCAGCATTCCAGTGATGACTGTGAATTGTGATTGTGAATTGTAAGGTGCCATGTCTTTCCCAGACAACTTAAAATACGAACATTTTTACACGAACCTTAGATACGTACTGTTTTACCCCAGTATTTTAAGGCAGCTAAAAGACACAAACTAAACTACTACGCTCACCATGCCATTGCATTTAATATTGACAGTAAGAGTTCAAACGTGCAATAAGTACCTACATCTGAATACCACCATTTCAAACAACTTCTATTAATAACTGCACTGTAGAGAAATTAAACCACAAATTTCCGAATGAGTCATTTTCAAAGTGTAGGAGGCTTGGCCTATTAGGATTAAAGTGTTCTGGCCACGATTTGCATACGCTATCGTACGCAGTTCACCATATCTCCTCGAAAATATGTTGTGTCAGATCACTGAAATAATTTATTTTGTAATTGTTCATTACCGTACGTCACTTAGTACACGAATGGTTATTAAGGAAGCCGGTTTAAACACAAGCGAAGCACGTCTTAAATTTAAAACATTACTCCGTGGGCACTTGTAACCACTTCGGTCTCCAAAGAACTTGGGGCCGACATCAGGTGAAATCAAGCTGACCATAACTTTCATCTGCTTACAGAAAAAATGCTGAAAACGATATTCACAGACATGTTGCAGCGAGAAAAAAAAATAGTTTGTAACAGTTAGTAAATACCACAGCAAAATTTCCAAGGAAAGTGTGTGAAGGGGGGAGCGGGAGATGGAAAATCTGATTATAAAGTGCTACCCCTTCCTCCCCTCGTTTCCGCGCAGGGATCATGACATCCGATTACGGAAAGGTGTCCGGGCAATTAGTTACTCGCCCCGGACTTCATGAATAATTCAGCCGGGTTCGAATGTCGACTTCCACGACACACGAGAGCACTTAGAAAGAAGGATGAGTTCAAGGCGAGAAGACGATGCAGGAGGAGGGGGGGGGGGGGGTAAGGAGTGTTATGACGCCGGGACTTCTCGTAAATTATTTCTCCCCGAGTGTCACACGCAACTTTTTCTTCCATCATCTCACGGGCAATCGCCATTAAATCAAATACGCGCTTGTTTTTATACATTCCTCCCAATAAATATACACTTCCAATCGAGGCTTTCTACAGAGATGTTTTACGTGGACGAGGCGATTAAGAAAAAAATGGAAGACGCGGGTCGGAAACTGTTTTCCGGCGATAGTTGGAAGATTTCTAATCCCGCTCTGGCGTGGCCGCGGCACACCGGATCCGACATTCGGCGGCACATTAACATTTTAATAATAAGGCGGTGTACAAGGGGGGGGGGGGGCGAGGAGAGACGTCGGGTGATCGATCAAGAACGTGGTCGTTTTTACCGCGGTGATCGGCCGCAGCCTTGTGATCTGGGCCCCAACTTTCTTCCTTCGTAACCACAAGCTGCAGGGGAGCGTCTGCCGTCCCGGCTCCCGGACCACGTGGCAGAGCGCTCCTCAGGCAGGAGCTGGGTCATGAGGCACGGATCACGATCGCACTACGTCCAACTACGTGCAGCGACGTGCGCTCTCAAGATAGACAGTCGCGCTCCGGTTGTCTACTGCCCGCCATGTTGCGTGAAAACTGTGGCGGTCATTGTACAAACTAAGATATTATTCGCACATTTAACACTTCAGTGTATACGTACGGTAAGAAAGCGCGAATGGTATCCCCCCCCCACCCTCAAAACCCTTCCACCAACACATACAATATTATAATTCCTTCATGTGCTTATTAAAAAGTTAAACACCTAGAGAAGTGCCTAACTTTGTTATAGCTCCATATACATTATTTACAGCCTGATATGTCGTATTTTTTCCATACTATGTTTACACTAAACTTCCACTACTTTTTGGAACGTTTACTATACATTTTCTGACAGATAACTTATGCTCGGAAGATGTATTTACGCTCCGTTGTTTACTTCTCAACGCGCCAGCAACAACAGACGCTATTTTGCAGCTGACATGGTATCATTAGTGAAATGACTTACCGTTTGTTTGTAGCCAATACCAAGCAGAAACCGGGGTAATTTATGAATTAATTTCTGACAGGCTACACTTTGAACTCTTGTGTTGTTTTTTATATCCTATACGGTCAAATTAACATACCCCGGAAGACACTGAGCTAGACTCGTAAGAAAAGGATAGACGAATTATATTCGGCTCAGACAATAATAATATTATTTCTAACAGTGGATCAGCCAATAAATAAATTACAGCTTTTGGAATATACTGGTGACTATGAGTTCCAGCCTACATGTTACTGGAACAGTGAAATTCTCAGTACCGCAACGATTGAAGTTAAGGTAACCACAAATATTTCAGAGTAGAGTAAGCGAATGTATAGAGAATGTACATTTGTGGACCTATGTCCACGCTGCGTACAACAATTTGGTGGCTGCCACGTCATAGTTTTAGTGGGGAAACCACCAGAGTTAATTTATTGCCTATAGCGAAACCTCGCCCTCTCATGTTAACATCGGGTCAGCTCCTGTTTCTTTTTCAGATTTACAGCCAGCTGGAGGCCTCGGTCATTCTGTTTAAGTTTTATTACTGTGTTGAATTTATTTTATATTATTTTAAGAAAATTCTTATTTGAATTTTGGGAGGAATTTCGCCAACTTTCAAAAGTAGCGGCCATCCAAGCCTAGACAAACAATTTTTAAATAACAACTCCGATTCTATCGAGGTTTACACTTTTTGCAGAAAATAGAGGTCGGGAGTGTGAAATTGCAATCACAAGTGACAAATTATACATTACTGTCAAGGCGCAGTCATAACTCCTGCTTCGGCACTGGAAGATAATATATTCGGTGCTAATGGCTGTTGTTACTATAGTAATTAAGCCTGTAATAACTGTAATTTATGGAAAAGTTCTTTTTCGACAGCTTGTCAGACAATATTTATGACAGTTAAAATCCAGCAATGACTGAAAATATATAATAAGAAAAGACGTATGAATCATGGAACCAAATTTTTGCCCTGTTATGAAGGCCTATTCGATTCCAAAAAATAACGTCAAACGTTGACAGCAGAATGTATTATTTCTAAACCAGCTACAAAAAAAAATAGAATTGAATGTTACACATAATGTAAAATAAAAATATCCCAATAATTTTGAATTATGTAAGAAATTAACTACATTCACACGAATCACTACGTAAACATCTGTTACGTTACTGTTCATATACAGAGAGTATCTAAATTTGACCGACGAACTTCGGCGGCAGGTTAATCACCAAAAAAGAAGTCGAAAATATAATATATTCCACAAATTGTCTAAAATTAATGCCAAGGGCCGTACACGTGTTTAAAGTTGGAGCTGAAGCACTACATTATTACAAATGTCGGGGAAAAAATAAGAAGGAACACTGAGTTTCTGGATAATGTGTAAGTGAAAGATGATCTACAAATGCTAGAGAAGCGGTCGCTGTCATCAAATCAGTACATGGAAATAATCACGCTTAGTACCCGTATTGCTACCATGATGCAGTAGCATATTTTGGTTCTTATTGATTGATTACGAATCCTCATGTTACAGTTGACGAAAAAGGTCACCTTGTGTAAATACCTCACCATTTTCGAGGAATTCGTGTTTCAAATTTCCCAAGAATATGTACAAAACCTTGCAAGCGAGCAACACACACAACACCCAAGAACAAATGGTTGCAGATATCACAGAGAGAGAGAGAGAGAGAGAGAGGGAGAGAGAGAGAGAGAGAGAGAGAGTGAGAGAAATGAGATTGTTGGACATGAGGGTAAGAAATGTAAACTGTCATTTATTACATACTGGAGTGCAATAATGCAGTATAAATGAGCCTTAGATCACGAGCTCAAACTGTCAACCTACAACCTCACTGCAGATTGTACATTGACGATGCCACGATTCCCGAACACGGACAATCACGCCGGGTATGCTTTTTATGATTTCGGCAGCAGTATGTATTCTGGCCACAAATCCCTCAGGGTCACTGTTGGAGACTCGTACACCGAGCTCTTTATAGCATTCCATAAATAAGTCAATCGGTGAAAGATCTGGGGACCTCATAACCACTGCGGCCTATCCACTTATACCTGGAAATGTGGCATCACTGTACTCTCAAACATGTACACCAAAGTGCGGGGGTGAACTGTCATATTGTAGTCACATTTCCTGTTGAATCCCAAGTGAAAATTCTTCGAGCAACTCTGACTAAACCTTTTCCAAAAACACGATGTACCGGTCAGCATTTAAGCGAGCGGGAAATAAGCATGACCCAATTATATTATCACATACAATACAAGCCTATATGTAGCCAAATTGCTCCTGCTAACCGCGGATGAAGGGCACGTGTTTTTCTCCGCCCACACGTGACTGTTAGGCCTAGTCCACAATAACTGGTCCGTGGACTCCTAACTGCTGATTGGTGCACGTGGCCCTCTGACATCATAGCTCGCTGTTCCAATGTTCCAAGGTCCCATGTCCCAAGATCATTCGTCAACTTCAACTTTCGTTCGTGGACCGTGGTCCGTAGACGTTTTCCAAATTGCTTTCCCCGCAGGACCTCCTCCCCTCCTCAAAATGCGGTGTCAGTACTGACCTGGGGCGGCCAGCGTTAAGCCTATCTACCTCTCACATGTAGGGTAGAATAAATTAAACTTGGCCACTAAGCAGAATGAAATGGTACGAAGAAGTTTTTAATTAGATAATGAATCTTTATTGCTAATTTTTTTATACAATGGAAACTATAAATAATGATTTTGAATAGTTAGTATAAATTTTATGTTTTGTTATTATTAATATAATTATTTCATTCTCAAAGGCATCGGTTAGGTTTCAATTAAAATGGGGGGGGGGGGACAAGTAGCGGTTTGCGGTCCCGGACGAGGCTAGTGGGGCGCCGGACCGGAAGGTCAGGCCACGGGTCAGGCAAGGACCCTGGTAGCGCCACGCTTGCTGGCAAGGCCGAGGCGGAACCACGAAAGTTCGTCTTTTAGGGGAATTAGGATTAGTTAGGTTTAAGAGGATGCAATAAAATAAATATCGAGTATGAATAAGAATTTTAACCATTTTTAATCATTTGTGAGGGCTGTCGCTTTAGTTAATATATCATTGTGGAATTTTAATATTTCAATTTTAATTTGTGATTTTAATGTGTTAATTTTATTTGTTATTTGTTCAAATACTGGTGAATTTTAATATGTGTTTTAATATGTAATGTCAATGTCTTTTAATGATGTACTGTACGTGTATTTAAATGAATTTTGTACAATTTTGTAAAGGTGAGAGGTATGGTCGCCTCAATAGTCTCCACGTGGCTCACCGTGGGCTATATGTAAACACAATACAATATAAATAAGAATAATATAATCACATACAGGCAAATACTGAGACCTCCCCCCTAGAATCCCAAACCCATTTTAATTGATTTTAATATGTAGATTTTAATTGATTCTAAGGTCCTTTGGTAGTGGTTTCCATTTATAAGAAAAGACAGAAAATATAACAAGAGCTCTGGTAGGGACATTTTCAAAGAAGAGCAAGTGTATTTATTATTTATTTATTTATTGTCACATGTAGGGTATTGGAATAGGTACGGCTCGGTTTTACAGTGTAAAATGACCGTAAATGCCCCCTCTTCGTGATGCCTTCCTATCATTGGCTGTGAACGTCGAATGATGTGGCAACCGTATGTTCGGATACCTTTCGCTGTACATAAGTGCTGCAACTCTACTGTTGCACTGAGCAGCCACATAGACAAGTGAATGTCAGCCATTCCTGGCCATGTAAAACGATCCATTTCGCGGTACACCAAGTATGCCCCTGTTACCACTCTGCTAAACTCTAGTAGAATGGTTTTGGCTTAGTTCGCAATTGAACATATCACAGAACACTTACCCCAAAGACCTTCCACTTGACGATGGCGTGTGAGGTGTAGCGACCTACATGTTAGGCAATTGTGACAGGCAATTTATTCCTCCGTGTACTTTATTAAGTCATTCCCCATGCAAACATGTTGTGATACCTGCATATAAACGGTGTTTCCCCTCACCAGCCTCGTATACGAGTTGGCCATGACAACCATTTCACAAAGTCAATTTACACCGTACACCTCATCTACAAAAAAAACCGAGTCGATTCTTACCCAAAGAGACATTTGGGAACTGTGACATGTATATTGATGTTGACATGCAATTATCGATTATTATTTAAAACGCTACATTATTGCATACAATATGGCAGTGTCCTCTGTTATTTTAATACTTATGTTTGAAAAGTCTCAATTCGTTCAGCACTCTCGAGTTTCCAGCCATGTAAATAGCACACAGACTGATGTAGTGTCATATGCAATCGTTTGATATTTATTGTAAATTACGACCTTTACAACGCCACGGCTTTGCACTTCTCCCTCGCTCTTTCACTTTGTTGTCTTGCCACTTTGATTTTGGCAACAGTTCTGCGTGTTGCCCGCACACCAGGTTTTGTATTTATTTTTTGGAAACTTCAAAGTAAAATTCATTCAAAATGGCGGGGGCTACGGTATTTACCCCAGACGATATTTCTCGTCAGTTGTGATATGCGGATTCATAACCCATCCCTAAAGTTCAAAACATGCTACTACATCATGGAGAATGGGTCGCAATACGGGTACTAACCGTGATTATTTTGATGAATTGGTTTAATGGCAGCAACATGTTTTGCGGTGTTTGTAGATCATGTTTCACTTCCACATCATCCAGGAACTCAAGAGTTCCATCTTAATTATTTCCTCCGATATTCGTAATAATCTAGTGCTCTATTTCCAACTTCAAAAACTTGTACCGCCCTTAGGATTTATATTGGACCATAGGTCATATATTATATATATTTACATATATGTATATAATATATATTATATATGTGTGTGTATGATTTCTTTTTTCATGAATAACTGGCCGCCGAAGTTTGTCTGTCGAATTTAGATATACTCTGTATATGCCGTACACGTACGTGTCTTCTGGACGAACAGCGAATACTGTATTACCATTAAAGGCCCCTTACACACGGGCGACTCGGTCGCGCCACTCGGTCGCGGGTTGGCAGTATCCCATAAACGAGCATTGTAGAGGCGAAAATGCTTGCACACGGCGACTGTGGCGAGCGGTGGCGGGTCCCCGCCACCAGTGGCGACCACAGAGTCTCGTAGAATCTTGCACACGAGCCACTTTTGGTGGCGTGTGATAGCGACTACTGCCGTCAGTCTGTGCCTGCCCGCTGCGTGTACACAATGGTGTAATTTGATTCCGACAGATTCATAATAGAAGTAGAATCACGTCCTGCAATTTGGGATACAAGAAGTGATACGTATGGCAACAAACTTGCTAGAGGAAAAGCCTGGGAATAATTATGCGGTATATTCGTCAAGAATTTCGAAGAAATGGGTGCATGAGAAAATAACAACGCAGGTTAGTTGATTTCAAAATAACTATATTAATGGTAAATGTGTGTAATATATACGTTAATGGAAGAAAAGAAACGTGTCAAGACCCTAGGGACACGATTAACATGCAAATCTAACACATTTTCTTGTGTATGCAGTTGACAGGATTGATTGCTATTCTAACCTTCAAAAGCGTACCTTATGATAGAGCTGTACAATGCAAGATAACTTATAATGAATACATTGCTCCTCTAAGTAGTACCGTCATTTAATTCGAACAATGTCAAATATAAAATACAACTTATACAATAAAATGAAAACAGCTATAACTGGTATTTTGTAAATTGTCTAGTATTGTATCCTATGCTGTCACGGCAAAGATTCTTCTTCGCTGGAAAAGTATTGCGCAAACTTTTCTCTGATTGTTAATGCAGATCGCATGTTCGCTGTATTAAGGCGTCCCATTGCTCCAGTCCAATTATGCTCAAAGTACAGTCGAAGTCTACACCATCTCTTTCCCTGAAAAAGTTGTGTAGTGCACAACATGCCTTAACAAGAGTTGCAGACTCATTAACGTTAATATTCAATGCTCTGTGAAAGATGAGCCACTTGTTTATGAGAATACCAAACGACCATTATATGTAGCATCTGGCTCTCGAAAGGCGATAGTTGTATGTTTTATTTTCCCACGACAAATTTTTCCCACTGTATGGCCTTTGCAAGTGCGTGGAAAGAGCAAAGGCTTCATCGCCGACGAAAGTGAAAGGAAGAGGTTCGCCACCCATTCTTATTGGTTTGTCACTTGGAATGTGTAAAACATTTGTAAAATGTGTAAAACCTTCGGTTTTTGGAACGGCAGACTATTTTGATAAATTGCTGAATGAGATGCCTTACCATAGGAACCAATATCAACAAATGTGAACCTGTAATTTGAATTGCATACAGCTAACAATAACATGGAGAAATATTTCTTGTGGCAAAAATATGATGATCCACTGCCATCTGGTTGAATAAGTCGTATTTGTTTACCGTCAATTACCCCTAAGCAGTTGTGGAAATTAGCCCGTGTTTCAAAACCGTTTGCAATTTTCAGCCACTCATCTTCAGTTAGGTCTGGAAATAAGATGTCATGTAGATGCTGTCAAATTGTCTCACAAACTTCAATTACTATCTTCCGCGCAGTGGAAATTCCACATCAAAATATGTAGTGTAGATCTGTAAAGGTGCAGCCGGTAACAAGGTACCTGTAAAAAATAGTAAGTATTAATATTCTGCATCTTACAATAATAAGGTGTTTTTTCTTTTCAGCCGTGGACCTACAGCGACGGTGGAAGAGTTTGTGTGGCTCATTTCGAAGGGAGCTGGCCAAAATAAAATATAAAAAAAAACGAAATCCGGCTCAGCTGCAGACACTGCTAGGAATGAGTACACTTACTACAAACAGTTATGCTTTCTTCTTCCTGTCTGCGAGACAAACTCACCAGAGGAAACGTACGTCGACCATGTAGTGGAAACACCTACGCCAGATAACATTTCCTACACCACCCGCTAGACAAAAGAGGAAGAGAAACATAGTGGATGCAGAGGAACAACAGCTTATTCGCGCACTTTCCAAACATATAGAAAAAAGAGCAGCACAACCCTGTGATGATGATGGTGACAGGCACTTACTGTTAAGTCTCTTACCCTATTTCAAAGCTCTTCCTGACAATGTTAAACTTGATAATCAGGTGAGTTAATAAGCATTTTATGGAAGTACAAACAATGTACGAGTGCTGGTCGGCTGTATTCCTCTACATTCAATTACATGCATCTACAGCACTCTTCATCAGGTATTACAGCTCCACACTTGCCACTTTATCGCTATCAGAACACAAACACAGGACCTCCTGCAGCCTCGTATGACGAATCTCGCCCTTCCGACGTTCCTCATACTCATCAATACAACGCCCTGTATCCATCTGCGTCTACATCATCTGGTGATAGTCGATCACAGATACAGAGTCAATTCCCTGCATTATTAGCAGCAAGAAGCCATGCTGTGTCTCCGAACTCTGATGTGTCTAGTGTCTGTGAAGACTTTTTCTAATGAAATTTCACAGACAAGTTAATTATAATGTGGATTGATATACATTACAGAAGTTTCGAATACATGTAATATATGTCAATATTGTTTTATTTTAGATATTGTAATACTCCACATATTGTTAATCATTTGTAAACAGCGGCGTGTTATTGACTACCTGTGCCAATTTGTGTGTGTGTGTGTATATATATATATATATATATAATGTGTTTGTGAATGTAGACCTAAAACCCTGTATTGTAGAAACACATTTATTTATCCATAAAAATGAATCTCAGTACGTGCTTACATTCGGCCCTACTTACTTAACCTAGCCAATCTGATAAAAGTAAGTTGGACCCTGCGAATTGCAATGTGTCTGTGGCAAACCAATAACAACTGTTCATGATAAAAACCAGTTGCCAGAAATGTAACTGATTAGCCTATGTTCTATTTATTTATAGATTAACATAGTTTTGCTGAATTAGCTAATAGTACCCACCTGAGTATAATCGCAAGTGTCTCCTCGGCTGGTATACTCTTCCTCATATTTGTATCAGCTCCCCCGATGTGTGTTTTCAGTAAGGACAAAAGTTCGCCGAAAGAGTTTTTCGACATCCTGAGATAGTTATGAAACTTACAGCTGTCTTGTTTTAATTCACTCATAATGGTGTAAAATTGTCCACTCGTCAATCGATCCGTGGTTGATGGATGCATCCACAACAATCGCTGTTGTTTAGGACGACGGCAACGACGCCGCCTCAGGAGGAGCACAAGAAGAAGATTTTCTTCATCTGAGTCCATGTTTACAACTGCGTCTTGTGCCGCGTGAATCTTGCACACGAGAGACAACATCGTACCACAGAGACGAGCCACTTAATCGCATGTACACGCGACAACGTGGCGTGGCACAGTGGCGCGACCGAGTCGCCCGTGTGTAAGGGGCCAAACTCTTCTTATGAAGTAATGTCAGTTTGATGAACCAAGTATGCGAGTGATATCACCGACACATTTCCTATTTTTGTTGAGTGCCGTAGTTTCGACACCGCTCGACGTTTCCACGATGTACAAGTTGGTGCCCTGTAAGGTGAGAAGCGAGCGATATTCGCGGCCGTGGTCAGTGACCGGCGCGGCGCGCGGAGCTGTGTGTCGTACTGGTATAGGCTGTTCACGGTAAAAATGAGCACTTTTGAGACCCCTGCTTAAGATCTACTTGTATGCAGGTTATGTATTCTTCCGCCCTATGTAAAATTAACATTGCCATGTACCTCATCACTTTATGAAATTCTTAGGAAAGTAAATAATATACAAATCTGCTCATTTTCACACTTCGATGCATTGAAAAACCAGAAAGCGAAAGAAATAACTTACGTTATCACAAATGGTTACCTAATACTTCTTATTCGACGTTTGTTTTCCGTCCATCGTTACCGTCTTGACTGTGCAAATGTCTCTCAGAGGGCCCATTAAAATATATGCGATCAGGGGCAGTGATTTTTTTCTATGGTTAATTTCAAAAGTGCTCACTCAATACTGAACAGCCTTTAGTAGTGTTGAGTAATCGTGCGTGCGTGCTTGTACGTGGTGGTGCGCGGGTGAGCGCGCAGGTGCGGCAGTGCCACTTCTCACGGGGGGACGACCCCCTCGAGGAACTACGTGCTGGGGGTCGACCACTTTCACCGCCGCACCTGCGACCGGGCGGCCGGACAGCACGCCCCACTCTCTCACCGGCGCGGCGACCACGACACACAACGCAGCTGTGGCGTTGCATAGCCAGCCCCCGCGATGCCGAGAGGTGCCTGTCGCCAGCACAAATTAGCACAAACTGACCACAAATAAATGGTATATTTTTACTATGATCGGTGAAGATGAAGGGGGGAGGGGCTAGAATGTCACCAGCCCCCCCCCCCCCCACCACACATCAATATCTACATCTCAGTAACCAGAATAGCACAAACTTCAATATTTGCGGTACAAATTATTAGAAACTGACCATAAATAAGCTACATATTTTCATCGTGATCGTGATTGGGGGGGGGGGGGGCTGGTGACATGCACCTGCTGCCGACTGCACTGCACAGTGATACAAAGTAACTTAAGGCCCCCGCCTACCTGCAGCTTTTTTTCCACGTTTGAGGCTGAGAGAGGCGCAGGAGCGATAAGGGCGACACTGCCTCTCGCTTCAAGTGCGCCATCGCCTCTAACGGCAAGGATCTGAACTGACGTGCAGTGTTGTCACACTGCGTCTACCTATGAGACTTTCAGCGGTGACCCTATTATTTCATTGATGGGAAAGTCTGAAGGAAAGTTCAATGCAGAGCCCTTGAGTAGTTTTTTCTTTATCTGAAGGGTATATTTTAAGATGTTACAATTAAAAAAACACTTTTTTAGACATTTTGGAGTACTCAAAAATGGCATTTTTGATGTGTGACATCTTGAAAGTACTCAACAGCCTTCGTTTGAAGGGTGTGTTCTTTTCATTCACTCTAAATATGAATCAGTAAGATTTTCACTTTTTCAATCATTTAATAGTAACCTACTGTTTCAACAGTCACTTCAGTAAACGTAACTGATGAATCAGTGGAAAAAAAAAGCCAGTTTTCCTTCACTTATTGATTTAGTGACATCTTTAAGTGATTCTTCACACAATTTTTCACTGTTTTTCAGTGGTTTATTTTTGACTGATGCATCAGTTAAACAGCGTGTAAAAATCACCGTCAAACAACGTTTAAAAATGGGCGTTAAACAACGTGTATCAAGTGAAATAACAACGACTATACTAATAAAACCAATACAAAATACTTTCTAAAATGTGTTTCGTCCTTCAAAATACCATTTTACGAGATAATATGAACATTCAGCCTCTCATTCTGTTTTTACGTCTTTTATTTCGTTTTTATGTAATCGTCAAAGCGCTCTGTTTCAATATTTAAACTGCGTATAATGTGGAGAAGAGAGTGCACTCATATATACTATTCGTTTTAACAATCATAACGGTGCCAATTAAACCAAAAACGAAAAGTAAGGGCATACAATTTAAATTTTCACGATTTTGATATTAACTAAGACACATATTTTCCTCTTATTTTTCAACTTAGCTTGGTAGCGCAGATGGTAAGGTAACGGCCTATTTTAAATTACGATAAATTATACACTATATAGTACATTATCGTAAATATGTTTATTTCACGTAATTGTTTCGTTACAGTCAATAAAAACAATATTTGATTCACCACTGCAGTCGGCCGTCAGTTATTAAATAAGTCGAAACCAACGCTGATATCATTGAGACCAACATGTCGAACTTTTGTCGATATGTGAAAGATGTCGACGATTGAGATCAAATTCTGGATGTCGCACAGCTGTACACACAGGCGCACTCCTTCACGCCTGGATCACGCCAAGTGCCAACAAATTAATAGGATTGCAGAGCCTGCTGAAGTCCAGCAGTGGCAGTCGTGCTCGGAAGGTTGACACTTCAGCCTCGACAAACTATACTGGGCGTCATTTATCTTCTCCGTGAAGGTTTCCATTCCAAATATAGAATATGTCATCGAAGTTCTTTACTCTTCCCCACAGTGGTGTGTACCCAGCATAGAGGGAGGGCAGATCTTCGTCTTCTGCGCATGTACCTACTTCACAACGGCATGTGCCCAACGTTGACTCAAGAGCTGCCAAGACAACTGTTAAATTCACGGGTTTCAACAATGTGATGTGACGTTTGCTTACATAAGGGTTTTAGCTCACACCCGTGCTTTTGTGCAAAGTTATGTAATTTTGCTTAACTTCAGTAGGTATTTAGAATATGCATTACAACTTAAGTCGAAAGTCGTGTTCTCGCACTACCATGCCAAAGCACTTATTTCAGAAAACTATAGCCTTAGTCGAAGCCACGTAGTTATGATAGCTGTATTGGAAAAAAAGTATCTCAGCTTTTATACGTGGAGATGGCATACGAAGTCTCTACCCCATACTTCCTGTATACAGCAATTACTATTGTGACGTCAGAGGATATGTAGTGTCAGCTACACGCCACAAGTAATTAGCATAAAATATTCTAGGACATTGCATTCAAAATACGCGATGTCTTAATTTCATGCTACTGACACCGTTATTTGTGCCACATCATTATTTCATTATTGCTAAGCATAATGCCCGAGAAAATTAGCCCTTAAATTGCCTGGAACTAGAGTTAGTCCACGCATATTTTCCGAATACCCCATATTGGCGTGTGCTACGCCCTTGAACTCAAAGGTGCAGCAAAATTGGACTTCCAGAAAAAAATTAAATTTTTCAACAGGTTTAGAAGAAACTCTCATTGAACAGGGCACATAGAGTGCATAATATATTGAGAACTTATGACATGAACACAGAACACATGAAATATGATTTGAGCTTTAGTTTTATTCATTACCTTTTTCATATAATGTTTTTCATTACACTTGACTCTAGAAGTTTCAATTATTCCAGAAAATTGCATACAGCATATTATTTTAAAAATTGACTAGATTTTTTTTTCAGTGTCAATTAAAATTTTCCTTTTCTCATTAAAGAAAACCCTGGATACAAAATTATTTAATTTTGCACTTATCATGCCTCAGGTATTTTACATTACCAAGCTAATTATTATGTAATAGTTATAAATAATGAGCAAACTAAATACACATTATTTTTGGCCCACGTAGAAATATTTAACTTACATGCAAATAATAAATGTAATTTTTTCCCAAAATATATTTAATTTTACCAGAACCCACAGGTTCTTCATTATTCCACAATTTATATTGATATTGTTTGACATTTAAAATACATGATCATTCATGACATCAATAACAGTTTTAATAATTCCCATCTCCAAAGTTAATTTTACAACCATGGAATAGTACACGACAAAACTAATATCGATTGTTTGGCCAAACTCGCAGGTTATGGCTAACATTAAAAATTATTTGATGGATTTGTTTGTATAATATTATGACTTAACATAGCCAACGAAAAGGTCTCTTTATTTGAAAACGTTAATTTCAAAATTTTAAATCTTTAACTGATTCCTTATTCAATGAATACTTGATATAATTTAATGAAAAATACTGACTACATGGCCGAACAGCGGCCAAACGTTTTGGAGAACTAGAATTCATTTTACTAAGTTCTATTTATTTTTTAATTTCTCATAACACTTACTAGAAATTACTGGCCGTATGGCCGAACAAAGGCCAAAATCTGAAAAGACTGCACATCAGTTACAAATTAACCCAGAGGTCATGAAGATATATAGTTTAATTGATTTCTAGGAACGACAACTTTGATGTTAAATCATATGTTATATTTTGTCAAAATGCCAAATTGAAACTATTCTCATGATAATAGCAAATTTCGCCATCATGATGGCGCCTACTTGAATTATTAGGGTACCAAGTGTGCCTTACCTAACCCAGCCATTAAGGCATAAGTTTACGTCATGTTTTAATTTTGGGCTACTTAACTCAGTGCAGTCCTTTGGAGCGATGATCGACCCCGAACTGAGCTCGTGCACTCCATTATATACACATTTAAGTTCATTTCCCCTTAGAGGGTTACACATAAATTATGGGCAATCAGGGCCAAGTAACAAAAAAAATTAAAGCTCAGCCAATAGAAAAATACATGGTCTTATTGGGACAAACTGTTCATTTGGGTCTTTTAGGGGGATCTTGATTTAGCGACGAATCACAGCAATAATGTTCATAAATAGCGATCTACGTCACCACCACGTCGACACACTTCCGGTGACCAGACGAGCTTGAAGGAAGTAACTTTGTGGGCAGCCATATTTTTCCAAAGTTGGTACTCGTGCGCGCATGCGCAGCAGGTGGAACAGACACACCAGCGCCTTGCTAGAGCAATTAGCCATACCCCTAAAGGTGTCGCCGCCATCAACTACGGGTGGCGGTAAAATAAAGTACCACAGCAGAGACTAGTTGACCACCACGTGCGCCGTGCGTCTGATGAAAAACTGTAGGATTCGACCGTGCTGGGCCGGGACAGAAATTTTAGCGTGACGAATCACGCCTCGTTGTAGCCACCCACAACGTCCAGACATAGAAGAAACAGGTAAGCTGACAGCAATTTTAGGCTAAATTTTAATATTACTGTGTAGGAGTAGACCGTTATTTTCCGTGGAAACGAACACTAGTCCGTTGCGACGTGTTGAAACGCGGTTGTGTTGGGAAGCCGTCACATGTGTTTCACACGTATATCGGCAAATAAATATCCTGGGAGTACGACTTTTCGCTATAAAATATTTAAAAAAACCAATTACCTAAGACCGTACAATTTTGCGTTTATCAAATTAAGTGTATTCAAAGAGATGAAAAAAAAACTATAAAGATTAGTAAACAAAAAAAACGCACTCTGATATCTCGCCTGCGCAGTGTCCTGAAGAGGCAGTAGAAAAGTCAATTTGTACAGTCGTAGTTTAATCTGTAGGCTTTTATTGCATGTAACAAAGCCCCACAGTTACATATGTAATCTGCACAGGAAAGCGTGACGATGGAAGCACTGCACGCAGTTTCAGAGCCTAGGACGTATGAGCGATGGGGCGCTGGTCGCGCGCGTTATTGTCGCCCGTATCGCTATGCCTTGAACACAAAAGACATAATAATCTAGGGCGTATTTACGTTTAAACGACATAGTTTTCTCCTCATTTGAGCCGCTCTGATTATGTGAAAGGTTGCCACAACGATAGCAATTTTTTTTCTTGATTGGACGTCGCATTATTCGGGCAATGTACTGTTACAGGTTTATTACTGGCTTGGAGTTCTCCAACGCGTGTTAAATTATCTGCGGTACAATCATAAAAGCACGCAGCTGCGGGCGAACTTGTTTTAATTCTAGGTTTTTTTCGCTAAAGACATTCCTAAATTCTTATCAGTCTCTAGTTATACAATTCCAAGAATATCACTGGCCATACGTTAGTACTCTTTGCAACACGCCCACAGTCTGTAGTACTTGTTACGAAAGGACTAATACGTTCATTCTCAGTCTGCGACACAAGTTATCGACGAGTTGCGTCACAAATGAACACATAGAATTGTAATAAGAGTTAAGCCACTCACCGTGTGTTCAAAACTTCACTTGAAAAAATAAACGAGCATGGGGATTTGCTCACAAAACTTTCTGAGCCTCCTGAATAATACAGTAAATTTCCTCGTGTACATATCTTGTAGCACGTCCGCCATTATAATAAATGGCGATCAAAAAACTTTTTTTTTGCACGTGGTTTATACATCAAGAATGTTATCAAAAATGCAAAATGTATAGTAGACCATTAATAAATAACGGTCGGTTTCATCCGCCATGGTGTGTTTTCAATTTATGTGCCGTAACTTTATTTTCAATAGAACAAATGAATATTTCTTATTATAGCACGTTCAGTTTTTACAAACACCTTTATACAATATGTTTTTGAATAGGATGTAGAAATTCAAACCACAGCATCTATGGACTAATATAAATAAAACATTCAAGTAGCAAAATGTCCGGACAATTATTCTAGTAATTAAAAATTTAATTTAAAGTTATGCATAACAACTCCGCGAGTTCGCAGCTTTGTGTACCTGCGTACACAAGTTGCATATCACGGAGGCGAACAGAATTAGCACGATCATCTACATGTGAGAATACGTTTTCACCGCAGCTAATACTGCGTTACAAATACTTGAAAAAATATGAATTTGTTTGTTTACGTTTTCCTAATAAATAGAAATACCGTAAACTGGGGTAACTTTGTACCACTTATTTGGAGTCATTTGGCAAATAAACAGATAACTATAGAAAAGTATTTTTATTTTTTTACGTTATTTACCCAGGCAACGTTTACTAAACCTTAAACAAATTATTGAAAAACAAACATTTTGAGTATTGTAAAGTTACCCCAGCAAGTGCAAAGTAACCCAGTTTACAGCACGCTAAAAACCAGCAATTCAGCATGACGTGTGAGCCTGACAAATCCTTTTGCCGGGCTAGCGAACTCTGCTGCACATGAAAATGAGATGGGATAACTGCGTGTTTGATTGTCGGCAAGATGGCACTTGACGGAGAGAAACGAAGGTTCCTCCCAGCGCGTGGTCTGTGACAGGATGTCACCTCGTGTCTCTCTGTGGGCGGCTTCCTCCCCCGCCGTGGCTCGCGGGGGGCCGGCCACTTTCCCCGCCCCGCCACCAGGACGCCGCCGCCACCGCCCCCGGGGGCAGCGCGCATTCCTCCGTGGACAGGTCACGGCAGCTCCAGCCAGCCACTGACCCCTGTCCCCCCCCCCCCCCCTTCATCTCGGTTCGGTGCTACAACCTCGCGTCGAGGTCACACACGTCAGCGACACATGTTTCCAATTACGGGCAAAGCAAAACACACAACGTACAAAGTATTAAAAGAAAACTTTAGTGGTCCTGGTTTGGTCATGGGATACCATAACTGACTTATATTCGGGAGGTTATGTGTTCGATCCCGACCGACTGCGATGGGGGTGGGGTTTTTCTACCTATTCAAGTTGAAAATTCGGTGCAATTCCTTAAAGCCATCTGTGAGCGGTGAAAATAATCGCCACTTGGAAATCGTGTTATTTTCAAATGACGTGATCGCTTGTGCAAACATCTGTTAGAGCCCAGACAGTGTTTATGGAGGTCAGAAGCTCAGTTTCAGGTACATTCACAACACAATGATGGAGAATTTGAGAAGGTCACACGCATTATCGTAAAGTCCATTACAGGACACGTGTTTTATGTCACATCATTATCTAAACAAAAATTCAGTGAAAGTAGAAACGTCACTTAATATGGTGACCTATTTTTGAGAACGCTTTTGTACTGCAGTTATAAATAGTTGCAGTAAGTTGTAAATTTGTTGCAGTAATGTTGCAGTAAGTAAATGCATTTAGTTATAAATACAGTCCAAAAATAAGACTATTTTTTTTAAGAAATGGTGCAAAACTTATTTTATTTAACAGTCCAACAAATACATTTAAAATTAGGCTTTTACATAGTTCAAGCCATTACTTAATTGTCGCGAACAAATAACATTTTGATTTCTACACTTGTAAGTAGCTGCGGTGGCGTAGTGGCTAGAGCACTCGCCTCCCACCAACGCGAAACGCGTTCGTTTCCCGCCAGGGTCGCTACTTCTGGATTTTCGTACGTGGGATTCAGACGATACAGCTGGTCGGCGGGTTTTCTCGGGGATCTCCCGTTTCCCCCGCCCCGGTATTCCACCGCTCCTTTCCCACCTCGTCCCTCATGACCGTCCATATATCTCCAATTGACTCTTTCAAATCAGCAGTGAAAAAAAAAAAACAGGTATTTTCTCTAAAATAACTAAAAATAATAAATATTAAAATTTATAAAATAAACATTTTACAACTCAATATTTATTCATTAATGTAATTTGAGATATTTCGTTAGTATTAAACATAAAAACATAGCATGCACTAAGGTCTGAATGTATTTTTTTTCCATTTCCCGATCCAATACAACACTAGTCGGTATGCTGGTTCAGTCCAGCCCCATTGGCCGTCATTCAAAGCAATACACAGGATGTCTGGTGTAGTCCATTCACAGTTACTTCACACTTTTCTGGAGTTCTGCTAAAGTTCTACTTCAAGGATATTTCGTCGCCTCATACAACAAAGATTAACCGAGTACATAAAACCACACCAATGGGAGACAACGCACCGCATTCGTGGGCTATTTGTGTAATAATATTTTGCGTAATAACTATTTCTTACTAGGCATTCCCAACACACCTATTTTCTCCCTGTTTTTTTAAATATTAATTATAAATGAAATATTATAATTCATAAAAGAATACAGGTAAAAGTTTAATTTTTCCAAACATAAGGTACTTTTATGTTAACACTTACACAAGTATAAAACGCTTGTGATACACGACATATTTAGGAAACCAAGAAGACACGTCATACATGGGGTGCTTTATCAAAAGTTTGATTGAAAAGTGTGCAGATACTACGAACAGACTATAGCAACACCGAAAAACTTGCAGAGATGAAAGTAGACACGAAACTAAGCCACTTACGTTGTTCGATGCATGGTCTGTGCAGTCCTATGTTGTTGCTACCAAATACAGAAAACAGCTGTTTAACGCCGAATGTAGGCAAATTAATGTGTAATCTTTTCGCAGAATAATGTTTGTTGCCAATGGAAATAATATATTGCCAGGAAATAAAAATAGCGTATACAGGATGCATCGGGTGGTACTGAAACTTTATAGACGTAGCGATAAGGAAGAGTAATACGCATGATCACAACAGCAGATCAGCAGGACAATTACATACTGTATGGATCGGTGGTGCGCCGTCAAGTCGTCTTCAATAGCCGCCTCACACTTACTCGTAAAGGCTGTTCACGATAAAGTGAGCACTTTTGAAATCAACCTGGGAGAAAGACACTGCCTCTGCCTCCATATATTTTAACAGACGCACTGAGTGACACGCACTCAGTAAAGTTGGTAACGATGGATAGAAAGTAGTTCCATATCTTAACGTCGAATAAAAATTGTTAGGTAACCATTTGTGATAACAAATTATTTTAATCCATCGAAGTGTAAAAATGAGCAGATTTGTAGAATATTTAATTTTTTAAAAACTTCACAGTTTTACTCTACTGGCGCATGAATAAAGTGAGAGGCCCATGACAATGTTAATTTCACATAAGGTGGAAGAATAAACAACGTGCAAGCGAGTAGATCTTAAGCAGGGGTTTCAAACGTGCTCATTTTACCGGGAACAGCCTATACTGAGATACACGCTGTAACACGGTCTGGCATGGAGTCCAGCAAACGCCGAGATATCGTCCTGAGGCAGGCGGGCCCACAACTATTGGACTGTGTGTTGCAAATCCCGGATACTGTGGCACGCCGGCAGCTGGCGTTCCAACTGGGTCCACACATGCTCGATTTAGGACATATCAGGGGAACGGGCAGGCCATCGTAGTGTTTGGACATGACGGACGGAGGCAGTCTGTGTGCGGTCGGGCTTTTTCCTGCTGAAATATCGAACCTGGAATATTCCGATCAGAAATGGGAGCAGATGGGGGCGTAGAAATCTCATCCACTAACCGCTGAGCCACAAATGTTCCACGCAACACGACGACAGCGGATCGGCTATCGTGAGATATGGCTCCTCAGCTCACAATGCCTGCAATTATGATGGGGGGGGGGGGGGGAGGTGTGCCGCTCGATATCGAGACTGGGATCGTGGCGTTCACCAGGAGCTCTCCACACCTGGCCACACCCGGACGCGATGATCATCAGTCTCCATAACGAAGCAGCACTCGTCACTGTGGCGTTCCACATTGCTCTGGCCTGGCACTACTGCAAACGGATCCACCAATGCTGCAGAATTAATGACAACACACGTAATGGGCGCTGGGATCGCAGATTCGCCTCTGCAAGGCGTTGGCAAATGGTTCGTGGTCCCATAAGAGCCCCAACACTCGCCAGTATCGTGTATCACGTCGACATGGGCTCCCTCTGCGCCTGGCGCACCATCTACCGATCCTCTAAGACTGGTTGTCGACATCGTCCGTCCTGAGCCGGTTCTCCATGTGTGGGTACCCTCACGTATCCCCTGCTCCCAACAGCATCGATGGTCCGAAAGATCCACATGGTGAGCTACACAGAGATACGACCACTCTGCGGTTTTCAGCATGGCAATGAGTCCTCTTTCGACCACACCAACGTGGTATCATGTTCATATAGGCTGTTCACGGTAAATTGAGCCCTTTTGAGGCCCTAGTAACATTATTCCTATCAGTCATTTTTTTATTCTCCTGCCACTTTTTTTATTTATTTTTATTCTGCCATGTAAGTAACAAACACAGTGTTTATATTCCACCGGGCTCGAAAGTTGACGTCTAAGGCTAAAATAAAACATATGTATTGACTATGATTACAAATGAAAAGGCTTTCAAAAAGTGCTCACTTTGCCGTGAATAGCCTATACCAGCCCGTACACTCGCTATTTACATAGTTTCGTTGTTGTCGCATGGTTTATTCGTGGTGCGCCATTTTCCCTGTGCGGCAGTTATTTTGTAGCTTGCCAGTAGCCGTAGTCCCAGCGTAAACATTCGAAATACTGTACAATATATCCTGCAGTTATAAAATTACAACTGTGCAGATGTACAACCTGTCTAGACTTTTAATGTGATCCTGGGAAGTGCAGCATTTCTCTTAATCAATAACCTCAATTCTTCCCGAGACGTAAAGTCATCGTAATCTTCCCCAGGTTAATATACATAAATACGTGCATTCAACCTTTAAAAGAAGAATTGTTTTATGACAGCGTGATCGTGAGGTAAAATGCTTATGACTGTTGCACAGAGAGTAAGTACTAAGTCGAGTCCTTAAACTACCTTATGTTTTGTTGCAACAATGAGGAAGATATATTTTTCAAGTTACGACTTATTTATTTATCGAATTTATTTTCGAGAGCTGAGTGAAATTGTTATTTCTCTAGAATGTATGGTGAAATACAACCTTAGAATCTGTTACATTACAAATATGCCTGGTAAGTCAACTTATTGAATACAACACTTTTATAATATCATGTGTGATTATTTCGAAAACAGTGTATCCAAGATCTTTCTGTAAAATTGCAATTTTTTTTGTACAGTATAGTAAATTGCAAAAGCCTGCGCAATACTTCAGTGACCCAATATTACAAGTCCGGTAATTACGACGGTAAAGAACTATTATAACACAGTCTTCCAGGAACAGTTTTACCACAACGAAAAAATTGGGAAGGCTCCGAGAACATCTTTTAATTTTGAAAACTATCAAAAGATACTTTATAAAAACACTAGCAAAGAGAGGGGTCCCATGATAGTTTATTGTGTAATGAGAACGAAAAAATTTAATCACAATCGTGCTAAATGGAGAATGGCGCAATGTGGGCTGTAAAGCTGAGTTCTGAAAGATATTAAAAACTGAAGCATGACATCCTCAGATAGAAGCAAATCATCTGAGTTATACCATATAGACATGCACACGTTAAAATTATAATCAGTAAACATACAACTCTATTACACTTACCGTGCAAAAGTTGTGGCTGCAATCGACGGGAAGAATATAAACATAACACTTAAAAAATTCTTAGTAAATTTCTGACAACACTTTATGCATTTTAAGTATTGCGTTATGCAAACACAATTAAAAAGACGACGAATAGGGTTAAATACTAAATAAACTGAAGTTGACTTACTCACTTACGAACATAACACGTCGAGTGGGTAAACAACGAAGAATAAAACGTATTGTTTTCTTACACTCGAGTTGACGTTCACCTTAAATAGTTCAACAGACAACGAACCGTGTCAAAATTACTGGATTCACTGGTTATATTTTATCAAGAAGCCAAATCACATTAACTTCAAAAATGTTAACATATGTAACAAATTTCCACGATCTAACATATGTAACAAATTTCCACGATCCACTATAGTGGATCGTGAAACAAGTCGTTTTAGTATGTTACCAATAAATTTCAAGAAATTTGGAAGTTGAAAACTTTTTATCATCACTTATTTTGTTGTTGTGATTATTGATTAAAAATACTACAGTTATCCAAAAGACTTTCAACACTACACCATATATTATATTTTCCGACTGTACTAATCACGTGCCAAATAAAAAGCAAGATTGCCTTCTAAGTTTCATTCCGGTAATCACGAACATTAGATTTTATACGTAGTGTCAAACACTTTTTATGCTTAATGAGTGATTTCAGTTTATTATTTTTGCACTCAAAATTGACGTAAAAATGAAATGTAATAAATTGCGCACCTCCACATGTAAAAATAAGTTTGAATCCTGCATAATTTAACTTCATAATATGTAAATTTTGTAAATTTCTTGACTTTATGTTTTGTTTGCAAGTAACTATTCTTTATAATGAATAGAAAGCTGTAACGTACAGTATTATCAAAATATCCAACACTTTTGTCTTGAACGGAAGTCGAACGTACTAGTAAGATTTATTAACCCATTCGCTCTTTGCATTCTACAATCGTGGACGAACTATACAGAAACTACACTACTTGTGAACATCGCTGCAGTGCTGAATTAGGAATGGCTGAAGTCAGTAAGTTTGAATGTTCAGCTGGCTGTTATCTGGGTAAAAGAAACATGCAATAACTGAGTCAGTAGAAACGCATTTGAATCAAAATCGCTATTTGTCTGGAACCCGTCAAATCACAAATAAACGCGAGACTGCGTGGGTTGTCAACTCTTTCAATCGCGTTCTCGCTCTTGCGGATGACGTCACAGAGAGCGCTCTCTGGTCGTCTCAGTTTGTCAGAGAGAGCGCGAAAGAGCGAGAACATGAAGTCGCATACTCGCTGCGCTCTCTCGTGCTCTCTGGCATCCTCCAAGTTCTTTCACAACTGTAGTGTGAGGTAATCTCAGGCAGCGGATAATGTTTTTATAGCATAATGTTTAATGAGTTTACTTATTTAAACAGCACTTTATTTTAGTTTGTGATGACGTGTGACTAAACAGGGGGATTTGGGGCTAAAATAATTTGAGCTGTAAAAAGAGTTAAACATTTTAAACACGGTACAGGAAAACTATTGTTTTGATTCTCCGTACATATGTTCGCATTCATTATAAGTGCCGTTAAATTTTTGCGTGTTTTCATTGTATGCTGTGTTTGTTTACGAAAAATCGAGAGAGCGTAACAAAGATACTTCTAGTCGGGTAATGCGAAAGAGTGCACTGTGTAGAGAGCACTCTTTCGCACGGCCAACATTAAGCATATTGTAAGCAGAGCTTTAGAAAGTGGCGAGTAAAGCGTATAGACGTGCGCACTGACCGGTAGGTCGAGCAGTGTCTCGAGGGTGTCTTGGGCGGCCCCTCGCCGCAGCTTGCACAGCTCCACGAGCTCGTCATCCGTGGCGTTCTTCTCCCGCAGCAGCCTGCAACAACACACCCACGCCTCAGCACTACTGTAGCTGCGCGACACGCCGCTCAACGCTCACTTGAACTAACATTTCAGCAGCTGTTTGGGCTAAACGTCTCTAGGGCTAATAGTCAATTGGTCTAAAGTCACTTAACTTTATGTCACTTGGCCTAATTGGTAAGGTAGGTAAGTGAGCTTAACGTCTCGTCCACAGCGAGGTCATTATAGATGGTGCAAATTGCGCAGGGAAGAGGGATTGGGGGAAGGTTTGGGCAGGAATTTGCCATGGCCTTTGTTTGGGACCCATCCCAGCTTTCGCCTGGAGTGATTTCGGAAAACAGAAATCAGATTGGCCGGACCGGGAATCGAGCCCGGGTCTTCCCGAATGCGAATCCAGTGAGTTACCACTGCGCCACCTCGCACAGAATTTGGCCTGGTAGTAATTTGACCCAAAAGTCAGCAGGCCCAGAACTCATTTGGTGTAAAAGGAACTTAGTCTAAAAATCGCTTTGTTTAAAAATATCTCGGCCTAATAGTCAATTGGTAGTCAATTGGCCTAAATTCACTTAACCTAAAAGCTACTTAACCAAATAGTTACATTTGACCTAAAAGTCAGTAGACCCAAAATTCATTTGACACAAAAGGTACTTGGTCTAAAAGTCTCTTGTCCTAATATTAAACTGGCCTAAATTCACTTTACCTCAAAGTAACTTGGCCTAAGTCATTTGACCTAAAAGTCAGTAGGCCCAAAACTCATTTGGCTTAAAAGGCTCTTGGTCTAAAAGTCATTTGGCCTAATAGTAACAGCCTAAATTTCAATAACTTGGCAAAAAATTCAGAAGGTCTAAAATCCACTTAGCTTAAAAGTCATTTGGCCTAAACATCATTTTACCAGAAACCATTTTGCTTAGTGACTTTTAGGTCAAATGAAGTATACTCCAGGTCCCGACTCAGAAAATAATTTCTACACGTGAAAAAACTTCCGACGCGACCGGGAATGGAACCGGAGAACGTTGGCTAACCAGTCAGGTATTCACTGAATCAAAAAATTCTCATAGTAACGCAAGGAAACATGAAGACAGAGGCATTTTCAACAATAACTCAAAATAATTTGGCAGCTATGACACTGGATTTTTAGTATAAGTGGTATTACGCCTGCATCTAAACGTTAGATATTCTATAGCCAGCCAAAATGTCTGGTGTATAGTTTATTCACGATAACTTCGGCCTTTTCTGAAGCTCTGCCAAATTTATACTTTTGGTTACTGATTACGTATCCTTTCGCTAAACGTAAACATAAACACTGCGTGACTTCTACTTTTATAAATGTCAAATGCGTTGGCTGCTGTTTACAGGTGTTCAAAGAATCATGTCATATTGCAGAAACCGTTTCCTACGAAAGTTCACTATTTAGGCCTATAACAATATTTAGGTCAGCTTTATAACCATTTGTTACACATAATACACAATTTTTTGCCGCGGCGGTGTTTGCTACAACTGTGGCGGAAACAACAGTAGTATTTAACCTGTTGTTATTAATATGTGTCTGAAATAAAAATTAAAACGAAGGGACAACCAGTCCAACGAAACGACACAGTAAATTCAAGCACGCAACTCGTATCGCTTATTTATTGTACTACGTAGCATCTACAAACGTAAAAGATAGCTGTCTACGATGTCGATATTTCAAATATTTACAATACCAAAATTGATTTTTGCGTAGTGGTGCGCATTAGTATAAAACACAAAATAATATCCTCGAGAAGTGACAAATATACAGTCTCAGTTTCCAGTTGTATCGCTATGTATATATATATATATATATATATATATATATATATATATATATATATATATATATATATATATATATATATATAACACACATAGTGATACTACTGTAACTGAGACTGTATATTGACTACATATATTTGACTGTATATTGTATATTGACTCTCTCTCTCTCTCCTCTCTCTCTCTCTCTCTCTCTCTCTCTCTCTATATATATATATAATATATATATATATTGGTACTAGTGAAAACTGAGACTGTATATTTGTCACTTTTCGAGCAAATTATTTAGTTTCAGGTAAATACTTTTTTTTTGTGTTTTTATACTAATGCGCACTACGAAAAAATCAATTTTAAATAACTGTTTATTTTAGATTATAGCTACTCAGATAAATGTACTGTTGGAACAAGCAAATTTTTATCTCAGTGATAACAAAAGAAACCCACAACAGCCTTACTCTACACTAAAAACATAACGCGAAATCGCAGGAGCCTTAATTAAAGGAATAGGTTTTCAAAGACTCTTAATTAGTACCGCCGCTTTCCAGAATTGATAAATCCCAAAAAAATTCACTCTCTTCAGACCGTCTGAACAAGCGATAATTACAACTTAATTTTACTAAGAATAACAGTGTTCGAGATGTACACTCACAATTTGAAAAAATAGGAAACAGCAGATGTAGAGTTACTGTTTTCAGATATAAATGAAATATATACAAACCTTATAACAGACTGCGATATAACTTTAGCTCTTTTTTATTCTCCGGATACATTTTCTGCTACAAGGAGACTAAGGAATCACTGCAGTTACAATAACTGTACCAGCACAGCGTGAAATTACAGAAGAATTTTCTGCTGCATTAGAAACTTAACAAATCCTTGTGGTGTTTCTGAACTAACAACCTAAATCAGTCACCACCCTCATGTTTTCATCAGCACCTAGTTGTCCGAGAATAATCACTTCAGTATAGATGCGAAATCCTATCCTCTGATTTCCGAGGAAAATTCTCAGACTTCCCAAAGACATCGCAATATAATATACTCCCGATGCCAGAGAAGACTAGTTTTGGAGATTCTCACATCTTAAGTTTTCACAGAAAGTAGTAAAACGTTTTTCATAGTTGTTAAATTTATTGCATACTCTAGTAAACTTCTTATGTATATTAAAAACATTGTTGCTTATGAACGCTCACTACTTTAGCGGCAGAATAATTACCGCAAAAGAAGAGCCACTTACATAATGAAGCTAGTCTTAATCTCACTTTTAAGAGACACACTCATCAACGGCTAGCTTAGGATTCTAACCCACAACCTTGTGGTTCGCACATAACGCCTTAGCAACCTCAAATAAGAAAGAGCTAATGTTTTAAAAATGCACTTTCTTCTAATGTTTAAAAAATACTACCAAAAGGTTTGTTTCCTGTGCTGTTTTCCTTGCGTGTGTGAATATATGAGAGATACCCTTCGAGAATTATAGAAACGGTAGTGACAAAATAATGTAAGCCTATGTAGTAAAATTTGAAAAAAAAAAATCTACTTAATAATGTTTCAATTTATTTCCGAGTAAAATTATAGTCATTACCTGAATGTGATAAAGTTTTAGATTATTTTTTGTCTAATAGAGTGCATATAGTAATCACTGTCAGCCGAGTCGGCAAGTGGATATGCAATATCAAAGAAACGTCAGCGGTGATAATGAAACCATTCTCAGCAACACAATTAACTAATTAACTGGCAAAATCACGACAATATACTGGAGAAAACAAATATCACTTTAACCAATTACTTAATAAGAAATGAGCCCTATAGCGAAGTAGGTTGCACACCAGCTTGGTGCGACAGAGTCGGGTACGAATCCCGGCCCCAGAATAGGTGTATGCAAGTGGCCTATACATTATCAAGAGCATGCCGATTAAGAAAAAGCAACACAGCCTCTATAAACATTGATTTTAATATACACTAATAAAGCTGCATACCAAATTAAGGGAAATTACATAATTCCCGCAATATACACCGAAATATATTTTTCACCATTCCCGTATAGGTACACTTTCTAAACTCCAATGGAAGTTTTTAACCTATACATTGTATGGAAATAAGACCACATGTTAGACTGCAAATAAAGGAATTTTGAGCGTCGTTAATATGCAAGGTTGGGGACTTCCCTGGGCATTTGACTGTTTCGTGAGTGACTGTAGGAACTGTAACAAGGATGAATGGGAGAATAGTTTACCATTCGCACTTTGTCACTATTCATATACACTGATACGATAATTTTACGAATAATTTCTTAGAGTGTAACACTACGAGAGCTAACATCTCTGACCCATTTTCTTCGCTTCTATCAACTGTTACTGGAAGAATTTCCTTCATGACCGAGAACAATTTATAATGTAATTTTGTGAGAGGGTTGATCCACTTTGACATATTCTCCTTTCAGGTTTCAACTGAGTTCAGGCGATAAAATACGACTTCGAAATAACATTGAATGATGGCGTTGCATTATCCTGCCTTGGAAAAAAATTGCGAGTAGAAAAATATGGGAGCGCTGAACTAACGTTGCATGCATGCAGATAAAGTACACTCGTCGTCAAATTATTAAGTGAAAACTTAGCATTTCTCTTGCACTTATCACACTTTGTGGTTGTACCGACTCGAACGACAGTGAAGCTTACTGCCACTCCAGCACCCGTTCCTACAAGACCGCCTGCGATAGATGCAGATATTCATTTTCGGCGAAATGTCTGCGAAAGATGTAGGTCTCCGTAACTTACGCGTGGACCTGAAAAGTATTTTCTTGTGAGCTTGAGATACTGAGACATGTTTGTCTCATGCAACATTTCCAACAGCGTTTGAACCTCCTGGAAAATGTTTCGCCCGCCTATCCCTGCCCGACATCGCTATTTATTTCACGTTGGGACATGTCAAAATATTGAAGCTACTACACCTACCTTATTGAAGTTTTGCCGTTATCAACGTAGTAGATGGACTGTTCGCTACGGCGAACACTGGCCCGAAGACGATAACGACTTTTAGTGTGGGCCGATTCAACGCGGCAGCTCAGCCTACACCGAGTGTTGGCCCAGCCTCTATAATTGTGACCTCAATTTTCCTGATTTATGAACTTTAGCGCAGAGGCGTGCTTTATATTAATTATGTAACTATTCTTATTGGTCAGTACGACCGGAAATGTAAAATATCTTAAAATTCTTAGTCCTCTCCTTGTATCGCTAGGTTTTGTTTATGTAGAATTTTTTATTATAAATAGAGCTGAAAATGCCTGGGTGAGGAAGAACGATGGCTGCCTCTCCCAGGATCGTCAGCTCCAGCGATGTTTGCCGAAAATAAGTAAAACTTATTATGCGATGTTAAAGTAATGGCCTTCAGCCATTTGGTTAGGTGAAGTGTAGCATCTTTAAATGTAACGATGCATGAGGTTTTAGAACTCAGTTGTAAAGATTTTAATAAAGTTCTTTTAAAGAAGAATATGTTTAATATTCGTTGCATTTAAAATGGGGTTTCGGGCAAAAGCTACATATACTTAGTGCAAAACGTGTTTGTAAATGTTAAATTTTCAGATAATATTTTTTGATACTATACTATTGATGTTTTATGGTCCTTGCAACTCTTGTACGAAAAGGTTAAAAATATATGAGACTATGTTTTATACGAACTAGGTATATTTGAATGTTTTCTCCCTGTAGACATTTACATAACCCTACACGAATCATTCTTTTTTTTTACAGTGCATTTTTTATGATTATAGCTATTTATGGTAAATTGAAGTCCAGCTGTAACTGTTGGGGTTGGCAATGAGGTCGTGGACTTTTGGACATGCTGCGGGTGTGAACGTAGTCTGCAGCATCTGTCAGAGGGCTCCACAATACAGGACGTTAATAAAAGAACTCCGAGGTTACACAAGCAGTGTTCGGTATGAAGCACAGAAAATATTACTGAAACAATAATATGAAAAGAGAGGCCATACCTTCCAAGTTTCTGCTGTGTTCAGTACACTTCAATGTGCGCCCCATTTGTGGCCCTGCACACCTCCAAACGATATTCAATCTCCTGCCATGTTCGTGCCAGCACGTCAGATGGTATGGCTTCGACTGCTGCGATAATACGTTGACGCAGGTGTCGAACGTCACGTATCTTCTCTGCATACACCATGTTATTAACATGTCCCCAGAAATAAAATCTAAGGGGAACACGTCTGGACTTCGCGGCGGCCACGCAATCGGTCCGCCTCTACCCATCCATCTGTTCACAAAACCGTGTGTCTAACGCATGTTGAACATGACTGCTGTAATGGGGTGGTGCTCCATCTTGTTGGAAAATAACCAAGCCCTTTTCCGCTTCAATGCCATCCAATTGCGGAAACACAAAGAGTTCTAACATCTCACAGTAGACATCACCAGTAATTGTTTTTTCGGCATAGATAAACGGTCCCACAACACGGTCGTACATCAAACCGCACCAAACGTAAACCTTCGGCGAGTCACGCTGATGTTCAATAAATGCGCGTGGTGGCTTCCCCCCCCCCCCCAAATGTGGCAGTAATGACGATTCACAGCCCCACTCGTATGGAGATGTCGCTTCATCAGTAAAAATTACATTTTTCGTGAAGTCCTCGTCTTCCTCAATCTTGTTCAGCATGCAGACAGCGAACTCGACGCTTGCTTGTTTGTCCGTAGGTTCCACTTCATGCAAGAGTTGTAACTTATAGGCGTACAAGCGAAGCCTTTTGCGCACCACTTTGTGCGCAGTCGACTTCGGAATCCCTAACTGCAAATTGCGCCGTGCTAATGACGCTTTTGGGCTACGCGTACAGGATGCTCGAATTCTTTCTACGTCTACGTCTGATGTAGGCGGCCTCCCGAGTGACCTTCCTTTGAACACACTGCCCGTTTCCTTGAATTGCTTTTACCACTGGTGAAGATTCTTGTCCGTAGGCGCGTTACCTCCATACTCACGTTGATAATTGCGTTGCACTGTAACAACGGATTTCGTTTCAATTAATCAAATCACGCACTTTGCCTTCTGCTGCGGCGTAGCCATTGTACCTGCCATCACTCGACTGAAGCGCGACCTTCGACAATGTCAGGCCGCGCAAGCATGCCAACCTCTGATACACACATTCCACTACATACTAAACAAAACTTAAAACTGCCCTGCGTACGCTCCATGTGACGGAACTCGTCTATCTCACTTACTACATTTACTATGACCATTTCAAATCCGGAGTTCTTTTATAAACACTGTGTATATATGAGAAACCTTTCTCTTATTTAGCTGGATGATACCCGACAATTGGATTACTGCATAACTGAACATCCGTGAGTGATTAATTTAAGTATGAAAATGGGCAAGGATACATTTAACTAGTAGCTCTGTTACGTGATGGCTCCGCATTTCAGACCTCCAGTTTGCCGTTAAGGGATTCACAAAGCTCAAGGGATTTTTAAATGGAGAATGGGGAAATTCCATTTCCCCCACCCTTGCATCCAGCCTTCACCTAAATTCATCCTATTAAGGGTTCAGCCTTCCTGGCGTTTGAAATGCGTTACTGTGTGTTTGAAATCCTGGTTTTTCGACGAAACTATTAAATGCGCCCCCAGTATGCTTACCTGCGAAGACGAGGAACTCCAGACGAGGAAGAAATTGTACTTTACCACGCATGCTGGAAATATTATTTTGGAGCCCTGCAATATAGATAAAATGTTTTTTCCAGATCTCCGGATCTCAAAACAAACTATCCGCACACAAGCCAAACTATACGATAGGAGCCTATGTTGAACTTTACTACAGACTTCTCATCAATAAAATGATAGTGTCGCCGCTGAAAGTCCCATAGGTACACGCAGCACTACGAGAACACTGCACGCCAGTTCAGAGACCTGCGCTCTTGCAGCGAGTGCCAGCGTAACCCTTATAGCTCCTGCGCTTCTCGGCTAAAAAAAAAAAAAAGAGAAAGAGACGCAGGCAGGCGAGGTCCTTAAGCGGCGACCAAAACGATCAACTCTCAACTCGGCCCTCCGGCCGCGAGGACAGCCGGTCAGCTTAAGAGAGGATACGGCCACTCCGGCGCCCGTATCTCCGCGGTTCGCGGCGGGGAGCGTGGATGTGCGAGATGATACATGCAGATTGGCGGCGCGGGACGCGACAACAATGGCAGACACATTGCCGGGGTGCGGAACAAATGACGACTGCCGCTATCACGGCAGCTGCGCTCACGGCACCCAGGCCAGCCACACACGTGCCCCTTGCCCTAGTTCCCGCGCGCAATTTTATATGCCTGCACCTACGGTTGCCACCGTAGCACTAACGATGACGTAGGCTGATTCCCGTCTTCTGATCATGTCCTCATCACTAGTTCACGATTTTGCGAACATAAATGTAAAAAATATATATATATGTGTACAAACAGTGAAGTGCATGTTTGTTTATGTGCTTTTCAAGAGCATCATGAATTTATTTCAAGCGTAAAAAGTATGCAGTAATATAGTTGAATTAAAATTGGTCAGGAGAAGCAAATTAACAGTCCAGCTCCAACTGTTTAGTATCAGTAATAGCAAAATTACTGCTTTTCAATAGTCGTTGGTGAATTTTTTGGCGTATGGAAGTGCGATGTCAAGCAAGTTCCCGAATTACTTTTATGTCCAGTTATATTAGCTGTAACGTACAAAGTTTGATAAGAACTACAATTACCGTCTCGCAAATGTTAACCCAAATTCGCTGTATCGGATAAATTAAAAAGGAGTTAGCAAATATTTAATTTTTTGCAAGACTTTATATTTTTACTTTTATAACCTACGAATTTTTTAGATAGATGCCAGTCTAAAAATACCTTAAAATTTGTTTAGCATTACAGTACAATCTTCAAGTAGATTAGCTGACAGCGTGTTGATAAAATATACAGCATCCACTTGACGCACCAGCTGATGGTGAAAGGATACATAAACGAAAAGTAAACATTTGGCCCTACTTTCGTTGAACTCTCAAAATCTTGCCAAGTTACTTTAGACAGAGATAAAAACATGGTGTTTGTTGTTCAGGTGTACTGTAATTAACCAAAATAAACGATTAAATATTGTAAAATGGCGTTTTCATGTAAATTCACAGATTGTGGAGATTCTAGCTATTTGTAGCTAGAAATCGTGCTTTCAGAATTTCATAGCGTCTATATAGTTAAAAAAAATTTTCGTCACCTCTTGTAAGGTAGACTTTTGGCTTAATTATTTTCTGAATATACTACATGAAATTAATGTGTCTCAAAAAACCCTTAACAACGAATTAAAATTACGCCTAGATGACACCCATAAGATAATCTAAGCATATTAGCATTACAGCATAATGATTCTCTGAAGAAAGCGAAAAAGTATTTATTTATTCCATGTAAGCGGCATAATTGACCATTAAATAAGACTGCTGCTATGGCAACATAATAATCATCATCATAACAAATTCATATACCACTGAAGCTCGCCTGAAATTAATATTATAATGGCTTGTTATTCTTGTTTTATGACAATTAATTACGAGCCAGTGGATCTATCACCATCGGAGCAGTTCTATCTATTCTTTTAGTTGTCTTTCCACTCTACAAATTGCATACAAGAACAGTTTACTTTTGGGCTAGTTTTTTCCTTTCACTTGAGCTCCATTTGTAGTTGGGAGTTCATGGTAGCAAGTAAGTACCAAAGTAATTGTGTAAACAATAGGGAAAATGTGTTTCTTCTGACTTTAATTGTAAAAAATAAAATGGCATGTGGAATTGTACGGCTGACAGACAACTCCACGCCAAGATTGTATCGTGAATATAAACGAGGGTGTTTTAACACTACAAGGAATATACTACGTTAAAATGTATTTTTATCAGATATCACTTAACTCAAAGTTGAAATCAAATGTCATTTTAGATATAACGGTCTTAAACTTCTGACCGGTGTATATGTCCCGCATGTACTTCCTACTGAGACGCCCTCTACCTCTCGGGTTTCAGGTTTGTCAACACTGCCTCACTGCTGCCTGTCAACCAAAACAATACACTTTAAATTTACTCGAGGTAGCGGGCCCTCATTTAAATGTTTCCGTTTTAGGACCCGATGCAAAAAAGCTTATTCTATATATATATATATATATATATATATATTATATATATATATATATATATATATATATATATATATATATATAATATTAGCAATGCCCACTTTCACTTTAAATGTTAGCAGGTTTTCCAGAACTTAAAAACATACCATATCACTTAAACATTTGGACATTTTATTTCTACTATGCGAACTGCCTTTGATTTATATACGGGATTACAAATGCTCAACCGTGTTTCCATTATATCATAAGTTCCACAAAAAAATTACTTAAAACTTCTTCCAACACACAGGCCATAGAATACCCGAAAAAAATTTGGCTAGAGAGTACGTTAAAAGGTTTAATCGCTGCAGCGCCAAACATACTTAAAAAAATTGTCATTAATAGAGTACTAAGGCCAATAATGTATGCCATAATTCATATTACAGTTACTTTTCTGCAAAATGGCAGAGCCGCAGCTTGTTTAAGCGGCATAAGCAGCTCCGTGCAAACTGTGCAAACTGTGCAAAAATACGTTCACTTCGATAACGCGGCCCTCGGATTATTATGGGTGCTACCATAAATAAAACTGTGATGGAGGATACATCACGAGGACAGTTTGCTTGTGTGTAAATTCTCTTTTGCAGTTTCGAACGCCTTAGAGGCCGGAGTCGCGTCGACTTGTACAGCGGAGGTTTAGAGCGGGTTGCTGCCTGGTAGAAAAGTAGGGAGTAAATAAGCTGGTTGCCTGTGACTGGCTGGAGTTTCGTACCAGTCCAAAATGTATTAAGAAAAGAGGGCGCTTCCATAGTATAGGTGGCGCTGGCGGTATGGTTTATGGGAAGTGGTATGGCCAGTGGAAGGGATCAAGCTGGTATAAATATGAGTGCGGGGGCGTGCCTCGGGAAGACGATCCCAGATGGCGAGCTGGTTGTGCTCAAGGGCGAGTGGTGCCGGCTGAGAGACGAAGAGGGAGACTATAAGACTGCTCTTCGTGAAGGATAAGTATAATACTGCTAGTTGGGACTTAAAAAAAAATCTCTATCGGCAAAAGTGTCAAGAGTGGGACTTTGAAAATATCCCAACGTAAAGTGTTTGAACGTAGTCTGAGAATGAAAGGCGACTGGGACTTAGACGAATTTTCGGTTGTACTGGGACTTTGATTGTTTTGTACTCCAATGCTCAGAAATAGACTTAAGTAATTTTTAGGTGTGATTTGAACTTAGTCTGTAAATGCGTGCCAAGGGGAACTTAGTGAACTTTCTGCGGCTGTTGGACTTTGTTTATTTTCTCCTAGTGTTTGGGAAGGACTTAGTCAATTTTTTTGTGGGGGCGGTTTGAGCTATGTCTGTGCCGACATTGAATATTCTTTTTCTCAGTGTTAGGAAAAGAAAGAACTTTATCCTTTTGGGCGTGAGGACGAAAAGCGTATTTTCGGAAAGAATATTCGCTGAAAGAAGTTGGCCTGCAGTCCAGCTGATGTACTCGTGAACACTGTACATGGTAGTCGCACAGAAAAATTGACAATATACGAGGCGGTGCCAGTGAAGGTTAGCAGCGATATTAATCATTGCTCTTCGTTCGGCCTCGGAGGGTGAAAGAACTACAGTGTTTTTCTAACACAAAGTTCCGGTTAAGCCACGGACGGTGCATAGTTTTAGGGCGTAAGTTTAGGTCAGTAATGCGTACACACCTTCGGCCATGAAACGGGAAAATTAAAAGGGAATTATTTAAAAAAATAATAATTTACTTCGTTATTTAAATGGATAAAGCCCGGCGATATTTTACTGTAGGTTTCGTACTGTATTGGAAAGGGCTTATTAACGTCCCTCGGTGTTAAGCCTGAAGGCTTATCAGACGGTGGCTTACAAACTAACTTCTATCTTAAACTAACTATAACTAACGCCTTACCCATTCCGCACTGCAGACCGTAGGCGCACCAACCAACTGCGCCACGAGAGGTCGGCCTCGGCAATATTTGAGAAAGCATTTTTATTACAGCGATGTACAATTCAATCAGGAATCAAATATTTTAGAAAACATTATGCGATTTTGTGATCGGTGCATAAATTAACATAAACATTGATTACTACACAAACCATACGAGTAACATGTAAAATAAGCCTATTGGCACACCTAAAGGGATTACTAGGATATGTATAAGGCATGCAATGTTTGCGCCCAATAAAACTGATGCACATGTTGATACGGTTGAAATACGGCTGTTCCACCATTTGCATAGTAACTTTGATATAACTGGTTTCGAATCTAACTTTTTAACCGTTCATTCACTGAAATAAATGATTCACCGTACCAGTGTGTGGTGTACACACGAGTGTAAAAATGTGGCGTAGGGTGTAGAAAGAATGGGAATACAGATAAGACACAGCTTTCGCCTTGACGATAAATTTGTTTTAATTGTAATTCTAAAAAAAAAAAAAAAACTTTATATATAGTTCTAAAATTCAGGTCTACACATCATTAATTTTTTTTTCCAAGTGAGTAGAATTCCACCCATTAAAGTCAGTGATTCTCATTTCGACACCATAATACCGATAATTATTTTCTCTTTATTGGTGTTCCTGGGAAAAATCTGGTCGGTGTAGAAATCTGCACGCGATTAGATCAAATATAACGTACTCCCGATGGTAGTATTAAGTTTAGGAAACTTATTTTGTAACTAACTGGTCCCTGAGTTTTATTTCAAAGTTCTTGGGAGAGTGGTGAAGTCCTCAACCAGAATCTATTACCTCGGTTGTCACGATGATGGGATTCCCTAATTACACTTTAAAATTAGTTTTGAACCGGCGCAAGATTCTTCTTACGAGCTGTAGAAACTGGCATAAATAAACGGGCGCACTTCATGAGAAAATGAATAACCTAAAGTAAAAAAAAGGAAAGCTATAAGCGAGCACATTGAGAGGAAAGTCGGGAACGTGTAGGTCCTGCACCACAGCAGGCAACAGTTACAGACTCTGCAAGATGGAGGGGTCCCGGCTCGCCCGTCTAATGGCCCTTGAAAAGCGCTGTAATTTGCGCCGCGCATCGCTCCACCTAATGCGCCCATTATTACACAACCAAGTGCCGTTAACAGGCTGGAAATAACAATGAGAGAGCTCGGGAGACGGTGCCGGCGCGGTGTTCTGGCGGGCAGTGGAGAGAGGGATGGTTCGCATCTAGAAGGTCGTGAAAGGAACAATTATTTGTATTCTCGGAGCACCTCCTCTAAAGGTTTTGTCGGAAATGTTTCTCGCCGACAACTCGCCCCGAGTGCTGAGGGAACGGCCTCAGCTTTCGGAACAAAGCGCTCCTCTCCTCTTTAATTACCCGGCCGCAGTTGGAACGGGAGAACTTAACAGGCACAGCAGAAGACGACCGAGGCGATATTTTAATAGCTTCCTGCGCCTGATTAAAAACTCTCTTCCCCAGCACCTATACACCTACAATGGCAATTCTCAAAGATTTCACTATACTGGACGAGGTGTCCCAGGTTCCCTGCACACAAAGGCTGTTCACGATAAGGTGAGCACTTTTGAAACAATCTTAGAAAACAGTCACTACCCCTGCCTGCATATATTTTAACGGGCGCACTGAGTGACATGCACCCAGCAAAGTTGGTAACGATGGAGGGAAAGCAGTTCCATATCTTAAAGTCGAATAAAAAGTGTTAGGTAATAATTTGTGATAACTTAAATTGTTTCTTTTGTTCTCTATTGTTTTTAGAGCATCGAAGTGTAAAAATTAGCCGATTTGTAAAATATTTAGCTTTCTAATAATTTCGCAGTTTCACATGACCGAAGAATGGATAAAGTGATGAGGCCCGTGGCAATGCTAATATTACATAAGGCTGAAGAATACACAACGTGCATACAAGTAGATCTGAAGCAAGGCTTTCACAATTGCTCATTTTACCGTGAAGAGCCTATATAAAGGAACACAACAAAAAAGACAAACTTGCGCGGCTGAATACATCAACTAAAATAACTCGTGGGTAAAAAATAAACTGTATCCCATTTGGCAGTCATTACCTCCTTACACCCTACTTCGATAACAAGCCGAGAGTCACTTCGTATAGCACACATATTAGCAGCTTTTACGCACGGTCATTTTAGCGCAGTTTTCATTTAATTACAAGTAAACATTAAAATAATATTTAGCAATTGGAGCTTTAAGTAACACTTTTTCTCCTTCTGCTGATGACACCGACGTTAGCATAACGTAGTGCTTTATCATACAATGGTAAAATTACATGATTGTGTACTAACTTTAAATAACTGAAGAATAACGGTTAACTCCTATATTTTCCCGTAAGTATGTATGTTGTATGCTATGGCGTTTGGAAGGAGTGATTAATTTGTACGATCGAAGTCTGATAGACGCGAATGATGTTTTCAAGCACAGTAAGTGATTGTGGTAGCATATTAGCAAACTGTTAATCATTTATTTTATACACTTCATAGCGTTACGTACATAGGGTCAACAGAATACTCAGTGTTTTTTTTTTTACTTTAAAAACATTAATAAATTCTTTTAAAGAGACTATAAAGTTTCTCGATAAACACCACTTTTTTAGTCACGTAACAACGTGCGATTAGCGACTGCAAGAATGTGCCCATCTTAATTCATTCGGTTCCAATAATTTTCTAAATATCTAACGACACGTCTGATAATAACAATACAGAACTATATTTACTTTAGTATGGTTTTGTTGGGCATAAATAAAAAATAAATACACCGACTAACAAAAAACTGAAGCATCCACAACGTATGGTCCCATGTGGACGTAATTTGATACACACACATGCAATTGCTAATGTACGAACAACTAGACTTTCAGTTAATGTAACGTCTAGAACGGCAACCAGATCGAGTTACTGGTTCCACCACGATTAGAGTGATATTTTTTATAAGGCGTGTGCGGAGGTTTAGACACTTAGTCAACACAGTGAGGGAAGGTCACCGAACAAAGAGTAGCCTATGAATTATATATGGAGATTGATAGAACCGCAATGTGCGTTTGCTTGTGGTCGGGTGGGTGTATCTTGCAACTGCCAGGCATTTGGGTCATTCCGACGTCACAGTGGCTCGATGTTGAAACCAACACGTACGTGAGGTAACGCACACACGTCTCAAAGTCCTGATCGACCAAGATAGACGACGTCGTATTGTACGTCAAGCATTACTCAACCCCGTGACATCGGCGCCTGTCATCCGTACACATTTACCGGCTACCCTTCATTCTATAACATACCATGCCATCCCAGACCATGTATAGGAAACAGGTATCAGCTTGACGACGGGTTCACCGTCCTATGCCGTTAACATCGGAGTGGAGACGGCAGCGTTCGGACTGGTGCCATAACCCGGGGGCATGGAGTGATGACTGGCGCCACATCAAGTTCAGCCATGAATCTCAGTTATACATTACCACGGATAACTGGCATATACCAATATAGCGATTCTGAAGGAAGACGACACTTTCTGCCAACGCTGGGAGAGAAGCAACGAGTTACTCCTGGCATTACGGCGTGGGAGGGAATAGGGTATGAATTCAGGTCACTTCTGGTAGTGATTTGGAGAACATTGAAGATGGCGGTATATCAGTGACATCCTGAGCCCTTATGTGTGTCTTCTCATATGAAAGAGCACCATGGTACCGTTTTTCAACAAGACAACACACGTCTACCCATAGCACGTGTGTGTATGGAATACCAGCGTCATGTTGAGATTCTCGTTGACAAGTAAGATCATCTAATATGTCCCCGATGGGACACTATAAGATCAACTCAGACGAAACTTCGATCCATGCCAATTTGTAGAATATCAAGGGTCATTCATAACAGCTGTGGTCTGAATTGTCACAGGAGAGGATACAACGGCTGTACTACTATTTCCCGAACCGAATAGGTGCATGCATTCTAGCCCGAGGGGGTGGGTACCTGTATCCTACTGACATGGGACTATCAGTAAGCCCGTACTGTCTACTCTTTCATCGGTGTAGTCAGATACTTTAATCATTGCAGTAAAGTTACACGCAGTTTCATTTCAGTTCCTCAATCCCAGCTCTCCTTCCAGATGGATACCTATTTATTTTCATGAGAATATTATTATAAAAGTACTGCTACGTTAATATTTAGATAACCATATATATATATATATATATATATATATATATATATATATATATATATATACACACATACATACCCACACGTAGTAACAGGAAAAACGGACTGACAGGCTGACGACACATATCAGCGTCCAGCCTTACCCATTGGTATTAAAAACATGACATTTGCAGAGAACATTCATTATGTAACGTAGGCAGCCACTAAGGAGGGATTTTTCAAAATTCAATCCCTAAACAGTGAAATGGCGCTCAATGTTTGCATGGAAAAATATTATATGGTCTTATTAATTAGAAACTTCGTGATAGTACTGTAAAAAATGAATAATTAAACACATGTTTTGCAGTTTCTTAGAAACAAACCCATAGCAACACCGTTCCACCAACTAATAACTTCGTAAAGTTTTCGAATGAATAAATAATTTAAGTTTAGACTTTGTTCACGTGGAATTCGTGTTTTCATTTTCAGTATGACGATAAATAAGTCGCAGGGGCAAACCCTCAAATTCGCAGGAGTTGACTCGAAGTATGACTGTTTCTCCCATGGTCAGTTTTGCGAGGCGTGCTCGCGTATAAGCTCGCCCCTCAGCCTGGTTGTTTTGGTACCACTCTCTACATGAAATGGTAAAGTACATTGTTTACAAATAAGATCACAAATAACAAATCCAAGCTTAACAGCCACAATTCTCTTACTCTTGGATTTACATTTTATTCCACTTTCTGTTTTTAAATATGTATTCTATTTTAAAGACATATTTACTACTTAAGAAATATTGTAAAGAAATCACGAATTGCACGTGGACAACGTCGCGGGCAAAAACTAGTGTTAAAACATAGTGAAATATCTTTTCATTTTTGAATCGTAAAATGTACACATAGGAAAAAGAGTTAATACAATGAAAGTCATACCTTCTGGAGGTAGCCGCAATGTTTATCATCAGAACTTTTCCCTAATCAATATGAGAATAAAATTTTATAACACTTATTTTCGCAATACAGAAACGGCATTTTCACCAAACTACATCGTATGTGAGTAAGTCTATAGTTGAAATTGTTGTGAGACGTTACGCAATATTTTTTTTAAGGTGCGTAAAAAAAAAGGGGGGGGGGGAGGGCATGCGTATCCAGCAAACTATTTTATAATAGGCTTATATAAAGACTATATAATATACTATTGAATAGTTGGATCCCGCAAGGAGTCTTTAGGGCATTTTTAGTCCCAACACTCAGGCGAACGATTTGTGAGGCAGCGTGACGATCCGACGTTTTTTCTTTTGTTTACCTCCGGTCGTGGAGGCTTCTAAGGACGAGAGAACTGTTGCATATGACGAGCTTTGTTAGGGCTAGCCGGGGGCAATTCCACGTGTACAAAAGGGCAGTAGAGGAGCCAATCAGCGGAGCCCTTTCTGTGGGACGCGACCACCCATCGGCGACGTCTGGCCCGGAGGTCGTAGTTGAAAGGGTTGCTTCGAGAGAGGGATGCTGTCAGTCAGGGCAGAGGGAGATCTGCAGGGAGGATGAGATAACATTGCCCCCTGCAGGGCCAGGAGAGTGCCCGCATCAACCCCTCTCCAAGCAGTTCTTTTCACAGGGATAATTAAAGAGGAGGGTGTTTGAATACTCACTGGCGGGCCTTGGAATAGTTTTCCTGGTAGTCGTCGTAGTGGCACCACAGCTGTCTCGAGAACAGCCCACCTGCAACAAGACACGACGGCGATTAGTCATGCCCTTCCAGCATGTCGATACTGCTGTATTAAGGCGGACAGGGCCCCGCCATCTTGGATAAACGTATACTATTCAGCAACTTAATTTACAGGAACACTATTAAAAACCAAGTTTGTCAAGGCACAGGGAACATCTTGACACTTTCAGTCCCGAGTTAATTTATGAGCTAAAGTGTTGCAATAGTTAAATTTTTTGATGTGCACTGTACTTGTATCGAGCGTGCTTCTCGTAACCAGTAAACAACATACTGCGTATTCTTTGATGTCAACATTAACCATTCAGAAACGAGAGATTCAATAATCTCTACAAATCAGATGTCTCAAAAGGAAGATGCCCAAAACACCGGTCACTGAATCCTTGTGTACAGTGTCAACCATAAATATCCTTCATGCTCAAAATGTCCTCAATAACGGAAACGGGGAGTTAACAGGTTAACAGTTATTCCGAAATACAAGGTCTTTCTCCCGTTACTCGTTTCACATATACAATGTATTTCCAAAACATGGCAATAAACTTCGGCAGTGAATTCCTGATGAAAATATGAGACTGCAATATACGTACACGTTTCTCTTCACATGATCATTAAGAGAGCTATATGCCCCCGAAAAATCCCCATTGAAATTGCTTTTCTCTGTGTTGTGGTTTGCCTACCTGTTATGCAACACACGATCTGTTTTGAATGTTCAACATTAATTAACTCACAAACTGTTCGTTCACCTGTGTTCCGACAAAACAACCTTTTTTGTTAATTGAGACGTGCTGATTCGCAGGATGTCTTTAAGAATTACTTAGAGCGTAGTGTTACAAAGTCTGGTGCAAACATAAGGTGCCAACAGTCATTTCCAAAACGAAGGGGGATGATATTACCGACCACGTTTTTAGAAGTGTAACATCTCCTTTATACAAAACACTATCCACCCATCTGTTGCATAATCACAAATGCTTTCTGATATTTTCATTTAAACGCATTTTAAAATTCAAATTTTGGAGGCATATAGCTCCCTTAATAATGACTTTTGGGGATAAGTTGTACTTATATTTTTGTCTTATATTTTCGCCTGCCGAAGTTTGTACCTATCCATGTTTTACAAACGCGTAGTATAACCATGATCGGAAGTTCCCTCATTATTTTATCATTTCTGTTCCACATGGAGAAGTACGGATAAAACAAAAACCGTACAAACTGCAAAAATTATTTTCAATAATTGTCTATACCATAGTAAGCTTTGATTTTTATTTTTCCGGTCATAAAGTTTAATTATAAAGATTTGTAAAATAAATATCCAAGATGAATGGAATATTCCCACCATGAGAAGTGACTCTCGACATCACACACAGCACAGACTGCAACACTGTTACGACTCTGTCTCGTACGAACAGGGTTGCCAGATATTCGGAAAGGAAAATCAAAACGTGTGTTGTAAACATAAGTTTTCGATCTACCCCAAATTAACGAAGTTAGTATAGACGCTTGACAGATACGAATTTAATGAACCAGACTTAAAAACTAAATAATTTACTGAAATGAGCCAAAATACTAATCAAAAATATTTATAAATATTTGTTGTTGAACGTGCCGTAATGAGTATTTCTTGTTTACAGGCACGTGTTTATAAAAGTTACGGCAGATTTAGTTTTAAACTAACTGTGTAAGCAAAACATGTTTTAATAAGTTAACTGTAATTGTGTTTCGTTCATCTCTCTATTTGAGATTCATGACAGTTTTTTGTTTGTATTTGGAAATACATTTTTTATTGCCAACAACAAATATGCAATCGAATCACTCAATGCACGGAGTGTGATTGGAAAAGAATGCACATTTCTTCAAAGAATGCTAAGGTCATAAATTTTGTAAATGGATCAATTTTTGTTAGGCTGTACAGTAATTCTAAAGAAATTGAACGTTTGGCGCACTGTTTCAGACAAGAATGGTACGCGGGGCAAAATGTGCACAAAGGGAACTGTTCCGGTTAAAAGAGTAGGCACATCTGGCAACCCTGCCTACAAAGCGCGAATACATATGCCATCCAGCTAAACGATACAATTTCATGGGGAATAGCTGCCAAAAATATTTAATAATAGTTTAAGAGATTTTTGTAACTTTCACAACAGACATATGACCCTATACGTGTCTGCGCAGTGGCGACTTACAATGTACATTTTTGTACTTTTGCAATGCGAATTGATGACATTGGCGTAATATACCCGGCCTAGTAATTAAAATATCCTGGAGATTTTGAAAATCAAATATCACTTCAAAATTGCAGTGGCTGTTGTCTCAAGTTACAACCAACCTGCGGATTAAGTGGAGTACTTAATACTCATACTCATTTGCCAGTTTGTAAAAACACTGATCTCGTAATTGTGATATTCTAATCGGCTACCAGCAGTTCACTACGTTTCCTAACTAGTGTCAGTATTTTTATGCTGAAATACAATAATCATACTTACTAGCATAGAAATGTACGCGATACACTTTTTTTATTTGCAAAACTCTCTGTATTGTAACACAAACAGTTTAACTCCATGAACCAGTAAAACATTTTTACTAGGTAGAAATCAAATAACTTACTTGCAAGTCTGTTACCACGAAAATTACACTAGTAAGATTCTCACTTTTTCAATAAGTATTACGCTCTGTCAAGCGCTTTTATGATTAATCAATTAGGTTTTTAACGAGATTATTTTTTTTTAAATTTTTATTTGTTAGGCGAAGTTAGCATGAAAATAAAGTACGCAGAATAAAGCAGCTTTCGTTAAATTTATCACAGACTAATTGCAATATTTCTAGTACTGAAAACGGTTTCTTAGAAGTGCTCAAGTTAAGTGTGCCTAATATGAGTAATTTTAGATGATAAATGGCGGGAATTTCGGGAGATCCTACTACTGCTCTGGTAAGTGCATCTCCAAAACTTACATTCTTTTTTTAAATTTATATTATTTAACATGCCTGCATTGCCACAAGCTTCGTTGTTCAGCTTAGGTGATCTAGTGATAGTACGAGATGTGCAAATCAGGGCTTAGAATTCTATTTCAGCACATAACGTTAGACCTGTGCACCGGAGGTAAAGGCCACTATGTATATTTTACAAAATCAAGGTTTTGACATTCTTATTGTATTTTTCGCATTATTATCAGGTTGCAAAGCACTATATAACATACGGAATATTAAGCGATATATACAGTAAGAAAGGGCACAATTTGCCATCATGGTATCGGGGTAAACAGCACTTCTGTAAATTTTTATTTTTTGTGACATAGTGCTCTTTACCTCCGACGCTCAGAGTTAGGCTAGTGGCTACTCTTACTGTTTAAATTAAATTAATAAATTACATTTTAAAAAGCTACATGAAAACTACGTCAACTTGTTTTATCATTCAGTAAAATCGAAATTTTGTTTTCTGATTTTATAAATTGAAGAGGATTCCTGGCTAGTAGAAAGTTAAAAAGTCACTATACACCAGTTAGTATTCAGTAGCTATATTTTGAAATCCGTTTTAAACAGAGTGACCGAATACAAATCATGTTAACCTTTTAAGTTAATCATGCCAGAAAGAATAATATTCGTTCTTTCACTGTAAAGTTGCACAAATATCAAAACTTGAAACCGTAATCAGAACCAATAACATATGGATAACACCAAATTATGTTAAGTTTTCCGAATGGCGTATCGGTTAAAACACATAACAACACCGTGTTGGAGCTATACGTAAGTGAAAAACAACACAAAAAAGTAATTCACAGACTTCCACCTTAGAAAAAAGTCACTGCCCATGCCTGCATATACTTCAACGGGCGCACGGAGTGACATGCTCCCGGTAAAGTTGGTAACGAATTCTGGAAAGTAGTTCGATATCTTAACGTCGAATAAGAACTGTTAGGTAACCATTTGTGATAATTTAAATTATTTATTTCACTTTTTTTTTATGCATCAGTTTGTAAAAATTAGTAGGTTTTTAAAATATTCAATTTTTTAATAATTTCACAATTTTACTTGACTGACGAATGAATAAAGTGATGAGGCGGAATAATACAAAACGTTCATACCAGTAGATCTTAAGCAGTGCTTTCAAAAGTACTAATTTTTGCGTGAACAGCCTATAATAATAATAATAAATAGCGAAATTTCCACATTAATGTAAGTTTTTACACGTGTAACAACATAAACTTTTAAATACGATTATTTCACATACGTAAAGGATAAACTACGTCATAATAGCGTAAATGTTGGTTGGATTCAGACTTCAGTAAATGTGTCTCCAGTCGGTAAACAGCAAGCAGACTAGTGCCAAGAGGGAAGAATATCATTCACTTTTTCTAAGGTTTGATTCAAAAATGTGTGAAGAAGCCGTGAACAGTTTATAGTGGTCACCTGCTTGCGAAAATACCGCATACTCCGCTAGGCCCCTGCTAACGATGTTCGCGATAAGGCGGGAGGTGAACGAGGACAATGATATTCTGTTCGTAGGCGAGTTGAGGATGTCGCGACGGACAAGCACTTATGAAAGTGTACGGAAACCGTACGTTGTCCACTGACGTCGTGCTGCACGCAGGTATTACCCCCGCATCAATACAAGTGCAGCTCCGCGCGATAGCAGGGGCGTTGCAACTGCCCCTGCGCCACGCCGGCTCCTGTATGGGCGTGGGAACGTGAATGTTACTGCCCCCCTGACTCTCAGCCGGGCGTGTGTGCAAATGCCCACAGTTCCACCACGGCCATACTTAAAACGGCCAAGAAACTATTCCTTATAACAAGCATGAATAACTCCATCAAGCCCTAGCATAGCAAGCACCATACAAAATGTAAATGAATGTCACTTAAAAGGTGTAAAAATGTGATTATTACCAGAGATCCTGTTTCAGTGAAAACAACCAAAAAATGTCGTGAATAATGATTATACTTTTAAAAATATTATACATGTGTTAAAATGCATTACGAAAGCTACATGCCACATAAAAGATCACGCACCACAATTTTTGTTTCAGTGGCAACTAAAATTTAAATACACTTAACCTGGTGCAGGAATTTTTCTTCCATCAATCTATACAGCACAAAACACTGACTGTCCTTCATCTGACAATCCTTACAATATGAAACACTCTGTATCTCTAATTTCCAGAAAATGTATTTCATGGTATGGTTGTTCACTGTATTGTGAACACTTTTGAAATCAACTATTGAAAAAGTGACTGGTCATAACTACACGTACGTCGCAGTACACACTGGCCCGCAGTTTCCCAGTTAAGTCAGCAGCGAGTGAAAAGAAATATTTTTAAGACTTGACGTTGTATTGAGAGTAATATGTAAATTGATGGCTACTGAAGTCTAAGAGTTTATGTTTTATGCACACCAGAGCACGAATTTACACATTATTAAAACATGTAGGTACTGTCTTAAAAAGTCTTGATTTCCACTTGGATGACGCATGAATAAAGTGATACGGGCCATGGCAACGTTGGCTGTATATAAAGCGATATGATAAAAATGAGAGTCAAAGTGGATCCTAAGCAGGGCTCACAAAAAGTGTTCAATTAACCACCAACAGCCTATATTGTCTATACAGGTTACAAAACTCGCCATGCTACAAAATTCATCAAAACTTATACTTTAACTAGGTGAATATATTTGATAAGGATACTTAAAATTCATCCAAAAATACCTACGCTTTGTAAAATATTAACTATAAATTTGGGCTGAATGCCGAAGATGTGATCTGATGAGTCTCCACGTTATGACGTATTAAAATCATAATGTTCGGGAATCGTTGATCCCCCAGCTCAGCATAATCCCGGCGTTATATACTATTTTCTGTCTTCCTTCCTCTCTTACACGAGCATTTGTTGGGAACCCAGAAGTGTAAAAAATTTATTTTATTTTAATTCCTGTCCAGTAGTAATGCTGTGTTTCATTTTTGCTCATACGTACGTATAGTGCAGTAACGGTACTTCCAACCTTTCCTTTGAGCTCTGCTAAAGTTCTACTTTCAGACTATTCCTCCACCACTTAACTAAGCGTAGAGCATTGCATCGAAGGGACAGCGCACCTCTTTTGTGAGCAGTCAGCTTTATTTAGCATGAGGACTATTTGTTAATATGCATTACCAACACGCGTATTATATATGTGATTTTATTCCTATTAATGATGAATGAAATATTAAAATTTATAAACAAAAATATAATTACAGTTCAATCTGACAAAAAAGACAGACTTTTACGTTAATAAAGGTAAAAATCGCTCGTGATTCATGACATATTTAGGAAACAACCAAACGCGCTATACGCTGGGTTTTTTTTTTAAGTTTAGATTAAAAAAGTGACTATACAGTTCATTTAGTTCGTGCTACGTCTTTAAACTTCAGCATTGTATCTCCGCTGGAGTAGAACAAATGGTGCCGCCAGTCAGTTAGCTGAACGTCAGCACAGTGACGTCACTCGCAGCCAGGTTGCACGTGTTGCGTGTACTCAGGCGAAACTCGTGACGTTCAACATATAGTGTATTAGCGGTCCCCCCACAACCCCCCCCCCCCAACTTTTTGAATCAAACCTTTTAAAAATCGCACCCTGTGTGAGGTGCTTGGTTGTTTTCTAAATATGTCGTGTATCAAAATCGTTTTATACTTGTGTTAACAAAAAAATATTAATTTTTGTAAAAGTTGGACTTTTATTTATACATTTCCTATAGAGAATAATATCTAATTTATAATTAATCTAAATAAAACTAGAAAAAAAGGTGTGCTGTTTATGCCCAGTAAGAAATAGTTTTTCTACAAAATATAATTAAACTGATTGCGCAAGAATGTGGTGCGCTGTCCCTTCGGTGTAATTTTCTGGATCTAATTGAGCTGTGTTGGCGTGAGGCGGAGAAGTATCATGGAAGTAGAACTTTAGCAGGGCTTCACAGAAGTAGGAAGTAACTGTGAATGTATTATACCAGAGTAACCACCTGGAGGTCGTATCGCTACTATAGGTTGTTCACTTTAAAATGAGCACTTTTGAATGCCCTACTTAAGGTCTGATTGTATATGTTATTCATGGTTAAGTGAGCACTTTTGAAAGCCCTCTCATTCGGAATAACAGTCAATAAATGTTTTATTTTAGCCTTAGGCATTAACTTCCGAGTGAGGTGGAATATTCACACTGTATTTATTACTGATATGGCAATATTTATTTGAATGTGGTGGTTAAATGATAAACAATGACTAGAAGGAAGAAGTAACTACGGCCTCAGAAGTGCTCACTTTACCGTGAACAGCTTATAGTCATATTGCGTATCCTTTCGCAATATACAAATTCTACACTGCCGTGGACCTGACCACTTTAGACATGCGCCAATAAAGGGAAACTGTAAAATTGTTATGAAAGTAAATGTTTAACAGATTGTATAATATATATACATTTATACGCATTAAAAAAATTCGGAAAGAAAATATATATATAAACTGTAGTATTGAGAAATGCATACGGAACACTTTTAAATTCAACTTTGAGACATGAAACTACTTTCCCTCCGCCATTACCGACTTTACTGGGCGCATGCAGCTGCCCGTTGACACGCAGGTAGGGGCAGTGACGTTTTTCGAGGGTTGATTTCAAAAGTGCTCATTTGATAGTGAACAGTCTTTAATAGCACATGACTTTCGGACTTTAGATGACCAGTCCGTAATTTTTGCAGCCTACCGCAACAAACCAACGTAAAAAGTAAGGTAGGGAACTATGCTATATTTCTTCACATTTACTAGCAGGATTTCTTGTTGTGGCGTGGCAGGTAGGCGAAAGCCATTACTTATTTTGCTGACTGTAAAAGTGTTTTAAGTGATTGATAGTTTTCACAAGACGAACCGTCTCAAAGATTGATTCTTAGGGTTCGTCGTTCTGCCGTCGTGAGCTATTCAATGATCCCCTCCCTCATCGTGAGATTATACCTTATTCCAAGTCACGGTTTATGTTCTGCTTCCCAATTTAAGCTTAAATCTATGCTCGAAGCGGTTTTACGTTGCGGTCTACACTTTCTGTAGTTCAGAGCAAGCACATATCAGTAAAAAAAAAAACATACTCCGACAAATCTGTACCTTGTTATGAATACAATAGAAGGGATGGCAAGAGAAAGGAAGTTAATTTTCCCCTTTGATCTCCTCTACGTTTAAGCCAGCATCCTTTTACCCAGTCGGTTTAGAAGGTCAAGTGTAACCTGCTCATTACAGTGCAGTTTGAAATTGAACTAATGCAATCTTCCATGAATATTCTGTGAACATTTTTATATTAAAAAGGCCCTGAGTGCTTATACATCTTGTGCTATGTTACCAAAGTGTATTGCACAAACGAAACACACACACATACGCATATGTACACATCAATGAAACAATTTTTCTTCACGAAAACCATTATAAGAACAATTATGCAAAAAGAGGCGGCAAATACGTGCGGGTAGATGACCAGCAGCATATGATCAACGAAGATTGTTGACATATGGAATTCACAGTGAATAAAAAACAACTTTATAAAATACAGTCGTGTGAAAAACTTATGGATAATAGTGAAGTACAGTGCAAAGGAGGAATCCAAACTACGTGTTACGTTCCAAAACTGTCTGTACAAGCGGTATTTACATAGGCCGTAATACCGCGCTGGAAACATCATCAGAGGAAGACAGCACTGCAATAGACGGAACAGAATGGTTTGGGTAGGGTGAGTGTTTTTTGCATGAATTTGTTATTAATTCAATCACAATGGCTAAAAGAACCCATTTCAAAAATGTCACGCAAGAAAGAAATATCAGGCGACTGGAGGCAAACCAAACTAAGACGATGGTGCCCCACTCTCTGCACTTCCCACAGAGTATCATTTATAGAGCCTGGCAGAGGTTCCGAAAAAGTGTTAATGCCAATAGATCCTTTAGCAGTGTACGTCCAAGGAACACAGTGCATCAAGAAGATCGTTATTTTCAGAATAAGGTTTACGCGCTTTTCAGGTGTCGAAGCATACGTCATGCGCATGCCCTATAGTATCCGAAAGTGATAACATGCGCCTGGCTCCAGAAAGGCTGATACAAGTATCATAAATAAACTTTCTTCAGCAATGCTGCTCTTTGGCTCCTCAAAAAGGTGTTTTTGCGCCCGTCATCCCTTGAGCGTATAAATAACAATAAGTTACTGATATAATAATGAGTCTACTTTCCTCAACATGGGTGCAATTCAATTTAGATAATTTTTTAATATCTGAGTTGGTAGGAATGACTCGACTTCTCTTCGAAAGCAATAATTTTATGAATGAAACCAGAAACTTATGCAACAGTAGTGAGACAATTACAAATACACACATGCCTTACCCGGGACTTGAACCCAGTAAACCTCCTACTATAAGCTAGTGTGCAATCCACTGCATTACGGAGATCGGATTCGGAGCATCAACTTCAGATGTAATCAGTCTTATGTTTCGAATTATAGTGTTTACTAACCTAAAATATTTACATGACCTATATTTTGAAAATAGGTGACTGAGTCTCATAAAACAAGTAAGTTTACATGGCCTCCAGTAGCGCTACTTGTGTAAAGAATTTGATGGAAATGGGTTGTTTGGTCCCTGAGATATGACACGAGAAAGTTAATTTTCTTGTTTGATGCTATCGTACAAAACTGCCAGAAAAAGAGGCTCTATATATGATGTATCTCATGCATACTGTCTACGTACAAATTCTGTTTGAAATTGGTTAACTTGTTTAATATATATGTCAAACTTACCTAAATGATTTATGACGCTGCTATTTTGAGCATCGTTGTCTAACCAATTTAAATCATGAAAGCTTACATGGTCTTCTGTAGCATTTATGGTGTACACAATTTAGTACAATTTTATCTGAAATGTTCCAGTCTAACAATTGGCGGGAATTGGTTGATTGTTCCTAGAGGCATGGCATAAAACCTCGATATTTTCATGTAGCGATCTTCACAAATGGAAGACAAAAAAGTAATGTTGCAATTTCGATTATTGTATACTGCCAATATAAAAATTATTTTATAGCCGCCATTCTGAAAATAAGTGTGTCCTACTTATATAAATATATTTATTATTATGGCTTACCACAGTACAACATCTTCGCCAAATTTTGCAAGAACGGGTTGATTGTTTCCCAATATACGAGATAAAATCGTTATTTTCTATTCGTAGGGCTATCCTACAAAATGGCAGAGAAACAAGGCTCTGCATAGACAAATTTCATGGTTGTAATAGCTACTGCTAGCATACAAAGTTAAGTTGGAGTTTGTTTCAATAATAAAATATACTGTGCTAAAATATTTATAAAGCCACCATTTTGAAAATAGGTGCATGACGCACATAAAACATACCAGTTTACACCACTCTCTGTAGTACTATTTGTTTGCCAAATTTGGAAGGAATCTGTCAATTGTTTCCCGAAATATTACAAAAAAATTATTTACTCGTTTGGCACTATCTCAAGAAATACGGACAACAGATGCTGTATGTACATAAGAGTTGATTTTTGTAACACCTACTGCCAGCATACAAAGTTTAGTGGAAATTGATTACATGGTTTCGATAATATAGCATTCTAAGCTAAAAATTGCCGTATCGCTGCCATTTTGAAAATAAGTATCTGGTATGCTTAAAACATACCACTTCACATCATATTCCTCAGTACTATTTGTGTGCCAAATTTGATAGGGGTTGATAAATTCTCTTCCGAGATATGACAAAAACTTTATTATATTTCTCATGGCGCTATCTAACAAAATGGCTCCATGTAGATAAAGTCATTATGTCAGAACCCGGTAAATTAATAATTGATTCCTACCACATTTGGCAAACAAGTACTACTGATGCAGTTTATGTTAAGTGATATGTTTAAGCATGTCAGACACTTATTTTCAAATACAACTGCATTGTCTACTGCCAGCATACAAAGTTGTGTTGGAATTGATTTAATAGTTTCGACGATATAGAATTCTAAGCTTAAATGGCTACATAGCCACCATTTTGAAAATAAGTGTCTGACATGTTTAAACATATCACTTAACATAATCTGCATCAGTACTACTTATTTGCCAAATGTGTTAGGAATCAATTAATAATTTACCGGGTTATGACATAATAACTTTATTAATTTATATGGCACTACCTTACAAAATGACCGACAAAAGTGTATATTTGTTGGTATATATTATGTTTGTAATATATGCTTTCAGTATACAAAATTAGGTCGAAATTGGTGGACTGGTATGGCAGATATACTAAATAAACTTTTGACATTTGTATGGCTGCCATTTTGAAAATAAGTTCAAGTTTTATAACTTACGTTAACATGTCAAATTGGGTGAGAGTTGGTGGAATAGTCTTCGATGTATAATGTAAAATATAAATTTTTTTAAATAGGTGTTATTATTTCCAAAATGGCACACCAACAACAATATCCATCTCAAAATTTAATGTTTACACAATGGTCTGCCAGCACACACAATTTAGTTTCAATCGATTGAATGGTTACCGAGATATTAAATACACCCCAAAATGTTTAAATGGCAGTCATTTTGAAATCAAGTGCTCGACGAGATCTAAAACTGTAAAAGTCATGGGTCCTTATTAAGTATTATATGTGTACCAAGTTTGGTGAAATCCAGTTGAAGGATTCAAAAATTGAATAGGGGGGAGACACACACGCACAGGCTCGCACAGACACACACAGATAAAAAAAGTGTTCTCATAAGCCTTTCCTTTATTCGAAAAGTAGGCTAAAAACACGTCCGATCGGCAGACCCCGCCTGAAGTTCTCTGTGGTGACCGATCCATTATGGCTAGACTCACAAACTAATGGTGAGGTAGATCGATTATTCGCCTTCTGCGCATGTAGGTCTACCCAATGTTGACCTAGCCCACACCAATACAGATGTCAGTCACATGATCAACAGTGATGAACGTGTTTGTTTATATAGTCATTTTAGAAAAGACAATCACTTTTATAAAAATAAAATATTTTACCAATTTTAATTTAATCAAACTGCATTATAAATTGGCTAGAGGCAGTATACAAACATCTCAAAGCATTTTTTTTGTTTTTACCAAAAGGTGTTCTAAACTCAAATCCTACACACGTCGTTTATGATAGTCGTTTTGACAGCAAAGTAGTTCGATGTTGGTACACTGATACTGGCTCTGCGCAACCAGCGAGATCTCTCTATCCTATATTCACTCTACGGTTGGACTCGTGCTAGTAGTGACTGAAAGATCGCGTGATGGACATATTGAGGAAACTCCTCCCAACGATGGTACGCAGCTCCGGTACTGTCCTGAACAGACAGCAAAGGTGAGGGACGAAACTCAGCTGGGTTACAGGTGGAATTTATAGCGAAGTTTTCACTGGCGATGTAGGAGGGTTTTGGACATGTGTCTTGTCAACTGTCATGTTAGTTGGCGGTGTCTGCACCGAATGAGAGTATCTCAGCCCTTTAAGTCCGGTTTCTCAAAATATATTAGCTCAATGCAGAATAGGTGTTCTAGTGGTGGCCGGTGGATGTCCTTGACAAGGAGCTAAATGTTTTCTCAGCGCAACAGATGATATTATGCATTGCTAGAGCAGTCACAAAGACGAGCATTTCCATTTATACTGTATACCGACGCTTGTATGAAGAGGGAATGTATGCCCAGAGGCCGGCGAGATACATCCAATTGACTACTGGACACACAACTGCCCGAATACCCTGTCACATACAACATCAACCATATGCTAGTAAACTGTGGGGCGGTGTCCTGTTTATGGATAAGGTCAGGTTTAGTATTCGTAGTGACCCCCTGAGTGTTTATGTACAGCTGGAATGAGGAAGTAGGTACACTCAGCTATCATCGTTGAAACTTACCGTTATGGAGGAAGCGGTATATTGATATGGGGTGGCATCTTGGCCTGGGACGGCGTCATGCTGGGCTCAAATATAACCTTCAAGTGTTCGGTCGTTGTTGTGTAACAGGTCAGGTGTAGAGAGCTGTTATCCTTCAAGAGTCAGGCTTTTCAGAGATACAATGGATGTATACCCCTATTTATGTTTCGACCAGTCGGGAACCAAAAATATCAGTTATATCAAGCATGCTTTTGATGCACTCAGTAGTCGTACTGCATGCAGGGTGCCCAGTGCTGCTGTGGACCATAAATGAGCTTTGGGTGGTTTAGTAAAGAAATGATTCTCTTCTATTATTCATGGTACTTCATATATCTCTGTCCAGGGTGACCACGCATCGCACTGATTATTTACCACATGACCACATATCGGGAGTGTGACGAGAGTCGTGTCGAACGGACTTTTGAGCGCATGATGTGCAAAATTCTGTTATGTATTTATTTACGCTTCTGAACTGATACAGTTTTTTGCTCCCTATGTCAATGTAAATGCACTAACATAATACAGTATCCCTAATTTTTGCACGCCAGTTATTTTGGCAACTCAGCTGCCAATATAATTACTTTAATACTATAAGTTAGAGTCTACAAATTCATCACGAACATCTAAAATATTTCATTCTACTTGCACGGTGTGCATTCTGAATTTCCCTCTCCCGATCAACTCAATTTCCTACCCATGTCCCGACCTCCCACACACCTTTTAAAATCTCATCTCTTACTGTCTCCTTCCCCCACTCCATTCACTGTTCATAATATTAACTATGCTAGGAGGGATTATGGCGAAGAATCGCTTTATTTGCAAAATAAATTATAGTGAATCGATAAGAATACATAACACTATCAGTAACATAGAACCTTTTGTTGCAGAGGGATATGACAAAATTTCCATGTTTTAGTATGAGCGTTAATCTTTAAAAAAAGTCAGCCACTTATCTAATCTTAGATGACGAAAAACATTATAGCTAGACTGACAACCACCGTAAATCCGAGTGTGTGTGTGTGTGTGTATATTATATATATATATATATATATATATATATATATATATATATATATATATATATATATATGTGTGTGTGTGTGTGTGTGTGTGTACACATCTCTTACTTTTATAATTTTCACCCTACGATTTTATTTTTTTCTCTTTTGATTTATGATGGAGCCCTTACCCTATATGCGTTTTCCTCAATTTCAGAGTGCAAATCTGACTTCAAAGTACACTTTGGAGGCCTTACAAAATTATTGACTAGCCTCCTCCATTTTGCATTCTCGAATATGTTCGCTCGCACCATCCTTGCATTGACTATTTGTATAATTCTTTCCCTCCACACTCTCAAAGCTGATTCGTTGTTATTCATTACTTGTAGAACGAATTCACGTTATTTATTTTTATATTTCACACTACAGAGTTACGGCTATGTGACAGCTAGGAAAGAAGCATGCGAAGTGATATTGTTCGAGATTACTCCACGGAGAAATAAAAAAGTTCCACAACCAGTAAAATATCTCAAAAATGAGTTGCACTGAAATTTCTCTCCACAATAATTTTCACAGGCATACTTAAATGTCATTTTTTAAACTGTATAAATGGAAACCGTTTTTCATGAAATATTTGTTTGGTATAGGATGTGAGAGGGTGACACGCTTGGAAAGACGTGAGTGATAAAAACGGTTCGGGCGGTCAAGATTGGGTAGTAATGATAATGATTGTAAGGGGTTGAGGAGAAGGAAAAAAGATTAAAAACTGTTTTTGTCCGAGTAGAATGAGAAGGGTGCAGATGCTCCATGATCGGCACTATCCTCTGCTATGTGAGGTTAGCTAATTACGAGCAGGCGGCGAGCAGCAAATCGACGAGGAGAGATCTCGGATCAGCGCTGCTTAATTGGCGGCTAGTGGGCTGGCAATTACGAGAATAAACAATGAGACAGCTGAACGAGGCGCGAGTGCGTGCAAGGTACTTTTACACGAGGCGACACCGCGCCGCGCCGGGGATACAGAGATGCCGAGAATGTTTATTTTGTTGTCCAGTCCCAGCTACGCTGGAGACTAGTACAGCCAACGTTACACGATACGAGTGGAGCGCACACATGACAGGTTAAAGCGAGATTTCTACACCAAACTTCAAAAGGCCTAAATCAGTTCGGGACACCGTCCACCTTTACTCGCAGTCATTTTCATTCTATCTGGTCTCGCTCAGCCAGAGCGATGACAGCGCCCTTTTACAACAAATGTGCATGCGCCATCGCAGGAAACTTAAACCGTTTGTGTTATCATCCATCGATGTGTCTATTTATCAACTTTCATGTTACCTAATTATAATTACAGGGTGCACTTACACTGGAAAATTATTTGGTGCCTGTTGCACGTCATGTGAATTCCGACAAAATGAATATAAAAAAAATAACATAATCTACAGTATTTCTAAGGTTTATTATTCCATTAGCGTCTAACATACTGTATTAAGTCAATGGATATTATGATGTAATACTGAAAATTTGATTTGAATAGTGACATTCGAGATGCAGTAAAGTCAGTTACTTTTCACCTCCTGTATAATCCACGAATTAAATATAAGCAATAAGATTATGTGACTTGAGCAGTATAATTCCGTGTGAATCGGTACAAATAACTAGCGTATTTATGAAACCGACTTCTGTCATCTATAAGCTGTCACTAACTTCATTCGCTAGGTCATAACCGGCCCGGCCACGATTCAAAACTCATCCACCCCAAGTGAGTTAAAATTTAGACACAATGTGGGACTGTTTCCGGCTGAATATTCTGCTTTAAAATTATATATTGTAAACAGAGATTCTGCCGCCAAATACATTGTTGACCCAATAAAGCATGGAAAACAAAAAACTAAATTTTAAAACCAAAAACAATTTTGCTAGAATAACAAAATTGTTTGGTTGAAAGTAGGTTGGTAGGTATAGATATACTAAAGTCCCGTCAACAGCGAGGTCATTAGAGACGGAGCAAGCTGCTCAGAGAATCAGGAACGGGGAAGGAATCGGCAATGGCCTGTAGTAATGAAACCACCCCAGCATCCGGCTGGAGTGATCTCAGGAAACCAAGGCAAAAAGAAACTGGGAAGGCCGGTCTGGGGTTCGAAGCCAGGTCCTCCGGAATGCGAGTCCAAAGTTTAACAACTGCGTCACGTCACTCTATTTCTCGTTGAAATATTCCTTCCTTGTTGGCTGCTACCGTTGAACCATTGTTTTTGTAGGCAGAGATTCGAGCTTCAACTACATGACGACTTGCCACCGCGTAAGTACTACAACTTCCATTCACTCCAGCAAGACAAATCCCAGAACGTTGGTAGTGGTATGAGCACAGGGTAAGTGGAAAAGGGGGGGATAGAGATGCTGTCTGGTCCGGCCTCGCCTTCCCCGATGGCCGTCGACCGATGTGAATTGCACGCCACTTCCGCTCCGGCCCGAGACGCTTCCTTTACCGGAGACTCCAGCACGTGGCCCGTGCCGGCACGTTGCCTTCTGGTTCCGGTTGCAGAGGCCGGCATGTCCGAGCACGTCCGAGAGCTCTCGACGATGTTCCCGGTGGAAGCGGGTCTGGCCTCATCATCCACCTCTCCTGGGATCCGACCCCATACAGGATATTCCCCAGGAGAACAACTCCCTTTATCACTTTACTTTCCTACAAAACAAAGTTGTTGACGTAGCACCAGGAACATGAAAATTTGCACATGCCATGCAGGCGGACACCAAGCCGCAATGCCTCATTAGAAAAAAAGCCACCATCCCGGGAACGGCGTTACAGTCAAATCGATCTTCGCTTGCCTATCGTACGACGTCACAGAATAACCGAGAAACTCAAAAGCAAAATTGTTGTAAGCCTTCCAACCTTCAACCGCGCGGGACGTTAACATGACCTGACATGCCAGCAATATGGCAGGACGTCAACAAGTTGGACTTCCGAGAAGTAAGCAGAACGAGAAGGTAATCCTGCGACGCATTAAGTTGCCAATCAGACACGCAAGGTTCGATTTCCAGAGTATCGCAATACCAACTGTAGTGACCGAGAACGGCGACACTAAATGAATCACTACATGATTTTATTTGCTCATTAAGAATACGTAAGCAGGAGACATTTCTTTCCCTCGAGTTTGATGCAGGAGGCTGACAACAATAACACTTCCGTCCAACGCCCCATCGCTAGGGACAGGTGTTTTTCGGGAAAAGATTTCAAGACCAGCTGTACTCCAAAACACTTTTGTTCATATTCACTTTCGCAGTAGGATAATTTAAATGTCACGTGCTTCAAGTGTCTGTCCGCGAATCATGGACGTTCAGTATCGAAGTACTTTATTACGATTGGCGCAGTCAAATAGGAACATGTCTTGTCACACAGACGCGCGGCCAATGACCAAAGAAAGTTGTGGGTGTGGACGTAGAATATTGAAGTCTAGCGTGGCCATAAAAATTTTCGAGAAAAACATCGCTCATACATGGAAAGCGCTGAACCGGCGTGCAGTGCTTCCGTTGTCATGCTGGTCTTGTGAAAACTAGAACTGTAACAGTGGGATTTACTGTAAGCGATCAAAGTTAAGGTAATTGGGCTTAACGTCTCGTCGACAGCGAGGTCATTAGAAACGGTGCAAGTTACACAGGGAAGATGAATTGGGGGAAGGATTGGGGAGGAATCGGCCATGGCCTTGGTTAGGGACCCATCCCAGCATTCGCCTGGAGTGATTGCGGGAAAACCATGAAAACCCGAAATCAGGATGGCCGGACCGGGGATCGAACCCGGTGTCTCCCGAATGCAAGTCCAATAAGTTACCACTTCGCCACCTCGTTCGGTACATGCGATCAAAGACCACAGATCAAACTACGACTGTACGGTTTTGCTTTCATCCTGCATTGCAAAAAAGTTGCGCAGGCAAACTATAAAAATGCATTTTTTTCCATTTTCATTATTTATTTCTATGAATACGCTTAATACGATAAAAAATACAATCGCACGGCCTTTAATAAGTGGTTTTTATCTTTCCTGGCAAAAAGTTGTATTCCCATACGAAATTTATTTATTGAGATTCGCGTCAACCCACGAATGTACAGAAAATATGTATTAAGTGGCCCGCCTACCCGACGCCTGAACCACAAGTTAAATAATTACACACGAACAAAATGGGGTGGCGATTCCTTTGATGTGAGTGTACCCATTCCTTGACTGGCTGCGCAAGGCTCTGAGAACAAGCCTTGTGTGTCTGATTGGCTACTGCATGCTGCGAATGTTTCCACATTCGTTGGCCTGCTGGCTGGCGAATAGGTTACAAGGCGTTGATTGGCGTACGGCGTTCCAGCACAGTTGCTGGTCAGTAACGCCATTTTGCTGGCGTGTGCGGCTGGAATTTGTGGAGTAAGCGACTGCTGCACCTCTGTATCCCTAACTACTCTCTACCTGGATTGCACTGCAAAGAAGTCCAGCTTTTTTTACGAAACTATTAAACTTGTGGTTAATGTGCTGATCTACGAAATGAACACACACTTCATACTATGACAATAGATTACTTTCAAGACATTATGCACATTATAATAAAATGGGCGCAAATCTGTACGTGTTTCACGAAGGCTTGCGGTTGGGGACTCAACGGATCCCAATGGCTGGGTGCGGGGGGGGGGGGGGGGTGCTAAAAATTTGTAGTTTGTGAGGCTTGAGGTTGGTAGTCCCGAACCTAGTCGAGTCGAGGAGAGAGACTATGGCCGCTCTTAACAACGAGGTCTTGAGAGCCGAAGTGGGTGAAACGTGGTGGTAGTGGAATAACGCCAGAATGCTTGGGCGGGGGAAACGGGAGATCTAGAGAAACCCGCCGACCAGTGCATTGGAATCATCCGGCACGATTGCCACGCACGAACGTTATGAAAATACCTATCTGAGAATCGAAAACGGTTCGCCTTGGTGGGAGGCGAACCGAGCCACCATCGCTGCCACTAAACCTAGTAGAGTTGGGATATGTGTTCACGGGGATTAAAATATTAGGGAGTCCAGGAGTTTGCATCCATGATGAAACAAATTATCCAAAATGCTTACTGTAGTCTTACTTTATGAAATACACTCAACCAAATGTTCAAATATTATACTTTTTATTAAGTTTTTATTTTTCCGGGTAGAAAGGAAAATGGTGAGTAAAGAAAAAAAATTTCACACAAGCACAATTGCAAAATGACAATAAGATGGTGGTATTTAGGCCAATGGACAATTGAATGTAAGGATACATACATGCAAGTACATTAAAATATGTACTCATATTAAAATCGTTCGAAATTCTATGTCTGTGCATGATATTATTTTTTGTAAAAGTAATTGTTAACAGCTATTTAAAATGTGTAACAGATGTATTCTTTACGTCTGTTTCATCTGCCACCACTCAACAACTAAACAGCTTTTGATGAAATTTCCATTGTAATATAGGATTTAAACCAAACCCTCATACTAGTGAGCAGGCTACTAAGCAATACAAACCAAAATAAATTTTTTGTGCGATTTTCTCTATCATAAACTAATTTTCCTACGTAAATCATTATGTAATTACTTTACGTTGTCCTTCCGAGTTCAATTGAACGAATCAAGCCTTCGTTATCCCAGCTTCTTTTGAGCCATGGACCCAATGTTTTATTTCTGTTAACGGACATCGAAATAAACACGAAGATGAACTCCATTACATTGCAAGGCACGAAATAAGCTTAAGCACAACAGAGTTGTTAGATTCTTCTTGCAAATGGGTACTCTGGCCTGGAATGGCGTATCAGTGAGTAACGTGGTGGTGAAGGGGTTGGGGGTTAGCGAAACTGGAGAGTACTCGGAACTGTACAGTCGCGTCGAAACAGTACATTGGTGTCGACAATTGAGGTATCTTACACAAGTTTAATAACATTTTAATTTTTCTAACGAAATTCACACACATTATTAAAAGTTGTATATGTCCTAGTTACAACTTTCTTTGTAGACCCAAGCAGCCCCCACCCCTCCGAAGTGAGGAGACATTATAATACCAGAGGGGGCTCAGGCCTCTGTCCCATCCCAACATATTCGCCATGTATAATACAATTTTAGAGCACTCCAAAATAGCCAAGAACGGCGTTTTCAAAGCACTGTATCTCAAAATATTCGGGTTAGATACATACATAAGTACTAGAATGGCACGCAGCGAACCTTTCCACAGACTTTCCAGCAGTAACATGCAGGGTCGCCGCTTAAAGTTCCATAGGTACACGCATCACGACGAGAACACTGCACGCAATGTCAGAGCCTGGCGCGTAGCGGCGATGGCGCACTTTATACGCGTGGCAGTGTCATAAACAAACCGTTGGTTTACGTTTCAATACTCAAAAATTAAGACTTATACTTATGACTTAATAATCACGCGGAAAATTAGTTTAGCAGTTCATGATTGATCCAGTAATTGTTAAGTCCAGCCAATCAGAATGGTAGGAAACCAAAACAGCCGATATGGCCTTTAAAAATGGACAAGGGCGAAGCTTATTTACTTATTAAATTATACACTATTTATGTTTACTGTTTGTGTAACCGTTTTAAAAACTCGCGGCATACCATAAATAGGGACGCCGCTGGTATCATTGAGCATTTAGGCCAATAAATCTCAAAAAAAAAAGTTTAAGTAAAAGCGAATTTAATAACCTCTACCAAGAATCAAATCATGAGGAACAATTCTTTAAATAGACGATAATTTCTGTCACCCGATTAATAATTCATTGAAAACGATTTCACGAAACTATGTAACCTAAATTCAAGATGTAAATATTTGCAGTTCCCTGCCAACAACAACTGTCGTGCTCTGGTAGACCACGTCCTCTTGACTTGTATAGTCCATCCACGGTTATTCCCAATTCAGTGTAACAATAATTTGCATAAGAATTATTTCTTACTAGGTATTGCCAACATACTTATTTTCTCTCTGTTCGTGTTCATATTATTTATCAATGTAATACCATAATTTAAAGAAGGAATACAAGTAAAAGTTCAATGTAATCAAAAATAGGGTACTTTTATGTTAACACAAGTATAACACGTTTGTGAAGAATGGCATATTTTTTTGAAACAACCATAAAGTCATACATGGAATGATTTTTCAAAGGTTTTAATTCTAAATGTGTGAAGAAACCGCAAACAGGCCATATTTAAGATATAAAATATCACCAAATCTCAAGTCAGGTCAAGAAAGCACACAACCCGTACACGACCAAATACACTGAAACAATAAACCATTACTCTTGAACACATTGATTCACATTCTAAGCACACGGCATAATGTTTCTTTTAAGTCAATCGTAAACCCACCTTTATCGCTCGCGCACTTCTCGATCTTAAACGTGGAAACCAGTTCCGGGCAGGCGGGCCACTTAAGTAACTCGTATGTGTTAGTCATCGTTTCCGCCTGGCATGCAGGGCTGCCTGTAAACAATCTGGTACTTAACCCTTTGTGGAGTACGCATGTAAATATACGGGGCTATGTTTATATGAAAATTTCTTTGTACTTGCAGAAAAAACTCACACTTGTATTATTTTACCGATTCACTGGACTATTTCAGAATCAAATTTTTAAAAATTACAATTAATCAACATTTCATTTCGTTAGAAAATAACTGTTATTTTTAATCATTTGTCAAATTAACACGATGTATTGTAAAACATGTTAACTACGTCGCGACGTATTAGTTGACACACAGTCAACGCAACGTTGCAGGGCACAGTAAGCATGCCCGGTGTAGCCAGGACCAATAAGACGATCTTATGTGAAAATACACTGACTAACACAATTTATATCGCTGAAGTGGAAAATATAGGCAGCTCACTTCAGTCTTGTCCTCAGTACCAGTAAATTTGTGCAGTCTTAAAGGGTAAATAAATGCAGTAAGTGTAGGTGCAGCTCAAGGCCAGGGCAGCAACCTCCGGAGTGGCAAAGTTTCGGGCGAAACCCCCAGAATGCCCGTCCCTGGAGACGTAACATTAAATAAGATCCTAGAAAGCCGCATGCAGATACGTGTTCGATACGCGAGCTCGCGCACAAGCACGTACCTTGGCGTCGCTCAAGGAATGCCGTCGTGGAGGGAACGGGAGTACCTCGAGAAAACCTGGTAACCATCGGTGGCATACGACACGTTTCCCAAATGTGCAAATCGGGAGTCAGATCTCCATTATTGGGGGACACGTGTTGTGATGGCATAGCACTGAAGCCGCACGAGTCACTTGGAGTATACTACCGTAAAACAACTTAATAGTATAATTATGTAAAACAACAGGTAATTACGTACTACGAAAAGGTGGTACTAGCAATAAACATCGTCGGAGTAATTAATTTCATAGGTGAACACAAAAGGAAACCGGTAATTTATAATTATGGATGCACATTTAAGAACTGGTAATCAATCGCGTTTGATTTTTTTTTACGTCATTCAATTCGTTGATTTCACTATCTCCTGTACCTGCTCCCTCCTGAAAAAAAAGTTAATTTGAGCTAGGTCAAGTGAAAACCACTAATTTGACACGCCGAGCTACCGCGTAGGTATTGCCACCAGGTGAAAGTACTTCTGCGTCCAATGAAACATTTCGTGCTGGAGGCGAGAGGCGAATGACTTTTCTTGCAGTAGAGCAAAAATAATTCTCTGGACACTTCGGCGTTTCACGTGTGCTGTTCTGCTGGAACACACAATTAGATTCAGCTATGTGGGTAATTTCATACAGCGAATAAGAATATAACGACCGCTAATATAATAGTGCTGTACATATAAGTACCCTAGTTCAATATTTACGTAAAACGTTGTACGACGATTTGCACTAGCCCTAACTTTGGCGGTAGACCATGTTTTTTTAAATAGATACACGAGTTCTTAGCTTCCTTCGGAAGACACTTCCTACTATCATATGTTACTTAACAAATTACATTGTTTTCGTCCTACAAAACATGACAGTATTTTCCACACAAGAATAAGGAAAACTTCCGAAAGTAGAAGACCATCGCAGATAATACTTTCTATTTGCCCTGCAGGCGTAACGCAGGTGTTCGAATATAATTGTGTCTATCAACAAAACTAGGAAGTAGACAAGAAAATCGGCATGTTTACTGACCCTTGTTATTAAATTATGCTTGCGGATTAGTTTGCCAGCCCCGACTATGATCTTTTTTTATGTTAAATTATGGTTTAATTTTTGTGATTACAGAATCTCTTTTATAGTAAAATCTACAGGTATTAAATTTTATAAACATTAGACATTTACAGTCGTCTGCAACATGCTGAAATTACATTCTGTATTCTTAAATTCCTTTAGGTAAATGTTTTTTTTTTTACACTCTTGCCACGCAAATGTCATCTATGCAGAGATATTGCACGAATGTGCCAGTAACGAACGACTGTATTTTAGGTCAATTTCCTCCACAACATTGTAGAGGAGCCACGGGTGACAATATATGGCCGACGAGATCAGTTGTGTTTTCAATGAGTTGACTCATTAATTTTCTTTCGACACTTGTTTTTCAAATTACCGACTCGTGCATGATTCTCTCCATGCAGGAAAATCCTATGCATTCGGCCACAAAGACGAAAGAACAAATAAAATGCCTCCGCTAAGTATAGGTGGGCGGTTGTTGAAATGATTTGTCAGCAGCTGTGCCGCTTCCTGCTGGAGGAGTAGGTACATTGCAGGCTGCGGTGAAACATGAGACATCTGAGATCGTGGGGTCCTAGATAGTCAGGGCTCGAGGGTTGAGGGACCCACACGCAGCAGAAACATCACCCCACGTTCGAGGCTCGACCGAGAGATGGAGGGCACATGGCGTGTTTGCCGTCGGCTGGCCGTCCTTCGCCGCGACATCTGTCGCGCTGCCCGAGTCATCACCAAATATTGACTCAATCTTCATCCCTCACCCGTACACGGTTCTTCCCTTCCCCGCTTGCCAGGGCGCTCACCAATTATCACCGACGCCCTGCGGGGCGCCTGGAAGCTCTCTGTTGACCCAACAGTGACAGCACGTTCCTGAAATGCAAGCGTCCCCCGCCGACCTCTCAGAGCTCGTAACTTGTGCAATGACTTATGCCTGGTTGCACCAGCGTGGTTCTAAACTCGATCCGAAATCGGATCTAAGATCGACACAGAAAACTGTTGCACCATTCGAGTTCAGAGCTCGACTGGAGATCGAGATGTTTATTTCGAACCGCCGAAATTGGTGGTTCTAAATCTCGATCTGAGATTAGCAGCCATCGTCTACAAATGTTTGAAAATACGCCAACAGATAGAACTAAGTTTGATTGTTTTCTTGGGAAATTAAAACAACATTATACGCACTTGAATATTTTTCAGTAATATTCGTAAAACAATAATTCACTTAAAACAGATAAAACTTCGCATCTAGTTCTAACAATAATAGAAAATACGCCTACTTCCATGACATCATATACTACGTACCAATAGCAAAATTTGTCTCATACTTAATCTCGAGCGTTCACATTGGAACCAAGATCGATGAATCGGAGATCCAGAATCATGAAATTTCGTTGGTGCAACACTTTTACATTGGAGCCAAGATCAAACTGGATCCTGATTCCGAACTAGGATCATTCGATCTCGGATCGGGAAAGATGTTGGCGCAACCGGGCATTAAAGATTCTGTCATTCCACGTATTAATTACTGTTGGTAATACGCTAGGTGTGTCATATACTGCAAGTAAAGGCTACTCACGATAAAGTGAGAACTTTTGAAATCAACCTTAGAAAAAAGTCACTGCTCCTACCAGCATGTATTTTAACGGGCGCACTGAGTGACACACACGCAGTAAAGTTGGTAACGATGAATGAAAAATAATTCCATATCTCAACGTCGAATAAAAAGTGTTAGGTAACTATTTGAGATAACTTAAATTATTTCTTTCGCTTCCTGTTTTTTTTATGCATCGAAGTGTAAAAATGAGCATATTTGTAAAATATTTACTTTAATAGTAATTCCACGTGTATAAAGTGATGAGGCCCATGGTAATGTTCATTTTACATGAGGCGAAAGAATACACAATATGTATACAAGTAGATCTTAAGCAGGGCTTTCAGAAGAGCTCAGTTTACCGTGAACAGCCTATATAACTTAGTCTCACATGTCATCAGACACACGCCCTGGAGAGTCTGAACCAATAGTATACATTCAGCACTCGTCGACTGAGATGGAGAAAGCTGCTCACAGGAATGGGAGCCGGAAAGGAATCGGCCATGGTAAGGAGTAAGAGATCGTCCCAGCATACACCTGGAGTGATTTCGGGAAACCATGGAGGCCGAAATCATAACGGCCGGACGGGAGTCGAACCAATACCCCCCCACGTACCACGAATGCGCGTCTGAAGGTGTACCACTGCGCCTCTCCGCTCGGTTTCAGCACTCGGGTGGCTCAACTTCGTGTCGTCTCTTACTGTGGCATTGGTCAATGTACAAATGACGCCCGCTCGAGTAATGGCATTGTTAACTACTACCTAATGCCGTGTCATAACAAGAGACTGCCAAGCACGGAATATGTGCTATAAATCCGGTTCAGCGAACTGAATCAGTTTACATCAATGCCATACTATAAATTCAGCTACTCTGCATACCCTGGATAGCAAATAAGTGAAATGCACCAATCGTTATACAAGACAGTCGAATTCACTGTTGATCACAAGAAATCTCCACGAAACTTGTGAAGCTAGCCCACTGGAAATCATTTTCGGGTTTCCCATTCTTGTTGCTTTGTTTTCCCGACCGGATTTAGTTTTCATTGGTTCAGATTCGGTATTTAGTACCTTAGTTAAAGCCGTTCAGAACTCCAAGTGGAAGTGAATGGACGTTGTTTAATTTGGGCATACATGGCGAAAATATTATTACTAATTTTAAAAATGTGTTAGGGATGTTGGGTATTGAGACGGCGACGTCTCATTATGCACGGAAAAAATACCAGCCCGCCTACACGTTCCTAGTTGACTGCCTTTGCCTTGGCATCGCCCTGTTGCGTCAGCCGTCAGCCCGCCGGCTTGCTACAGTACACGACGCAAAATCATCGTTTCACGGCAAAATTATTAATAGAATTGCATTTAAAAGACTTAGACTTATAAACTAACTGATACTTACACGATCTAGTAGTGTGAAATTCGACGAACGGTAACGAATACGTGAAGTTCGCTTGCAGCTCTCGACATGGACATCTGACTAGCATCACTGCTGGGAACAGACTGGGAAACATGGCAGCCATCCTTAGTTCATCATGCTCGCGCCTAGGGCGCTAGAGTCGCCGAGCTCATAGAAAGTGAGCGCCGTAATTCTAAATAAAATAGATGGCGTTTTACTCACTTATGGAACCTGCAACTCATTCTGATTGGATAAGGTAAAATTGTAACCCCGTCTCGTGGTTCACCCATAGTTTTGATTTAGTATTTAAGTCCCCGCAGCAGCTTGGGTCGGCAAAGACTGATGGCTGCTGGGGACGAGATCACACCTGAGATAAGTAGTCGTATATTAACAATGTAGGGCTCATAAAGCCAGAAATGTAGAATTGGACAATTGTTGTCCAAATTTACTTGTAGAAGTAATTTTTGTATGTACACTTGGTTTTTGAAGCCAAACCAGATAAGAAAACGAAATTGTTAAAATGTTGAATTTTTATCACACTATTAACATCAAGTTTCTTTCCATGAAAGAAACAATACAAGAAGTTTGTAATGACAAGGGCATTCATAAATTACGTAGTATATTGTGCAATAAGCGAAATAAAACGCACTTAAATCCGCAATGGTAATATTAAGGCTGCTGGAGAGTTCCCATGGAATTACAGCATGTAATTTTGATGAAGTATGCATTTTCAAACTCATATGAGTCATCTAGAAAACGGGTTTGTGAAAAAAAAAAAAAAAAAACAAGTAAATATAATTTTAATGTATTTTATGAAGGCAATGAAAATTCTCTGTATAATATTACGAAGGAATTTTAATTCATAAAATGGGCAGTAGCATGATAATTTTGAAAATGCCAGTTTTTTAAGGCGGTTCTGCTCAGAATTGTATTCTTAAAAATATTAGCATTTTAAAAGAACTGCCAGAGAAAGCAACAAATGCAATTTTATATATTGTTTTTACATTGTATTGCGAGTCCTTTTGAGATGGGTATGAAAAATGTACCTGGTTTATAAAAATTGAATGAATGTAGGATCTGTAGTATTGCTCGGTATTCTTGTTGTATTTTCGGTTTGAGCCATAATGATTGTAGCTTTGATCAAAAATATAGTGAACATTTCCAAAGAACTTGTGTGTGTTTTGTAATTTTGTAACCAATTTCTGCTTCAATGTGGAGGGGATTTGATGTAACAGTTTGGTCGTAGGTACTTCGGAAAAGAGACCTTGCGTCGCCCTACAGCATAGGAGAGGAAAGGGCCTCGGTATGTTAAAGAGAGCCATTGTTTCAAGTGGAATACTCGTCACTTTGTAGACATTATATGCCATGTAATTTCCATGCTGTAAAATTTACTTAGGGTAGTTAATGCACAATTATTTGCCAAAGTAGAAGTTTCCATTAAATTTGTGACGTACAATGAACAAAACAGCAAAACTTACATAAATACAGACACTGTACGTTACCCATACTGATATTTATTTGAATAAATCTATTGGAAAGTATAAAAAGTGCACGGTATCATATCGCATATATGAGAGGTATCGAAAACGTTTAAAATTTTAATCTCACGGGTTCGGTAAATATAACTGTTGCTGCTGGAAAACGAAGTAGCTTATATTTTCTGAACGCACAGCACCCATTTTACTTAATACAAGATCAACTGCAACGCGACATCTGTAGTTGAGTGAAAACCAGGGCCAATCAGGTGGCTCCGTACTCCCAACCCCACACTACCGAGAAAGAGGAAAAATTTTTTTTTTTATTACAACACTTCCACCCAAAAATACAATTATTTGAATCAGCCAATCGCAGTCCGCCAGGAAAATTATTTGCGCTTAGGAACAGCTGAGCGTGCACTGGCTATTGACGTCACAATGCAGATGCAAATTCTCGGAAATCAGGCGGGCAATACTGCAGGGCTAAATTCCAGGAAGCGGCGAGCGGGGGCGCTAATTTGATAGTTGGCCACGTGACAGTTGACAGTCACTCTGCACCCGCTGCTGGGATCGCCGACGACGCGCAGTTACTGCTTTGCCGGTAGCCACGCCGCACGTTCACGATGTGCTGCTGCGCCGAGAATACGTAGCCGATATTTGGCTACGTTCAAAATCTTCCATCGTTCCAAGATATTGCAGGTTGGTGCCAAGGTAGAGTAGAATTATAGCGTAGCAAGCAGAATTCTTGGCTCCGGGCTGCCAAAATTACGTGCTTCCATAAGCACGCGCAGACCTTTTATTTTTCCGGGATCGTGTAGTAGGTGGGGAACAGAAAACGTAAATTGCAATTTTGAGTTGCACGGCGTCTCAAGCGGGTACACAGCCTCGAGAACAAATTGAAGAAGTCATCAGAACTGGCAAGCGAATACCTTAAGGAGTATGAGGACTTAGAGGCGACACATCACGTATGCTGAGTGTTCAGCAGCTTTGCAGTCAGAGTAGCGCACTGCAGCTGATGAACAACTCTTTGCTCGAGTAGGAGAAGAGTCGTTACCAAATATTGCGGGTAATTTTTCCGTTTTTTTTCCCCGATTACATATGATCTTAAGACAAGAAAATAATTTTTTGGAAGAAACTTGTATAGTCCATTCACGGTTACTTCCAAATTTTCAGAAGCCCTGCTAAAAGTTCTACTTCTAGTATATTCCTCCATCTCACCAAAACAAAGATTAGCTAAGTCTGGAAAATTACACGAACGGTATCACGCACAGCATTCGTGGGCATTCAGTTTAATGGTATTTTGCATAAGAACTATTTCTTAGGCTGTGTCCGAATTCTCCTGTAGTACATACTTGTGCATACCTATCCCCGGAAGTGACGTCGTAAGTGCTGTCCGAATCGCAAGTGAAGTATGCTAATATACAAGTAAACGAGTTGTATACTTCTCGCGTACTTGCGGAATATGTGCCTCCGTTTTGACAAGCAATTTGTAGGTACAATTTATATCCGACATAATTATATATTTTAAAGTTTAATAGGACAAAATCACTACTTCGTAGACATAGAATTTTGAACTGAGTTAATAATTATCGCAAGATTCGTCTTAAAAAAAATGCCTAAACAATAAATTCGTATTAGGCCTATGTTCCTAACCTACAGAAGCTAACATAAGAATGCAATCCAAATTGCACTTACATACAATAAAGCAAGACAATAAATGTATTGTACCAATCAAATTGAAACATTATGTAATATTTGATTTAACCCCTAAAACTTCGGGCAATTATCAAACTCTTAGTCGGAATACATGTAAATTAAAAGTGGTTAGCTCGCTAATAAATGTTACCTGTTACCGAAGACAACACTGCCTGTGCGAATTCATCACGTTTGGTGCCAAGGGTAATTGAAGTATGCAAGGATGCAAGCACGCAAGTATATAACTGAATTCGGACACGGCCTTACTAGGCATTACCAACACACCCATTTCCTCTGTGGTTTTATTAATATTAATTATAATTAAAATACTATAAATTAATAAAATGTAACTAAAATATCAATTTAATAATAACTAAAACACTTCTACGTTAAGAAAAGTATAAAACGCCTGTGATACATGACATATTTAGAAACAACCAAACGCGTCATATACGGAGTGACATTTCAATGGTTTGATTCAAAATGTAAAGAAGAAACCACGAATATACTATAAAGGAAAAGAAGATAGTTTAAAAGAAAAAAAAATAGAATACTAATATCTTTAGGAACCCACGTTTGGTTCAGTTGGTCAGTCAGTGGCCGTCCAGTTCTGAGACCCGGTTCGATCCCGGGCGGGAAATTGTCGTATGATGGATATGAGGAGTGTAGTGGAAACTGCTGTAGGGGTTTTCTCGGGGCTCTCTCTGTTTTCCTCTTCCGTCTTCATTCCATTGCGTCGTCTACACCCTTAGGTCGGGATTACGATGACGTCACGTAACACGTAACGAGGAACACGTTCACGTGTACTTAAAACGTGGTCTTTTTGGGTAGTATATTATGATGCTTCACGTAAGCACGTAACCTTCGTGTAGTAAATAAAAATGTACGGGATAAGTTTTGTTGCTTTCAGATTTAAAACTCTCCAAATTCTTGACATACAGGCATATTTGTCTTTTAATATTGATGTGGCATAAACTAAAAGTTAGGAGATCGTCATAGCCTCAAGAACGAAATGTCTCTTGGAGATGTAGCCCCCTTTTTTGTGTACATAGAATAAATTGTATGTAATAAACTTGGCATGCAATGAAAATTAAAATTTTGTTTATTGAAATAGGTTTACAAAATTTTCAAACTTGACAGTAAGCATGTTTTTTGTGTAGATGAAATAAATCGTGTGAAATAAACTTTCATCTCCAGAGAAAATTAAAATTTGTTTAATGAAATAAGCCTACTAAATATTTCAAACCTAACCGTAAGCGTTGTATATTTCATGTATACATTTTTACTCCTCTAAGAAACATGTTAATAAACTGCGGCGATGTAAAGCAGCCTAAATTTTTACGGATTAAATAATAAATAATTTGGTCCTAACTTCTATTGCACTTTCATCCTAATTCCCGGGGAAAGGTATAGGTATGTATGCAGTACGTGATTTAAAATATGAGCAGACGACATCGCGAAAATAAAAACCAACTCATGAAAAGCAAAGATAACACAACAACGTCCCTATTGTGATTGGCCAGCGAGATCACGAGGTGCAAGGTCACGTATTACATAACACGCAAAAGCAAGACATTGACAAGCTTTTCCATCACGTGAACGTTACGTAAAATGTTCGTAACAGGTCTTCTTGGAACACATTAGTCAAGGTGTAACCGGATTACGTGAACGTGTTGCTCGTTACGTGTTACGTGACACGTGAAGTCATCGTAATTCCGCCCTTAACGCCACTGCATATCTATCCCCATCTTGCCTCAACTCATTCATTCTTCGGGCTGGCCGGAGCAACATTTGCGACAGGTCTGTCCCTTTGATAAGACAGCAGGTTCGGAGTAGCGCCAGTCTCCTCTCATCCATACGTGATCCTGCCTCAGGCGGGAATCACGTGGGATTTTCATTTTTAGTAGCTCTTTGGCTAATCAAGGACTTGGCGTATGGGCAAGGGCTTGTAAAAGCGTACTTCAAGTGACTACCCGAGAATATGTCTAAACCACTTCCCATGCATTCGACGGAGAGCTTGAGTACACGAACTCCTGAACACGAGCCATGCATTTCACGCCATAACCAATCGAGCTTGGTCGTTCAACGGTGAAATACCAACGTCTTTGACAACGGCAGAGCTTACGGAGTTAGGTGGGCGGTGAAGTTCTACATCGACGACGAAAACCTTGTCCGTGGCCCACATTCGGAAGATTCATTTAATAGAGAGTGAGTGATGATGGTTTGGCGGGGGGGGGGGGAGGGGGGGGGGGTGACTTGAAGTAGGCTCAGAAGTGGTCGCGCGCTTTCTACAAATTGACCGGCCCAGGGGCGGGGCGGGTCCCTGCCATAGAACAATGAGCGGTCCGGAAGGAAGGCGGGGGGACATGACCCGGGGTCCAGCTCGCAGTGGCGCGGGCGGACACCCGGCCGGGAATCGCACGTGGAGAAAGCAGTGGATCGCCTCGATTGCCCGTCGACACTTTCCAAAAAAAAGGCAAGTCGCCTCGACGGAGCTCGCCGGCATGGTGCAGCTTCCCGAGGTCCTCCTTGTCAAGTTCGCAGACGAAGCAGTAGGCAGGTAGAGTTTAACGTCTCGTCGACAACAACAACGTTAGGGGTTGAGTTAAGATATGTGGGTGGCTCTGGACAACGAGATCTTGAGAGCTAATGAGGGTGAAATCTGGCGAGAATGGAGCAGCGTCGGAATGCGAGGGAGGGGGAAACTGGAGTTCCCCGAGAAAACCCGCCAGCCAGTGACATCGTCCGGCACGATTCCCACTTGCGAAAATCAGGGAGAATGACCCGGCCGGAGTTTGAACACGCTTCGCCCTGGTGGGAGGCGAGCAATCTAACCGCTCAGCCACCGTGGCCCTACCCGGCCTTTAGGAACGGAGCGAGTCACTCAGAGAAAAAGGAACGGGAAACGAACCGGCCATGGCCTGTACTAAGGAACCACCATAGCATTCGCTTGGAGTGATCTCGGGAAACCACTGAGAAACCGAAATCAGGATGGCCTGACCGGGATTCGAACCCAGGACCTCCAGAACGTGAGAAAGAAGGTTTATCACTGCGCCTCCGCTGACGACAAGAGTTCCCAGCACAGTCTGAACCATGAACCTGGGGTGGTGAAATGGGTGTGCACAGGTGGCTAAACGATGGCGGAGGAAACGGGAGTACAAACAAACACACACACAATACCATACCATACCATATAATACTACCCACATGAGCACCCATGACCAGAAAACCTCACAGCTCTTCGGGATCTGGGATCAAACAAGGAACTTTAGCTATGAGGCTTTTGACGAATATCCGATAGAATCATTCTTATAATTATATCAAATAATTTAATCACTGAAATAATGGGTAGAAACGTAGTGTAGGTATTTCAGTGGAGAAATTGACTGTTTGCAATCGGATTTCACAGATCTACAGAAATGTCTTCTCTTTTAAATCAGGGCTATTACTTCTTAAATTACTGCTTTATCCTCTCATTTTCTTCTCGCGATAGCCTCATTTGCAAACCACTGTGTAAAGTCGGACTCACCCATGAATTAGCTAAAATATCCAGTGTTCGTTCTGCGAAATCATTCAAAACGAAAAATAAATTTGCAGTCAGTAGAGCTAAAATTGTTTCAACTTTATTTAAAACGGTAACGAAGTCACACGTTCAAACACTCGGGCGATGTGATGCTCCTGTTGGTAAAACGACCTTGTTTATTATTTGTACGCATAATGCGTGAAGCTGGACTTAAAATTTTTTTTTAAATATAACTTCTGAACAAATGTAGGGGAGACTGCGTTCAATGAAATTAATATTAGATGGAATTACTTGGTTTAAGCCTACCGGTTATCAGTTAAACGGCTTTACGTAGGTATACTGTCCGTGTGTTAAGCAAGTGAGGCGACCTATGAATTAAACCGTTTCGGTTTTAGGATCTGGTGTGGTTTCGGATAACTCATAATCTCCAATAATAATTACGTGATTGCTAATACGCAATGAGTTCTTAGCCGAGCTTAAACTTTAAGCTATATTTCTTGCAACTATCCACTTTGTCACATTTTCTAGAAAAATGAAAAATGAAATATATTTTATGCCTATGAGCTTATGAGGGAGTAACATTTGTTACCACTATCACTGTAACTGCGCAAATAAAATAGGGCCTATTTTCAATTTTTAAAATCCGTAAACTTCAAAAAACATAAAAAGTAACGTTGTGTTTTATTTGATAAATTAAAGTATATTTTTCGAAGCTTTATTCAATCGCTTATTTATTATAACTTTTGCACCTTATTCCAATTCCAAAAAGTGCTCAAAAATAAATGAATTTTTTCAGCATATTTGATTATTTTTTGTGCTTCGTGTAATTAGAGGTAAACGCAGGTGAAGAGCGTCGGTTGGTCGCGAGAAGCTCTGCCTCCCTACAAGACTTGAGCCGTGAAGAGAAATAAAATCCTTGACAAAGGGCAGTCGTTAGCGACACTCGTGGCGCGTGACGCATACCTCGGACTTCCGGGAGAAGTTTAAACAAACGTCAGGATAAAGCAAATATTTCCCTGCCGCTCCAAGAGCCTCCGCTGTGGACGGTGGCGCAGCGTGCAAGCAGCGACATTGCGGCACTTCTTTGAACTACTCCGCACAGACTCACCGGAACAGAACACATTGTACCGTAAACTAGAAAGTAGGGCTACCAGGTGACTTTTATGGAAACATAAAAAAATGTTATTTAAAAATTTGGTCTTTAAACAACATGGTTGTGCGCACAAAGGCTGACAGCAGCATACGATTTCCTAATTTTAATGGATTTGATACACATCCCAATTTCTTTGTTAATGTTTTGTACCGGAATCGTCATACCCAAAAATTACAGTGAAAACACCCGTTTGAGCCCTTTTAACTATCACAAAACATGCTTTAGAGAGAGATGAAGGAACTGAAAAACGTATACAGACGCGTTACGTTTCTTTGGTTGAAGTAAAGCAACTGCCTATGGAGCACTGCACTCAACTATACAACGTGAAGAACTCATAAAAAAGTAGTACATACACTATAAATATTGTCAGAAAAGTGCGATTTATGCTGTATATGAAAGAAGAATATATAAAATTTGCAAAATTATAAAATATTTCACTAAAATATACTTTTTAAACGTAAAAAAATAATCGATTAAAAGAGCCCCCAAATTTGAGCGCATTTCCGTTTTGGATGCTTCGGAAAGCAGAATTTACAAGAAAATTATGACGATATTCCTTGAGGAAGATTTTCTTGCAAATTCTGCTTTCTGAAGCACCCATAATGGAAATATTACAAAATTTGGTAAAAAATACAAACTTTTTTATCGATTTTTTTTACATTTAAAAAGTATGTTTAAGTAAAATATTTGATAATGTTGCACAATATAAACATTTTTCTTTCATATACAGCATAAATCGCACTTTCCTGACTGTTTTCATGGTGTCTGTACTAATTCTTTATAAGTTCTTCACGCTGTATAGCCGGGTGCAGTGTTCCATAGGCAGTTGCTTTACTTCAACCTTAAATGCTATTTGTAAGCAAACCTCACTCAGGCATGTTGGACAGTTCTTTAATAAAATGTTTTCTGCTGGAGCTCTGCACACCGTTAGGTGGCCTACCCATGAAACGAGGTATTACTGTTTTCGTGATCGAAATCCGAGTCGTTCTGACGACTGGGCTCCAAATATTTCCAGTTCAGCTTTTTTTCATATTGAACAAAGCCACTGAGGACCCGAAGACGAACGACCGCTGCTGTAGGAAGAATTTCTTTTGTCCTTTGGGCAAGTGCGACAGGCGTTTAAGACAAGCTATAGGAAGCGATCTGAAGCGGGCCTACTGGCTGGTTCAGTGCCTTGTTGGCTACACTTTGCAGTCCTCTGTACACTCCAGCCAGCACCGATAATCTGTCCGTTGGTTAACGCCACAGCGAGAAACCCTCCTTATTCTACACAGAGACGCAAATAACTCCATCCCTCTACTATCTCGGGTTCATCACCAACTCCCAACCCTCCTAAAGGCTGTTCACGATAAAGTGAGCACTTTAGAATGAACCTTAGAAAAACATCACTGCCCCATCATACACATATTTTAACGGGCGCACTGAGTGACATTCTACCAGTAAAGTTGGTAACGATGGATGGAAAGTAGTTCCATTTCTTAACGTCGAATAAAAAGTGTTATATAACCACTAGTGATAACTTAAAATTATTTCTTACACTTTCTGTTCATTTTTAATGCACCGACGTGTAAAAACAAGCAGATCTGTAAAGTATTTACTTCCTTAATAATTTCACAGTTTCATTTGACCGACGCGTGAATAAATATGAGGCCTATGTCAATGGTAATTTTACATAAGGCGGAGGAATACACAACGTGTATACAAGTGGATCTCAAGCAGGGCTTACAAAAGTGCTCATTTTACCGTGAACTGCCTATAGGCTTGTTAGATAAGCTATAGTTTAAACTCAAATTCTCGACTAACAAATGTTTCCAGTTGCGGCTGTCACAGAACGAACGAGCGAAACACCTGCCTTTAAAATCACTTTAGATGACAGCTTCTAAAATTCAGGTCTGTTAAAAATGATTGTTTATAGTCTATTCGCGGTATCTTAGCACGTTTTCAAACGAAATCTAGTAAAATTACGCCATGTATGACGTGTTTGGTTGTTTTCTATATATGTAATTTATCACAATCATTTTATACTTCTCTTAACATGAAAGTATCTTATTACCATCTATAACTTATAATATTTCATATAAAAGCAATATAAATAAAAAGAGGAAGGAAATGGAGGCTTTGGTAATACCTAGTACGAAATAGTTTTCATGCAAAATATTTAACTGAGTTCTCACAAACGCGATGCTTTGTCCCTTTAGTGATATTTTGTATATATGAGGCTGATGAATATCCTGAAAGTAGAACTTGAGCAGGGTTTCAGAAAAGTGGGAAGTAACCACGAATGGACTATATAAGTTCTTTCTTGAACACACACTGACACAAACTTATTTATCCGTGTCTTGGTGTATGGAGGATTGGCTAAAATTCTCGCTAGTTAAGAGTACTACTTTCGTCAAAACCTTCGTTAATTGTCAACGAAGATATTTTGAACTCTTAAACTCAAACCGTTAACATTTCTTCAAATGTGTCGAATTTGACCGCACGCTAGTAAAAACTGTTGCTTTGGAATTACACTTTACAGGAAGTTTATTATTAGTAGCGGCCGAGTTACACATGCTAACTTAACTTACCGTAAATCACGAGGAAAGATGCAACCTTGTCCGAGGTGGGTTCCAAAGCCAGAACTTCCTTTAAATAGTTAACGCAATGCTATGATTAAAACTGCTGTAATCGAAAATAAATTGTGAGTTGTGGAGGGGTGTAGTGATAGGGGAGAGAGAGGGGGGACAATAGTTTGTAATAGGTCAAACAGAGCACGAGGGTTTAATCATAACATACTTCACACGCAAAGGACGTCACATCAACTCTACAAACAACGAATTCAAATGTTGTGCAGCCGCGTGGCTTCAAGCAATAGTGGTCCTATAATTCTGCGGCGTAGCAAACTCTGCTGGGGACTATTGCCTCTCGTCTGTCTTCTGTGGTCTTACTTTTCCTAGAAGACGTCCGTACACTCTAAGCCCGAATCAGTGATATCACTCAGTGAAATAACATTCACTGAAAATCAGTTGATAAGCTACCGCCAACTGGCGAATCAGGCAAATCAACTGGGAACAAGTGACTTAATGGCAGTGAAATTCTCGACATTCAGTGGGGATCACAAATAAGTCAGTGAAATTAAACCATTGTGTTCATTAGTTATCTGGCAGTGATCATCAGTCACGCTTTTTTTTTTTACTGGTTTTCATTGATTTGGCTCAATTTTCACTGTTTGTGATCTACAGTGTAGTGTTTAAAAGCATACAATATCGTTCATACAGGCTCAGCCATCATTTCCCGAAAGGTTGTCTACGGACAAGGGAGAAGGTGCTAGGTTTTCCCCGGGGGGAGGGGGGTACTGTGGAGATATTAATGTGCTCCAATATTTCCTGTCAAGATTTTCTATTTAAAAGTTATTTTTGGAAACCACCGGTGTCGACAATGCCCAGCAGTGTATTCAGTATTCACGTACCCAAAAACGCGGAGCCATGAACATACATGAAACAGAATAAATTAGAAACAAAATGGTATTTTGTTTCATTTTATTGCGTGATTAAAAACTATATTATCTCGTATTCAACCGTATACTATTTTTTCGTATACAGTTACCATGCCAAATTTTTTGCTTTTAGATATCACTAGGGAGTTTAACACCGACCTGGCAATCATAAGTAGTGAACCATGCTGGAGGCTGACCTCGAACTAGTACCGGGTCGGTGTCCTCCTGACATACTGTGAACTACATTGCAGGCGTTCAGCAACACAGGGCCCGAGTCTTACCTAGGGTGAGGCAATCCGTGACGGGAAACATGTCGAGCGAGGCGAGGTGTCTTCATCCAGCGCGGAAGGGGCCGGCGCACCAGCTGTTAACGGCGTTGTATCCCGCCGCCGCGACACGGCACTTCCTACGACTGCACGAAGACGACGACAACGGGTCCTCCGGCGTGGAAACACGCGCGGCACTGCGAGACGGGCGCATCCACGGGGGCGCGTTGCGTCAGCGGCGACCCCGGGTCCATTGTCCACGCGCGCACCTCATTACCATGTCGCCGCCGCGCCGACTACTCCTACGTCGCTACGTTCCTGCGAGACACCCGGCCGCCCAATTAGCATAACAACGGGCGGGCACCGCGCACCCGGCCACCGACGCCCTTCTTCTTCTGCAGCTTTGCGGTTCGTTGAACCCACCTCACGTGACCACGAGCACCGATATCGCGAGGTCGTCCGTCACGGGGCGGCCACAGGGGGTCGAACCTGGAGCTCCTCCCGACCGCGACTCTGGTCTAACCGGGCCTAGATGGCCTAGATCTTCTCCGACCCTTCGACAGAAGAGACGGTCCCAGAGCCTTGTCGTTTTCAACTAACGAGTGAAATTAAGCAATTTCGACAACAATAATATGTTATAGAAGTACCCACATAAGTCAGTCAATTTACCTACTAAGCGCACGAAAGTTCATAACTGTAAAGCGTATCCCTAGAAACACCGAATGTGGCTTTCAAAATTACACCAAACTCATATACCTTGCTGATCACCATAAATTTTCCACGTCTTCGGGTAGGAGTGTGACCTAAAGCACGGGTGTCAAAACAATATTAAGTTAACACGCTGTGTTTCCTGGTATATCTATAACTTCACTAGTCATCTTATCAGCACTGACGTCGTCTTCGCAGCACTTGCGATGTGTTTAGCGTTGTCAATTTCTCGACTGTTGCTCCCGATGAATCTACATCCTAGTCGGACGAGTAAATATAGGTCCACAGAGTCAGAAGAAGCCTCCAGTCCGTGCCTTCCGGTGGGGTGTGAGCAATCACAGTTCTTCCCGTCACTCCATGATCGATGGAGGGTCTCGTCGAAGAAAGAGGTCAACGTCCACGCTGTCAAGCAAGCACAGAACGAAGCCTTTTGACGGGTGACACGACGAGGAACACGCGCCAGCAGCCCCGCGCAGCGTCCGTAGATCAAGTCCGAAAGAGACTCTGCCACCGGAGATGAACGGAATACGTACAGCACGCCGGCCGTTCCTCTCTCTTTCTCCTTCTACTGCTCCCTCAGGCGTCCTCCGCGCCGAACCCTTCTCTTCCGCCGGCCTGCGCTGTCCGGACGTTGGGCCGGCGGCAACTGGGATTCGCCCGCCGCTCTCTCTATCTATCTATCTATCTCTCTCTCTCTCTCTCTCTCTCTCTCTCTCTGGCCTCGCCGAGAGAAGCAACAGTAGGCCTACGTAGCGTTGCGCCCGACGAATGGTTTACGGTCGCAGCGGCGACGTCAATGTTTACGTACGCTGCGAGCAGGACACCGACCACGTCTGCTGCGGAGATATGAAAATCCACCGGCCCTCAGTAGTAGGGCCGGTGATTAATTGAATTAACCATTTGATATCAAAATAATTGAAAGAGTTAGTCAAAAAGGTCTAAATTTTAATCCGATTTTAATCCAATCAAGAAATTCTTATTCCTATCTTAATCTGATAAAAAATGTCTTAATACGAGCTTAATCCAATTAATTTTTTTTTGGGTATGGGTATAATTTATTTTCTTTCATTCTTTTTGAGTGGGGGAGGGGGTAGCAGGAGCTCTGTAAGATGTTGGCGCTGTGATGTTCTGGAGGCGATGACCAGAGTAGTGGGTTGCAATGTGTTATATAGGCATAGTGTTTAGTGCAAGAGTGGGCTAAGTGTAAATTTTCGTATTTTTTCTAATTTTGATGAGTTTGTAGGGACGTTGATGGTAGATAGGCGTTTGATGAGTTTGTAGGGACGTTGATGGTAGATAGGCGATTTTTACGAAAATAATTAACACACAAGAGAAATTTAGAGTGTTTAAACGAATTTTATGTTTTTTGGGGGATATTGCTCGTAGATAGCATTGGTAGATAGGCGAATTTGAAGGATGCGATTAATGTGTTAGTAATGACAAGCAATCGGTTTTCCGAATACACTAAAAAGTTACAGAATTTAAGAGTATCCTACGTATGAATAAATCGCACGCATTGAATCGCTAATTTCAAACAACTATGTGAATAATAAGTGCAATTACTCCAATATGTAATTAAACGTAACATGAGTCCCGAGCTTAGAAATATAATTTATACGAGAGAATTTTTATTATGTGAACAACATCTGGTGTCGACAAATGATAAACTATCAAAATTATGTGACTTTCCTAAAAGAATTAATTAACCATCTACAACAAAATGTTCCTAAAAATTAAACGAACTATATATATATATATATATTACGTGTCCGTCTGCCTGTGAAACTGGTGAGGAGGAAGTATGAAAAGTAATTCACATGTAAAAACAAATTAATTAACATGTGTAATAAAATTGCACCTCTCCCAAAACACATATGTCCGGCTGCAAGAGAAGGAATGACTTAGTATATGATTTGCAGATAACACTTATAAGCTATTATGTGGTGCGCGGCCGGCGTCCGTTCACCTCGGAGGATGGTGAAGGAATGGCGTCAGTGTATGACGTGCACCAACTTATTTACGTAGAGCTTACAGACGAGTTGAAATTGCGGCAAAAAAAACTCTGAATACGATTTACACAATACTCATACTTATCGTGAATTATATCTAGAAAAAATGTATCCCTACCAAGCACTGCGTGCAATTTAACTAGCGAAACACACAGACAATGATTTAGCACTTCCCAGATAAATAAAGATTTTCCAAACTCGCATTTTGGATTTTAAACAGACACAATAGAAATGTCACGAGGAGCTCCCCGAATACAACCTACGATTTAAAGCAGACACAACAGCGTACATCTATTCTGATAAGTAAAATATATATCAATCTAGAAGAAAGTAATTAACAATAAAAAATCTACCCCAAATTATGTTAAAATAAGTTCGTTCTATGTATGAATGAGTAGCACTTATGTCGAGCGGTGAGTAGATATGTCGAGCATGGCCGATAGAAAACTGTGTTTAAATTACGGTAAAAACTCGTAACTGAAGGAGAAAAATTACAATATTTATGAAATTCACTGCACTTGTTAACACAAACTGTATTTTTAAACTGCTACACAGTTTCGTCTTCTTGTATTTCAGCGCTTCATTCAGTCGGCTGGTGTATCCCTGTGTGATATCATAGAATTCCTGTCTATATATTTTTTGGAACACTACACTCAATACCATAATAAATCCAGCCCTACAATGCCATTAATGTGGTATTTAAATTGCACAATAGCATCTACGAGTCAATTAAACTGTCAGCTATATCAAGAGTGAACCAATCAATTGACAGATAGTGTCTTAAAATAAGTAATCTGAAATACTAACAGTTAGCGAACCATTCTAACAGATAGCGAGCCAACACCCCATCTAGATTCCACCATGAATAACGTCTCACAGATTTGAGAGTAACGAGTTTGTCTTCCTGCAACATCAACCCAATGTTACCAACGTATTTCCCAGAAAAGAATATTAAGTGTTTTTGTATATGTAAAAAAATATTTTAGAAGAGTGTGATTTTAGTATATGTAAATAAATATTGTGTTTGTTGGGAAAATGTGATATATTAAAAATATATTTCAAAATGAATGTATGTTTCATTTATCTCCAAACTATAGATCTGTAAGTTTATAAACAAATTTCTTAGAGAAATGAGTGAGTGAGTTAATGTTTTCGCAAAAATATGTTATAATGTATTACTTTATCAACCAGTGGTCGTAACTTTATACATTGTTTGTGTGAAGAACATGTATTTATTCGTGGATGTTACCTTTTTTTACATATATATCTTTAAAATGATATTTCAACATAAAACCAAAATTACCTGGTTAATTGACAAGTTTTAAGTGAGCAGAAATATTTGGATGTGAACTGAATATGTACTTTTTCCTTCAGTCGGTATTATGAGTGTTTACAAGAGCTGGCGAATCACTTTGTCGGAGTGCTATCCATAACAGAGAACAATGCTGTCTCGCTGTGAAATCAGTTAGTGTAAATATCACCTAAAAATGGCGAAATCGTTAATATTTAACATAGTAAAGACTATGGAGATTCGCAATGAGTTAACGATTTTGTGTCTTAACAGAAAACAAGATGACACAATTTTCTCATAGCGTACTAGTTTTGAAGATTTGGGTTTTGCATTCCCCCATTGACAAAGGAAGGATATCGTCTTTCATCGGCTAGCGCCATGTTTCAAGACAGAAATAATACGGACAAAGTCATGTCAGGCTATAGAGGTGACACGTCCTGTTTACGAACTCACGACGACCCGTGCTTCATCTGACTGCGATGACAACCTGCAAAATTTGCTAGGTGATATTATATCTAGTCGGGGTTCACACCTTGGTCACAGTCTTTGTAGCAGAATTTCTCAAAATATTTCCATTTTTCGGGTATTTGACCTTGGTAACATAGAATATGGTAGGAGTTAGAATATTTTTATGTGTGTTAATAAATTAATTTCTTTTTTTTAATGATCATTGATTAAAATTTGAATTCATTTCCTCTACTAGTGTTAATAACGGGAGTTGCTAAGATTTTATATCTATAGTTTATAGTGTAGAAATATTTTATGATATTTTAAAGTTTGTGCTGGTCTATTATTTATTTTAAATTATCTGTATTTTTCATCTGGTTAGGATTATAAGATATGGTTTTCCTAAGCTAGTCTACGTATGTTCCCTATGAGAATTTTTTCAATCAGTACCTGTGCACAAAGGTTTGAAGGTTGTTGCCCAGCTGCAGGTATGGCGAGTCGGTTGGTAGGGGGAGGCGGGGGAATAAGTCACAGAACGGGACTGGACAGATTTTCGGGAGAGTCTACTTTTCATTGGTGAAGTGTAGTTTTTCAAACAAATAAAAGTTTTGGAAGAGTCCAACTTGGTGTCTTGAGGGGTGTCTGGCAGTTGGAGACTCCCTGAAGTTGTTCATGGACAAAATACATTTTCTGGGCTGACAGTGAAGGGAGGGAGGTCGGGGGTGTATGTCCTTGGAGAAGAAACTTCGGGGTATGTCCCTCTGGACAAGGGTTGGAGGGAGGGGATGTCTACAGCCGAGCGGGGGCGATCTGAGCGCATCTACCCAGTTGTCGCCATCTTGCTACATTGCCGAGAAATTGACAATCGAGAGCAGCCCAGGCTAGCAGTCTGGTGATGCATGGCTGGTGGGAGGGGGTGACTGGCATCCTGAACTCTGGCCTACTCTGAGGGCAAGGAGTGCATGGTAGGGGTAGGATGGCTACAAGCAGGCAGAGTGATGCAGAGGTTTCCTGCTGTCTGCTGTCATCTTTAGTTGGTCCTCAATGCTTGCACTGGATAGACATGTACCTCACCAGCCCTTTGCTCTGGGGTTCAGATCTCGTTCACAGTATTTGTAATCTATAGTGTGAAATATGTTTTTAATTTATTGGAAAATATACATTTTTGTATGTTAAGTCAATATTGTGTTAAGATTTTCAAATCACATTTCTATGTTCGGTAGACGAAACTTCGCAGCAGTTTAAAAATACAGTTTGAGTTAACAAGTGCAGTGAATTTCATAAACCTTTACTCACAGCTCGACGTAAGTGCTACTCTTTCATACATCGAAAAAATATATTTTAATATCATTTGGGGTAAGATTTTGTATCGTTAATCTTTTCTTGTAGATTGTTATATATTTTACTTATCAGAATAAACGTACACTATTGTGTCTGCCTTAAATCGTAAGTTTTATTCGGGGAGCTCCTCGTGATATTTCTATTGTGTCTGTTTGAAATTCAAAATGTGCATTTGGAAAATCTTTATTTGTCTGGGAAGTACTAAATAACTGCCTGTGCATATCGCTATTTATATTGCACACAGTGCTTGGTAGGGATACATTTTTATATATAAAGATTCTTCTGTGTGTGTGTATGTCACTGAACTCCTCCTAAACGGCTGGACCGATTTTGATGAAATTTTTTGTGTGTGTTCAAGTGGACTTGAGAATGGTTTAAATTCACAATTAGGTCACCTACAAAATGTTTTTTTAAATAAATGTTTTATTTATAAGTTATTGTTGATCTTGGAATGTTATACATTGTATCCGGCAGACAGTGCTGCGATCACGGTGTCGAATATCCAAAAAAATTTAATTTATTCCAGTTTGTCCCGATAGTGGTGCTGCGATCAGATTCAGGAGAATTTCGTAACTTTGTGTTGTTATTGTGTTAAAATAAATCGCATGCTAATTGAAATATTACATTCAGATGTAATTAGTGTGTGAAGGGTTTTGAAGTGTAGATAAAAACAATACATTGTGCAAATTTAAGTTTCTATTCAACATAGCTTCTATATTCAACTTAGCTCATAGTATATACATATTCACACGCAATCGATAGGTCGAATTGTGGTAACTGTACATGTGATGACGTCAGGTATTGTAATAACTTTTTTTATAAAAATTTTCATCAAAATGGTCCAGATTGTTACAACTTATTAAAAAAAGTTTGAAATTTTCTGATTTAACACCAATATGTACAGGACAATGTCTGTCGGGTCCGCTAGTTACTTATAAAGCCCTTGGCTGAATATCAGGTAACATTACATGATGGAACTGTGGTAATTGAAAATCCTGGAAAAATTCAAGTGATTGGAATGAACCTAGAGAAATACAAAGTATCACAAAACAGATTCATGATGGGATTGATTGTAATTGAAAGGCGCAATATTTCAAGTTAAGATTTATTGATTCATTCTGACTCATGAGCCCCTCTCTGGAAACTTTGGTAGGCAATTTACTACCTGCGTAATTGTGTATCACCTGCTCAATGTTTCCAGACAACACCCAGTTCGTATTGGCAGAACAGAGGGGAATTATTCCTTATGACTTTGTTAAGTCGCCAGACAGTCTGATGTGCAAGTCACTCCCAACAAAGGACACATTTCATAATGTGATGAGAGGCAAAGGCATTAACGATGAGAATTATGCTCATGTCCAAGCCACATGGGATGTGTTCAACTGCATAAACTGTCTGCAGTATGCCATTCATTACTTACGTGTGGACACTTGTTTGCTGGCTGATGTTTCTCAGAATTTCAGGACTGTATGATTGGCTCATTACCGTCTTGACCCCACCATGTATGTCACAGCTCCGTCTCTTTCATGGGACACTTTTTTATCAATAACACGCATGCAGCTAGAGATGCTGACTGGCCCTGACATGTATCTTTTGGTAGAACTTAGGGTTAGGGGCAGCATTACGCAGGTTTCAAAAAGACGTGCGCAAGCCAACAATATTTTCATGGGTGAGGACTACAACCCCAGTGTGGCATCGAAATATATATGCTATTTCGACATCAATGGGCTGTACAGCCATACAATGCGGTCCAAACTTATGATTGATAATTTCGAGTGGGTTGAGCCTGAAGTGTTCCCTTCATGGGATTTTGCAAACACGGTGAATGATGGTGACACTTGTTTTTTCGTGGAAGTTGATCTGTCATTTCCAAAGGAGGGTCATGATAAACTATCTGATTTACCTTTGGCCCCAGAAAATGGTGAACTCCCGAATGGCTCACATGAACTTCTTTTAATACTTGTGCTGTGCAAGAAATATGTTATGCATGGGGAAACACTGAGGCAGACTTGATGTACAGGGCCAAACTAGACTCTGTTCATCACATTGTTTCTTGTACATAAGTCTCTTCAATTGTGTTTTAGTTTGTGTAAATATTTTATTAATCTTGTAATACATGTCAAACACTTTTGTAACAGTAGCAGTAAAAGTAGTGTAGCAATATTAATAGTAGTTTTAGTAACAGTAGTTGTAGTGCTAAGTTCCAGATGTAAAAAAAAAGTACGATGAAATGTATGTAAAATGTCATTGATAAAATGTTATTGATGAACTATCTTTTAGTTTGTAAGTTTATTGTTGTTAAAATGTTATTGATGAAATTTTATGCTTTTGTAAAAATGAGTTGTTTTTGTAAAAAAAATTTTGGTTATTTAGTTGTAAGATGATTGTCTTTAAGGTATGTGCAAAATTGTTTTGTATTTTTTTTATAAAACTTGTGATTGAAATGTGATTTTAACTGTGTGCAGATGTTTGTTGCAAATTCAATATTTTTTGTGCGATATTGAGAATACTAAGGTTTAAGGATGATTTTGAAAAAAAGAATATTTTATAATAAAATTTAAAAAAATGAATAGGGTATGACTTTCTACTTTTTTTTAAATGCCTCATTTCACAATTTTTTTAAAAGTAATATCTTTCAGTTAGTGAGTGATGATTTAATGGTAGTGAAGAGAAATGAGTAGGTGTCTATCAGTATTGGTAAGCTGATGAATTGTATTTAAATCCAAATTGATTAACTTTCTTTGCTTGCTTTTTCACGAAGAAAATGTAATATTCTTGACTTAAAAACTTACAATTATTTAAATTAAAATTAACTTTGAAGGGCTGAGGGGAAATTACAAAAAAAAAATATGGAGAAAAATAAAACATAGCTGACTGAATGAATGAAGTTTTGCAAAAGAATGAGGCAACAGATTAGTATCTTGAGAGAACCTTGATATGCTAAAGTTGAAGGTTGGAGTAGGGCACAACACTCTGCTGACGAACTTTTGTGACACCCCAGGGGAAAACATATTGAAAGCGAGTTCCAAATAACTTTTACAGAAGCAGGTAGCAAAACCTCTGTCCCTCCTTGGCTTCAATCTACGACTGCACCAAACAGAAACCAGTGAACAGGCTCCAGCAAACATTCTAAATATTTAATTTTACATATGCACTGATTACAACAGTTCCTGTTCAAGATAAAACAAGACGATGTCTGAAGAAGAAGAAGAAGAAGATAAACATAATACGTTAAAACAATTTTTTAAATAAAAATTCAACTCAAGTTATGTATAAGTAGCAGTATATTTTCCCTTATATTTGTAAGAGTCTGATGTAACTTCATCTCTAATGATAGGTGCGATTTTTGTTAAGTGGTATTATTTCCTCCGGGGTTCACAATATTTGTAAACTAATGTGTGAAATATTTTTTTAGTATATCGGAATAAATATAATTTTTTGTATTTATATTTTCTTTTTAGATCGATATACTGTGTTTGTGATGAGTAATCGATTTCTGTGTTTGGTAGATGAAAATACAGTTTGCGTTAAAAAGTTTGCTCTATTTATGGAAATTCGTAGTACGTTCGTTATTTTAAAAAATAATTTTCTCTTCGAGGATGTTTGTGCATTTTTCCCGTTACTTATATAAGTCATATGGGATTATGATCTATGCAAGTTGGTTATTTTGAAACAAATAATTTGGGGTATGATTTTTTCTATTATTATATATTTTACTTATCAGAACAGATGAATGTTATTGTTTCTGGTTAAAATCATATTCAGAGCTTTTTTGCTGGAAGATATCATTCTCCAGGCTGAATCATGTTGATTATTCACACTGACTAGCTGGATTTCGTTTAACGACAGTAGTTGTTCATTATACTTGTCTCTCATATTATTCAGTCATATATTGAATTTGCTTAAAGACTCTGCCTTGTGTAATTTCATACTGGCTAGCTGGATTTTGTTTAGTGAGTTTGCACTTGTCGACACCAGATGTTAAAATTCTCTCTTGTGTAAATTATATTCCTAAGTTTGAGGCTTACATTATGTTTAAGACTCACGTAATTTTACTTAATGTTCATGTAGTAGTTTGAAATTTGTGATTCGATTCATGTGATTTATTCATACATAGAACAATCTGAATTTCTCTAACGTTTAGTTGCATTCGGAAAGCACATAGATTAACACATAAATTTCATCTTTCAAAGTCACCTGTCCCCCCCCCCCCAAAAAAACTTAATATTTACACTTAGAAATCGTTTAAACCCTCTGAAAATCTCTTGTGTGTTAAATATATTTGTAAAAATCGGTTATCTACCACCAACATCACTACAAACACCTCCAAATTAGAAAATTTTGTAAAAATACGCCTTAGCCCACTCTTGCACTCAACTCTACACCTATATAAAACATTGCAACCCACCACTCTGGTCAGTCGCCTCCAAAACACCACACCGTCAACATAGTACAGAGCTCCTGCTACCCCCACCCAAAAAGAAAGAAAGAAAACCAAGAAAAAAGTTGATCCGATTAAAAATTAACCCTTTCAATCCATTTAATCCTTTCAATCCACTCAACCCTTTCAAACCATTTAACCCTTTCAATCAAGTTAACCCTTTTATTAAAAAATTGATTGGATTAAGGATTAATCCCATCAATCCTATCGGTAATCCATCGATTAATCCCAGGTGGGGTAGAACCAGCCCGCCCCTACTACTGTCTAGATATTCTCGGACGTGTGTCATTTTCAGATATATTGTTATAGTATTTCATTATGAATAATAACACACACATTTGCACATTTGAAAGGTTTTATCACCTTGTCACGTACGCAGCCACACACCAGGTGGACGCTGACCGACGACACGTCTGTTCGCATCGACCCGCAAGTTTCAACACACCTCGCCCCGGCCACCTACCTTACACCAGCACACGACGCCGGGAGATTTAAAACCCTGGCTTTAATGAACCGATAAATTATGTACGTCTGTGCTATCGCCCGGGCTGGTCCGCGCGCCGACTGAACGGAAATAAATCCAGTCCTATCCCACGCGCGGGCGGCTACGCAGGTCCTGCATGTCCGGAGACGTGCACCGGGGACCTGCCCGCCTAGTGAGGCGTACTAATAGAGTCGTTCGTCCTTTCGCAAGCCGTTAGTGCTGCATTATCTATGCCGTGCCTTCGTAATGCCCGGCTCGTCGAAACTTCATCTCCAGAATCAATAAGAAAGAAATAGTTTTTTTTTTTCAACCAAAAACAAAACTAAGTTTGTTTGGCGCAACCAAATTGAATTGTTTGTATAGGGACACTAAAATATTTAGTTGCTTAACGCAAAACTATTTTCCTATTCTTTATAGGTTGCCCAAACGTGTTAAGACGATTGGAGCAACTAAATACTTGTGTGGGCTCTACGCACGTACATTGCAGTTTCGGTTTGTTATAGACTATTCACGGTAAAATGAACACTTTTGAAAGCTCTGCTTAAGATCTACTTGTATGCACGTTTTGGATTCTTTCGTTTAACATTGTCATGGGCCTCATCACTTCATTCATGCGTTGGTCAAGTATATATGTTACAAATCTGCTCATTTTTACACTTCGATGAATTAGAAAAAAAAAAAAAAACAGAGAGCGAAAGAAATAATTTAAATGATCAGAAATGTTTACCTAACACTTTTTATGCGAAATTAAGATACGTAACCACTTCCCATCCACCGTTACAAATTTTACTGGACGCATGTCACTGAGGGATTCCGTTAAAATATACGCAGGTAGGGGCAGTGAAATTTTTCTAAGGTTGATTTCAAAAGTGCTCACTTTATAGTGAACAGCCTTTAAACCCAAGATCCTGACACTCGAACATTACGCCTTAGCGACATCGAATAATGTGAGTGTTAACGAGATAACAATGTTTTCAAAGAGAAATGTTTCCAATACAAAACATGTACGTAGATAAATAAAGAATGTTTCAAAAAGTTTCATACTACTTCAATGTGGCCCCCTGCACAAGCGCGGTATAAATACATCTACGCGATTGTCAAACTCGCCCCACACATTAACGAGCATGTCATGTGTTACTGCAGCCACTGCTGTAGGAGGTTGCGAAGTTCGTCCATTGTTGTAGGAAGGGGAGGCACATAAACTGAATCCTCCACAAACCCTCACAATAAAAAAATCTCAGACAATGAGATCGGGTGCCCTAGGTGACCATTGGAGAAATGCCAAATCAGCAGGTCCCTGGCGGGTGATCCATCGGTGCCGAAGCTTGTTGTTCAGGAACGTTCGAACTTGCAAGTGCCAGTGTGGCAGTACTCCGTCCTGCTGGAACATGAAATCACCGTAATCAGCTCGTGGCTGCGGGAAAAGCCGGTTCTGCAACAGTTGCATTTATGAGGTTCCCGTGACAGTGTTGCCGGGAAAAAAAGAACGTACCATAAACCTTTTCTCGGGAAACGGCGCAGAACGCTTTCACTTTAAGGGAGCGTCTCTTGCTCGACTACGACATGTGACTAATGCGATTCCTATATCTGTACGTTGTGGAGGTTCACTGTACCACTTAGATGAAACATAGCCTCATCACATAACACCAAGCGTGAAATAAAAGTGCCATGTTGAGGCCAAGACCATAGGACACCCCAAGTAACTCATTTTTCAACCATACATAAAACTCAAGTATGTTTAAAAAACCATCATGAAAATAGGAAAGAGCATAGAGTTGTAAATTAACTGCGGCGGAATATATCCTGCGAAACTACATCAATATACAAGAGGTTAAAACTACACTACAAAGTGAAATATTGGAATTATCAATAGCATATTTTAATATTTTTTATTTTTTTTTCTCTTTTATTTGCACAAATATTACAAAGACCTCAAGGTGATCAGAACAACAATCAATTTTACCATCTTAAAACAAACGAGTATTTTACAATAATATTTAGAAAATATGCATAGAAAAATATTCTTTCCCAAATGGACTTTAAATTATTTGCTTTCTCATTACATTTCATTGTCCCACATGGACTTTTAAAAGGTCCATGTCCACATGGAATAATAAATTCATTTTTTCTTTCCTTTTTCTTTCCTCACACTAATAAGTTAAAACATTTACAAAATTCACCTAAGTGTAGAGCCAAGAAAATTTCAACATTAAAATTCACAAAAATTATTAAAAATAGGCAAGCGATGACTCATACTGCCGTTCCATCATTAACTTTCCCTGTTAACAACATTTACCGCCATTTCAAATTTTATCTTCGGCTTTGTACAACAAACGCAAAAATTTATGTCTCCCAAACCTGGCCACCTAAGATGTTCTATGGCCATTAACAGGTATTTTTTAAGGTAAAGTTGATTTACTTCAATTACACAATTCATTAATTCATTAACTCGAAAATATAAATCCACCATTATTTTTCAAATTAAACAGAGTAAATCTCTGGCTTCTAAGTTCTGGCAGAGGCCATTTAATCTTCCCGAACAGCCCGTTTCCAAGACGCAGGGCGAAACAAGACAACGAATGAAGCTATTCGATCAGCCCAAAAATGGCAGCGAACTGACAACATACAGAGTATCATTTTCGGGAAAATTTAAATTATTTTTGACAAGAAAAATTTAAGGTTCCTCTTCTCATGCTTTATACCTTATTAGAAAAATTGGAAGCGATTCCTTATTATGTTGTGCAGAAAATACTTATCCTGCTCATATTATCCTATAATATCTTGACTGTAAATTAAAAATTGGTGCGTCAAAATGACGTTCCCGCAATCCTTAAGGGCTTTACATTTTTATTTAACCAGTGATCAAATCGAAATACCTGACCTGTTATCTGGGGAGACTTCCCTCGCAGCCAAGCGTCTCACCATGATACCAGGTTTTGGTAACGCTTAAATACAAACCTCGAGCATTGCCTCACTATGGGGGTAGGTACAATCATCCACCAATAGCGAGCCAGTGTCGAGGAAAACTTTCTCGCAATCATCCTCTAGCGGGGTACCCAAAATTCGCTAAGTGTAAAGAACAGTCCAATTCATTTTCTATGATGTAAAGTCCGCCGATTCAGATGCAGCCATTAAAATTGGCGCGGGTCAGGTGCGTTGTTTCCGCCACACGGTGAACAGGGAACACTGCTGACATCTGGTGGGCGCCGCGTCAAATCCCGCCGACACCATGTGGCTGGACAGTTTAACGTTGTCATTGCCGCGGTCGGGAGCATGTGTAACAAAACATTTATTTGTGAGGTAATTATGCAGCTATGAGCCGAAACTCGATCAACGTGGACATCCTTCTTCAGAAATGTAGGTGTTCTTAAATATAAAAACAATTTCTGTAGTATATTTAGTTCATTTTTCACATAATTTGTTTTCACCACACGCCACTCGATCAATAATTTTCCATGGCGGACGGGTAAAGTCGTTATTGCGTGAGGAAACGGGGCAAGGCGGAGAGACACAATGCGTAATTATTAGCGTACGTGTCTCAATGTTCCGTTTTCTAGAATGATTGCACAAAACGCCACACCTCGTTGTTTGAAACCTTGGCGTAGGGCATGTACGAGTACAATCCTGTATGGTTTGAATAACAATTGCTGTCCAGACAGTCGTATGGGGAAAGGATAGCTCTAGGCTGGCACGAGTATACTTTTGTGGACTTCTTACAAAACTCTTCCGGATGTGCCTAACGCCTTCGTCGGAAACATGATTTACCCTTATACACTCTCAATCTGAATCACTGAGAATTTCACCGTTTCAATCAGTTAATACTATCTGACTGATTCAAAAGTTACTTCAGTGAATTTAACTGATGGACCAGGGAAAAAATTCCAGTCTTCCTTCACTTATTGATTCAGTGACATTTTCCACAAATCCATCAGTCATTTTTTCTCTGTTTTTCTGTGATTTTTTTTGACTGATGGATCAGTTAAACAGCGTGTAAAAATGGCTGTCAAACAACAAGTTAAAATGGTCTTTAAACAACGCGTATCAAGTGAAATAACAACGCATAAAATAATAAAACCGATACAAAATACTGTCTAAAATATGTTTCGTATTTAAAACACCATTTTATGAGGTACCATAAACATTCAGTCTTTCATTCCGTTTTTACGTCTTTCGTTTCGTTGATCTTATGTTATCATCGCAACTCTCTGTTTGAAGGTTTGTAGTCCATATGATGTGGCGAAAAGAGTGCACTCATATGTACTATTCGTTTTAACAATCGCAACAGTACCAATCAAACCAAAAACTAAAAGTACGGGCATACAATTTAAAACTACACGCCTTTGATGAGGAAACATAAGACATATTTTACTCTTTATTCTCAACTCAACGTCGTAGCTCAGATGGCAAGGGAACGATCGAAAAGTGAATCGGAAATGGCGTATGAGTACAAACCCGCCATCAGTGGGAAATTTTTCATTTTTAAAATTACGGTAAATTGCGCAATGTGAAAAGTAAATTGTCGTAAACATATTTATTTCGCGTAATTATTTGGCTAAATCCAATAGAATCAATATTTAATTAGCCGCTGCAGTTGGCAGTCACTTAGTCCCTCAGTGAAATTTTTTCACTGAAATAATCAGTTGTTTTCCACTGAACCATTTTCACTGATTCAAGTACTTGAATTTCACTGCGAATTAGTAGTTTACCACTAATTCGTATTTGGAGTATAGGTACAGACAAACTGTCGAAACTACTCGTACCAATGTCGTATGCTCTGAGCAGTACAAAGTGCAGTGCCGTGCTCTCGCCGAAAACCACGCTGCACAATTGTCACAGATTGCAACTGTTGAACTGGGGAACGCAAAAGGCGTTCTGTTGTGGGGTCGTAATCCTGACGCATACTGAAGGGAGCTCGCCTACTGGTTACTCATCGTCTGACGTGTGGGACTCCGGCATGGCTCAACTGAGCATCGAATCAGCATCTAAGTGATTCAGAAGCAATATGGGGCAGGGGGGCGTATTGAACATTTGTGATACTTATAGGTAAATCTTTATTGTCAGACACGTATTTCGTTCTTTATCGTATAGTTATCTGTTCCTTTGTTAAAAAGATATATCCTTTTGAGATCGGATGAATCTTTATGAAACAACCTATACTTTCAAGTTTTACAGCTTTATTTTTTTTTCCTGTTGAACTTGTTCCCCTGGAAATATTTATACCAATATTAAATATCAAACACACTATAAACACTGTTAGTATCTTAACTGTCACAAAAATTATAAACAAATTATTTAGCTGTTAATTTGAACGAAGGCAATAAATAAAATGACAAGTTTACCCTACATCCAGCCAAATAAATTCCAAGAGTTACTGGAAGCAGCAGATTTCGTTGCAGCCCCTGATTCCGTAAGACACATGAGACTGGTCCAGCTAACCAAATGCTTATTCACACCAAAAAAATATATATTAAATTGACTCTAACTTGATACAAATATTAAAAAAGATTATTTTCTAATGATATTTTTAATAACCCTTGTTTAATATTCCCTAGATACCCCAGAACTGCTAACATATTAACGAGTTAACTAACCCTCAGAATTATCTGAATAGCGCAAACATATTTCAGGAACTTGCGACCTGACGTGGAATTGAACCTGTACGTTGTACGTCACTATGCATTCGGCTACAATTACTGGGCAACGTTTAAAAAGAGTTAAATCTGTCAAATCAGCCATTCAGTGTTTGATTAAACAAACTGGTCGTCATGAGTCTTGCCAAAACGTAACATGCCGCAGTCGCTGAAAATTTCGTTTTTATCTTATCTATGGAATAATGAGTACAGATGAGCGTGTGTGTAGATATATAAGCCTATATTTGTGTATATGCACATATACATTTCATTCACACAGGGTATCTTTTAAACAACACCGATAAACTCCAGCAGGTTATTCCTTTAGAAAATATAAGAAGAAAACGTATGAAACTATTTCCAACTAAGTGATTATTAAGTAAGTTATGCGCCCCCAAAAACTGAGTTTTGAAATGATTTCAGTAACGACTTCCGTTATAAAAATCCCTATCCACCGATTTGTTATTTAATCGAGAATTATTTCTGATATTTTAAACCGAAAAGCTCGGTTTTTGGGGGGCGCATAACGTCCTTAATAATCACTTAAGGTTAAAGCGGTACATGCGTTTTCATACTTTCTTTCTGTAAGAAATAACACGCCAGAGTTTGTCAGCGTTGTTCAAAAACACCCGTATGTGTGTATACATACACTCACACACACGAATTCCACGTACATACTCATATGATCTATTTTATTCGCAGAATTTCGGGAACAATCGAAGAGTATCCTGAGGGTAAAAAGTAAGCACAAACAGCACAAGCAAATTCACGTAGGCCAAGTCACGTAAAGTAGCATAAAAATATTGTGGAGGCAAAATTTAAGCACAAAAAGCATACGACAGTTTCAGAGAGACCAAGTTATGTAAAGTATTATAAAATATTTAAGTTACTCGAGTGTCATCTAACAGATCAAAGTGATGTATGTGACTAGTGTAAGTATGGCCAATTAGCACAATACAAACTGAAACATGTGTATTTTTTATTTAATGTTATTTCAACCAGCTGGCCGTAATACTTGTAATTAGCCTAACCGAAAAGTATAACCTGTTAATTTAATGGAACCAAACAGTGCGACAAGTTTCTGAACTTCAGTAATGTACTTCATCTCTTTCAGCAGTGGGGTGTTATTATTGCGCCAAGTATGGTTGCGACACTCATTATCAAACTCTGTTTTGGTATTGGTGAAAATCTTAAGAAAAAACTCAGAGTTTCCAATTATTTAACACCACAGTGCTACCTTAGAAGTACAGCATACCATTCCTTTCGGCTCTCTTTAAAGAACCTCTGCGTGAGGCAGGAATTGGCCATAAGTTTTCTTCTTCCTTAATAACATAATTTTTTTCAACTTCACTTTCATATTTGGAATATGGCATCAATCAGCGTCTTTCTTAATGTAACCTTCCTACTCCTTAGCTACGATGACTGGCTGTTTTAACTTGCTCCTTCTAGTGTCACGGAGAAAGTTACCTTCCGGTGAATTCAGCAGTGTCGGCTCAGCTTGTCTACACTTTCGCATTATTCGTTTCTATTATTGAAGCCACTTACTCGTTCATGGCGACTTCTTTTTTCAGTCAGCGTGAATTTCTAGGAGAGGATGCGTACATACCACATGCCAAATTCTCTCCCCTCTACACCCAATGGATCCTGATTTATTTTATACATTTCGGTACAGAAGGTCTCTCTGACTGGATCAGCTCTAAAATTAATTACACTACAAAGCAATAAGCACTACTGTATATACACCAAGAGCATTCTTCGTATTTAAGATTAGGATGTTCTATTTTTAATTATTAATGACAATTTTGATACGATTTTCGTGTTCATTGTGGTCGACAGTACAGTAATTTGTACTTCACTATACCAAAGCATTCCAAATAACAAATACATAGTGTTACGAGCTTGCAATCAGGCGATCGCATTCTCACAAATACAACGCCGGTAATTGGGACACGAGCCGAGCGCCCCAACCACAACACAAGGAACCCCCTCCAACAGAGTGGAAGGCCTTGGAGTTTGTCAGTCAACACGCGCCCAATATTAGGGTTGGAAGCGCGGCGGACACGGTATTTTGCCCTTCGTCGCCGAGATGAAGACGCCAGGAGATGGGGTGTGCCGACCTCCGCAATACGTCTACAATCATCAGCCTTCGGGGCCAGGATTAACGTGAATTGTATTGTATATGACTTTATAATGTCCCCCGGTTTTATACTGGAAAGCTTAGCAGGGGACGGCTTACAGACTAACTTATAACCTAACTTAAATTAACACCCATGCCTTACCCGGGATTCGAACCCACAGCCTCCCGCACCCCCGATCGGTGGCGCACCAACCGACTGCTCCACTGGAGGTAGGCGATTCAAGTGGTGAAGACGTTATATTTAAATAACAACCAAACTACATAAAGTTCCGTGGTTAGTTAAATTATATTTAACTTTTATTACCTCTCTGAGCTCCTCCGATTTAACTTACATTTCATGCGAGTTATAACTAATATTACGTACGTACGACGATTTCCTAACATACTTAATTCACTCCATATCTGAGTACTGTGCATTCTCCAAATGATTAACTGTACACTTTCAAACTAAACATAAGATTGTAACAATAGGTACAGTGGATTTAAATTAATTGCTGTGTAAATTGCTTTTCAGCTGTCTTAATCAATCATTCCCGGTTCACATGACACTGGCATGTATAAACGTCTCCACTTTCCTCCCACTTACTATGGTCACGGCAACGAAATAAGGGGTATCAACAGAAATCTGAGCAAAATAAAGAAATCTTATATATACTTTTTTTCAGTGAACGGAATGCAGCGATGGTGGTAACATGAGTACTTGAAGAAAAGTCCATCATGTACACTGCATGCGAAAATGGGGACCTACATCAGTCGAGGATCGAACACCAAACGTCGAGGCTGAAGACCACCTAAAGGCTGTTCGCGATAAAGTGAGGACTTTTGAAAATCAACCTTAGAAAATAGTTACTGCCTCTGCCTGCGTATATTTAAATGGGCACACTGAGTGACATGCGCTCAGTAAAGTTGGTAACGATGGGTGGAAAATAGTTCCATATCTTAACGTCGAATAACAAGTGTTAGGTGATAATTTGTGATAACTTTAATTATTTCTTTCATTTTCTGTTTTTTATGCATCGACGTATGAAAATGAGCAAATTTTTAAAATATTTACTTTTATAATAATTTCACAGTTTCACATGGACGACGCTTGAATAAAGTGATGAGGTCCATTGCAATGTTAATTTTACATAAGGCGGAAAAATACACAGGGCTTTCAAAAGTGCTCGTTTTACCGCGAACAGCTTATAGCCTCCAAACATAGGTGCTATTTGTTTTATGCGCACATCTGAACAGCGATAAAAAATAAAGAAGCGGTGATAACAAGCTGGGACTGATAGGCTACTAAACATTAAAGTTAGTGTTTTATTTTATACGAGATAAAAATTCTAGGTAACAGGATGCCGAAAATAGTCTGCGTGCACGAACGTCTGTACGCGAGTCGAGCCTGAGGCAAATCAACACTACGTCGGCCTATTCTCCGACACGTTCAGTCCTTGTCCCTCAAGGCAAGGTCTGCCTGCTTTCAAAAGAATCGCCTCGGTTAGAAAACCAATTTAAAAATAATTTTTTATAATAGTCAAAAAAACATTACACGTTTATATGATTACCATGTATCGATCTCTTTTTGTACAGCAAAAATTCCTAAAACGAAAAAGTTCAGAAGAAATTTCCAGGTATAAATATTTTAGCAAAGTACCTTCAAAACAATATGCAATCACGGGTCGTAGAGCACAATTTATTATTTGGCTGTAAAACCACACCGCTATCTTTTACTGCATGACTGCAAAACTGCACATTTCAATAATGCCATGCACAATGAGGTAATGATACAGTTGATGGAAGTGACTCGGTGTAGCTCTTAATTATTCCTTGTTACAGTACCTCGAATGCGGTGAATAGCACCACGTATACGGGACTATTAACTATACTGAAATTTACGAAAGCAAGTGAGACCATAACTTCTTTTTCGATAACAGTTTTATCCGTCGATAGAGTGCCTTTTTTTATTTTCAATGCTGATATTGGTGCTTTAATCATGTGATGTAGCCTCGTAACTAACAGATCCCACCTCCTCATTGATTTCAAGGTCACCTCTACGCAACATTCTTCCCCGACTTCAGGGGCCGCGGGGACTGAGCGGTTTGACTACTCGCCTCCCACCAAGGCGAACCGGATTCAATCCTTGGTCGGGTCACTCCCGGACTTTCGCATGTGGGAATCGTGCCGGACGATGCAGCTGGTCGGCGGATTTTCTCGGGGGTCTCCCGTTTTCCCCGCCCCTTTATTCCAGCGTTGCTCCATACTCATCGCAATCACCCTTCTCTGCTCTCAAAGCCTCGCTGTTAAGAGCCGTCCAAACCTCTTCACTCTCACATTCATTCCCCGGTTGAATTTCTGTGTAGCCACCATTTCACTACAGCCTATAAAACTCCTTTAAAGCTGCTGCCTCGTGAGGGGTGTGTTTGTGTGTGAGGCAAAAATCGATAAAGCGCCAGGCACGACGCCAGCCGGTGCAAGTAAAGCGATATCGCCTCTAGGCGCACAGTTGTGAACTCGTTGTGCAGTGTTCCGTCGTACCACTGGTGGAACTATGGGACTTGAGCGGCGACCCGGAACATGACGCTCTGCAGCAAAGTCCAATGCATTCCTCTATTTTAGTTTCGCATGAATCAGGTTCGCCTTATTTGAGAAACTGTAGTCTGAGAAAACAGTTTTCCGCTGTGTTTCTAATATGCGTGACGTCTTTAAAGTGCCATAAACAAGTAGCCTGAAGTGCGTTTTCTCTTCTTAGATAAGCATTTTAGGTGCACGCCTACTCGTTTCCTTTAAAAAAAAAAAAGGTGTATTTCAAATACACTGCAACGCAGCAGTTCAGATGCCGGGTAAGCGGGCCAAGCCATCTTTGCCTCTGCGTTGACGATTCATAGATCGTCACCTAGTAAAATGTAATGGTTTTAGTAATTTTGCACCACAGTTGGTAGCGCTGCGTATTTACCGTTTTTAGGTGTATTTATATTTGGTTATATACCGGTCGGTACATTTATTCTCATTGCCATTTATTAATCTAGTATGTATTTTATTGCATATAGTTTTTACGGTAAAATTATTCTTATTGCTTAGTGTTAATCTATTATGAATTTTACTGCACTTATTTTCTATGGTTGCTGTGTATGATATTTGTAATCAATATCATTTGTGCAAATCGATTTGTAAAGAGACGCGACAGTGGCGCTTGGGGTGGCGGGATCCCGCGACGTCACCTGGCTATGATGCGTGTCTTAGCCAGTGTGCGAGGGTCCACCGCGGTGTTTAGACGGCCGGTGTAGTATGAGCTCGACCGCGGAGCGAGACAGTATCGGGAATTCGGGCGGACATTTAGCAGGATGGGACTGCTATGTAATTTCTCTCTGGTCGTGATGTGCCGCGTGTTACACGAGTAATTGGACGTCACCGTAATGTTGTCTGAAGCAAACAAATGAACTGTTTAAAGAATATTATAAGAACATGCCTGACGTGAACATAGAAACGATGTTGCTATGTTTGACTGTAGTGCGCAGCTTCTGCTAGTGAATTATGGGCCAAGTATCACAGAGACGTAAACTTGATGCAGACTTACTATATGTGAAAAAGCTGTGTGTATGAGTAATATTCACTTTAATACGAGCGTACTGAAAATCACGGAAATAACTGTGAGACCGCGACTTGTGACTGATGGCTCATGAAATTGAATTTGCCACGCTGGTTAAACTGCCCTTTTTACGTGGCTTGAAGACGAGCATTTTAAAGTGTACGTGTAGTAATAGTGATGTACGTCAACGCCCCGTGTTTTTTGCAATATTTCCTTGGAGCTCAGAAAAGTAACTTTAAACATTTCTCTGCAACTTGTCATATGTAGGCTTTATTGCGAACGGCGTTTCGGGTGGTTAGAGTGCTAGAAGCATGCCCGTACTTTTGCATAACGACTAAACACGCCGAATATTTCCGAGTGCGTCAGTGCGATTGTACATGCCAGCGAGTGCAAGAAATCCGTGCATGCTTGTGTGGAGGGCCCGAGATAAACGTCCGGTAAGCTGCTCTCATTTAGACGGTGTCGAGCTGGCCGGAGGCTACAGCGAGCTGACACCGGGCAGCAATGACGTTCCTCGACGTGTCCAGGTGGTCGGCGGTATGGTATTCTGTACGAATGCCAAATTTAAGGTATGAGTTATGCATAAGCGCCGTCGTCAGCTTGTCTCTGCAGAGTCCGTAGTTTTTTTTTTTTTTTTTTTTTTTTTTTTTTTTTTAAGAACGTCAAGCGTCGCGGAAACGATTCCCGTTTATGGTTAAATTTTAACCTTGAATTTTATGAGTACCAGTGATTGAAATTTACCGTGTAGGGCAAAGACGTTGAACTTTATTAAGGGGTCTGCCCATGCAATATGTAAATTTGAGTGCAAAATATTTTAGTATATTTTATCGTGTGGTGTATGAGTAAAGTCAGTGCCTGTAAACAGTCGTTCTGGTGCAAAATAAATACTGAATCAAAAGACCTTGGAACTTAAGAGTAGAGACACATTATTTGCAAACGACACATCGATTTCCGAAAGACTTGTATTGCTGTAACATGAGTAGAAGTAATTCAATTGTAGATATTTATAAGGGAAAGAGCTTTGGCCGCAGCATTTGGGTTTTCAATTCGAGATCGCTTTCTGCCCCGTAGGGGTAGTTTAGGTAATATTGGTGTGTCGTGGAGTGAGGTAGAGGTTGACACACCTAACACCCCTGCGGGGTAGAAGGGCGTCTCACTGCATACAAAAACTATACAACCGATTATCTATTAATATAAATGCACTCAATCATTGTTGCTGTGAGAAAATTTTTTTAACTTATGCTGCTCACGGGATTCAAATACACTATGTTCACGTGAATCCCATACCATGTGCATACATTCATGGAAACGAAATACTTTTAACCATTAAAAATGCATTTGTAACTTGTAAAAATTGGATTGTAGTTACTAATAAATGCTCGTGATTTTGTGAAACAGAAATTTTTTTATTACTCATGACCTACAAGTCTATTCACTTGTAACTTGTAAACTTGTAGTTTTGTGAAATAGGCCCATGGAGGTACTAAAGTAAGACGTGGATGCGTGAGCCATTTTTAGGCGTAAGTTAAGTTTGAGTTTAGAGTGTCGGCCGCTCTTACACCCCCCCCCCCCCAAATTCCATTGCCAGCTCGATTAGCCTACCATCAAAAAACAGGAGCGTTAATGAGCGACAATTAAATTTAAACCCCCCCCTCTCTCTCTCTCTCTCTCTCTCTCCTCTCTCTCTCTCTCTCTCTCTCTCTCTCTCTCTCCCCCCCCCCCTTCTCTCCCGCTGTGGCGAGGCATCTGGCATCTGGATCTGGCGACAACGTGGAAATCGTACCCACGTGTCATAAACATTCAGCCGACATTACACACGTGTGCGTGGAAGAGAACCGGCTACGGCAGTGACACGCGGGTCGCAATTGGGGGGGGGGGGGGAGTGGACACACTTGGAAGAAGCAAAAGGAATGACGTGGTAGATACGTCTTCAGACGGAGAAGAGAAACGGGGCCAGTGAACCAGCCGAGGAGGCCGGCGCGGCGCTGAAGAAGGTAATGAGACACGGACCGGCCGGGAGATGGGCAACACTGCACAGAGAGAGCGAGAGAGAGAGAGAGAGAGAGAGAGAGAGAGAGAGAGAGAGAGAGAGAGTCGGAGAGGGACGAATGGAGAGCTGGGGTTGGTCAAGTCGCCGCTTCCAAGAAACGTGCATTACTCGAGGGGAAGTAATAAAAACTGCGTGCAACGATACACGTACGAGAGGAAATAAATAAATATAACGCGTCAAACCTTCGCACCTGCGTGTTTCTTTGCAGAAACTGAAGCTGCTGTACCAGTTGTAACGCGCGATTCCACAACTTAAGTCCCCTACGATCATTCAACAGTTTTCTGAATTCCTTCTATAACAACGTCTATCTTAGTTATGTAATTTATGTGAACGTCAGCTTGCGGTGTACGGGCCCAGAGTTCGAATCCTGGGCGAGCAAGGCTATGTGTGTTGCTTGTAGGCAGGTGTATATTTACTTAATAAGAAAACAACCTTCCTCCTGACTTGCCGAATAGCCTACCGGTGTAAGGCGGAAGCCCTGATGGAAAAAGTAAACGGCGACACTACGTGTTTATGTTATTCAGATATGACCAACTAAATCCTGAACAAGTACCGAGCAAAAATTTCAAAATAAACTGCAATAAATATACTTTATACACAAGTCACATGAAAAGTTTTTTTTTTGCGTTAACAATAAGTAGTTGTAAAAATAATATAGAATATGCTAAATAAAATTCAGTTATATATGTCTCAAACTTGTAATTCAAGATTTATTTTTTTCTGCAGCACGAAACTAATATTACGGTCATAACTATATTCTGGCCACATTTGTAATATGATATCTTAAATTTCTGTCTAGTAACTTGCACTTCTTTTGCAATCTAGCGACTTGGGTTTCTGTGAATTTTATGGACTGCCAACTCCTTGCTGAAAGATGTCACTTTCCGAAATATCAAATACAAAGGTTTTCCAACCACCGGAACAAAGGAATTACGATTCGAGTCCCAGCAACTACATCAACATAGATGGGGATAGGCCAGCTACTTGTGTCTATCTTGGTGGAACAAGATATAATATATAGGATATTTAACTAGCAGCTTTGATTAGCGTTGTCTCACATGCTCACACCACTGAACAGCCCGCATACTGAACAAGCCCGGGTAGTAAATGAAACTCCATAATACAAACTGTCTTACCTACGGTGAAACCTACAAATATAACCTGCATATTACACAATTAAGGATGACAGCAAAAATTTTGCTGAATTGCAGTTCGTCCTGATCTTTTCCTACCCATAAAAACGTTTACACAGAATGCCGTGGCATTTATAATAATATCTATATAAGAAAAAAACGACAGCATATAATACTTTATAACATGCAACTAAAAATATGGCAACCTGGGAATGTAATGTTGTTTTTACTGAAAATACGACCATGCATTTACAAACCAGAACGTGCGGACTCCAAAAAGAAAACTACAAGCCGTCATCATAACTGCACCAATGGAAAACAAAGCCTTCAGCTTAAATATATTTGAATGACTTAAGACTTTCACTATTTTAGGGCAACTATTAAACTTTTTCATTAAATCTTTTCTTAACTTTTTTTAGTAGCGTCGCCGCGAAGGAATCACAACTTACTCAGTGTTGTACTATTATTGCAATGGCAAAAATGTAGTATAGTTAAAACGGGAATCAAGGGAAGTATTCATATACCAGGGTATGTGAAATAACCAACATTTTTAAGTCGAAAAACATAAATATTTATTATTTCGTTGATCAGGATAAATGTATATATGCATTTGAACGTACGAACATACACACATGCATATGTGCATACATACACGCAAATAGAGGGTTTTCTACGTCTAATGCTGGATTTACATTGGCGCGACTGTAAATTGTGCTAGCAATGAAAACACTGTAACTCGACGCGACGCGACACCAAAAACAATATGACCACTCATGGCTGAAAATACGAAAATGTTGCAGAAGGCCATATGTGTGTTTACATGAATGAGAAAAGAATAATTACATAAAATATAAACAATAACGTGAATATTTATGTTTTGTAGTTTGGAAAAAATTGTAGGGGCCCAATTATGTTTTTGTATAATTTACGAACGACGTTTATCTTCCCAAAATATATAGTGTCTCAGTTGTATTTACCATCTTCGCATGTTATTACAAATGTTACTAACTGAGCATTGCCTCCACTCTTGCAGCAAGAAAATACACTCGTTTACTGACGATTGTCGCGCCCACGACGCGACATTAGAAATTATTTATATTCAGAAAGTCCGTCACGCCCCAGATTTCTGTCGCGTTGACGTCACAAAATTCTCGCCTGTGACTGGGTGAATCAATATTTCCGTCGCGTCGCGCAAATGTAAATTCAGCATGAGTTTTCAGTTCCGTTATTTTTGCAATTTCGGCCGCTAGACATTTTATTCTTTGTTGTCGATGTTTAGATAATTACTAGGATCTTCTTTCCCTCCAATCTCTTTGCTTTCTCTTCCTTTTTCCATTAATTTTCTTGAATAATGTTTGACAATGGACAATGATCATTTGTATTGACTCAACACAGTGTGTATACTGGTGTAATTAATTTTACGTCGCACGGTTATTCAAAGGCAGGGTAAACGCGGCAGGCTGCCGCCCCGTATTGATTATTATCGGCTCTGAAACTACCTATTTCCTATTCGGAGATCAAACTCTTAGTCATGCCCTAGTTAAGTCGCACTCGGGTCAAGAAGTCAAGTTAGTGGCACAAGACATGGCTTACGTCTCGACGCAGAATTGGTTAGGTTGCTTGGATGCGTATCCAGCTCCTTATAGGCTGGGGAGTTTTTGTTCTTTTGCCACGTTTCATGACTGCGAAAAGTCTATCGTCAATCACCAGTTGTCAGTGTCAGAAGTCTTTATTGATACGTCAGTAAAACATTCTTTCCACTCGCTTATACCTGGCCCTGTTGTATGGTGCCCGAGGGCTTACGATGACTACTGTTGACACAGATCATTATTTCTCTCTCTCTCTCTCTCTCTCTCTCTCTCTCTCTATATATATATATATATATATATATATATATATATATATATATATATATATTCTGTCTGTACGATGAGTCGTCGGAAGATGAAGTTGACTAAGGCACGGACATTGTCCGCATGCCTTTCAGTAATTTGTAGTACACTAAAGTGTAAACTGTTCACTTAATAGTCTCCCTGGGCATGTAGCAGGAAAAGTGAAATACACGCCTGTACTTAATACTGCTATCTGAACAAATTACTCTCATCCATTACAGCCTGCTGGGCCACACGTACGGCCAGTAGATCCAGCTGCGTGCGTTAAATTGCCGAGCACCTCACAATTGTGTCGTAATTTCGCCGAACTGCGAACTAATGCAGCGGAAATTACGAAGTTTCAGACGAAGTGTGTGTGTGTGTGTGTGTGTGGTCCTGATGCAGAGGTCTGGAGAAATATCAGCGAGCCATCACGTGCGCCTACCGTCCGTGCCATCTGGCGGAGAACCCGCCAACTTTCTTACAGGCGATGATAACATTTGCAGATGCATGGGTGCCCGTGGCAAAGGAACGAACAAACGCCCGTCTATTTCAGCATGGTAATTAAGGTCTCTGGAAAATAGCGAAAAAAATGTTCCGGGTCAATATATCTTGTAAAACACTCAAGCTGCTTGATAATTTTATGACTGGGTGATTAAGATTTTGCTTCAACGTGTTCTTTGCAGACCAATTACGAACGTTTTATTTTAGAGTATCAGGATACTCACTGGGCCAGTAAGAGGCAGTCAACTTTCCTCGCAATAAACCCTCGTCTCTAAAGAAGAAATATCGAAAAACAGCGGGGCCGCGGTGTTATAGTAATCAGACTGCTCGGCTCCCAACAAGGCAAACCGAGTTCGATTCCCGGCGGGGTCGCTCACGGATTATCGCTATAGTTGATTCACGATAACTTCAGCCTTTTCTGAAGCCCTGCCAAATTTATACTTTTGGTTTTTGATTACATATCCTTCCGATACAAGTAAACATAAACACTGTCATGTGACTTCTAGTTTTTATAACTGTCAAACGTGATGGTTGCTGTTTAAAGCTGTTCAAAGAAATATGTCATATTGCAGAAACCATTTCCTACGAATTTTCACAATGTAGGCCTATAACTAACAATATTTAGGTCAGTTTTATAACTATTTGTTACACACGATATAGCACGTAACACATAATACACATTAATATTTTGCCACGACGGCGTTTATGACAACCGTGGCGTAAACAACAGTAGTATTTAACCTGTTGTTATTAATGTGTTTGGAGTAAAAATTAACACGAAGGGACAACCAGTACAACGAAACGACGCAGTAAATTCAAGCACGCAACTCGTGTCGCTTATTTATTGTACATAGACAAACGTAAAAGATAGTGGTGAACACGCACACACGTAGGCCTACCGTAACATTTATTCTGCTAATATTTACATGCATTGGTACTTACTGGTTTGTAGGTTTATTTTATTATTTATTTAATTTTATCTGGGTGGGCTTAGCATTTCGTTGGGATTGTTGCAGACATTCAAATCACAGAAACGTAAGCTCGTTACACAACTGTTTTCCAAACACCTAGCGCAAAGTTAGAACGTTGTGATAAACAGCCATGAAGGCAAATAATTAATTTCGTCATAACATCAGTTCATGGTTAAAACGTATAAATTTTGGACATATATGGAATCAACATACACACACCTGGCCTGCGTAACGATTACAACGCAGCCACCACGCCCTTTCATACGCAACGATCACAACACATTTCTCTTTGCCGTGAAAACACATATTTATCACAACATTGTAACTTCCGTAAGACGTTTCAAAAACACGAGTAGAACTTGACGCTTCATTGAGAAACACGCCTCATTGTATGTCGTTTACCGCCGCCACATTGGGAACGCTTTCCACACCACGTCTGTCAACCTGCTGGATTTGTAAGTTACGTCGCTCGACGAGCTGTGTCGCGCCATCGCATATAAAATATGTCGTTTCATCTAAATAACATATAATATGTATTTAAACAATAGAATATTGTTTCAGTTGTAAATTACAATCTCGGACATCATTACTGTTACTTTATATAGTATGAGATGTGCTGAGATTAGAAATAACAAAATGTATACCTTTCCTACACAGGTCTTCCCGAGAGAGAAGAGAGACAGAGAGACACGCTCTGCTTCACTTATTGAACCTTTATTCTGGACGGAAAAAAAAAAATACACCAGCCTACACACGAGAATTTGCGCGGATATTTTTAACTACAGCAATGAAATGTGTTTCCGTCAGTGCTACCTAACAATACAAATATATCAATTGGCAACGTTTAACTTACAAATAGTATACATAAAACGAGATTTAAAAATATTGTAACTGTGAACTATTTCTTATCGGCCATTGCCAACACGTCGCTGCTCTCGCTGTTGTTAATTCGTATTTAATACGAAATAAATATTACAGGTTATATAAGATACTATGGTAAAGTTTCATTTATTCAATAATACAGTACTCTAGAGTTAATCGCAGTGTTAAATATTTGTGGAATACAAGTTATTGGAAAAAACAGGTTGACAAAATACGCCTAGGGTGATTTTTCATAGGTTCGATTCCAAAATGCCGAAGAAAGCGTGAATGGACTATAGAAGGAATCGTGCTAGGGGATGCCGCTAGTCGGCGAGTTTTCTCGGGATCTCCCGTTTCCCCCGCCCTTGCATTCCGGTGCCGCCCCTCATCGGTTCTCAAGACCTCGATGTTAACAGCCGCCCAAATCTCTCCACTCGAAATACAGCACACCTTCAGTGGTTCAATTCTGCGCAACTACATTTGGTCGTACTTTCGACTGATTCTTTTCGATTCCGCGTTCCAGATTCTTCACCCATCCGGCAAATTCCCTTATAAACTTCTGCGCATAAAACGAATACTTATTGTTTGATTATGTATTATTACTAAGATGGAGATTTCTGGACATTCGTCATTTGCGATGCAGATGTCTGTCATGGAAAAAACAGGACTAAGCACGAAAAAATATCTAAAAAAGATAAGCATCTTATGGACGAGGAAATAAATATATGTTCATTTTCCATGACAGGCATCTGTATCGCAATGGCGAATGTCCAAAGATCTCCATCTTGTCATTCACCCCCATTGCACTATTCATTTAAATATGTATTATTACTGTTATTATATCAGCACTCCGCCTGTCTTCTAGATGCGACGGTCGCTTCGCATCTCGGATAGTGAACAAGACGAGCTGGAAGAGGGGAAGGGGGGTGGGCGAAGGGAGAGAGAGCTGCCTCCGCCCCACGCAGCCCGTCACGGGTCGCGTGGCCCACCTATCCGAGCGGGCAATTACGGGGGGCGCGAAATCTCGCGCAGACCCGCCCTGGAGGCTGGTCCGAGCCATGTCGTGACGGGAGCCTGGCCAGCCTGCGGAACTGGTCGTCTCGAGCTCCGAGTGTAATTGAAACCCGTTTTACCTGGCCGGCGCGGTCTACGAAATAATTAGTTCGCAACAGTAGCTAAGATTGGCAGGGGTGTCAGAGATGCTAGGTCCTGTTCCATCCGGCGTCATTAAAAAATACGAGGAAAGAAAGGAAAAATTATTCAATACAGAAATTGTGCTAAGATAATATTTAAGTACAATGATGTACACTGGATCTTACCTATCTACACAATTTCGTTTCCACGGTAAAATTTATTCTTAAAATCTTACCTGCTTTCTTAAAAAAATAGATTATAATGAGCAGCTAATTCAATTAAAAATAAATTGCTCCGGTATCTCATGTGAACAATTTACAGGAAGAACTCAAATAAAAGCACATTAAGTTCAATTAATTAATATCTACGTGTACGTGAATTAAAACTCACCAAGCTGCGAAGTGTCTGAATCCCAGTTATCCAGAATTTCTTGAATCTGAAAGAACACAGAACAATGTTAGTTCAGTCAGCATATACACTGCCACAATTTATGTGCAGAAACTCCCATTTTTCCCTAAGCCCTTCTTAGAGACTACTTTTATTCTCATTTTGTATCATTCTGCCATATGCAAAGTTAAAATTCCAGTTCCATCTGCATCCTGGCTTTCGTGTATTTAGGAGGCTTAGAGGAAGATTCCTATGGCTGTTGGTTTTGCTCTAGGTACTACCATTTCCTGCCGTTACATTCAGTTCCGTCTGTATTTTGGAAGAGTCTCGCCACTTGGAAATATTTATCTTAACTTAAAAATTATTACTGTTGTCTTAACACTAAATACATTGACCACGAAATGGTCTGAGCACAAGATCGATTTTTATAGCTTATTTAAACATTTGTTTTCCTTGTTGACTTAACTGGTTGCGAAATAAATATTTTTGCATAGAAGGCCACTGAGAACTGGAGTAATTCAGATACAACGAGTGCATGAAAACAGTTGAAACGAGCCAAAAATGTGGCGTCGACTGAGACTATATCAGTCTCGTTTCCATGCAGTGTCTCTTCAAATGTTAGTGTCTTTCGGGAAGTTAAGGGTTCGATTCCCGCCCACTGCACGGCAAGTGGCTCTCCCAAAGTGGTTTCGCACACCTATTCTAGAAATGTGCTGATGCAGTTCGTCAAGCGGTATTTCTAGTAGGAATTTTGATACACCTTAAATTCACGTCTGGCTGTAAGGAAGAATTGCGACGGGTCTTCCCAAGGCTGCACAATGCATTCCCCGAGCAGCTGGATTTTTGCAAATTACATCTGTGACAATAGGATATTATTACACGCGATGGAAAACTCTCAGTAAAGTATTATCTTTGAAATCAATGTTTGCGTGTATACGCGTATATCAGTAAATAGGCCTAACTGGTTTGCACTCTAAGAAATTATTCGGAAATTTACCATAACAGTGTATAAGGTTAGTGAGAAGGCGGAATGGTAATCTATTCCCCTATACAGACACTGTAACGTTCCTACATATTCTCAGGAAACAGTCAAATGCGCAGGGAAGTTCCCAACTTTGTATAGTAGCGCTGCTAAACATACCTATATCTGCAGCTTGATGTGTGGTATAGTTACCATACAGTGTGTAGGTTAAAAATACCCATTTGCAGTTTAGGAATTTTATCAGAAAATATTTTACTGTGTGGGAATACGATTGGTTTCTAGGAAAGGTAAAAAAAACTGTTATATACAGCCACCACTGTTAACTTTTATCCAATTAAATGTATTAAAAAGCTGTGGGATAATGAATTATATGAAAGTAACCACTGAACGATTAGGCCTAATCGATTAGACCTATGCAATAAACCGCCGCTGTGACTAAACTGTAAAAAAATTCTCATAAACTTCCTAAACTATATGGATTATTTTTAACCTAAATATTGTATGGAAATATTACCACATATTAAACTGCAAATGTAGAAATGTTTACTATTACCACTATAAATTGTTTGGAATTTACCTACGCATTTGACTGTTTCCTGAGCAAATGTAGGAACACTACCATGGATGAAGGGGAATAACTTTATCATATGCGTTGTTGCACTATACATATACACTGATGTGGTAGATTAGCAAATCATTTCTTACGGTGTCACTTAGCACTTACATACGAATGTGGTCACAAAAGATTATGCGACGGATTGCGATGACGAATTGCCTATCCTACTGCAACTATAGGCTATTCACGGTAAAATGGGCACGTTTGAAAACTCTCTCATTTGAAATAGTAGTCGATAAACATATTTTATTTTAGCCTTATACGTTAATTTCCGAGTACGGTGGAATATACGCACTGTATTTATTACTTACATGGCTATATTTTTTACAAAAAGTGGTTAAGGGATAAAATATGGCTTAAAGGAAAAAGTAACTAGGCCCTCAAAAGTGCCCACTGTACCGTGAACAGCCTATAAGCACAAACTACAGGATGTATGAGGAAAATACGCAAAACAAGTTGCGTGATACTGCAACCAATGGTCTCAGGGCAACATGTTCGCAGAGGACACGTAAGTTGAAACGAGCACAACAAGGCGATGAAGTGTACCATTGGGAATTTTTATCCGGTAGGGTGAGCAAGAGAACTCTCTTTTGTGACAAAGAAAAATGAAGAGGAATGGAGAACAAGAAAACCGTATCAATCTAATAGCATTTCTGATAAGTACAAAACTTATTTTCTTTGTGCTACAAATTAAATTTAAGCTGTTACCTACACTGATGGGGAGGGGTAGGGTAACAAACTTGTGGCGATCAAAAAAAATTGTTGGTCACACAATTATTTTGTCAGTATACACCTTACAAAAATTTTTTTTTCCGCAACAACAAAACTTTTCTGCCATCAGTACTTAGTGACAACCAGACAAATTGGTAGTTTCGTGGTCACCAATAAAATTCAGTGCGTTTGTAAGCAATAATGTGCTCGTTAGTTTCAGGGAAAAAGTTACGATGTAAGCAGCATTATTGATTAGCGGGGCTCAAGAAAGTGGTTTGCGGGTTGTGGGATTAGTTTGGACAGGTAAGGTTTAACTACCATTGAAAGCCAACATCAGGACGGCCGGACCAGGGGGGCTAAGCTCGAACTACACTCGTATACGAAATCTTCGAATTGCGGCTGTAACTCGCACGATTTTAGAAAATGGTAAGATCGAACCATACGAGAACCATCGTATACGTCTCGACCGTGCGAGTGGCCACTCTCTCGATCATCGTCGTACGAGATGTGGAGTCGTAGACGAGTAGCGCATCAAAACAAACAAAATATTACACATAAGATGACTGTTGACGCTGTGTAAATTCAATTTACACATCATTTATGCTGTGCCAAATGTATAATCGTATGCAAATTAAAAACTTGTTGAACGGAGAAGAGATAAAATTTGTGTTGAAAGTGCAAATGAGGTTATGAGTAAAAGTGTAATTTACATAGGCCTACTACTGACGTTCATTATTGTTCAGTGACTCGTAGTTGGGCGGTTAGACGTCATAAGTTATTATTTAGTCAGTCTTGAATATAAAACTCTGTAATTAACATATGTTATTATTATTGCACAAACTTGTTGATAATATAGACCACAGTCAAGTATAAGTACTTAGGTTAGCCTATAACAGGCAGTAGCCTAGATACTCATTTGGTAATTAATGGAACAGTGTAGCACGTGATAAGTAGCCTAAATAACATCAGTCGCATATTGCATTTATTATGGTCGAAGAATGGATGAATGTAATGGCAATGCAAGAATTGGAAGAAGTTGAACTACGTGGCGACAGGTTAAGATTATTACACTAAAAGTATCTATGGACTTTACAGTTGCTCTTACTCAAACACGACGTCTAGCAAAGTGTCATGTAGCTGCTAATACTCTCCAAACGATGGCCAACTTAACATATACATTCACATTTCATTATTTATGATGCACTGTAAACATTATGGCAATGTAGAAATATACAACTGTGTTCTCTTAATTAAATTGTATGTAATTTCTACAGGTAAGAATTTTACTGACCAATCCCTGCACTGTTAAAAACAATTTCCTTCATTTTACGGAAAGGTGCTGGTAAAGATTTATCCAGAAGTGTCCGAAAACTCTCCGTAAAATTACGGACACATTGGTTTTCAGAAACGGACTTTCTGTAAATTTCACGGAACCTCTCCGTTAATTTCCAAGTTAGTTTTCTGTACTTTCCGTTTAAAATAAATAGAGATAGTGAAAGTGTATTTAAACTTTCGTTATGTGGGTGTTCTACCGTGTATAAAAAGTGGTATTAAAAAAGTAAAAATATTTTGTACTAACCGAGGTTTGAACCCGAGAAAAAAAATTAACAATCCACGACCCTATCTACCTACAACTCTCAATTTGAAATAGTGGTATAACTGTATATTTGTACTCCAAAGACAAAAGAAAAAATTCAGTTTCTAGTCAATTTAGTGTATTTTTAGCGTTGCCAAATGTTACAGACGCCTGATGCTATTTTTTAATGTTTGAAAGAATAGGTCATAGTCGCGGGGATAACCTTAACTGCCGCAGAAACGATAATTTTTGTGTTACGGTGGCGAAGAAAGGTTCGTGTGGAATCGGCATTGTTCGTCCCCGTAACTCGAAGCCAACCGCGTACAATGTAAATAATCAAACGCACGCGATACACGTGACGCTTCTGATTGGCTGAGTTCCGCTAATATTTGTTCCCGTCTCGCCGCAGGTTCACCTACATGACCAAATATCACTAGTATAAGCTTGCCTGGCACTCCCCTCGCACACTGAAAACGTACGCGAGTCCCAGGGGTTGGAGCTTACAACAATTGTCCCGTATACGTTGCGGACTGTGCGAAACGTCTCGTATACTAACTGCACTCGAACGATCTCGAGATTAGACTCCCGGGAATGAACCCTGGTGTTCTTGAATGCGAGTTTCATTGCGCCACCACGCTCGATGTTGGGGGTTTCGACTTGATCATGCGCATGCCACAAGTATGTATAATCAACTGGCTCACATGACAAGGCCTCGATACTTTATCTCACAGAAAGTTTATTTTCTGGAATCGTTTATGTGAACATTTTCTTAATTGAAATAAAAGCATTATGTAACCCATCCTTCATTTCTTGAATTATTTCGTCGAACACGGGCAAGTGTGTTATCGTAGCCTTACAGAAGGTGCTCACTTCCAATATACCAGCGCATGCACAGAATATAACATATGAAGGTATTGTCTATTCGCAGTTTCTTCACACGTTTTGAATAAAACCTTTGAAATATCACTCCATGTATGACGTGTTTGGTTCTTTCCTAAATATGCTATAAAGGAAGTTCCGTGACTCAACCGACATACTTCGTCAGCGTGTTATACAGATCATTGGCCACAAAAAATGAATTGTGCACAAATAGGCTACGCAGCTCCATTTCAGAGTTACAAAGACGTGAATGCAATAAAACACTAATTGGAATTACTGAATATCTTTAATGCAACTGACTACATTCATGTTGTCCCACGCAAGCTATTGGAAATGTGCACCATACGACCGTAGGCAGGTTTCGATACATTGTAACATGGAGTGTTGCCACTACATGCCTGCAAGTTCATTTCTGAGTTGATGAGTGGCGTCGGTTATCGCCTGTAGCAACTGGCCTTGTGTCTCTGGTCACAAGTCTAATGTGGAGAGGTCCGGAGAGCGCGCCGGCCATGAGACTAGTCCACCTCTTCCAATCCACCACAGCTGCTGCACCACCTACTATTTTCGTCACAGTATCCGTTAACAAACACCTTGCCTGCTTACTCTGCAAGTGTAAACTTTCCTGACACTGTTCCACAATATCTCGCCTCGACATGCTAACAAAGACTGACCACGCCAGCCACACTAGCAGCCTGCTTACGGTCAGATCGGGTACATTTTGAACAGCCTGAGTAAGACCTTCAACATGAATGTAGTAGGTTGCATTAAAGATATTCAGTAATTCCAATTAGTGTTTTATTGCATTTACGCCTTTGTAACTCCGAAATTGAGCTGCGTAGCGTAATTGAGTATATTACATTTTTTGTTGCCAATGATCTGTCACGCTGACGAAGTATGTTGGTTGAGTTGCGGAACATTCTATATATCACAAGCGTTTTATACCTGTGCTAACATAAAAGTACCCTATTTTAGGATAAGTCGAACTTTTAATTGTATTTTATCTGGACATTATAATAATTTATTTAGAATTAATATGAATTAAAACACGTGGAAAATAAAAGTGTTGGTAATGCCTAGTAATAAATATTTCTTATGCAAAATATGATTACACTAAGTACGCACGAATGCGGTGCGTTGTCTCTTTGGTGAATTTTTCTAGACTCAATTAGGCTTTGTTTGCCTGACGTGGAAGAATATCCTGGAAGTATAATTATAGCAGGGCCTAAGAAAAGTTGGAAGTAACCGTGAATGAACTATAGTTTTGCATTCGCAGAAAAATGTTTTACATTGCTGGCCATGAAAATTGCAACACCAAGAAGAACGTGAGCTATCACGTAATATTTTTTGGACATAACACACATCATACACAGTGGACATGATTACTCTTGTAGCTCGGCATGACGTGCAGAACATGGGGAAGTCAAGGCTATGTGACCTCACCGCGGGTGGCAATAACAGCTCCAATAGTCCATTCATGGTTACTTCAGCCTTTCCTGAAGCCCTGCTAAAGTTCTACTTCCAGGATATTCCTCCGCCTCGTGTAACCTAAGCTTAACTAATCCTGAAGAATTACACCAGGGGACAACGCACCATATTCGTGCGCACTAAGTGAAACAGTATTTTGTATAAGGGCTATTTCTCACTAGGTGCTACCAATGTATCTATTTTCTCCCTGATTTTTATTCAGATTATTTATAAATGAAGTATTATAATTTATAGATAAAATATGAATTACATTTCTATTTAACAGAAATAAAAGTAACTTTCATGAACACAAGTATAAAACGCTTGTGATACAGGGCGTATTTAGGAAATAACTAAACACGTCATACACGGGGAGATTTTTCAAAGGTTTGATTCAAAAAGGCCGAACAAACCGTGAATGGACTATACACGACGCTTTATTGGGCGGAATATCGACTTGGATGTCAGCAACAAAGTTTCTCCTTGGTAACCAAATAGTTTTGTAGCCACCAATAAATATTTGTTTGGCATTTTATGGTATGTTTTAACCAATGTGACTTCACATATGTTGTGCAAGGTACTTTTACTGTCTGTGAGCATTACTCAAGATACTATTTGAGTATACTAATTGAAAGAAGACAATATCTTCTTTAAATGTAGTATTCTCAAATAATATCATTAAGTAATGCCCAGAGACAGTAAAAGTACCTTGCACAACATATTTAAAGCGACATTGGTTAAAACATACCATAAAATGCCAATCAAATATTCTCCTAAGGGACATTCAAACACCCTCTTTCCTTCTTATACGAACGCCAATAAGTTGTGGAGTGAGAGAGAAAGAGAGAAAACCGCTAGGCGGGGATCGCATTGCCATCATGGATTGCCCTGGCCTTGATCGTAGCCACCGGTACGAGAGGATTTTGTTTTCAAATGCCAGTCACGACTTGAGTTTTTGTGTCATGGCCGCTATGAGCCTATCATGGTTGATTAAGTGTACGACAGTGAACAGTCGTTCAGAAGTCAACTGAAAATTACTCAATATTTTAAACCCTTTGGACACAAATTATACTTAAATTAGTTTTCACGCCCTACTATTTTCAATCTGTTATAGGCTATTCACGGCAAAATTAGCACTTTTGAAAGCCCTGCTTGAGATATACTTATATGTACGTTATGTATTCTGCCGCTTTATGTAAGATTGCCATTTCCATGGGCCTCATCACTTTATTCATGCGTCGGAAAAATGAAACTGTGAAATTATTACAAAAGTAAATATTTAACAAATCGGCTCATTTTTACACTTCGGTGCATTAAAAAACACAGAAAGCGAAAGAAATAATTTAAGTTATAAATGGTTGCCTAACAGTTTTAGTTCGACGTTAAGATACGGAACTACTTCCCATCCATCATTACCAACTTTACTGGGAGCATGTCACTTAGTGCGCCCGTTATAACCTATGCATGTAGGGACAGTGACTTTTTTCTAAGGTTGATTTCAAAAGTGCTCACTTTATCGTGAACAGCCTTTAATTTATTCCGTGAAAAATATTGCTTCAAGGTTGAAACTATTATAGGATTATTACTAAGTAATCAGGAGTATAAAAACAGGTCCAGGGCGGGGATGTCCTGGGGGTTGTAACCCCCTCACGTTTTTCACCTAAAGTTGTCAAACTTATTACAATACGTTATAAGCCTTTAGTTATGGTGAAAACATGTGATTGCTGTAAACTATGATGAATTTTACTATATTCTGGTGTAATTTTTCTCAAATTGTTGACCTAATTAACGCCCTAATGCCACTGTAACGTCCCTCCCGTTACTTAGATCAGCGTAACCCAACCCCCCCCCCCCCCCCAAATGAGACTTTTGAGATTTAGTGAGATTTCTGGTACCACCACTGGGTAAAAACAGTCATTATTTTGCTTTTGAAGTTCAACTTCTAAACAGTAAAATAATGTTACAAGTCTGCAGCGTCTACCCTTTCTGGTTTCCTCCTGAGCCCCCACGCCTTCTCTTCTAAGGTCTGAATACATATTTCCTCTTCTTTGACCTGTTCAAATTTGTATGCTGTTATATCGAAAATGGCCTGGTCAAAGGTGTTACAACATATTTGCCTTTTTGTTGCATTGGTCACGCAGAATTATTATAAGCTTATACGCCTGCTATAATTCGTTACGAACACCTATTTTACTGCACAAACAGAAAGGTATCAGCTGTTTTCATCATGACGGGGGTTTCTGTCGGTAGTAAATAGTTGCATACCTGCAAAACCTTCTACAATAACACGGAAAACACTCCCCCATCATCTCACCTACAACAGACTTTGATTTATTGTGAATAAACTCATTTCACCGTAGCACTTTCACGAGGGTAAACCACCCTCAGGAATAGTTTTAGGCTATCAGTCGCATATGCATTTTTTTCCGGAATATCTTTTAGGGAATACATATTATATACACTTTATATATGAAAGAGAGAGAAAAAGGGGGTGGGGCAGAGAGAGATAACGTGAGGAGCCGCGCCGATCACCCGACGAGCGTGGTGCAAGGTCAAGGAGAGAAAGCCAGCAGCAGAAGAACTTGTGGATGAGGGAGAGGTCCACCAGAGGCTGTACATGTCTCTCGCCAGTGACCCACTGGGCCGGGGACCATTTGTCGGCTGAGAGGTCATCGGCCGCGGCATGCCGCCAGTCAGTCTGGCCGCCGAAGTAAACAACCCCCTCCCCTACCAAGCTCTAGTAGTGAGTAGAGGGGGCACGCCGACTGCACGACGCGTTTCCTTTCCGGAAGCGGCAGCCGTCCTAGAAACACGTCCGCTGCACGGCTGTCTTCCGCGGCGAGGATTCTGTATGCGGGGCTGCTGCAACTCCTCAGTAGGGTTGTGCGATATGACGATATATCGATCACTGAACAGTATTCCGCAGGTATCGCAAATACGATATGGTCCAACAGCGTATATCAATATAACGCATATCGATATTGATTTTCAATATTCTCTGGGCAATATATCGCACCGATATTTGATATGATCAACACGTTTCGGAACGTTATTGAAATGAGGATACCGCACAGCCCTATTGCTCAGTTACACTTGCTGAAGTGTACTGGAGTCGGGAGTTCACATGAGAACATGCCCGGACACTGGCAGCTGAGAAAGTGTATTGTCTGTTCACAGAAAAGTGAGCACTTTTGAGGCTCTAGTTACTTTTTTCTTTCAGCCATTCCCGATCATTTAACCATTTGTTTAAATAAATATTACCATGTAAACAATAAACACAGTGTATAATCCACCGCACTCGGAAGTTAATTTCTAAACCTAAAATAAAATAGATTTATTGACTATTATTTCAAATGAGAGGGCTTTCAAAAGTGCTCTCTTTAGAGTGAATAGCCTATATAGTAAGGGAACAGAGGAGTGGAGAGGTTCGGAAGGCTGTTAGCATCGCGGTCTTGAGAGCTTATGCGGGTGATTGAGGTGACTATGAAGCAGCGCCGGAATGAAAAGACAGGGGAAACGGGAGATCCCCGAGAAAACCCGCCGACCAGCGGCATCGTCCGGCACGATTCCCACATGCGAAAATCCGGGAGTGACCCGGCCGGCGATTGAACCCGGTTTGCCTTGGTGGAAGGTGAATATTGTGACCACTGCACCACTGCGACGCCCCTACAACTCTTGAAATTATTATGACAGTTAATGAGGAAAATATGTGCTGTCCCAAAGCCTTACTGAAATGAACACCTGACATTTGGAAAAAATATTCCACGCATACCAGACTTCAAAATCCTGTTGTATTCCGACGCTACTCCATACTCACCTCGTTTCACCCACATCGGCTCTAAAGACCTCGATGTTCAGAGCCGTCCAAATCTCTCCACTCCACTTTATTCAAGTGTTGTAGTCCACGTTGACGTTAAAAACATAAAGCAGTTAGGGGAGGAATTGTTTTCAAAAGTGATTCCAGAAGTTGCAAACTAACCGTGAACAGTTTATAACGGAATACAAACTACAGCTCATAAATTTGGTTAGCTAAACAGTTAAATGAAATATCCAAAATTTATAACTCTCCTTAGCTTGTGAAGTGCTTTGTATCATGTTTGATGAAAGGGCTTTAAAAATTAATTACTTAATACATTCTTATTACATAATTCTAACTACTCGTGAATAAACAAGTCATCATGAATACTGCGACCATTATTCTGGCCAACGCTACCAGAAACTTTCTTTTTAAAAAGATTACCATATTTAAAAACATTTTAATCGAACATCTGTAAAATTTTTAAGAGCAGCTGCTTAGAACTGTATATCAGTCTTTGGTCAATAAAATGATTGCATCATAAGATCCATGGCTACATGCTCCACGAAGAAAACCCTGCATACCAAGTCAGTATCATAGAGTAATTAAGGATGCAGATGAGAAATATCCACTTAATCCGCGAACTCCAGCGGCACACACCAGCAAAATGGCGTCATTGGTTCTCAACATTCCGGCACGTCGTACGCCAATCAGCGCCTTAGTAACCTACTCGCCAGCCAGCAGTCCAACAGGCGATGGAGAACATTTCGCAGCTCGCAATAGCCAATCAGACACAAGGCCCATTCCTAGAGCCTCGCGAAGCCAATGAGAGAACAGGTACGCCCGCATCAAAGGAACCGCCTCGGAATCCGTATCTGTGCATGTACTTATTCACTCAATGCCAGTATCTATCGCGCAGTGGCTCTCTAAGTGGTGTTTGAAACACATTCCAGGCGCCGCACATAACGCAGGTTAACTTACAGCTCACACGCGCGATACATCTGAAGGCGAATGCCTTGATGATATTAAGCATAAACGGAAACATGAAAAGGCTGCAGCGTCCTTGCTCAAAACGTTGCACTTGGAGTCTGCAAATATTTCAGCCGTTACACATCACTCGCCGCACTGTAACCTATTAACGATATTTTCAGTATTTTAAGAATTTTCAGTACATAACTACAGCAACGATGGGGAAAACAAATTTTTTCACCACATAAGAAGTTAATTAAACTACGCTTAAAGCGTAAAAAATCCGTTTTTTTTTATAAAGTAAGTGGTGAACCAAGGCACATGTATATGTGCTCTTATAGCCAAGAGGACTTCCCATGCTTCGGTCAACATCCACGAGCGTGGGCTTGAGACATAGCCGATCAGTGTAGTAACTCAAGTAAAATTTAAAATGCACATATACTTTTTCAAATATAAATTAATAGGGTGTTAAATACTAATAAAATGTGGCGACACGACTGTGGTCTCCATTACATAGTGGGAAATCTCAACTATTACGAATTAATAAAAATACTACAGAGAAAATACAGGAAGCTATTAGATGTATAGTCATTAAGTGTACCACAAATGTTTCATTTTTTCAGAAGTTAATTGTTTTCTTCGTGTGCGCTGTGCAGTAATACACAAATGCTACAACAGGAGGCTTTCTTGGAAAAAATTTCGGTCGACTTTTCCATGTCTTCGATGTGTTTCAAACAGCATTCTTTCTTTGCCGGCGCAAAGAGCAAAATACTCATGATGAACTGTAGAGATTTACTTCAACACGTTTATGCACAGGCGTTTAAGACAATGGAACTTCCAAGATTTGGTCGGGCTCTGAGAAGTTCGAAGACAGATTCTGTGCTCTTAAATTAAAATGTTTCGTTTGTGCTTGTGTTTAAGCTATCGGCGGTTCAGACTTGCCACAATAATCGAACAGCGATTTTGTCAGAGTGCAAAATGAAATTTACAAATTAGAAAAGAATTAAAGTATGGAATTTATGCACAATTTTCATATTATATACTTTTTGCAATACATTTTATAATACGGTTCACGAGTATTTACGAATTTGATAACAGTTAAAAAGTCTACTTGGCCACGACGATTAATACAGTCAAAGGAAGCGAATAGGAATATTTTGGTAAGTTAATATCCACAAGCCAGGCAGAACAACTCATAAAGTGAGCTAACAGCAGTTACCGCCAGAGACATAAAGGAGCCGCCAGACGTAGTTTTTAGATGCAGCCTTGCGTGACACAAACCAACACAGCACAGCAACAATATCTTAGCAAAAGTCAGTCGTAAACTTACTGTTTTTGTGATTTTGCATGTGTGTTCTACTAGATGTTTGGCGGAACTTTTGTTCCACGGAGACAGGCAGTTTACTGATGTAGCACCGAAAAAGGCAGAATGTAATGTATTTAAACTATCATAGTTATTATTTTATGTAGCTGCATAAGGTCAAAAAACTTATGCACTGTGAACGAAATTCGTGCTATGTTCTTACAAAAATGTCGTCGCATTAAATGCTACTCAGAAGTGGGGACGTCAAATATAAAAAATAACACTAAATCACTTTGTACATTGATACAGCAATACACTGGCGTAAATACTACTTCGTGCAAGCGACTGAACGAAACGACAATGATAATACCATTAAAAAAAACTTTTATAAAATTTCAATACTGCATACATTCATATTTGTTTGGGGTAAAAATTACGTGTACCTACTATAATGCCCAGAGTTCATCCACATTATCTCATTAAAACCCGACGGTGGGGGAGGGGGATCGCTAAGGGAACTTGAGCATCCCTCCCCCATTGCCCTTTGGAGCTTCATACTTCATAGGATAAAATAAGTTAGTAATGCAGTATTCAAACACACACTTAGTACACACAGAGGGGGTTGGAGCAGGAGTAAATAACTGGATTCACGGGAGGACACGGGTTCGATTCCCGGTCCAGCAGTCCTGATTTCGGTTTCCCATGGTTTCTCTAAAATCACTCCAGATGAATACTGGGTTGGTTCCTTACTACTATACAGGCCACGGCCGATACCTTCCCCATTTCTGCTTCTATGAGCAACTTGCTCCGTCTCTAATGACCTCGCTGTCGATGAGACGTTAAGCGAGTGAAGAGATTTGGGCGGTTCTTAACATCGAGGTCTTGAGAGACAATGTGAGTGAAGCGAGGTGAGTATGGAATAGCGCCGGAATGTAAGAGCGGAGGAAACGGGATATCGCCGAGGAAACTCGCTGACCATCATGAGACGATAAGTCCTACCTACTTATATTTAGTACATCCGCACTAAATACTGACGTTAATAAGTAAAGGCTGTTCATGATAAAGTGAGCACTTTTCAAAGCCCTGCTTAAGATCTACTTTTATGCGCGTTGTGTCTTCTTCCACCGCATGTAAAATTAACATTGTAATGGAACTGATCCCTTTATTCATGCGTCGTTCAAGTGAAATTGTAAAATTATTACGAAAATAAATATTTTCCAAATTTGCTAATTCCTACACTTACGCGCACTTAAAATACAGAAAACAAAACAAATAATCTCAGTCTTCACAAATGTTTTCCTAACGCTTTTAATTCAGTGTTAAAATATGGAACTACTTTCCCTTCCGTCGATACCAACATTACTGAGAGTATGTTACTCAATGTAGCCCTTAGAATATATGTAGGGTGGGAGGGGCAGTGACATTTTTCAAAGGTTGATTTCAAAAGTGCTCATTTAATCGTGAACAGCCTATATTATTAAAAACGTAATGCTCACTAGTAAGCCCGTGGTTTGAACGTAATGCCCAGAGCTCCGCCTATCCAGTAGGTGGAGCTCTGCGCCACCCACATGGGTCTCGAGATCCACCAGTGATGAATTAAAATAGATAACAGCAGAAAGAGATAATATTAAGTGTCGACATTCAGCTCACAAACATGATCTGGTCGTCGTAATAAGTTTCACATATACATGGCATCACTTAGCCTTCTCCGTGGAGTCGCCAGGCGAGGAAAGAAGTGAACGTCACACGCTGACGTCGGGCCCTTTTGGCAACACTACAGAGCTCGTAGTGTTTGTTTCACATTTCACGCCTGCCAACCGGATGGAGATTTGCAACCACGCGCTCCAACCTCGAGAATTTATAATACTACGCGTAGTTTTTATTTTATTGCACATCCATATATGTTATTATTAGGGCCACCTGTTTTTCGCGAAAAGATTTCAGGACAACTTCTACTCCAAAGCATTAGAGCTCAGATCCACTTTTGTAATTGGCTGAGTTGAACTGTCAAGCGTTGTAGTTGCCTGCCAGCGAATCACGGACACTCAGTGTTGGAGTTACATAATTCTGACTGGCCCAGTCACGTAAGAACTGTCTACCAACAAAGGCACAGGGCCAATAACCGAATGAAAACTGCACATATGCCATAGGACATTGGAGTCTAGCCTTCGCGTGAATGTTTTCGCGAAAAACAGGTGGCCCTAGTCATTATGTATAACTACGATCATCGGTGGCCGTAATTACCAAGACTTCACACTCATATGGCGAAGAAGCCATATCGGTGGTTTTCTCGACCAAGCTCTGGAACTTTGTCGTCTTTAGTCTTTCTTTGCATAACTCGTCAACGTATATAAGTTTTTGGAGATTTTCAGTAGAGCAGTTTTAATGTTTTTCAGGCTCTTGTTAAGGCTGTAAAACATTAATGGTTTATTACTAATTTTTTCTGTTATGAATGAAGGTCTTCTTGTAACATTCCAATGATAATTTTATAATTATGGTTGTGGGATTTATGGGGTGGGGGGGGGGGGATAAATTTAAATATACAATTAAAAAAAAAAAAAAAAAAAAAAACGTCACTCCGTGAGAAGATAAATGGCAAATTTAACTAACAGATGCGAGAAATCCAGGTACCAAAAAATGTGTAGTCCTCTCAAAATAAATGGGGTATGCTATGGAATATCACATTTTTAATGAGAAAAGAAGGATTTTAACATACTGTTACGTGCTGCAGCTGGAGCCGAATCAATTGCCACGCGCCGTAATCGGAGACCCACCTCGCCCTCCCCTCTTCCTTGGAACGATGCGCTCGCGGCCTCCTGCTTTCCCCTTCTGGGAATCCCGTGAATGCCGACAGCGGCGAGCATACTGGCGTCACAGACCTCATATCGCCTGCTAGAGTTTCCGATACGTTAAGGGACGACGCAAGACTGTTCTGGTGAGACTGGCTGGCGTCTCAGCCTTCCACGACGCAATACGCGAGTTGGGGAAGATTCTAGGTAGCGGCCTAAGACCTATATATACTGCCGCAACCCACCGGCCGGCAGTCTTTCACGGAGGCCGCCTGGCGAGTGTGCGCGAGCGAAGTAATGTGCGGACGATGACTGTAGATTGCGGGACGACGGAGAGTGAGGTGTTCGTGACTTAAATGGACGAGAGGGTGTGAAACCGATGAGTGAAGCCTACTCTGCGTGAGGGCGCTTGGAGGACTCTAGAACATTGCGACCTGCGGGACATGGGCTGAACTGAGGTGGGACTGAATGGAAGTGTAATACTGATTTTATTGTAAATATCTGAACTTTCAAATAGGGATGTATAGATTATAAACTAATTGAATAGTTTGATACGCTGTCTATTGGGACTGATCTTTAATGATTTAATTTCATTGATTTCTTTGTCGTAATTATAAATTTTATTAATTGGTGTCAATTGTGAACAGTAAGTGATTTCAATTCATTGTGAGAGTTTGAGTTCAGAGAATTTTGCTGTAGTTATTGTAAATAAAATAAGGAAATTAAATTTTTTTCTTTTATTTGACTAAGACCTCCATCCCTTAACGAACTTCGTATAGCCCACTTATTTTCTAGAGAGAGAAATTGTAACAATAATTATACTTGTATATAGCGAGTTGGCGTTACCTCTATGTTTCCCTCCTTTCTCCTCCTTACCCTGGAAGTGTGTTGTGATTGGTCGAATGGTTGTTGGAGCAAGAGTGGCACAAAGGACATTTGCGTCCTCCCACCCCCTCTCCAGGTTATTATTATGGGTACATAGGCCAGTCTGGCACAGACAGTCTCGGGCATACATGCCCCTACTACTAATTACCCACAGGTTATCATGAACTGGACAAAGATTAATGAGGAAGAGACCTGTAGAATAGTTTGTGTTCCTCCAGTCTAATCACAGGTGTTACCTGTGCTTGTTAAATCTGTCCTTCGATTTTTCCTTGGCAATATCATCCCCTTCTATGTAAGTTGTCACACTGATCATTCTTAGGGTGGTGGAAATATACATTCTGTTGATTGAATATTCTATTGTATGTAAAAAAAAACTGGGCATATCGTCTCCTTCTACAAGTTCCGATGTATACGTGTTGTACATTTTCGTGGTAGCTAAGTCAGAACGCCGGTATTCTTTTTATCTGCTTTCCCGACAGTAATGAGGATCGACCCTTGGAAAATGGGTAATGTGTTACTGAATAGATTCGTTTATACGTTTGTCTCTATCTCTGATTGTTTGTAACTGCCTGCCACCTCGCTTTTCTTTTTCAATATTGCCAGTTGCAGTTACCATAGAAAATGCAGTTGTAGCGGTTCTTTCAGAAATATTTAAAGTTTGCAAGAAACACACTTAACAACTTTAATTCAAGATCCATCAACATTCGATGACGCCTAGAATGTGATTCGTAGTCTTTTGTTTAGTTCCCATAATTTCTATACGGCAAACTATAAATTCATGTTGAATTGAGAGATCCCATAGCTTGTAAAAATTGGTCAATATAAGTCGCCTTTGCTCATCATCGACCAATCCACATTATTGTTCAGCCTTGAAACACTCTTTGGTATTGCATCTTGCTCCAGGTTTTCCGGCAGAGATAGTTTTCAATGTCTTTGGGCTCACGTACTATTGAACTGTACTCACTTTAACTTTAGCTTCTTTTTGTTTATTTACTGGAGTTTCGGTTAAAGTTACTTCTTTTTTTTCCCCCCTTTCCATCGTAAAATGTACTGGTTGTAAAGGAATTATTGGGGTCAAGATGTCTTTCACAAGAACTATGTCGGATACAGTATTCAGTTTTGGTTTCTTAGTTTTACGCTCACTGACTTTATTTAGATGGTAACGTTTCTTCCTATGGCCTACACATAAGTCGGTGTCCTCCATAAAATGATCAAAGCACACTAGTATATTGCACCGAGTACATGCACTGAAGACTTCTGTGCAATCGTTTACTTCACATAGAGGTTTGAAAGTTGGATCAGAGTTAGTATTATCATAAATACGACTTAGACACTGCCAACCTACCTGTAATAGTTGTGAGTCACATTCTATTTCTACTTCTAGCACTACACCTTCATACCACAGTCCTTTGTAACACATTTTAATTTTACACCCAATGCATATGGAGTCAGTGTTAGCACACACCAACTCTGTGGATGCAACAACATGCTCAGATCCATCTGTTCATATTTTTCTTTTCCTACTGTGTGCCCACAGTGATGATCGATCACTCTACCCTCTTGTTATCTATGAAACATAAACGTGCCGATCAGGGTCTATATATTACAGTATAGTAATACAGTGAAGATTACGATAAGTGTATTTTGAAAGCCCTGCTTAAGATCTACTGGTACTCACATGGAATATTGGTCCACCATACGTGAAATTTACATTGCCATGGTCTGATCACTTTATTCGTGCGTCGACAACGGAAAATCATGGAATTTCTACAAAAGTAAATATTATAAATGCAAATCTGCTAAATCTTATACGCTTAAATAAAAAAAAGCAAAATAAATAATTTAGTTTTCACAAACGTTAACGTAACACTTTTGATTCAATGTTAAAACAAGGGACTACTTCACCTCCGTCCTTACCAACTTTGCCTGACGCATAAAGATGGTTCACGATAAAGTGAGCACTTTTGAAATCAACCTTAGAAAAATATCACTGCCCCGGCCTGCATATGTTTTAAGGTGCGCGCTGAGTGACATGCGCCGAGTAAAGTTGGTAATAGTGGATGAAAAATTAGTTCCATATCTTAACGTCGCATAAAAATGGTTAGGTAACAATTCGTGATAACTTAAATTATTTCTTCACTTTCTGTTCTTTTAATGCATCGAAGTGTAAACATGAACAGATTTGAAACATGTTTTTTTTTTCTAATAATTCCACAGTTTCGTCTCACCAACGCATGAATAAGATTATGAGGCCCATGACAATGTTGATTTTACATAAGGCCGAATAATACACAACATGTATGCAAGTTGTAATGTAAGCATGTAACATGTAAGCAGGGCTTTTAAAAGTGCTCATCTTACCGTGAACACCTCATACTTGTCTAGTGTTCTCGTTACATTATACGCAGGTAGGAGCAGTGACATTTTTTTAAAGGTTGATTTCAAAAGTGCTCACTTTACCGCGAACAGCCGTCAAGGCAGTGTAGGACAGGGAAACTGATTCGCTCCCAAATTAGCTTCTCGGGCGTCAGCTACAGGCGGGGCTGGAATGTCAGGGCAGCAAGAGAGAAGGGTCGGGAGGGCATAAAGAAACTGAGAACTGGGCGAGCCAGCAGGGATAGAATGTGTCACGACGAATAACAGCAGGCAGCAAACGAACAGTTTTCGACGTGGGGCAGGCTTCATCTCGGCCACTCAGCCTCTTGTAGTTCACGTTGCCGGCGCCTCATCACCAATGCAGATGGGCAGCCAGTTAATTACCCGCCACGCACTTGAGCGCGGAATGCGGGCGCGTCGGAGGACTTCACTCCAGGCGCGACTGCCGACGCCGATATGGGACGTCAAAGAAGCAGGAGATCGCAGGCCGACACTACACAACTATAGGCTGTTCACGGTAAACTGAACACTTTTGGAAGCCCTGCTTATGGCTGTGTCTCAAATAACCAGCATCTGCACTTCCACTACCATTCTCACTCCCTCCCAAAGTTCCCTGCATACTCTTCATTTGGAACAGATCCATACTTGCACTCGCTATATACAAGTATAATTATTGTTACAATTTCTCTCTCTAGAAAATAAGTGGGCTATACCAAGTTCGTTAATGGATGGAGGTCTTAGTCAAATAAAAGAAAAAAATTTAATTTCCTTATTTTATTTACAATAACTACAGCAAAATTCTCTGAACTCAAATTCTCACAATGAATTGAAATCACTTACGGTTCACAATTGACACCAATTAATAAAATTTATAATTACGACAAAGAAATCAATGAAATTAAATCATTAAAGATCAGTCCCAATAGACAGCGTATCAAACTATTCAATTATTTTATAATCTATACATCCCTATTTGAAAGTTCGAATATTTACAATAAAATCAGTAGTACACTTCCATTCAGTCCCACCTCAGTTCAGCCCATGTCCCGCAGGTCGCAATGTTCTAGAGTCCTCCAAGCGCTCTCACGCAGAGTAAGCTTCACTCGTCGGTTTCACACCCTCTCGTCCATTTAAGTCACGAACACCTCGCTCGCCGTCGTCCTGCAATCTCTAGTCATCGTCCACACTTCACTTCGCTCGCGCACACTCGGCCAGCTGGCCTCCGCCAAAGATTACCGGCTGCTGGGTTGCGGCAACCCCGCGGTAGGTGAGGGATGAGGTGGGTCCACCGCCACAATGCCGGCCAGCAGCGCGTAACACTGCCCACTCCTTAAGTCCGTTCGTCCTGAACAGACTCTACAACATCAGGATATTCATACAGCGCCAATCGGTCGATGTGGACAACCTTAGGCTTCGCTCGAGAGCCTTGTCGACAAATCCTATAGACGACATCATTCATCTGCTTCAGGATCCTTTATGTGCCTTCCCATGATTTCTGTAGCTTCGGGTATTATCCCTTCTTCCTTTGAAGGTTGTACCACCACACTAGCTGTCCTACTTGAAAAGTCTCCTTAGGCATTCCTCGGTCATATCGTGTTTTCATTCTGTGACTGTTAATTTTAAGGTGCCTCCGGGCAAATTCATGAATGTCGGTTAACTTCTGACGTAGCTTAATAGCATATTCTGGAGTGGCTGCTTCTACCTCAACTGAACGTCCGAACAGCAGATAACCAGGTAGACGGAGCTCTCTCCCAAACAGCATCCTTGAAGGTGTTACCCTTGTGGACTCGTGGACTGCCGAGCGATATGCCACGAGAAATTAGGGAACCTTAGAGTCCCAATCCCTCTGATTGTTCCAGTGTACGATTTAGCCTCTCCACCATTCCATCCGTCTGAGGGTGTAATGCTGTGGTTTGGGTTTTCTTCTTTCCTAAAATCCTCGTTAGCTCTTGGAAAAGATTTGCTCCAAAATTTCGTCCTTTTCCTAATGAAGCTGAGGTGGCACTCGTTACTGTGCCTGCCTCTTGGTTTGGCACCGGTGTGACGTCGGGCCACTTTGTGAAATAGTCTTGTACTGCCAGAAGGTATTTATTTCCCCTCTCAGTGATTGGTAAGGGTCCGAGAATGTCAACAGCCGTCCTCTCGAATAGGGCCCCAACATTGTACTTCTGGAGGGGACCGCATCCTTTAACCCTAGGACTCTTCGCAGTACCTGCATCACACAGACGGCACAATTTTTCAACATCCTGCCGACAATGCAGCCAATAGATTCTCATTCGGACTCTGTCAAGAGTCTGATTTACACCGAAGTGACCACCTGCTGCTGTGTTGTGAAGTTCTTTAGCACTTCTGGGATTCGGCACTTTGGTAGGACCAATTATAAATGACTCGGGCTCCCATTGTTACATTCCCGATTCCTGTAAAGCAAACCATTCTTTATAACAAGGGACTTCCACTGTACCCAGTATGCCTTGACTGTCACGCCTAGGCTAGATATCTCCTCCCATCTCGGTCACTGCCCCGTTTCCTTCCACTCCAATATTGGATGCAAGGTGGGATCACTTTGCTGAAAATTTATTATGTCCTTATCGTCTCATATAGATGACCCATCACCAGATACAGGGCCTTGAGTTCTTGTCCTCCTTGCTTTCCACGATACACCATCGTTCTTCTCCTGGCTTTCACAATGACGACATAATGGTTCGCATGGTCTCCTGGAGAGTGCATATGCATTGCTGTGAAGGCGCCCAGACCTGTGTTGAATTTCGAAGTCATATTATAGCAGGTGCTGTATCCACCGGTCTTTTTTACCTTTCGGTTTCTTGGAATTTAGCTGCCAGTATAATGAAGCATGATCAGTTCTTAGGATGAAGTGTCTGCCATAAAGATATGGATGAAAATGTGCAATTGCCTTCACCACTGCCAAAAGCACCCTGTGTGTCACACAGTAGTTCCTCTCGGGCTTGTGTAGCAACTTACTGACGTATTCCAATGGCCGCTCTTTTCAATCCTGGATCTGAGATAACCCAGCCCCTATTCCAACATCAATAGCATCAGTATCCAGAATAAATTCACCCTCTCTACTCGGGAAGCACAGTACTGTGGGAGATATCACAATTTTCCTTTAATTTATTGAAAGCAGTATCGCACTCTGGTGTCCAACAAAATTTTCTTTTTGCCTCAGTCAATTCATGCAGAGGTTTGGCGATAGTGGCGAACCCAGGCACAAATCGACGGTAGTAATCACATACGGCCAGAAAATTTCGAATTCCAGTTTTATCCTTTGGTAGAGGCCAGTTTCTTATTGCTCTGGTCTTCTCAGGGTCTGTTTCAATCCCATGGGCTGATACAACATGGCCCAAGAAATTAAGTTTCTTTTGGAAAAGGTGGCATTTCTTGGGAACCAATTTCAGGTTGGTCACAGTCAGTTTCTGAAACACAGTATCTAAGCATGCCAGGTGCTCTACAAAAGTTCTTCCTGTGACCACAATGCCGTCTAGGTACACCTGACAAATATCTAAGGGCAGAACTTTCTCCTTTAGTCGTTCGAAGGTGGCAGGGACATTGCATAGCCCAAATGACATAACCTTGAATTGCCAGGTTCCGTTCCCTTAGATACAAAAGGCAGTCTTTTCCTCGTCTTCCCGAGCCACCTCACACTGCTAATACCCACTCTTAATGTTTAAAGTAGAAAACCACTGTGAGCATGCTATGTTATTCAGGGTGTAGTCTAGCCTAGGGAGTGGGTAAGAAAATGTCTTTGTCACATTATTAAGTTGGCTGTAATAAGCACAAAATCTAATAAAGCCATCTTTCTTTTTAACAAGCACAATGGGAGAAGACCATGACTGACTGATGGCTCTAACACATCTAAATCCCTCATCTCTTTCAGAATACCGCCAACGTCCTCATATGAAGCTAGTGGTAGTCGCCTTGGTGGCTGCTTTATGGGCCTGGCATCCCCTGTGTCGATGTGGTAGCATGCAACAGTATTTCTGTCAGGGTCATTGGGCTCGCAGGAGAAAGCACCTCTATTTCTCTGCAACAATTGTGAAACTGCCCTCTCCTGTCGCCAGTTGAGGTTTTCTTTTGTTCTTGTCAGCAGTTCCCCCAGAGCATCTGGAAGAGAACATTCGGTAGGTTGTGACAGTGAAGCTTCTGGAACATTTGGAAGTACCTGTGAAACCTGCGTACAAAACTCTATTGTGGCCCCTCTTCAAGGCGGATAGCATGGTCAGACAAATTAATCATCCTAACAGGCACACTGTCCGATTTTAAAGAAATCAATGTCCAGGCTACAATGACATCATCGTGTAAAATGCCACCTTCCTGGTCTGGTTAGATTATGCCCAATAGCCTGAAAAATTTTCCCTGACATATGCCTGGAATAACAACTTCCCTAGAAGCACAGAGCACAGTTGACTGATTGCACACTACTGGGAAGCTCATTGACGAAGATAAAGCTCGTCGTGTTGACACTACCAACTCGGTACTACCCACAATACAGCATTCCAGCTTACGTAAAACATCAATACCCAAAATGCATTCGTACTCTATTTCTGCTATGTATATATCATTCTCATCATGCTATAAATCATGCTTGGTTACCCCAAGGTAACCAAGCTGTAAGGGTACCCTTCTCTTGCCTTTGACTGGTGTGGTCTTGGCCGTTACTGTTGTTAAATAGCAGTGATCCATATTCTTATCGGATGATTGCTGGAGGGAAGGCCCAAGAATGTCGGGTCTTACCACTGTTATAGTCTCTCCTGTGTCAACGACCATCTGACAAGAAACATCATCTAGAATCACCTCCACCAATATGGCATTGAAGTCTTGTTTCATTAAACGCACCTGCAAAGCATTGGGGCCTTCTCTCCAGCAATCACCTATCTTTGCCCCTCAAGACCGGTGTTTACAAGATTCCGAAAACATTACACTCTTACCTGCCCCTTGGCGCCTGCTCCCTGGCAGTTGCTGCTTCTGCTTCTGTTGCCTGAGGACAGTTTGCTGTCAGGCTGTCCACACGTCTAACATTCCGGCCGTTTGGGTGAGGGACGGCGAGTCTCTGTAGTGCGCACCCTGGAGGCGATGTCCCTCATGGTCATCTGCCAACATCCTCTTGATGCTGTCGTCCTCCCATTCATCAAGTATCACTGCCCGCACTGGAGGTTGGAGTACTGATGACTTCAGTGCTCGGACCAATGCATGTTACATGGTGTGAGGATTAGCTAACTTCTCAGCTTGCCGCACCTCGGTGTCAGCGATAGCATTGACGAAGAAGCCGATGGCGATGACATCTCATGCTTCTTCCGAGCATCCCTCCAGAGACAGGTGCGACATCCTCACAATGTCCTGCCACAGCTCCTACAGTGGTTCGCCGGATCGCTGGATGCGGGATTACGTTTGGGCATGGTGGGCGTGCCGCAGGTACCGGTCGCCGAATCGAAGCTCCAATAGTTGACACTGACACCAGAGTGGAGCATTCTAGACGATTTCGTTCCGGCAGCGTACGCAGTATGCTTTACGCTGATCCCCTTAGCACAGCCGCCAGTCTACTCTTCAGTCCAGCCATTCAGGGTGGCCACGATCTCGAACTGGTGCCGGTTCACAACGCCAAGGTGTCTGTCCATCGTAGGGGCGGACTTAATTGTGACGCCTTTACCCACCCCTAGCTGGGGGGAAACCTACGCTGCAGAACGGCTGCTCATCCCCTGCGATAGCTGCACTGGCGGTGACCTCTACCTTATCCTCGCTGCCCGCACTCGTCGTCTCGGTGGTGACCAATCTCGACTCCTCTTCTGGCCCTGTATATCGTCTTCCCTACTGCTGTAAGAACTCCTGTCATTCCTTCTTGAGGGCTCTTACTTCCTGTTTCATTTCTTGCTCAACACTGTCGATCTTCTTGTCTACACAGTCTATTTTATTGTTCACCAACTCGCTCACACCTATCTTTCTCTCCACATTCTCATTCACACTGTCTATTTTTCTATCTACATTTTCAGTTACACTGTCTATTTTCTTGTCTACTGCTTCTTTAACACTGTCTGTTTTCTTATATACAAGTTCACTAAAACTATTAATTTGGCTATTTTAAGATGCACTAACACTATCTATTTTACTATTTACATTTACACTATTACCAGATTCATTAACACTACTAATTTGGCTATTTACAGATACTCTGACACTACTTATTTGGCTACTCAGTCCTTCGATCAAGGCACGAAGTGTTTCAATGTCTGCCGACATTTTTCTTGTTAGCATTCACAAATTTCTTAGTAATTCCTGGGCCTATTGCTCAAATATCGTGATATTCACAAATACGATACAGGTACTTTATTTTTATAAAACGCCTCCTTACCACTTCTGACTCCAGTGTTACAATTTGTCTCTCTAGAAATGAAGTGGGCTATACCAAGTTCGTTAAGGGATGGATGTCTTAATTAAATAAAATAATTAATTGTATTTTATTATTTTATTTATAATAACTACAGCAAAATTCTCTGAACTCAAAATATCACAATAAATTGATACCACTTACTGTTGACAACTAGTTACTCCAATTTCATACAATCTATAATTACTACAAAGAAAACAATAAAATAAAATAATTAAGGATTAGTCCCAATATACAGTGTATCAACCTAATCAAATATTCTACAAAATATGCGTCCAAATTGACAGTTCGAATATTTACAATAAAATTCTTATTACACTTCCATTCAGTCCCACCTCAGTTCAGTCCATGTCCCACCAGTCGCAATGTCCTAGAGTCCTGCAAGCACCCTCACGCAGGGTAGGCTTCACTCGTCGGTTTCACATCCTCTCGTCCATTCACGCCACGGACACCTCGCTCGCCATCATCCCGCAATCTCCAGTCGTCGTCCACACTTCTCTTCGCTCGTGCACACTCGGCCAGATGGCCTCCGTCAAAGACTATATAGTATCGTAGACTGCCACCTAGAATCTTCCCCAACACCGACGATGTGTCGCGGAGGGTCGAGGCGGCAGCCAGCCTCACCAGAACATTCTTGCGTCGTCGCCAGACCCGTCGAAACCTCCAGCAGTGGAGAGGGGTCGTGACTTGCAAGGCGCCGAGTAGCGTGACAGTTCAGCTGGCAACCACACGCAAGGGGAGGAGTGAGGTGGGTCCACGGCCACAATGCCAGGCAGCAGCGCGTAACATTATTGTGTGTTGTTTATTGTTTTTGTTCATTTGAAGTAAACACATCATCTAAATTCTTATAATTGTGGCTACTAATATATTTTATACCATTTAAATAACACTTCTATTGCGGTGCATGTTGAACATGATATACAATAGCAAACTCACTATATATTAACAGAAATATTCTTTCACTATTGCAAACATTTACTTACAGTGCAAAATGGTTTGATTGTTCGACATCGGGTGGATGACGGCAGTGCTCAAACGTAAATGAACAAACGATATCCCGAGAGCATGCATAGAGCATGCATCGACACACACACTCGCAACATGTACTCGTGCATTCGCACTCTGTCATATGGAACAGCACTCTCTGACGTCACTTCCGAATGAGAGTGCGCGAGTGTGAATGTTTTGACCATTTGAGATTTGTATGTACGTTATGTATTCTTCCGCATTGTGTAAAATTAAAATTGCCATGGGCTTCATCACTTTATTCATGCGACGGTTGGGTGAAGCTGATATTATTAGAAAAGTAAAATTTAAATTGTTACAAATGGACACCTAACACTTTTTATGCGTCCTTAATATATTGAACGACTTTCCATCCATCGTTACCAACTTTACTGGACACATGTCACTCAGTACGCCCGTCGAAATATGTGCAGACAGGAGCAATGAATTTTTTTCTAAGGTTGATTTCAAAAGTGCTCACTTTATCGCGTACAGCTTTTATCACCTATAAGGCTCTCTCTGCGACCTTGGTATTTTACCCCCAGACAGATAAATGGTACATTTTCGAAATTTCGAATAGCTAAGAATAATAATACAAACGTTATTAACCTAAATGGAAAAACCCAACAACAAAAACATTCACTATGTAAAAATCGAGTCTTGTTTCTTCGCAGTAATTTCACAGTTTTTAAATCAAACCCTTAACGTAGTTAATTGCTTTGTAAATATGGCATATATCACAAGAGTTTTATATTCCTTTTAACCCAAAATTATCTCATTTTTAATTAAATTGAACTTCAACTTATCTTTTATCTATAAATTATAATATTTCATTTATTGCTGCAAACAGAATATGTTTCCAGAGTAGTTATTGTGGCCAATATTTCAAAGATTCTGGAGTTCGTAGAATCTTCCAGTGCTTTCGGAATCGTTATCTTACATCAGTGTTGTGTCAGTCGATACTATGGATTTTTTTTAGTCGGTATTTACGCAATAATATCGATTAGGTAATTTAGGGTGTTTCCCAAGTCGATAACACAGGCCGATGTTTTCCGATTCAGTAATTTCGACCAACGTTTTCGAGCAGGTGTTGTAGCTTAGCGCTGTCCAAATTAGTGGCCTAGATGGATGTTTTCTTAAATGAATAAAACTCGACAATGTTTTCAGAATCTGCATTGAGCCAAATTTACATCTTATAGCACGAGACATGCAAAATAGTTTGTCCAATTATATTTGCAAATGATATTAATTTCAACATGCGATTTATATAATTTTAAGATGCATGCGACACATGTTCTGCTCTATAACGGGCCGAATAGCTAAAGACACTATCTTACCTACGAGTGCGCTTTTCATCTCTGTCGCATTATAAAAGGAAATATTTCATAGCATGTTTGCTTTTTTTACACGAAGCATATTTCAGGCATCGCGTTAAGAAACATGATGCCCATCCCGTTAGTGTACACTAAGTACGCTTTTGTAGGTACTTCATCCGACGTAATAAAGAACAAAAATAGTATTTTCTCTTGCCCTTAGGTAGGTAGAGAACAATAACGACGTTATTACAGAAAAATTAAAAATTACAGATCATAAACAGCAGTCAGTACCAAAAAACCATTAAAAAAACTCGAGTGTGGAGTGAACTCAGGGCGAGGCAACACTCTCCGAGTAACGGTCTTTCTAGCTGGGACACGTAGGTGCCCGTTATCCCCGGACACGACATAAAATGAGCCCCTAGGATGGAGCGGCGCTGGAATGCAAGAGCGGGGGAAATAATTTTATACATAGTAAAATTAATTTGCCTGTGCTAATTTTCGTGCAGGGTAGTAAAACACTGCGTCTGGTAAGAAAATCACATATTAATAAGTATATACGTACGTATGAAAGAAGATAATACGGGCTGTTCACGGTAACTTCCAACTTTTCTGACACCCTGCTAAATTTCTATTTTCTGGATGTTCCTCCGCCTCATGCAAAGAAAACTCAGTTAAGTTTATAAAATCACACCAGGCAAAGGGACAACGCACCGGATTCGTGCGCAATCACTGTAATATTATTTTGCATAAGAACTATTTCTTACTAGGAATTGCCAACATACGGAATTACCAACATACTTATTTTGTACCTGTTTTTATTTATATTAATTGTAAATGAACTATTATACTTAATAGATAGAATACCAATGAAAATTCAATTTAACTAAAAATAAGGAAATTGATATAAAACGCTTGTAATAAGTGACATATTCAGGAAACAGCCAAACACGTCATGCCTCGGGTGTTTTTTCAACGGTTTAATTCAAGAAGTGCGAAGAAACCACGCATAGAATATAAGTGGGTGAAAGAATAAGTTACTCAGGCCTTTCAAAATGCTCAGTTACCTGTGAACAACTTATGTTAACTAACAGCTCCTGTGAGATGGCTTGTACACAAATATCATCTCTTACACATCCAAATCCGATAAAGGATTAGATATTCTCCTGTACACGCACAGTATTCCAACATCCTCACTTTACTGGTGTCAGGCTGACGTCTGACGTTAACTAGACAAGAATGTGAATTCTGGAACTAAAGACTCTTAGTGGATTTATGACAGTTGCTGAAACTGTGCACCGTATATTTCCTCAACTTGGATGTACGTACAGTACATCACGCGAAAATGTTGTGGCAGCATAGCAATAAAAATATTTCAGTTAATGACTCAAGTGAAAAGACTTACAATTTTTAATGTGTAAATAGTTTTTGTTTGTAATGGAAATATGCATTTTTCGGGTATATTCAGCAATATTTTTACAAATTCTAGTTAGATTTTTAAAACTTGATTTTTAGGCAGCGTATAGGCCATTCACGGTTACTTCACACTTTTCTGAAGTCCTGCTAAAGTTCTACTTCCAGAATATTCCTCCGCCTCATGTAAACAAAGCTTAACCACGTATATAAAATTACACCAAAGGGACAGCGCATACCGCATTCGTGTGAACTCAGTGTGATATTTTGCATGAGGACTATTTCTTAGTAGGCATTATCAACACACCTATCTTCTCCCTGTTTTATTCATGTGTAATTAAAAATTAAATTATAAAATTTATACATAAAGGATAAGTGAGAGTTCAATTTAACTTAAAATAAGGTACGCTGACGTAATCACAAGTATAAAACGCTTGTGATACTCGACATATTTAGGAAACAAACTAACGCATCAAACATGGGGTGATTTTTCAGAGGTTTGAGACAAAAAGTGCGAAGAATCCGCGAATATACTACAATTTTGCTCTTGCCAAGAAGCATTCTTGCATATCCCTTACTGCCGCAGCTAAAATTGCTGATAAAACCGATTGCTACGAAGGTGTCGCACACCTTAACTGGGCTAGTAGTGGAACACATCCCCGATACAGAAGAAACGTGATGTGAATAACTGAAGAAGGGGAAAGTGACACAGCGTGATAGTTACTGTCGTGATATTGACCTTGAACTTAACATATGCAGAAAGGATCCAAGATGTTCACGGACAATCACCGCCGAACATAAGTTGAAACTTTCTGCGTGTAATGAATACTCTTAAACGTTCGCTACAGACATGACCGTAACTAAGTTTTCTTTCCTTTTCTTAACGATTTTCTGTTCGTGCTTCCCTTGTAATAGATTCTACGAAACGTTATCTCAATTCCCCAGTCTGACATTACATATCCCGAGGGAGTAATCGCAGATCATCCACCACGCACCTAAGAGGGATAACGAAATTACGACGCTTGATGAGATAATCCGCGTGGAAGGTAACAAGGTCCGACCTATCACGCAGCGCTGCAGCAATTGAAAACAGTCATCTTCCCCCTTCAGTTCGAGTTTTGCAAGACAAACCAGTCGGATAGCCGATTATTATGGGACGGCCAGCAAAAAGAAAGAGGCAGTGTTACGTGAGTCGTAATGCCCAACGAAAGTGGGGAGTCAGGACCAATGAAGACAGTAATTATTGTATTCTGAGAACTAAATAATGTACAAAATCAATCGACTAAACCACATGCAAATGTGTGTAACTCCTAAAACCAGTGAATTTGTTCCTTAAATTATCTGACCAGATGGTAGATTTTCAGTACGTCGTATACACACGCTGAATGCTCTTCTTTTGTTTCAAGCTGTTGTTCGAACAACTGTGACGTTTGAAATTCACGTCAGAACAGCTGCCATAAACAAAAATATCGCGAAAGATAAACAATGATATGAACATATATTTACATATATTTACTGATTCAGATCAACCTGTCAATCTCAGTATTGAAGTAGGATTAGAAAAAAGGCGGACATTTGCATGATCCAAAAGTTAATATAAGAAGCTTCCGAATGAGCAAGGAGAGCAATAGCTACCTTCGTGAATTTAGTGTATCTAGTTGTATCAGTATCTTGTCGATTTAAGCAACAACTTAACAGCTGCTGACGAGCGACAGAGATACATTTAATCAATTCTCTAACATCGCCCCAGCAGTTGACCAGCCTTTGCTCAGTGCATTTAGAGCAGCACGCATCACACATTCCGCGACACTTCGTTCCCTCAAAACACCCATGGTTGAGTCATAGTACTTCTCACCTCTTGTCAGGTGTTGCCTGTTATCGGGAGGAAGATTGGATTTTGTGTTCCAACCATTACCACCAACATTACGACTCAACTGACCGAACGTTACAGACGACCTCTTTGGAAGGCAGTAGCACACCTTGTAAATAGGCCATTTTACTTAACCTCCAAAATGACAGATGGTTCGCCGATTGGCGACACATCGGCGCGTCCTTTTTGTTGCGAATACATCAAATATTAAGTTAGCTAATAAAATTATATAAAATTTGTGATGTTAATAAGTGTACGTGGATAACCACGTGTTTAAAGTGTGTAATTTATAATACGGCGAAGTTGGGCTATGATAGGTACAACAACATTAAATTAATTGATATCAAGTTAAGGTCGTGTCAAGTTTGATTACATGCTGTCCGTTCTACACTTTCCTTTTCCAAAGAACACGCCCCAAACCACAGCGCACGGTAAGCAATGCAATGCAGGTATACGATAACGGAAAAACGTTCCCGTCTATGCCTTGATGAAGCGAAAGGAACACTGCTTAAGAACTCGGGCAATCATCGTGTTACCGGAGGCACGACTGTCTGAACAACGCGCGTGCGTACTTTCTAACTCGCCCAATGCATGGACGTGAAGAAAATTAATTACTCGCTTGCGGCTTGAATGCTGCAGCCCCGAATAATGGCACGTAACCACCAACCCACACGAACTGCACGAAATCTTCTCAAACGAGCTGCAAAGTATACTGAGAACATCCCCCCCCCCCCCTTTTATACACAAAGTCTAATCACGGGCTTCAGAGGGTTCATCAGACGCAGAGAACTTTTACTTCGGCTCTGCGGCGGAGCACGAACAATTTGACTCCTCTCTGCGGACGCCGTGTTCAAGGACACCAACACAATAATAACTAAATGCTGTTCACGATAAAGTGAGCACTTTAGAAATGAACCTTAAAAAAAGTCTCTGCCCCGGTCTGCATACATTTTAATGGGCGCAGTGAGTGATATTTTCCCAGTAATGATGGTCACGATGGATGGAAAGTAGTTCCATATCCTATCGTCGAATAAAAAGTGTTAGGTAACCATTTGTGTTAAAATTAATTCTTTCGCTTTCTGTTTTTTAATGCATCGAAGTGTAAAAATGAGCAGATTTGTGAAGTATTTACTTCCTTAATAATTTTACAGCTCCATTTAACTGGTGTATAAATAAAGTGACGAGGCCCATAGCAATGTTAATTTTACATAAGGCGGAGGACTACACAACGTGTATACAGTACAAGTAGTTCTTAAGCAGGGCTTTCCAAAGTGTTCATTTTACCGTGAACAGCTTATATCAGCAAGTTTCCCCCCCCCCCCCCTTCTGAGAATAGCGTCATCCTTCACCCGTACCGGAGCTACCTTCCGTTACTAGTGACAGGCTGTTTTGAGAAGTGTCTGTATTAGTAAATGGAATGAATATTCCATTTAAATATAACTTTTGTTAGAACTGTTATAGAAAATAGATTCGAATTTCTATTTATTTGTAATGATAAGTATAATGTGATGTATGTATTGGTAATAATGATAAACATATAATTTCAATTTTAATTAGTTATTTTTGAAAGGATGAGGAAAGCAGGAAAGGGTCGTAATTAATAGCTTCATGGATGCCAACCAGCTCCCTTTCGTGAAGGTTTTTTTTGTGACATTGTTGGGACAGAAAAAAAGAGGTCAGCTTTCTAATTACAAGATGAGGGGGGGGGGGGGTGAATCTTCACGCCCCGAAGGCGGGGAAAACCAGGATCCCTACAGACACATAGAAAACTGATATGATAATTATTTTTTATACTGAAACTGTTTGACATGTAGGTAGATAATTATACCGATGTATACACATTAAAATTTAATTGAGGTGCAAAAAACGGGGCACCCGAACCTACAAGTATGTTTGCTATTGTTTGCATTGGGAGCACCTGATTGGTTAGGAGCTTTTGCCGCGTTTTGGAGCCGTGGTCTTCGGCATGATGTGTTTTTAACATTCGCGGTCAGAGTCACGCTATGAGGTCGGGGGTGTACCGCGAGGGCGCAAGGCTCGCGATATTTTGTTAAGTTTCTCGCTGGTTGGTAGGCGCCCTGAGAGGTCGGGGGCGGCTAGCGAGAGCGCGGTGTATGCGGTCTTATTGGCTACTCTGGTACCCGAGAGGTTCGCCTGATAGGACGAGTTTCAGAGCAGAGAAGCGGACCAGATCGCACGTTGTCGGGGCGTTGACAAAATGAAGACGAACAGTAGCGAACCGACTTTCGGCTTCTGGGTAAACACAATGAAAATTCGGTGTGTTTGATTTATAACTGCGCCTCTTAAATAAACAGTGAAATCCTCTAACAAATCAAAGAGGTGACATGGGCGAACCCATTCTCTCATTGGCTGCACGAGACTCTGGAACGGGTCTCTGGCTACTGCGTGCTGCGAAGAACTCCCTGCTGATTGGGAAGCCGACTGGCAAGTAGTTTACTAACCGCTGTTTGTTGAACGTTACTGCCCAGTGACGCCATTTTACTGGCGCGTGTGGCTGGAGTTGGCAAGATTAATAGCTACTTGACATTTGTATTCTTAATTAATATGCGGTAGTGTAGTTGGTAGCGTTGCTGTCGTTACTCCCGGTGGATCCGAGTTCGATTCCTGACGTGGGATTTTTTGGTCGGTGCGTCTTTCTCAAATGCATAATACCGAGGGTTGAATCGCCTTACCTAGTTGTTAGTTGCCGCAGGTCTCTATCTCCGTGCCGTTTCCTGCTGTTATAGTGAACTGCAAATTTTGCTAATTCACTGTCATGTAGACTAGTATCCATGGTATTATGTACAATCATGCGGATAACAGCTGCTTACTGGTTGCTTGTTGCCGCTACAGAGGACGATGGCTTGGCCTGCATTTCGCTGTTCAGGTCTCTACTTATAACACGGGCAGATGCTTATAAGAGAAGGTACATCGTACAGGTATGGTGGGGTGGAATGCCACAAGATTCACACACACCGACTAAATAAATACATGCGCAGAATCAGAATGACGTGGCAGCCATTTATCACTGTAAACAAAGCCAGCAGTCAATGAAGAAATTATACTGGCGCTAGTACTGTCTTTAAAGGAACCCGAGTCCAAGCTAGCAGTGGCAAGGGAAGTGATACTTGACAAGAATCGCACCTTCCTGAGTGGTCCGTTGTAGAGGCAGAATACTCTCAGGCCGATAAGCCCGGAAATAAAAGAGTGATAGAATCCCCATGCAAGGTGAACTCAGAGAGCGAAACTGTCGTTCATTGGTAACGTCCCGCGGAGCGCAAGCAAATAGGATAGTCAAAGTGAAACTACAGCTGGATTAATTACTGCTTCCTTTGCAACTGGTGTCAACTTGGCCGCCGTCAGCAAGGTAATAACGCTAACTGGGGCGGGTGTCTGCCCTGCAAGTTTATTGTAGGGGATGCGGCGTAATTACGGCCAGCCAACTCCCCTCGTGGACGTGCAGGCCCGGGGGCGGTTCCCTCGGGACGGCGAAGCTGCCGAGACCTCGCCCGCTGCGCGAACACAACGTCACTACCACCGTCTCTGTCGCCACCAATCCAGTTAGTCGTGATTACATCCGCCGCCCCGGGCGACCATTTCGCGAGCCTCTCCCCTCCTTTCCCCTCTTCAACACACAACTCTCATTGCCACCGCTCGCCTTACCCTCCACACTATACATAAAATACCTGATTCACACGCACGAGGGGCCGCGGTGGTGTAGTGGTTAGACTACTCTCCTCCCACCAAGGAGACCGGGTTGGATTCCCGGCGGGGTCGCTCCCGGATTTTCGCACGTGGTGATCGTGCCCGATGATACGGCTGGACGGTGGGTTTTCTAGGGTGTCTCCCGTTTTCCCCGCTCTTGCATTCCGGCGCTGCTCCATTATCACCCCATTTCACCCTCATCGGCTCTCAAGACTTCGTTGTTAAGTCCCACCCAAATCTCTCAACTCAACCCAACTACTAACGTAAGACATGTGAAACTGAGAACCTCAGGGAAATATTGGTGTCGTGAATTTTATTTAGTAACCTCTACTCCTTCGTGATAAAGAATTCTAGGCAGTATAATGCGATTTTATAGTAAAATACAACATAGCATAGTAATATTTTTTTTTTTGTTACACATCAACATCTTATAAGTGGTCATTTTCCTCGTGCCAATATTTGGAAGTGACTTCATCTTTTCTGCGAAGAGCGGGAAACGAGGACATGTTGTGATTCGAGGCACAATTCTCTGCTCTTTTTCCTCGATTGCTTCGAGATTCGCGAAAGCTCTCAGCAAACAATTCTGACGAGAAGGCATGACTGAAAACTGCCTCTTGTTATCTAGAGGTGTTATTCATAGTTAAGTCTCAAGGCTGAACTTAAGACTGTCTTGCTCAAGACCATCTTATTTCTCACGATATTTTTTATTTGCGGTCCACGTTTCATTATCGACAAATGACGGCGTGCTTAAGAGACAGCTTATTTTTACCACTTCCGACTCAGTCACGCACGAGCTTAAGGCATAGTACAGATGCTCTAATTCGAAATAAAACTGGCGACTAGACACAAACAAGAAATAAATATGTTCTTTGTCACCACATTATATATGGGTGGTATTATACGCCAATAGAAAAAACTAAGTAATCCTGGTGTTTTTCAAACACGTAAAGTCGTGATTGTAAAAAAACAAAGCGGCGCTGATTTGTTAAAATATAACTAAATTCTTTTTTGTTTTTGCTTGGCAAAATGTTGTGGAAGAGTATAATAAAATGTAAAGGAAATTGTATGAATAAAGGTTTTTTTTTTTTTTTTTTTTTTTTTACGAGCAGTCAATAAGTAACTCAGTCTATATCGGTGGTCGTTTATTTTAAATTATACAATCAAAACCAAGCAAAGGTCAAATATTTTCGTGTATAAGTTATTATATGTGTTTAATATACTGTTGGACATTAAAATAGCAATACCAAGAAGGGCATGGCTTATCACAATCATATTTATTCGAAAGAATACCGATCATACACAGGCGATATGTTTACTCTAGCAGCTCGGTATGGCAAACAAAACACGGCGATATCAGTACTGTGTCTCCCCACCGCTGCTACATGACGCAGCACTAAAGAAAAAGTGAAGAGATTTGGGCGGCTCTTAACAGCGAGGTCTTGAGAGCCAATGAGAGTGACTGAAGTGAGAATGGAGCGGTGCCGGAATGAAGGGGTGGGGGAAACGGGAGATCCCCAAGAAAACCCGCCGACCAATGGCATCTTCCGGCACGATTCCCACTTGCGAAAATCCGGTGACCCGGCCGGGGATTCAGCCCGGTATACCTTGGTGGGAGGCGAGCGTGCTAATCACTCAGCCGCCGTGGCCCCACTGAAATAAAGAGATTTTGGATGTCCGTCTGGAGTATCTTCTTCCATGCAGCTTCCATGCATGCCCAAAGTGCATCCGTTGGGGGCACGGGTGTACTGTGGCAGGCCAGTCGTCCGAACATGAACCACACATTTCCGATGGGCGAGAGATCCAGTGATCGTGCAGGCCAAGGAAGTAGTGCGATGTGTTGGTCATCCTTGGACCATCGTACGAAATGTGTCATATGCATCCAGGCATTGTCCTGTTGGTACAGGGCCTTTGAGTAGCCTTGAAGATATGGGACAACAACTGGCTCCAACACCTCCGCGATGCAACGGTTGCTGGTCAGTGTATCAACGATGCGGACTAGGCACGAACGGGACTGAAATCCGATGGCATCTGGTGCCATAAGTGCCGTTGCTGGGCCGGTATGACGGTGCATAGTTCAGGACTCGGCCAGACGTGCGCCACGGTGCCACCGAGCACGGATGACGTTTCACGCACCATTGCAGTCGCAGGTGCCGGTAGTGAGAAGTCAGTGACAGCCGAAGCAGAGGCGCTTATTCCATAGGCGCAAGGTAAGCAAAGCCTACCCTAGATATATTGTAAATGTTTGGCCCTTTATAGTTTTCGCCGTAACTTTAAATCTAAACATATTTAATTCTGAGTTTCCCGTTTCCGATTCGAGAAACTAGTTTTTCTAACTCCCGTACTGTACACGCATAATGCTGCTATCTAGTATTTATTTCTACAAACAGGAGCAACTAGCGATGAATCGAACTCGCAAGCGAGTTACCCTGCTGCTTTCCTTGGGCAGTGCAAGAAGTCGTTCTGTTTGCGTCCTCCAATTCTCATTTCTTTGGAAAGTGGATGGAAGTGTTCGGGTGAACGGGAGTTTTCTTATTATTTGTAATATGCTCTGTAAATAATATTCAGTTTGATTATTATTACATTAGTTTCGTTTCCGGTTTTATAACTATTATTAGGTATTATAAAACGTTAAATACATGTGGAGGGTAAGCAAAGTTGGAAGTTGCGTTTGTTAGTAGAAATTTTAAATGGAAACACAACCCGGCAGTAGCAAATGTTATCTAAAACACTCAAATATGTGGGGCTATTGTAAAGCTTGGTAAAAAAAACTCACTACACGCCATTAAACCGAAGTACTGGGCGCGTGGATTCGATACCCTGAACTTGCAGACGGCGAAGATCCGTTCGTGTTACACGATTGATGTGCCACGTGTCTGAACTCTGAGCGAGGGTGTTTTATGTGACTGCACGGTCTGCAATCGCCATTCGCACCAGATGTCTGTCCTCGCACTTGTTGGTGCGACGGGGCCGTCGGCTTTCTGCATGTATCTCAGCCCGTCCCTCCTTAACCCACTGTGGTTGCATTTATTCCAACGCAAAAACCTATCTCGCGGTAGTATTTTCCACCATCACGATGTGCCACGATTCTCCTGCGATCAAAGGTGGAAACCGGTTCGTATGGTTTTCTTGTTATACGATATGGCATGCTCAGTCCATTGGTGCACACGAACGGCGGGGAAACAATGTTACCCCCTGTGAGCGGCTCTCCAGTCTCCACATATGTGCCGCTTATCAGTGTCGCCATTGGTGCACGTGCTGCGCCACTCGGCTGAACAACTTTTCACGTCATCATCATACCCTGCTTACACATTCCCTCAATGTGGAATGCTTCAAGAAGTGTGGTCAGCAATATGTACTATTTATATTTACAATAGCTTTACTTGCATTCCTGATTTATCATAAAGTGTAATTTGGTATATTTCGTTCATTACTACGTGTACGTCTATAATAGATTACATTTACATTTGAGAACAACTGAAATCTATTTTTGTAAATAAGTCTAAATATAAGTAGCACTATTTAGTTTTGTATATGCAATTAGTAGGAATTAATTATTATTATAAGAATATGCGTTTAAAATATTAATAGTATCAGTAGGTCTCCAGTTCTGTGAATAATTTCTCAGAGCATGACAATGTACTTTTCACCCACATGCGCAACTGAATGTCTAACCTCAGCGTAATGGAAACTTTGCTATCGCCGTTGTGCAATAATCTTCACTAGTTCGACATATGAAGTTATCCAGTTAGGCCCGCATTAAAAAAAAAGTCCAGTTTCAAGTCACGTGGCAAAGACGGACTCATTTGCCGGCCTCCGGCGAAATGCTAGTAGGCTCATCCCCATCTAGAAGAGTGTCTAGGAGATATATACATGGTGAGTCAGTACCTCTCCGACAAACTTCGTGAGGATGTTTCTTGTAAAATATCAGTTAGAAAATGTATAACAACGATCGCCAGAAAACCATTCCTCGGGACAGGAAACCCTTGTGAAGATGGGGATGAAATAATTAACTTTATTTAATTACACTGCAGCCACCTGATATTAACAGATGATTTTTTCTATGTATGTCAACAAATGTAATATCTGTAACATGCAAATATCTACTGTTGGTCTACTGCATTCCCTACATGGTAAAATGGCCGTTGTCACCCCTTGGAATAGGAAAAAAAAGGGTCTTCATAATTCGTTACGTAAAGTGTGATTACTGGTTATGAATAACAAAGGCATAACCTAAAAACAAGTTTTCTTGGCGAGAATACCTTCGACGAATGGTACGCAAGAAAACATATGTTAAAGATTACAAATGCCACTAAATGCTTATGCGATTGGCAAGATTGTTGATACCGATGACACGTACCCCTGTAACACAGTCACATGTTTGTTTAACTCCTGTTCTTGTTTTATTTGAAATTTTGAATTAAATGTGTTTTATTGCTAATGTTACTGGTGTAATTTACGTTAGTGTTTACTTGTTTTATTATCCCATCAAATGGTTGTTTATGTTTGTTCTTATATTATTATTTGCCATTTGTTCGACGTTTTATGCTTATTTACAATGTCATTTTGATCATAATCTCACTCTCTTTATTCTTTATATGTTATTGGTTTGTTCGTTTGTTTTCAGTTATGTCATTAAATAAATAATAATACACATTTAGTCCACCATTTCAAATACAACAAAACAGGTGTTAAACAAACATGATACTATGTTACTACCGTACATGTCAGTCGGTATCAACCATTTCGCCAATCTCATAAAGCGTTACGTGGCAATTGTAATTTTTTACGTATGTATATTCGCAAACCATTCGTTGGGGACTTTTTCACCAAGAGAACTTGTATTTACGTCTTGCCATTTAAATTCATATTTCGTGATCACATTTTACGTAACGATTTACGAAGACTCTTTTTTCACTATTCGAAAGGGTGGCAACCCCCATTTTACCACGTAGGGAATTCGGTAGGCCAACAATGGTAAATACGTGTTACAATTACTGCATTGTTTGACGGGCAACAAATCATCCCTTAATCTCTGATGGTATCAGTGTAACCAAATAAAGTTCATAATTTCAATCCCATCTTCATTAGGGTCTTCTGCCCTTAGGAGTGGTTTCCTGACGTTCGTTACCACACATTTTCTGACATTTTGCAAGGAACATCCTCACGAAGTTTGTCGCAGAGGTGCTGACTCATCCTATATATATATATATATATATATATATATATATATATATATATATATATATATATATATATATATATATACACACACACACACACACACACACACGCGCGTATCTGCTCGCTGTGCTCGTATTTCTGCCACTCAGACGTAAATAAAATCATCGCCATGAACGAATTATAAGAGTACAACTAAGGTTGGCCCACAGAATCGATAGAGCCCGATATGAAACCCACTTGCGTTTAATGCGGTTTGCTTGTGCGGACGTGCCACTTGTGAGTATACATGTCCCGTTATCATTCATAGCGGCAAGACAGCGAATAAAACCTTAGTAGCAGTGCGAGCCACAGAGCTACGTTCAGTGAACACGCAGCATTTCTTGACGGAGCATTCGACAAGCTTTTACCCAGCTGGATGAGTTTGAGGGAGGCTGCATCGTCGGCCTCCGAGAGGCAGGTTGGACGTTTCGGCGCATTGTTTGCCAAATAAACCGTCCTGCCTACACTGTGAGTTGGTGTTGGACGCAGTGGAAACAGAACGGTACACACGCCCGTTGAGAAGGCTCGGGTTGACTCCGGAGGACCCCCGCACCAGCAGAGGGGGGGGGGGGATCGTTTCATCGTGCCCCATGCTGTGAGTATTCCACGGGCGTCGCTGCGCACCATCCAGGGACAAGTCACAGAAGCTGGGGTTACTCCTGGGTACACCAGTACCATATACAGGAGGCTAGCAGAGCGGGATTTGTCGTCGTCGCGGCATTCCTTACGACGTCGACCATTGCGAGCTGAGCATCGCCGAGCACGTGTAAACTGCTGCCGGAAACGGGCAGCGTGGCAGTTTGCGAACTGGCGACGAGCGTTGTTCAGCAAAGAATCATGGTTCTGTCTGGATACAGACGACCGCTGAATTCGAGTCTGGATACCTCCTGACCAGCGCTGTGATCCATGCTTCATTGTGGAGCGGCACACCGCCCCAATGAGAGGTGTCATGGTGTGGGGTGCAAATACATACGATTCCCGCACCCCACTAGTGGTGATTGAAGGAACCCTGACGGCGCGGCGATACGTCCAGGAAATTCTGCGACCATGTGCGCTCCGCTGCCTGGTGCAGCTTGGCAGCCCCATTTTGCAGGATTATAATGCTCGGCCTCACACAGCACTGGTATCTCTGGCCTACCTTCGTGATGTTAACATGCTCCTTGGCCAAACAAGTTCCCCAAACCTCTCGCCTATGAACGTTTGGGATCGGATTCGACTGCAGCTTAAGCCAGCGACAACTACAGTGGACTTTGAGGGTCATTTGCACCAGCTGTGGCAAGATATTCCTCAGCAGAACATACCACGTCTCTACGCTTCTATGCCCGACCATATCGCCGCCAGTCTCCTTGCTAAGGGTGGTCCAACACCATACTAAGTGCATCCTAAGAGTCGGTGCCTTGCAATACATGCTTAGTGTGGAGCCACATTTATTTTGATGTTTCCTGTTTACATTTTACCATGATCTGTGGCTGTAACCATTTAAGTGCCCCTGTGATAGCGTCTTCAGGGTGATCCATATTTTTGCAAATATGTGTACATTCAGGAAGCAAAAACTGACATCTGAACTAATTACTAACCCATGGACAGATTTCAGTACAGAACGTAACGGTATGCTAATTCGTTTTGTGGCAGCTTAAACGTGAAACAGTTCTAGACAGGTAATTTTTTTTTGTAGTTGGAACTCGATTTCTTTCACGACCTAGACGATATTTCCTCAATAGCAAACCCATGTAAATAGAGTAACCAATTCTTTCTGAATCCAGTTAATAATAACTCTTTTTTTTTCAGTGAAGTAGCAGCCATCGAACGTATCATACCGGTTTGGGTATGGAATGTCTTATGGATTTAACCCAAAAGTCACTGAACCCACAAACTGTTTGCATTTTCCACCTGTTGGTTCAAATTAGTAGTGGCCTCGAAGCTGTGTAAACGGATGTTACTTCAGAAATTGCTCAAGTCTTAAGTCCACTTCGTTAGTTGACCTCAGACCTCGACGTCCTCTCACGTCGCCTGTCGCTTTCTACGCAAACAAACGCGGCTCACGTCGACATCGAGTGGAGCCGAACTCTCTCCGGCGAAAAAGGTGCGCCGCCAGATGACACCGGACTTCAGAAAACACGAACTGAAGAGCGAAGGGAAATTTACTACACCAGTTTATCGCGAATGCTTCGAATGTCAGTGGGTCTGACAGTCATTATTATTACACGAGTCTTGCCTTGCACTGAAGTTTCTCCACGCGCTCTAGAAGGTTTATGTTTTATGCGCGGAGAACCCGTGAAAATATATGCTCTAATTTGTCATCGAAAATAACAGAACGCTAAACAGTAAGACATGAACTACACGATGGTCGGTGAATAGCCAAGTCGCTACACATCTAAAGGCAGGGGCAATTAATAAACATTTACTAGTAAGTACAAAACAGAAAAATCTCGGGGTTCGGTGGCACATAGGTCAGATTTCACTTAAGTAGCTTGAGTTCTTTCATTGACTGTTTTCACAATGATCAAGAGTTTTCTTACTCTAAGGCGTTGCAAATAATTCGGTACTTCTACTGTCATGAATTTATTAATGTTTAAAATTCCTACTTATATATATATATATATATATATATATATATATATATATATATATATATATATATAATATTCTCTCGCGAGACTGATTATCACAACATTATTCTATTTCGTCTGTTCCAATGAATGAAGGCAGTGCAGTGAGGAGAAACAATTATGAGTTTCGCACATAATGAAATACATTAATCCATTTAAATCATTTCTGTCGCTCACTGAATCACCACTGCAGGTGTTCAAATGCATAATATTTAAGGTTAGAGTAGTTCTTGTAATGAATCACGTGGTTACTCACTTGTAGACCCATAAACTGCGTGCTTGTTGCACAGACTCTAATGGGTTGCGATGCTTCTTGCATACGGTTCTTGAAATGAAATATCCTTCCAGTGAAATGTGTCCATGATTGTGGTCACAGAAACTTAAACGTTTCATGTTACCTTGGTTTTTGTAGATTCTCGGCTGCCGTGAAGCTAAGGGGCCACACTCGTGGAAGCCGGGAAAAAAAGAAGATTGCTGTGATGGTTCAAGCCCAAAATACATGATGACTCAATTTGTGTGCCTTGGCATGGTACTCACGTGACACGAAGCCTGCTATGATCATAGAGATTTCGTCATAACTAACCTTTATGCACATAATGCGAGCAGTAAAAAAAAAAAAACTGATTATACCCGTATTTTTTGTATGTATAATTATTTCAGTGACCCAATGTTTATGAATTATATCTAAAGGAAAGATGACAAAGCATCCGTGCTTATTTTGTAAGTTTATCGACAATTAAGGAAATCAGTAATATTTCACGAAAAAACTTAATTTCTTCGACAGTATGTAGTTGCCTTTCCCTGAAAAAAAATCTTAGCTCACGCAATTTATCGTAATTAAAATATTAAAATACAACTGTAAAAAAAGGGTTCAATTTTGTTATTTAAAAATAACTGAAGTCTCGCAAATAGTGTTTACACCGATGTGTGAAAACTGTTCTACACATCCCTAGCGAACACGAAACTGGACCACAGATTCACAAACTGTTTTCAGATCCTGAATCATTCGCAACGGGAAACTTATCCCTGGGGCCGAGCGTGGAGGCGCAGTGGTAACTCATTTGACTCGTATTTTGGAGGACCCGGGTTCGATCCACGATCCGGCCATCCTGATTTTGGCTTTTCATGGTTTTCCGAAATCACTCCAGGCTGGGATGGGTCCCTAACAAAGGCCATGGCCGATTCCTTCCCATTACTTCTCCAGTCCCTCTTTCCTGTGCAACTTACACAGTCTTTAATTACCTCACTGTCGACGAGACGTTAAGCCCAACTACCTACCATCTATCTCTGGACGCAGTACGGCACAGCTTGTTCCGGTAGCAAGTCACTGAACCAAGTCGCACTGAAGGCGCGGCACATTTGTCTCGCGGACGACGACACGTCAGCGTGTATTTGTCCTCAGCGTAACGCCAACGGCACTTCAGCTTTCTTCTTCCCGTCGACGGAAGAAAGTTCAGCGATGCCGAACAACGGCGCGAGCGAAATGAAGAGTGGAACGTCCCCGACGCTTCGCTTTCTTCCATAGGAAGGAACATTTCGCGAGATTAACGACCTGCAGGCTGATTTCCACAACCTTCTGCTTAGGCTACTCGCGCCTCTGCTGATTGTTCAGCGAGTAGCCAGTTTTATCACAGAATATTTAAGACTACAGAAGTGAAACAGTTGTTTGTACCATTAACTCCAGCCACACATGCCAACAAAATGGCGCCACTGGCCAGCACCATGTCTAAACGCCGTTCACCAGCCAGTGCGTGGTAGTTTAATTGCCGGCTTGCAGCCCAGCCAATAGGAAGTCTTCTGCAGCAAGCAGTAGTCAATCAGGCCCAAGGCTCGTTCCAAAGCTTCGCGTAGCCAATCTGGAAATGAGTACGCCCATATAAAATAGTACCACCACGCCATTTCACTTTTCTATAGTTGCCTATTCTGCGGTTTTTAGCACCGAGAAGTCAGCACGGGATTCGGTCCTTGTATTGGATATCTGTCACTGGCTGAGAGTTCTCGAGGGGACGTCTAATAAAAAGGCGATATAATTATAAAAGTAACTGAAATGTACACGCGCTTGAAGTCTTAAGGCACAGAATTGAAACAACTTAGGCAGAATTAATGTTGTGACGTAACTATGAGTTCGTAGTCCCCTTGTCTTGTCTGTAGTGCTATGTAAGGCTAATGACTAGTTGGATATATAGGAGTATTTTCGGAATTTTTTTTTTTTAATATAGACAAGCTAGAGAAACCAAGAATCACATATGGCGGGGGAATGTTCTCTAGTTCTCATACTGGTCTCACTGTAAGCAATTGTGTATACTTAATTCGCGGTTTCTTCACACTTTGTGAATCAAACCTTAAAAAAAAATCCCATGTATGGTGTATTTGGTTGCTTCCTAAATGTCGTGTATCACAAGCGTGTTATACTTATGTTATCATATAGCTACCGTATTTGTGGTTAAATTCAACTTTTAATAATATTTCGTCTATAAATTATAACATTTCATTTATAACTAATATGAATAGATACAGAGACAAAATAGGTGTATGCAAAATATTATTACGGTGAGTGCGCATGGAAGCGGTGCGTTGGTCTCGGTGTAGTTTTTTAAACTTTGTTTGCATGAGGCGGAGGAATATCCTGGAATTAGAATTTTAGCAGGGCTTTAGAAAAGTTGGAAGTAATCCTAAATTGAATATATATTATAATTGTTTAAAAACCATGCAATATTTCAATATAAATATTCTTTTCAGGGCAGCTATGAAAAACTATACTTAGTTGGCAGTTTATAAATTTGATTATTGAAACAAAATGTGGTCGTTTAAAAGTGTAAAAGTCAACAAAAATCGCTGTAAATAGCTCTCTGTTTGTGACATTTATCCATCTGAAAAATAATTTGTCCTGAACAACAGTGACAATACTGTATTTTTCTTAAAAGATTGGTGTATTAAAACACTACTGGCACTGTTTAAAATACCGAGGGAATAGTAGATTAAGAATCTTTTACTAGGCAGGCCCCTTAATGAACGATTCCCTAGAAATCCACGTTAATATACGGGCATTTTTTACAGTATCAGTTAAAGTAGCATGGCTATCCTAACTATGCTAACTGCCGTAGCAACGATATTTTCCTGGTAAATGCTGTTCACGATAAAATGAGTAGTGTTGAAATCAACATTAGAAAAAAGTCACTGACCCGGCCTACATATATTTTTACGGGCACACTGAGTGACATACCCCCTGTAACGTTTGTAACGATGGACGGAAAGTAATTCAATATCTTAACGTCGAATAACAAGTGTTAAGAAATTATTTATAATGACTAAAATTATTTATTTCGCTTTGTGTTTTTTATTCCAACAAAATGTAAAATTTAGCAGATTTGTAAAATTTTCCTTTTCGTATAATTGACAGTTTCACGTGACCGACGCATGAATAAAGTGATGAGGCCCATGGCAAAGTTTTACATAAGACGGAAGAATACACAACATGTTTACAAGTAGACCCTAAGAAGAGAGATTTTAAAAGTGCTCATTTTACCGTGAACAGCCTACAACAGCAGTGAAGAATGCCTCGTGTACTTTCGGCATTATTCGTCCCAGAAACCCGAAGCTATGCGGGGCACACGGAAAGTTTCCGTATTATACATGTACAGGAATAATTTCTATTTCCAGGTGTATGTCGCAGGCTCCTGAGGCGTGTGCTAGCCGCAACCAGGAGCGAGGCCGGGTAGTGGCGAACGAGAGGTGACCGTCAAGCGCCTTCATCAAGGCGTGCAGTGGAGCGAGCAGGGCGGCCACACCCCCTCTCCCCAAATGAAGGGAGTCTGCGGTCGGCGCCACCAGACGCCAGACCACAGCGCCGACCGCGTCTACACGCTATGTGCAAACACTCCATTGAGCAGGAGGATGGTGAGACGTGGCTGGCTGGCTCCTGGCGGGAGACAAGCCGTCGTCTGTGGCTGCCCGACAACTGTCACTCGCATTTTATGATTCAAACCCTTGCACTGTATAACGGCTGGCAGCTGCGAAATTATATTAGGAAATCCCATGTTAAGGAAATCTCGCATCAGTGTGTTATTTTTAAAGATGTGCGTTTCAAACAAAGTGTATTTTTCACGGATTTTTCAGGAGACGATCCCTACGAGCATATATCTTCAATACAGAGAGGCGTTATCTACTTTTCTGTAAAACATACGTTTTAAAAATTCACTAGAACAGGCTGTACATATTATGGAAAGTAGGGAACTTCTAAAATAATTCGTGAAAAATACATTTTGTTTGAAACGTCCATCTTGAACATCAACGCACTGATGCGAAATGTCCTTAACATAGGATTTCCTATTTCTATTTCGCAGCTGTCAGCCGGTCGGTAGTGCTCTTCAGACCGCCGTTTAGCCGTGCCAGAGCCCTTGTAGCGTGGGAGCTTATTGAATGGTCGACTTTACACGCAAGGCAGTGAATTGGCGTCCAGACTCGTCACATAGGAATTTACTGGTGCAACCTAATCACTTCATGAAGTAATGATAAAAACAGAAGTGTGTAGCATGTTTCTATGCTACGTTGAGAGCCGACCTCCCGTGCCGCAGTCGGTTGGTGCGCCGACGGTCTGTGGGGTGGGAGGTTCTGGTTTCGAACTCTAAGCAAGGTATGGGTGTTTAACTTAGGTTATAAGTTAGTTTTAAGCTGTCTCCTGATAAGCATTCAAGCATAACACCGGGGGACTTTAACAAGCCCTTTCCAATACAATACCATACAATGCTACGTTGAGTACCCTATACCAGAAGTTTCATACTTAAAAATCGTCGTGAAACACTCGTATTAACATATTGTTTCAAGACGCCTGAGAGGTGTACATGAGTTCGAGAGGGATGGAGGTCTTAATAAAAATAAAATAACTAAGTTTGATTTATAATTTATTCTCACAGCTATTATTTACAGCATTAAATTATCTGTCTCCACTATTATCATTTTTATTTAACAGTGAGCGCAATATTTAATGTCTATTTCAACTTTAATTAACGCCCTTCTTAATGTCTCTGTTTGGTTGTAGTCAATTAACTCGTACAGTCTGTCTGTTGCCATCATTTCTAATGTCTTTCACTCAAGCCTCCAGTCCAATAGTCCAGTCTGCCAGTCGCACGCTTCATTCCTCTGATACTCGCAGTCGCAGATTTTCCTTTCGCTGGTCACTTCCGGCGCTACTCGTTGCTCTTCTAGCTTGTCGCACAATTGCCCAGACTCCCGGCTCTCATAAACTTTCCACTCCATTCCACTGGTCAACTCCCAGTTCGGAGGACCGTCGCACTTTTATACTCGCTGGCCTCGGAATGAAAAGTTCGACACACCCCTATTCATGCTGAGAGAAACTATGGGCAGTAAACCAGTGGAAGATTCTTCAGATAAACGCGCAGAAATTCAATCTTCTGAAGGTCAGGAAGAAGTGCCGCAAAGAGATTACAGTGACGGCACGCTTTTCGTAACTAGATACGCGTCTCTTAGATTATCGCTCGCCTGTCATTCAAACATCCATTGTGACTCGCCGCCTGATATATATAGGTTGTTCGCGGTAGTGTACACTTTTGAAGCCCTAGTTACTTTTTTCTTTCAACCAATTTATGTCCTTCCACAACTTGATAATGTAAACTCTGCCATGTGAGTAATAAACATAGTGTATACATTCACTATACCTAAAACCAAAAGTCCAAGGCCACAATGAAATGTATTTATTGGTTATTATGTCTGATGACACAGCTTCAAAAAGTGCTCACTTTACCGTGAACGGCCTATAACGTCTCTGTCCTCTTCCGCTCGCTCGCGAGGGATGGACCAAGGTCAAGGCAGACCAGCGACAGGTAATAATGTTTTCAATTTTAAGAAATACATATTAGAGAAGGAAATAGGAAACTAACACTATAATTCAGACATGAAAAATCCGTGAATTGCTAATTGTAAGCAAGACAACTCAAAAATATTCAAAAGTTCTTTAATTACAGTCCTACACGCAGATGGCTCCCGTAAGAGGACTATTTACTCTTTGAGTGTATCTCGGTAAATATATTTTCAAGGAATATGACTTTCTGCCAGGGAAGGTAAAAACCCATACTATGATTTCGTACAGTTTGGATTTTATATCACGTGTAGTCAAAAAAGAAAAAATAGCGAAATCTTATATATATATATATATATATATATATATATATATATATAGAGAGAGAGAGAGAGAGAGAGAGAGAGAGAGAGAGAGAGAGCGCGCTTGCCTGCGTAGTTTCCATCAGAGGGAGGAGAAACGTACAGCTGTACGTCGGTAGTTGAATCTGTGGGTTTTCCTCGCGGATAGTGAAGTACCACTGTTGCAGATATAATTTGCTGTACAGTACAGAGCAACTACGGGAACACTCGTTGAAAGCCAGTTCAGCGTATTTCGTAAAATGTTGCATATTCTCCCAATATGACTAAAAATTGTATAGTCTATACGAAGCACAAAATGTACCCGATATTTATTTCTGTGTAAATATAATCCTTACTTCCTTACTACTGTATAAATACCAAAGTGTGTTTGTTTGCTTGCCTTCTTTCACGTCAAAACACAGCATCGGATCGACATTGTACAGAGTTAGTTGAATGGTCGGAGAGTGACATAGGCTACTTTTTATCCCGTGAAAATATCTTATTCCTTCGGGAAAATGTAAAGTACACAGACGTAACAGTACACTGACCTAAGCTAGAAGGTAGACAAATAAGTAAGGCTCTACATTTCTCTTTGGATTGGATTTGTTGATTTGGTTTTTTGTTTACTTTTTCGAATGTTAGTTTTGTTGTTTTGTTTGTTAGTCTATTATGCTTCGCACACGCAAATAAAGTCTTACGATTCAGAGGGGCACACCTGCAGATGAAATCAAAGCCTGTCTCAAGTCGTCAAGCTTATGGGCAAATGTCAATAAATTCAGCTTGACAACAAATATGAGAGTGCACATATACAATGACGTTGATATGGGACATTATGTGGATAAACTATTAAAAATTGGAAATGGGCGGTTGGAAGCTGATGCCAACGGCTGTGTGTCACTAACAGAGGATTTTTGTAATTCGGTGCAGAGTGATGCGGAACTGATTGCTAGCGTGTACCCAGATCTACAAAGTAATATAAATGACGACCAATGGCTATGTCAAAGAGCGATTCTTGCACCAAAAAATGACATCGTTAACAGAATTAATTATAATATTTTGAAAGAGGTACAAGGAGAAATAACGGAGTATTTGTCAGTAGACACAGTCATGGAGAGTTCCTGGATTCTCTACAGTTGTCAGGCGTGCCCTCACATAAGCTCCAATTAAAATTAGGCGTTTCTGTAATGCTTATGCGAAATTTTGCCGCACCGTGATTATGTAACACGACGAGGCTTAGTGTCAAAGAATTTAATTATTTATCCCTATAAACACCACCGATTTAGAGGAGTTCAATACATAATTGTTCTCTCTCGAGTTTGTCTGCAGAACTTAACCTCACTTCGGCGGCCATTTCTGCACCGTCATCCACAAACGACCGTATTGGGGGATCTTTATGTATACACGCTCACTGCGCCAGCTACAGGTCAGCTACGCGGTGTGGAACATTACATTACACGATACGACAGTCACGCAGGCGCCATCAAGTTGCAGGCACAAGAAGGTTCCAGGTATGTTATCGCTACGATCCACGGGGGGTCAACACCAACTCGGCGTGTCCATGCTGAGCCCCCTCCCAACTCCCTTCAAACCTCCATATTCATTTCCCCCCGATCCATCACGTCCAGCCGGCCAGTTCGGAGGCGTGGGTGGCCACGACACGACCAGCTAGATTGGCCGGGGGGGGGGGGGGTGAAAGGTTGTCCGTCACCGTCACATATTGTGTTACGAGAGTGGGTCACGGCAGCATTTGGTAACGGATACTTTGCCGGGTGTCGCCGGTGACCAAACTCCTCCCCCCCTTCCCCTCGTGACACCGACACTGCCCCCTCCCAGCAGGCGAGTTTCACAAAAAACTAGTTACCATGTCGCAGCGGGCATGCTCAACAAAAAAAAAATATATATATTTAATGAGGTGTGCCTTACAGCGATGGGCTTACTACGCAGGGACATATCAAGTGTCCCTCTACGCACGAAGAAGGTTATGAGAGGAACGCAATCTCTGGTCTCCGTACTCTCGGCATCACGGCAGACGACAAGCCTGGCGGTACAGCGGCGCGTCTACAGATGCTTGGTACAGTAGTGAACCATGTAAATGGACTTCCCATGAACCTCGTTCAGATATCTTCTCATAGGAGGGCTTTCACTGTCGCAATTTTGGTAGAAATTTTCCTTTTCTACCCAGTGGTCGCCAGGCCCTTTCTTAGTGACAACGCTGATACGTTCGATCAACTTTGGCCTGGAACCTTCCACTCCCATCAACAGTCTTCCACTTTCATAAACTATTCAGGGATGGGAATAAATTCACGTACAGGTTACGACCTCCCAAAGTCACAAGAATACAAGTGTGCAAATTTGTACAGCAGCTGAGAATAGTAGGCCTAATTACCCAGACACCCTGGTTAGCATTATTTTTCTTCACCTAGGAATGCTGTCATGTAAATCCTCCACCCACCCACTCACTCCCATACTTATTTAACTTCTATAGTTTCTTCAGAAGAAGTGATAACGTAAAAACAATAGCGACTTCCGCTTACTTTTGATACAAACAATTTACACGGCAATATTTTAAAATTTAAACATTTTCAAACAAAATTTTATTTAAAAATCGAAGTGCTCAGGATAATTATTTTTAATCGATGCTGACCTAATTTGGTAATTATGTAATCGTCACTGTAAGTAACAAAAATGGCTGTAAATAAAGACAAACACATTTTTTGTACATAGGCTGTCCACGATAAAGTGAGCCCTTTTGAAATCAACCTTAGAAAAATGCCACTGCACCTAACTGCATATATTTTAACTGGCACACTTAAGTGACATGCGTCCAGTAAAGTTGACAAAGATGGATGGGAAGTAGTTCCGTATCTTAACGTCGAATAAATGTTAGGTAACCATTTCTGAAAACTTAAATTATTTATTTTGCTTTCTGTTCTTTTTTAATGAATCGAAGAGTAAAAGTTACCAGATTTGTAGAATATTTACTTTTATAATAATTTCACGGTTCCACTTGACCGACGCACGAATAAAGTCATGAGGCTAATGACAATGTCAATCTTTAATGAGGCGGAAGAATACATAACGTACGTGCAAGTAGATCTTAAGCAGGGCTTTAAAGTGCTCATTTTACAGTGAATAGCCTATAAACACATTTATGTACTTACCACTACGGCATTCGCTGCTGTAGAATATAAAATTGGGAACCGAGGAAAGCCTTACCATTGAGCATTGTGATTTATAGACTTGTTGCGCCGCATATTTTCTTTACTGCATTCAAGCAGCCTGTTTCAGCAACAATTCAGTGTTATTAAGTGCGAGTACTTAGATTTTGCTATGAAGGCAACTAACCTCCGTGGAAACAACAGCTGTAAGCGCTGTCTGCCACATCTGTTCTGGCGCGGCGTCTCTACTACCTGTGCGAAACGCGTGCAAAAAAATGAACACGTAATAGAAACATAAAATACGTAATCAGTAACAGCATTTTAACCTTTTTATAAAAAAATATTAGCAACTCGTTGCCAAAAATTCGCAATTAAATTTAACATCTACACAAAATATTCTTATATGTGTGTCATGTCTTACCATCGTATACATTTTGTACTATGACACTACTAACCAGTAACACAGCAAACTTGGCCTTTGTAGTCACATAGCACATTCGTGGAAAATCTAAATTCGGATAACACCACATCACACTGGACTTTATCTGTCATTGCAGATTATAAGCGGCCTTTCCAGTAAGTGGGATTCCCAATTCTGAAATTCAGATACAATCAGTATTTTATATAATTTGAGCTTTTATGTCGGTATTTTTGTACGATAATATTATTACTTCTGCACACGTTAAAACGTAACAAGTTTTAAAAGGAAATTCGCAAATATCTGTATTAGGTATTATAATTATTGTTACAGAAAACAGGTTCAATTAAAATCTTCACTGTGATGGATACGGAACCGAGATGGCACGGTTGTTCTTTCGCTGATGTGCGCTTATTCTCTCGAAGCCAGGAAGTTGCTCACGAAACGGGTATCGCCTGAGACTATCTGCATCATATTATGCAGGATTCAGTACCGGTTTGTCCTACCTCTCAAAAGTTCATCGTTCGTTAATGATTGACACGAATTACAGCCATCATTATTGTTGGCAAGTGAGGCCATTTTATTGGCTCGTGCGGTTGAGTTCGGGATACACACGCCCACTTCACTTCTGCGTGCTCGGCTATTCTGTGATAACAAGGAAACACATATATAGTCTATTCGAGGTTTATTAACACTTTTTGAATTAAACCTTTGAAAAAACGCCCTTTGTACGAAGTGTTTGGTTGTTTCCTAAATGTGTCATGTATCAGAAGCGTTTTATACTTCTGTTAACATAAAAGTGTCTTATTTTTTGTTAAACTGAAATTTTACTTATATTTTCTCATTGAAATACAATACTTCATTTATAATTAATATGAATATAACAGAGGGAAAACCGGTGTGTTGGTAATGCCTTTTAAGAAATAGTTCTTATACAAAATATTATTTCACTGATTGCACACGAATGCGGTTCGTTACCCCTCTGGTATAATCTTCTAGATTCCGTTAAGCTTCATTTGCATGAAGAGGAGGAATAACCCGGAAGAATAAATTTAGCTGGGTTTCAGAAAAGTTGGAAGTAACGGTGAATGTACTATACTGAGAGAGAGTGAGAGACGGAGATAACGACCGTTTCCCAGGAGAGAACGATAAGTGAATGTTTCAGCAGGAATCAACTCTCTCCGCCCAGGGCCACTGCATCACACACACTGGACTGGCAGCTGGTGATAAAACAAACTTCTCCTTCACGAACATTGGCTAAGCATGGACTTGAGGCTTCGCCTCACACACCATGTTGAACCACTGGCTTCTATATTATTTCAATTGTTTAGGGACGCTTGTTTTCAAACTACAACCGTACAACAAACATAATTCTGAGGTTCCGTCAAGTAATTGCAACGTAATCATAACAACATAATTATGAAACTATTAATAGATTATTGGCATTGCACAACCACCAGATAATGCGTGGATGAAATTTGGCGAATGCATTTGAAGACATTTGTAAAATATAAACGTGCTATAAAAGAAATATTTAGTTATTTCGTTGAATAGAGAGTTGTGGCGCACAAATGGAAAAATTCAGGAAGGCGGATCAGAACGAGCTTTAACACACGGATAAAGAAGTAAAAGGAAAATAATGCTTGGCGCCGCCGGCAAGAGTCGAACCTGCAACGTAACGAACGCGAGTCGGTACACTGTAACTGCACGACCAGAGGCTCTCATTGGCGGCTGGCTTGACGCGAGTGGCACGAGTGAGTGTGTGTCGAGAGATTTGGGCGGCTCTTAACAGCGAAGTCTTGAGAGCAGATGAGGATGATTGAGGTGAGTATGGAGCAGCGACACAATGAAAGGTCGGGGAGAACCGGAAATCTCCGAGAAAACCTGCCGACCAGCGGTAGCGTCGGCACGATTCCCACATGCGGAAATCCGGGAGTGACCCGGTCGGGGATTGAGTCCGGTTCGCCTTGGTGGGAGGCGAGGAGGCTAACCACTAAGCCACCCCCTCCCCCGCCGAGAAAACGAGTTACGCCAATAAAATTCACGATCCACAGTTAAGGACGCTGCCTTCCACAAAGTTTAAATGGGGAATTAATATTGAAGCTATTCATTGGTAATGCATCGACATTTCTTAATGCACGTTTAAAAATGTTTGCCAATTATTATGTTTAATATATTTTTCTAAAATTTAATCAATATCGCAGTACACGGAAATACGGGTGTTACTTTAAAAATTATACAGAGCTCGCGGGAAAATAGAAAAACTGATATCCGTTTGTAAATTTGTTATTTTACACAAGAAAGCTATTTTTTCTGACTGGTAGTGTTTCGGGAGCTGGTTAACAAGTGGCGTGGTAGGGCAGGTTGTGAGCCGAGCGTTTTATCAACAGATAGCAGCGCGTTGGCCTGCCTCTTGATCCCGTATTTTTAAAAGTTCAGTTTTCTCCTATTACTGGCTCGAAACGACACAAGTTTAAAATATATTCCATAAAATTATTTGGAAAATAATTTAACAATACTCTGCGATATTTCTGTAGTCTTTTGGAATTAACATCAAGCATGTATGGATGGCAAGGCGAGTTAGGATACGACGTAAACATAACTCCCAATGTTTCATTTGAATGCGGACCGTTTTTATTTGCATTTCATTTTGAACACCTCTACATTACTACTATGGCACGAAGTTTAGCTTGTAACACTAACAACCGCGGTTTTGTGACCACGTAAAAGAAAACGTGTTACTTAATTTAGGAACACTTTCTAACCCGCGTATTTTCTGCTTGTCTGATGTGCGTAGACACTGCTGTCAGAATAGCCAACGTAATATTTTCATTCGTTCATGCATCAGCTGATACAGGATTTTGTAAATTGCATCTTGTTTGTCTCGTATACGTCAAGTTGCCACTCACTGACTGTCATGATCTTGCCAAGTTATGTGAGACAGAGAGTACCACTTCGGGACAGGGGCGAGACTGTAACCAGCCCTCGCGTTCATTGAAGGCTATTTGCGATAAAGTGAGCACGTATGAAAATAACCTTAGAAAAAAGTCATTGTTCCTATCTGCATATATTTAACAGACGCGCTGAGTGATATATGCCCAGTAAAGTTGGCAATGATGGAGGGAAAATAGTTCCATATCTTAACGTCGAATCAAAAGTGTTAGTTAACCATTAGTGATAACTTAAATTATTTCTTTCGCTTTCTGTTTTTTAATGTATCCAAGTGTAAAAAAATTAGCAGATTTGTACAGTATTTACTTTTCTAATCTAATGATTTTACAGTTACACATCACCGTCGGATAAATAAAGCTATACCTAAGGCCCATGACAGTGTTAATTTTAAATAACGCAGAAGAATACACAACGTGCAAACAAGTAGATCTTAAGCAGGGCTTTCAAAAGTGCAAAATTACTGCGAATAGCCTATAGCTACAAACGACTATTGCTATTCACGGTAAAGTGAGCACTCTTGAAAGCCCTCTCATTTGGAATAATGGTCAATAAATGGATTTTACTGCAGCTTTAGACAACTTCCTAATGCGGTGGAATACACACGCTATGTTTATTACTTACATGGCAATGTTTATTTTAAAAGGTGGTTAAAGGGTAACAAATGGCTGCAAGGAAAAAGTAACTAGGGCCTCAAAAGTGCTCACTTTACCGTGAACAGCCTATACATGATCGACACCAGGTATGTGATACGTGAGGCGCGGAATGCCTTCCTCCAAGGCGCGTGAAATTGTTTCACAACGACACCTGGTGTCTCAACGGAGCGTCTCCGGTCCGGACATCCGTTCTCTGACAAAAGTTGTTCTTCATTACATTACCTATCACCCCTAGAAGTTCGGTGCAATGATCCTCTGACTTTCTGTATATATACACACATTTAAATTTTTTAATTGGGTTGCGTGCTATTCGGTCCATCTATTGTTACAGTTGGCTCAAAGTTGTATCTATATCAGTTGATACCATTATTACAGCTGTAAAACAAAGGTACAAACGTTACAGTCCGGGATGTCACAGAATGAAATCGGGAAATATTCCTGTCCTTAACAATAACACTTTCACAGCAAAATAAATAATTTGAAAATTGCCGGAACACTGTGGTATTACAAAATTAGGCAAAGGGTGTGAAATATATTGCTTAAGTCGAACAAGCATACACGAGTGTTTACATCCAGGATAAACTCACAATCGTAGCGGGGTCACGGTGGCTGAGTTGTTAGCCCGCTCGCCTCCAACCAAGGCGAACCGGATTCAATCCTCGGCCAGGCCACCGGATTTTCGCAAGTGGGAATCATGCCGGGGTTTTCTCGGGGATCTCCCGTTTCTCCGCCCCTTCATTTAGGCGCCGCTTCATATTCACTTCAATCACGCTAATCGGCTCTCAAGACCTCGCTGTTAGGAGCAGTCCAAATCTCTTCACTCACGATCGTAGCCAACAGAAAAGATTAAAATTCTTCCAGTGCACATATTTATTTCACCAACAGTAACCCTTCCAGGAGTCTCTCTCTCTCTCTCTCTCTCTCTCTCTCTATATATATATATATATTATATATATTATATATATATATATATATATATATATATATATATATGTGTGTGTGTGTGTGTGGGTTCAAGCATTTTTTTAAATGTTTATCCCGGAAATTATATACTCTTGAAATTTTAATTTACTGCAACTTTGTCTGTCATAATGTTAAACATTTAGGTGTTTCACTGCCAAGGACGACGCCCGCGTTGTTAAAATTAAGCACAGATTTAGTTCAGTAAAATTATAAGATAAATTCAGTTAATCAAGCTGGAACTGGCTGGTGAATTCAGTAGAATACACCGAAAATTACTGCCCGACCCAAATGAGTGGAATTATATCGCTACCATAGTTTGTATAATTTCAGTGGAATCGGTGAAGCTGTTTTCCCTAGTCTGCAGAAAAATATTAGTGGCGATACTAATTTATACAATATAGGAAGCACCAAGTCATTAATCGTTACAGCAAATCGCTAATTCTCGAGTAATGTAATGAAAAAACTGATTTTACAGTTACTCTTGCTATCACTAATTCAAGTGTCTGATTTTATTTAGAAAGCGCAGCTTTTCAGCTGTGGAGAAGCGGGAAGTTGTATACTTATTTTATTCGGTTGCTTCGACCTTGGAAATTCCGTGATCCTCTCGTTGACTTACAAGACATGGAAACGTGCTCAAATCATGAAAAGTACAACACTAGATTCTGGAAAGCGCACACACTTGGAAAAAAACTCGGTATCCTTCAACCCGTAACGTTCGAGCTACCGGTTAGCTAGATCGTGCATGACGAGGGCGGAATAAGATCATTATCACCGCCAACATGGTCGTCGGAACGCGAAAGTGCTGTGACGAACCCCTCTCCCGGTCCGAGTAGCCCATGTTGTCGACGATAGAGAGAGAGAGAGAGAGAGCTCGATAGCGATCTGGGAGTGTCCCTCCTTCTGGAAGGTCGTTGGAGGCGGCCCCGCACGTCCAAAATGCCGGCAATTTGCCGGCGAAAGATTACGGATTGGCGGGGGAAGAGGTGGCGACTCTTCTCGAACTCCTACACGCGGTAGACCGCGCGCAAAACCAGCACAAGTCTCTCTCTCTCATCAACTCGTCTGACGCAGGGTCAACATGAATGAGTTTAGACGGGTGGCTTTCAACCTGTAAGCCGCGCCACATTGGCGCCCCAAGAATTACCACCTCGTAGATACATATATTTTGTATATTTGTGAACATTTTTTCTTATACTTTTGTGTGATTTTTTTTTTCCACAATTTATCCTGGGCATTAGAAATTAATTAAATATTGCATTTTCAAAATCGGTTCTAAGGTTCGTATTCTAAATAAGATTTGCCTCTTAATATTAAAACATTATAAGATATTTCAAACGGAAGGCATTCATTAAAAAAAATTGAAAACCATTGGAGTAGAATTTATTATATATTAATTTTTGATAGGCAACATGTTTAATGATGATATCAGAGAGACATTAATTATATCGACACCCAAAACTCTTTCAGTGGTGGCAATAATACTGTCACACATCACTGCTGAGACACGTTCACAATATTTTTCTGTGCTATTTACCTACCTCCTGGCTTTGCAAATATTAAATAACTTCATTACATTCAAGTTTTATTTGGCTAAAGAAATATATACGTAACGTTTGCGTAGCAAACATCATTAATTCACTGCACAGAAGGTCGCTTCCAATGATAGATATCACGGTACATTTTGTTCGACTGAACTAGTATGATGAACACTAAAACCGATTTATCCCCTGCTAACAAAATTTAGAACTAATTAGAGCTAATCCGAGAGGGCTCCTTACGTTAAAATAGCAAAACCTAGCAAAAGTCTAATTAACTGTTTGAAATACCGAGGTTATGTTTGGTTTGCTCCCGCAGGGAGAAATATTTAGTACCCGGAACCAAATAAATTTAATTGAACCGTATCTGTTTTCGATTAACAATATTTTGTTCACACAACCAATCTGATCTTGTCCCGAACACGAAAGTTGTCAGTATGTGCACAAAACTAATAATTTAAAATGTTTGTAAACTATATAAGAAATGCTGTATTACATCAAATCATATTAATTGCAATAATCTTGATGTAAAGTTTTTTTTTTTTTTTTTTTTTTTTTCAAAATGAGCTTTCGGAAAACACATTAAATTTTAATTAAATATAAAATCTTATTATATAATATTTACAAAGACATTTAGATAAGTAGATTCTTCCAAAATATTTAACGGTGTTGCAAAATATACGTATGCATTCTTCTTTCATACGAAACATAAATCATGCTTTTCTGACAGTGTGTGTACGATATTTGCGTAGTCAGGTGCAGTGAGTGCTCCGTTGGAATGTGAATCGTCATTTAGTATCGGCGTGGACGCGAACATGGGTCGGCAAGCCTTATCAAGGCATTTTTGCTTATCTTACAAATTTAATTGGGCGAGAACAAAACCAAAATTGCATGCTGCATGAAAGATATAGAAATGTCGATAACCAAGATGCGAAGACGTATAAAGTATCATATAGACTGTTCACGTTAAAATGAACACTTTTGAAAGCCCTGTTAGTATCTTTATGTATTATTCCACTTTATGTAAAATTAACATTGCCATGGGCCTCATAACTTTAGTCATGCGTCGGTGAAGTGAAACTGTGAAATTATTAGACAAGTAAACATTTTAAAACCTGCTAATTTTTACACACTGATACATAAAAAAACACAGGAAACCAAAATAAATCATTTAAATGATCACACATGGTTACCTAACAGTTTTTATTCGACGTTAAGATAGTAAACTACTTTCCATCTATCGTTACCAACTTTACCGGGCGCATGTCACTCTGTGCGTCCGTTGAAGTATATGAAGGCATGTGCAGTGACTTTTTCTAAGGTTGTTTTAAAAGTGCTCACTTTATTGTGAACAGCGTTAAATTACATGATAACGAATCGTTGGAGTGGAGTACAGACATTTGGACGGCTCTTAACATTGAGGTCTTGAGAACCGATGAGGGTGAAACAAGGTGAGTATGGAGCAGCGCCGGAATGCAAGGGCGGGGAAAACGGGAGATCCCCGCGAGAAAACCCTCCAACCAGCGGCAGCGTCCGACACGATTCCCGCATGCGAAAATACGAAAGTAACTCCTCTCCGGGACTGGAGCCCGGTTCACCTAGATGGGAAAAAGAGGGGGGGGGGGGGACTAACCCGTACATCATCGCAGCCCCACAAATCGTTTGAGATTGTATATAAACTAGCAACATATCTTGGTGTCCAAAACCAGTTTGGGTGTCAATTTTCTCCCATTCTGGCGCTGGTTACTAAATTGACGGAGTAGCAACGAGTGTATCGCCCCCTCCCCAGTCGTTACGCCAATGCGTGTGGAGGTTGTGCCGCTGTTGCACGCGGCGACCCGCGACCTGGGAGAAGTCTGCGCCGGGCGGCGTCGAGAAAGGAGCTACGTGTAGGGCGGGCGGTAGAGGCAGGCAGGATGGTTTCGGCAAAACTGCAGTATCCATTCACGACAAACCTTCCCGCTGGCACGCGTTCCTTTCACCAACACTGCAAGACATCTCGTCCGCGGCCGACCGCACCGAACCTTCGTCTTCTCCGCGTGTATAGGCTGTTCACACGAAAATGAGCTCTTTTTAAAAGCGCTGCTTAAGATCTACCTTTATGCCCGTCGCGTAGTCTTACGATTTATGTAAAATTAACATTGTCATGGGCCTCATCGCTTTATTCATGCATCGGTCCAGTGAAATTGTGAAATTATTATAAAAGCAAATACGTTTCAATTTATCTCATTTATACGATTTGGCACATAAAAAAATACCGAAAGTGAAATAAATAATTTAAGTCGTCACAAATGACTACCTAACACTTTTTATTCGACGTAGTTATATGGAACTACTTTCCCTCCATCGTGACCAACTTTACTCAGTGCGCCCGTTAAAATATATGCAGGTTGGAGCAGTGACCATTTATAAGGTTGATTTCAAAAGTGCTCACTTTATCGTGAACAGCCTTTACCCGGCATTGAACGATTGAACCAGAGTCACAGAATCAGCACTGATGAACGAGTTCGTCTGTACCTTAGTTTACAATAGAGTTGTTGAGAATCGATAGTTCAGATGTTGCGGTTCTTAACAGAGAGGTCTTCAGAGCCAATGAGAGTGAAATGGGGTGAGAATGGAGCAGCACCGGAATGAATTGGCGAGGGGAAACGGGAGATCCCCGAGAAAACCAGTCGACCAGCGTGTTCGTTCGGCACGATTCCCACTTGCGAAAATCCGGAGTGAAACGGCCGGGGATTGAGCCCGGTTCGCTTAACCGCTCAGCCACCTCGGCCCCTTTTTAATAGAGAATACCTTTTATATGAGTACTAAAATACTTTTAACGTTTTAATTTATTCTAGTTGCATTAAATATTGGTTAACGGAAGAACACAAACATATCAAAGCACTTGTTTGCATAAAACAATGCCCCAACCTCAAATACTATCTAGTTATTGACAGAAAAGCAGACCAATGCTGGGACGTAGAGCAGCAGCTACTGCGCACCTCGGGCACGAACTCTTAACTCACTGTCCCTCTAAGACCTGTCCTACAATGCACGAATACGTAAGAAAACGGAATCGGAAACGCGAGCGGAATAAGCCAACCACTCGGGATTGATTTGAACCATTTTACTATAGTAAGAAACGCACAGTCTTGCAACATACGAAATCAGATATACTCAGCTGTTGCAAATTAACTGATACATACAGGTTTCGTAATATATACATCTCATGTTGTATATTTTTACCGTGTTTAAAAATGCGTAAATGCTACTGCCGAAAAATGTTCGTTTATTTATTAAAACAAAAATGATAATCACCACGGCAAATCGAAGCACTTATTGCCGTGTAGGCCTACATCACAATGGCCACGAAAACTAATATCACCCAAACAAACACTCGATTCCTATTGGCTACGCGAATTCACGGACACGGAATAATTGGGAAACGGCCAGCTTTCTTACGTGTATCCGTACGTTATCCGCGTTCGCATGCGTGTCAGTGTAGATTGAAACGGAGCGTGTGTTGATGCTTGCGCTTACGTGTTCCGTATCCGCGCGCGTAGCGTTGTAGAACACGCCTAAGCGGGTGGCGCGACGTCCCAAAGACGTTCGTCACCTTCATCAGAATTCATTATTCTATATTCGTACGAAACACCATTCAACTTTTAAGCATCGTTTGTTTATTCAGTAATTACTCTTTTGTATGGATGGTTTCCGCACCATCGCATGTCAAAATCACTTTTTTTTTTTTTTTTTTTTTGGGACGTATAAATATAATAAATAAAAACGTTTACATAAAATATAACATGGGTAACTGAAAGGTTGCCTCAATTAATTTCAGGGTAAGCTTAGCAACATTTGAAGGGGGGGGGGGGGGGAAACACACACACACACATTGACTGCTACAAATTAAAAATAAGCGAAACTTTCCTTATTTTCAGCCATATTTAAAGATTGTGAAAACATTTCAAAGCGTAATTGAAAGACTTTTCGAAGTAACTCATGATGTATTATTTCAAAGTAAATTATCTCATTTCGTTAAGTGATGTAATTTTTTACTGTTTATACATTCCATAAACCCTAAAATTGTGATTTCGACATATCATTATGCAAAAAATATGGCGTGTGAAACGTTTATGCTAGGAAATAGTAGATGAAAGTAGTTTCTACAAAATTGTTAAGTGTTTCGTGCAAATATAAAATAATGACATTTTTTGGCAACCTTAAAACCTTTTAAGAGCCTAATTTTTACAATATATTTTAGTTTTATGATACGATGCCGATAATAACTTGATTAAAATACCAAATCATTTGAAAAATAACGTTCATAATGTTTTCTTTTGCGTAAATATGATCATTTTTAACTTATCATCTTGATTAGTACAGATTTCTAAAAGTTATTTTAGCACAAAGTTTTCTTCCAGCTAAAGTGTTTTTTGAAGTTACAAAAAATGACATATTACAATTTCTTTGCAATTCGATTATTGGTTCTGCTGTGGTAAGGATTTACTCTTGCCTATAGTGACTTTAAATTTTATCTCAAAAAGTTGAAACTTAAAAAACGACGAACAGCACAACAAATATCCGAGAATTATTATTTACGATCTTATAATAACCCGAACAATATCTTGAGCTGTACTCTAAGGTATTGCATTTGATCAACTTTGAGATCCAACCGAAAAAATACATAATATTAAAAATCTTATAATTAATTTCATAAATTTTTAAAAGTGCAATTTTCCTACATTATGATACTTTATTCCGACTATTACTTTATATAAAAAAGAAAAAGGAAATGCATATTATAAAATGTTTAAAATAATTCTAGACTCCTGAATGAGGTTCGAATCCTGGGTGTTGCTTAGGTCAGTTTCGCTTGCAAGCACCTCCCTCTGCCGCAAACTACAGCAAACAACAGGTCAAGGTCCTATAAACTATGAAAATAAATAAACACACTAACACCATAATCGTTAGCTATAAGCCGTTGACACTTACGTTGGTTTAATGTGACACGGGTCCTACGCCTCGAACGGCAGATGGAGCATGCATGTGTGTCGTTTAATAATACGGAGGCCGTTGACGCGATAGCCGGGGCATTAACAAGGAACATATAAATTAAATTATCCCCCCCCCCCTTTTTTTCCCGGACTCAACACACCATCCAACCCAGGCGAGCTCGAATTAAAATGTTCTGCGTTGAATGCAAGGAAAGCAGCTACGTGTATAGGCTGTTCACGGTAAAATGGGAACTTTTGAAAGCCCTGCATAAGATCTACTTGTATACACATTGTGTATTCTTCCGCGTTATGTAAAATTAACATTGCCATAGGCCTCGTCACTTATTCATGCATCAGTCAGGTGAAACTGTGGAATTATTGTAAAAGTAAGTATTTTACAAATCTGCTCATTTTTACACTTCGGTACATAAAAAAACAGGAAGCGAAAGAAGTAATTTAAGTTACCACAAATAGTTACCTAACACTTCTCATTCGACGTTGAGATATGAAACTATTTTCCATCCACCGTTACCAACTTTATTGCGTATATATCACTCAGTGCGCCCGTTAAAATACACGCAGGTAGGAGCAGTGACTTTTTTCTAAGGTTGATTTCAAAAATGCTCACTTTATCGTGAATAGCATTTACCAAAATACACGCGATATCTTACATACAACCTCTGGGTATGAGTAAACCATATAACGAAAGTTGGAAGGTATCTAGGCAGGCAAGTACGGTTTAACATCTAGTCGACAGTGAAGTCCTTAAGAGACGGAGCAAGTTGCTTCGGGAAACAGGAACGGGGAAGATATTGATCATGGCCTGCAATAAGGAACCATGGGAAATCGAAATCAGGGTGACTGAACCGGAAATTGAACCCGGGCCTCCGGAATGGGAGTTCCTTGGTTTGCCACTGTGTCACCCTGCTCGGTCATCAGAGAAGTAGAAAAATTATTCATGCAATACATATAAAAAAAAAAAAAACTTAATAAAGGTGTAGGTAACGCTTTCTCTTATAAACCAAGTGTCCTTTACCCAGCTCACTCGTTAGCGCGAGCTCAGATATTATATTATTTTTTTAATCTTTTGCAGAAGAAAGTAAGGACATTAATGTCCATAAAAATAAAGCAATGGACCATATATTAATTAAATAGCTAAACGAATACATAAGTTACATTTCACGGACGATTTGTCATTTGTTTACAAATAATTTAAAGTGATTTAGATTCCTTCATAGTTATCTGGTTCCTTCCTAGAAACACTCATTATAAACAACACTTGTAATACCTATGTAGGGCTACGTCCTGCGCATGCACAGTTCAGACACATCCTTCCTATTACACGCTCCAGCTTTGGCCATCGTCTTTATAACACTGTGAGCACCCCCAATATCCGGAGCTCGGTCATTGCAATATTCTGAGCACATGCGTTCGTGGTCATGAATTGGCACACGACTCAGACAAACATGCTTCCAGCACCAGTGTCTGGCACCTGACCATTAGTGTCTGGAACCTGACCATTAGTGTTTGTGCATCATAACATAACTACTGGATTTGATTTCCTCTTTTATTGTACTTCATACTTGTTGACAGTAATGCCTGAACAATTCTCACATGGAGCTTATGTTGGCATTTGCACAATATATGGCATGCGATTAAGTATTACGTTTTGATATTTCAGAGTAAAGAGACACATGGAAAACGGAAATCTCGCCGAGATTTGTTTTTAAAACTCGCTTCTAAAGCAGCATTCCAGTTACTATCAAATTTAACCACTTCCTAAAATATCCTCATGCAAATGTGCTCAAGATCGCATATACCGTTATATTAACCACAGTTTACCTTGCGGCAATGGTCGTCTCAATTTGTAGGTTAACGACGAAAAAACAAAAACACAGAGCATAGGACGTAAACAATAGAACATTGCACACGACAAGAAACCTTGTGCGAAATTGATTCACTATTGAACACTTATCTATTATTTTCAGCCAATGAAATTTTACGATAGGTCTGACGTCAGTTGGAAGTATTGGTAAATAATGTTTTAATGTTTTTGTTGTTTTGAAATAAAATTTATTAATTTGAAGATGGCAAGTGATTTAAAAGAGTTGGCATGTTTGCTTGTCTTTAATGTATTTGCTTTTGCATACTTAAAAAATGTGGGTAATCTTTAGAATTTTCTCCTGGTACACTCATGTGTTTCTTCCTTTAAATTTAAATCTCGCGACACTTCTGGTGATAAATCCTGGTCCATTTCTGCAGTGTATTTATATTACTCAATTATAACAGACAAATAAACAACTTCGTCGAAAATTTCCTACTCTGCTCTGATTGGCTGTTGTCCCATAAGTGTGCACAAGAAATGAAATATAACCATTCCCTTCATGCACTATGTCAGGGCCTTTAATGCATATGAATCAATGGGGTCGAAATCATAGAGGTCAGTTCTTGCGCACACAATGTACGTTGTATAGTTAAAGCCGGGTTACAATTTCTATAAGCACATTACTAACACAATACAGTGATATACAAAAGAGTTAAACTTCTTGTTATCAGTCAGGGTGGCTACAATCACGCACAGTGGTAAGCACTTATCTAAGTCCAGTCATAGTAACAAGGTGAGTTACACTTGATTTAACTTACCCTGTTACTATCGCCGTGCATTCAATTTCAGCCAATCACAAACTCCAACACTTGTACTACGTTATCAAATGAAAAACTTATTTACGAATCAAGAAAGTGTGTATTTTGACTTCATTCCTAAGGCAGATATTTTATTTTGTTTATTTTTGGATAATCGCAAACCCGGAAGTTTTGTAACGTTTTTAGGTAACATTAATAGTAAAAATTGAAATGAAAACAATTCCAAATTTTAAAAACGTCTCAGATCACTAGAGATCACTACAAAGATTTACTTTTGACAAAAAACTACTACCAACTATAAATAACTTAATTTCTTCGGTACAAATGTAGCACCATAAACAAACTATTATTATAGTTATATCAATAAGCCAGGCCACTGCGTTTGTGTTGTGTTTTGCATGCGCTTATCCCTATAACTGTGAAAGTTTTAGGTATGTGTCAATTGTAGCCCGGCCTTTACTGTTTTGTGTTTTCAGTTGTGAACTCAGCCTCACATGCCCGTATGTACTTAGAAGTTGGGTTTGTACCTGGGAGGCGAGCCTCTTGCTAGCGCCGGCGAGGTCGGCCAGCCCGCCGAACAGCAGAGCGTACTCGTCTTCCTCGAGACACCGCAGCTTCTTGAGCGCGCCACCGTACAGCTCCGAGGCCGAACCCAGCGCCTCATAGTACTGCTGCTCGCCGCTTAGCAGCGCTTCTGTCAGACTGAAGCGCGCGTCTTTCTCTGCAACACCATCATCGCCAACTAAGTGGATTTCCCACCACATCTGGTGGATTTTAATTCCTATTTGTGGACAAAATTGTTGTCTAGTGATCAAGTGATCCGGTAAACTAATGGATCTTTAAAAAAAAAAAATTCATTGTCATTTGTACATGATAACCGGTTTTCTGGAAGTGTATAATATTTCTACCATACTTCTGTAGTAGTTACCTATACGTGAACTGGTGGCACTACATTATTATGATTAGAAAATGTTAGTTTTAAAATACGTTTAACTACTGTTTTAAGTTGAATTACATATATTGTTACTGTAATTATGTTGAGGGGCTTCTCCCACACTAACACTCCCTGGGCTCACAACAACATCTTACACATCAATTTAAAAAAAAAAAAAAAAAAAAAAAAAATGATTGAATGTTCATAACCTCGTAGATTCTGGCGGTTTTCACTTTGTAGACCTAGTGGAATTCTCTGTCAACATCTTGGCAACATTACTACAAACACCGATCGCTCACAGGTCACGTGGCTAGCTTTTTAAGTGGAAATGCATTCCAAACAAACACAAAAAAATAACATATAGTAAAGATAAAAAGTATAGACTTTTTTAAGAATTAACAAAAACAAAGACAAACACACGAGTGACTGCTGAAATATGACCATGAAATGGACGTGGCTAATATTATTTTAATTTTCATTTATACACATGCGTGGCTTGAAAATATTATTTATAAAATATTTCATATTCTATAAATATTAAACATGAGTGTGTATTTATTATTTCCACCCTTGCAGTCAAAGATCAAGATATCGTTTTAGGTGTTGTAATAAAACAAAATTTTGTTCGGAACTGTAGGCCTACTGCTTTTGGTATTATGCTTTATCACATATTACTTCACGTTACTGGAAGACTTTAAGTTGGGCAGGAGTTGTAAATTCTAGCCTATCGGGGACATTTTACCAACTCTTGTTTTTCAACGGTAGGCCTATAGTGCCATTAATGTCCCAAAGAATATATTTTAACTTATCTTCACTTTTAAAACCTCCGTTTTCATCATCTACAGAATGTAGAAAAATTATGTTACCTTAATTTTTAATCAAAACATTGAAAATGTAGTCCATCATACATTCAAGTAGCACTAAGTTCTTAATGGTCACTTTAAGACAAATCTGCCTGTTCTTACACTTATACGAATGAAAAACCAAAGAAAACCAAATTTTCAGTCGTTACCAACTTTAATGTGCACAAGCCACTTCGTGTGTCCGTTAAAATGCAGGATGTCTGTGAAGTCATTGTGGGATTCCCGATGCCTACAGTGCCTTTACAAAACAACATAAAACCGCAATAAAGGCTGTTCACGGTAAAATGAACACTTTTCAAAGCCCTGCTTAAGATATAATTGTATGCACGTTGTGTGTTCTTCCGTCTTACGTAAAATTATCATTGCCACGGGCCTTACTACTTTATTCATGCGTCGGTCGAGAGAAACTAGAATTATTAAAAAAGTAAATAGTTTACAAAAATGCTCATTTTTACACTTCGATGCATTATAAAACATAAAAATAAAGAAATGATTTAATTTATCACCTACTTTCCATTCATCGTTACCAAATTTACTCGGAGCATGTCACTCAGTGCACACGTTAAAATAAATGCAGGTAGGGGCAGTGACTTTTTTCTAAGGTTGATTTCAAAAGTGCTCACTTTATCGTAAACGGCATTTACGTAGACCGCATTGAGGATTAGACTTGTGATGCGCGAGCAGGAAATCACGTGACGCCGACCACGTTATGCGATGCCACGCCGTTCAAGCAGACAAGTCATGGACGGTGCAGAGGAAGATCCAATGCACCCTTTAGCTTGCGAAATTTGAATCTGTAACGCCTGTTCGTCGTGGATATCGTTGTGTTTTCAATGAAGTACCGCCCCATGAAATCAACATTCGCCGGTGGGATTGCCAGCTCGAGGAAGCTGTAAACAAGATGGTGCTCTTCCACACTAGCAGTAACATTACTCGTCAGTTCGGGGATTTAATATTCCCACAGTGGTTGATAGGTAGCGGTGGATGGTTGGTGTGGCCTCCACGATCGCCGACCACTACACGTTTTCTTTTGGGGCTACTCATGAAAAGTGTGTATCTACAGTGTTCGAGTCTACGTCATTGCACACTTAAAAGAAAGAATCAGAAAAATGGTTCACTCTTTTACACCTGATGCTCTTCGTCTCGTATGGCAAGAACTGGAGATGTGTAGAAGGAAACAAATGGAAGCAACATCGAACAGGCCGAATCACGTAAGAAACTTGATAGGATGGTCTCTTTATCTGGTGCGCTTTCGAAACCCCACCATGACTTTCCGGACATACGGTATATGCAGTTAGGGGCAGTGGCATTTTTCAAAGGTTGATTTCAAAAGTATTCACTTTAGGGAGATCGGTCCTCGTGGTCTTGAATTTACGGACTTTTCGCCACAACCTTCGTCACAGATTTTGTATTTTATTTTAGCGATCGACAGGACATAGGGCACTGTTTTGCACGATTTCTATAATCTGTATTGCTTGGTGACGCTTGCTAGTGTCATTTCTATGAAAGCTCACAAGGAAAAAAACTATGTGTTTCTTGCCGGCAGTCACTAGTCAATAATTAATAACGGTAGTGAAGCTGTAATAATTTGATAATGCATGAGAGGCTATTATTTATGCTGTGTATTGCGAAAAATTCCGTTAAACTTTCATAAATGGAACTATAGCAAGAAAATGTGAGTGAGTGAGTAAAGAGATTTTGACGGCTCTTAACATTGAGTTCTTGAGAGCCGATGAGGGTGAAGCGAAGTGAGCATAGAGTAACGCCCGAACGCAAGAGCAGGGGAAATGGGAGATCCCCGAGAATACCCGCTGACCAGCAGTATCGTCCAGCACGATTCCCACATCCGAAAATCCGGGGGTGACACCGCCAGGAATCGAACCCAGTTCGCCTTAATGGGAAGCGAGTGATCCAGCCGCTACACCACCGCGGCCCCAGTAAAAATTATAAATACAATATGGCGGGGAATGATCCTCGTGGGGCGTGAAGAACGTTGTTGAAGCGGGCCTGGTACCAACCTGCCCTGGGGTCCGGGGGTCGGCGTCCCTCCTGCACGAGCAGCACCTCGCCCTCGAGTAGGCTGACATCGGCGCCGGGGAAGACGACGGCCATGGAGCCCGCCAGAAGCAGGCGGCACTCCTGCACGCCGAACTCCGCCACCAGGGGCGCCACCAGCGCGCGCACCGTCTGCGACGTGGTCGCCACCAGCTGCACAACACACCAACACAGTCCCCGTCAACCCTCTCTCTCTCTCTCTCTCTCTCTCTCTCTCTCTCTCTCTCTCTCTCTCTCTCTCTCTCTCTCTCTCTCTCTCTCGCTCTCTCTCTCTCTCTCTGCAGCTGCCTTCCTTTCCACACACATCATCATCCACCCCTTCATATCAACAGCACCCCTCATTAACTGGCACCCCTTAGCAGATGAAGGAGAGCGAGGCAATAAAACCTCCAATGAGTAAGAGAACTGTTTTGTTTATAAGCTGCTACAAACTAACAGACTGCTTTGACTTCATATGACGTAGCCCGATTTCAACATATTTTTATGGGGTGGACAGCACTCAAGGTTTACAACTGTTCAAACGAAGACACAGTGGTGAGTAGGAACACAGAAATCAACAGAATTTTAATTGAGAGGTTTTGATGCGTTTTTGGGGACTATGTACGGAAACATTTTCTGTGAAATCGTTGTTTGCACGCAAAAGCGTATCTCGGTAAATAAAAGTTATGGAAATACGACTTTTTGCCAGAAAGGATTAAAAAAACTATTGTCTATATTCCTATATTTTTACTTTTGTCATATGTAGTGTATTCTTGGAGAAAAAAATCGTGAAAGTGGTCAATTATCGCATTTTTAAAGCTTGCCAATGCAGTTTCATTAAACGGCAAGAGAAAAGTACAAATATACGGGCGTAGTTTAATTTCTGGTCTTTCATCGCGTGTAATAAAACCCCACTGTTACATATCTAATTTTCACAGTACATCGTACGATGGAAACACTGCACGCCTTGCGCGTAGGAGCGATGAGACACTAGGCGTGCGTGTTAGTGTCGCTCGTGTTCCTCCCTCGCTTCTTGACATTGGACGCGCAGCTACATAATACCCTTACGGTGTCTCATACCTGGTGCATAAACCGAGTTGCAGTGTTTTTGTATTACACATGTGCACAATCTGTTTGCACACTAATAGAAATAACACTTCAGACCAGGGTAGAATACAACTTTCATATCATCACGCTTATTATAAACACTCAAGATGGCAAAAATCGACATCTTGAGACTGATATAGCTTAAAATATTCTGCGCGAATTCCTGCGAAACTCCTCATACAGCCCTGCACTGAACTTTGTTACAGTATTTCCACCAATAAAATGACAGTGTCACCGGTTTAAAGTCCCTTTGGTGCATACAGAACACTGTATGCCAGTCGAGAGCACTGCGCGTGGCGGAGATAGCGCACTTGATATGGGTGGTAAATATGAAAAATATTTTAATAATCAGGCAAGTATCGGCGAGGGTGAACATAATATACTATAACACAACATTTCACTCTTGCGAGATCAGCTGTTATTACGTGAAGTTGAAGCAAAAATATAAGTACACAAAAAGTGGACACAGGTGGAATTATTTTTTAATGGGCAAGAAATTATATAGTTAAACATAGAAAAATCCAATTAACGTTTGTTTGTAGAGATTGTCGTTTACTCAGCTTGTATATGAATAAGCTCATACGATTTAATGTAGGCCTATGTGTGTGTGTTTGTGTGTGTGACATTATGTGCGTGTCCTTAGTTTTCCCACTAATGACGTATCTCTGCACAGTTCGTCCATACATTAATGTAAAAAACACTGCCCGGCCTCAATTCTCAGACAAAACTGTCGTATTAGCATTGTCAAAGAGTTCACCCGCAGAACAATAGGTTTCCTAAAGATGCTTTTGTGTACAATCAGATTACAATCACCATAAGTCCTCTATGTAGTCAGCCCACGCCCACATCTGATGAATGGATGCGTCTGGACGCACGAGGCTGACTTTTCATTGGTTTGCTTACTGGACCACTGCCAATAAAGATACAGCTGTCGTAAAAATGAATCCTCACGAATTATTTGAAAGCAAAATGTAATATATAAATATTAACGAAGGCGAAAGCTGAGCCGGAGGAACCGGACTACACGGGTCGCTGTTCGTGGCCACTTTAAGGTTTAATGAACGTGGCACGAGTTCGAATGTGACTGAGCGGAGGAAAAGAAATGCTATAGGAATTGATGCGGCGATACTTAATGATAGACTACAGTATGTTATAAGATTCCATTATTTCTGCTGAATCTGTGCACTGAAGACTATCGGAAATTGGGTGAATGAAACCATAACTTCTTCATGCTTCAAATAATTTTAGCAGGCAATCAATATTAAATATATGAAATGACTCCAGTAAAAGAATAGCAATTTATTTGAATAATTCTATTGTGAGTTAAATTATCAATTTTACCAGTGAAATGAGAGTTATTTTTAATAAGCTTTACTTCTGTATTTTTATCGTATTTTCTTTTAATGATTGTTGTACTACATATTTGAAATTTTATAAAATTTTGCTGTAACACTTTTTCAAATAAAAAAACTGTTATTACGAAGACGCTGTACCCCGTACTGTACAAGTAACGGGACGTGTTAGCGATGCGGAGAAAACACGATGTGAGCCAAAGAAGTAGGAGAAAGAGACATGTAGACACTTCTCTCACCTTGGTGTCACGAACACGATATCCGCAGTGAAGCAAGCCGTTCGTGGCCCTGTCGACGAACCCGCATTCAAATGTGTTGTCAATGATGAATGCCCTTAAGCAGACAGGATGCAATATACCTACATGTTGGTTACATTTTTTTTACATGAGTTGTGTCTTAGTTTAAGTGATCTTAAAGTTTTTATTGTTTTTTTTTTTCAGTTATTCATACATATTTTAGATGGTATCATGAACAGCTGAGGTTGGTAGGCGAAGCTTATTTGGCCTAGTATGCAAGTACGGGGAACGCTGTTATTGTGGATTTAAAGTGTAAGAAATTGCCATAACCTACGCTAGAGTGCTGACTAGACAAGAGCGCTGTAGCCAGCAGGTCTTTAAACTCACGAATTTTGAAGTCGTTACATTGCATCATTAAAAAGTCATTACTAACATTTTTATCTATGCCTTGTAGCTGCAGAATTTAGGAAGTTTTACGTCATCCAGGTTAGCCGATTCCCATGAGAGACTGACGGGGTGCTGTCATAACTCGAAATTAGCTAACTTAGGAACACACAACTTAACTTTATAAGTTGTACTAGTTCTAAGTTAGTCAGGTCTAACTTGTGAACTTTCTAACTTGTGTGTTTCTAACTTATTATAGTGTTAAGTTATGACTTTTAAATTATGACGATTCTTAGTTATGTGGTTCTGCGTTATGTTTGTACTGTACAACTGTTCTAAGTCGTGTGTTTATAAGTAATGATAGTTCTTAGTCAAGGCTTTAAGTTACAACTGTTTGAAGTTACGATTTTTAAGTTATCGCAGTTGTAAGTTTTGACAGTTCTAACTTAAGAAGATTTTTCAAGAGTTCTAAGTTATTACTATTCTAAGTTGTGATTTCCTAAGAAATGTGTGCAGTTCCCGGGACTACCTACAGCACCACTTGGCTCGGAGACGCGACTAGGCGCATGCGCAGTCAACAGGGTTCGGCGAGACGACAAAGGCGACGGCGGCGGCAGGCAGGGTGTTTGCTCTAGCGTCCCCGCCCAAAATATTTGCTTGAACTTGGACCCAATTAGTAGCGACTAGACGTGGAGGAGGGATGGGGGAGGGATGACAGGGGTCGGCCGGTTCAACTGGACCGCGTCATTTCGCCCGCCCTCCCTCTCGGATTTAAACAGCGGCTATTCATAGCCCAGCACGCGTACCATCGCCGACAAAAGTGCTCGTCGCGCACGCAAACAAATCGGCCTTCCACATCGGGGCTTCGTTTGCGCGAGCTGGTAAGGGCGGACAGATGAGGTCTGGTGCCCTACAAGGAGCTATCTTGCCCTTAGCATTTATTGCTGTCTCCTAATTATCTATTTGCAAATTTGCGGTCCCACTGAGAATTTTTGTCGAAGAATTCAAGGAACTGGCAGCGCTGTAAGTGATTCGTTTCAGCGTTACAAATCTGATTCTTTCAGTGTTTCTGTGTTACTCTAGAAGTGGAAATTAAATAAGTAGGGCTTGTAATATCAAACTGCCAATTCATATTCGCAACAAAACAACGTACACTTGTTCACAGCATTATTTTAATTAATTTAACTCGCGGATGAGCATAAATTTTTCGTAAAGAACTTTCGTTGGCACAAAAACTACGTTATGCTTAAGGGCTCTGCCTAACAAGCCTGCAGCCGCAGAGATTAAGTGGAGAGTCAATGTTGAAGGAATTCGTCTCCAAAGCGTCGAATTTAAAGATAACTGTTAAACAAAAAAAAAGAAACTTTCTCAGAAAATAATGCCACATTAAGAAATTTTCAAAAAGTTTAATTCATTCATCAGTATTTTCGTAAAATGTAAAATTAGAAATACACTAAACATAAAATTTCGCAATCTTTCTTAACACGCCAATATTCCTTTAAAAAAAGTCACAGAATACTTTTTGTTTGAAACGATTATCTTTAAAATAATTCCATTGAGAAGGAAATCTTTTAATAATTGATTCCGCATTTAAGCTCTGGTTGCAGGCTTGGTAGGTAGTGCCCGTAATGCCTGGAGGAAATTGCAATGTTTAACATAAATTGTTGACCAATAGCTGCAACAACATACTATATTATTAACATTTGAATATTTGACTCACTAGTAAAGCCGTCTACATTAGCGGCTCGAAAATTGCGATTCACGTAAAAGTGAACACGAATCTGATTAGTCCGACTACCAAGCGTATAATGCTTAGCAGATTGTATGTCTAGATTATTTTGTGAGGAGCTTAAACTATGTAAAAACCTATATGTAACATATTCAAGGTCACACAGTTATGCTTGTATCACTGTATTCCCGCATTTAAACTGACCTAAACGAACATGATTTCTGTCTAAATCAGAAGAGTTCATGTGCAGTAATAATCGTGCTGTATGAAGTGTGTGAATGCACACGTCACGAATTCTCAATAAACGTTAAAGCATCGGCAGTACGACAAACAAGAATAGCACACAAACTACACTCGAGAGATTTCAAGCTGCAGTGTAGTTGAAATGGGGCTGTAATGATTGGCCAGTCCACTGTGATTTGCACGAAATCCTTGAACAGTTTCGGAATAAGCTACGTAAGGTAAACAGCTGGTGGGAAAATTTGGCTGTGAGGCCGCACTCGCATGTCTGTGTCCACCTCCAGCGGCGAATTGGATCGTTGCATCGTTAGTTACAAGTATTCTTCAGAGCGAAGTCATCTCGCTAACATTGCCTGTAGTGTCTGTTGATACAAAACTGTTGCCAAGTCGAACATTACATTTCCTAAATGCTCACGTTTATCGTGTTTTTTAAACACTAAAATGATGTGTTTGCTTCGTTCCTAAAAAAAAAAAAAAAAGGCTGTTATTGCTGTATTTCTATTGGGTGAGTGGTAATAACCAATATCATCAGCTATCATATCCATGCAGCACCCATTCAGTCAGTACAATTACACCAACTATATGCTCGATGTCACCGATAAATTTCAAAAACACTCCTAAAACGAATGATTTTGAGTTTTCCGCAAAAATAAGGAGCACTGTAACTGATTAGTCAGGAGCTACAAGCCTCGGCATGCCTGATTATTTAAATTTTTCTTTATTACTCTAAAATTGAAATAAGGCACGCTGCTCTGTTAGCTAACGCTTATTAGAATATTAAATTTTGTTCGCAAATTATGTTTGACAGCAAAGTGTTAAAATTTAGACCAAACTAGCCGTGACACGAACAGTAATTTTTTGGTCGTGGCTTGTCTCGTTGACAGAACGTTAATTACAGATGGAGAGAGTGGCTCGAACAAGCAGAATTAGGGAAGAAAGTGACCATGGCCTGAAGTACGGAGAATACCCCAGTATTCGTCCGGAGTAATTCCAGAAAACTATGCGTTTGTGTTTATATATATATATATATATATATACACTGAATTCTGTATGGTCAGGACGGGAATTGAACCCATGTGCCCCCAAAAGTTTCCTGTACCTCTCTCTCTCTCTCTCTGTCTTCATTTCCTGGTATCCCAATATCTAGAAAGAGGAAAAGGGCGAGACCCGTGTGTTACCAGTGTGTCCCCTTACACGGTACACATTAGCAGACGATGCATGAGCAAGACAGGTAGTCGCACCCCGACGTCCGGTACGGGCAGTAACGCTGAACAAAAACAATGGCATCAAGAAGACATCGAAGGAGATGCAAAAGGCCATCAGGGACATCGCTTCCATGGTTCGTGCTAGAGTTTCGCCATTCCCCACCCAAACGGCATGAGTGTTGGTCATGTGGACAGCCAGGGCTCCTGAGAGCCTACTGTTTACAACAGCAGCAGCAGAAGCAGCAGCGAGAAAAGAGGCAGCGAGAGGCAGGTGAGAATATAGCACATTCGGAAAACTTGTAAACACCTATCTTAAGGGGCGAAGGTCGGAGACTACTGTAGGGAAGGCCCCAATGTTCTTACATATACGGTCGGTGAAACAGGATTGGGATGCAATACTTGTGGAGGGGAGCCTGGATGATGTTCTTTGCCAGATGGTCGTCGATACTGGGGCGACCATAACAGTAGTAAGACCAGACATCTTCGGGCCTTCCCCCCAGCGATCGCCAGATGACAGTATGGAACGCTGCTATTTGAATACAGTAACAGGCGAGATCACGCCAGTTATCGGCAAGAAAAAAATGATCTTGAAGCTTGGTGACATTAGCATACAGCACATTTTCATAGCAGAAATAGAGGATGAAGGTCTTTTGGGGCTTGATGTACTATGTAAGCTGGGATACTGTATTGATATTCAACTTGGTGTGCTAAGGGTAGGCAGTACACATTTGGTGGTGTCAACATGGCATGATTTGTCCTCCCCAATTAGCTGCCCAGCAGTATGTGGTCAACCCACTGTCCTGCCCGCTTCTAGTGAAACTGTAATTCCAGGCAGATGTAAAGGAAAGTTTGTCAGACGTTTGGGTCTAATTGAGCCAGCAGAGAGGATTGGCATACTGACAGGTAAAGTTGTCTGATAGTACCATTCATCTTGAGGAGGGGGCTGTGATAGGTGTTGTAAGCAGGTTACACAGGTATTTCAAAATGATCAAGTAGATTCGATAGTAAAACTGATAGAATGTAATTTACCATAAGTACTGGGAGAATTTCTATTGAGAACAAAAGAAAATCCTAACTGACGACAGGGGAAGGCTGTATCTGAATTAATGCAGAGAAATAGGGATGGCTTCCCATGAGGACCAAATGACCTTGGAAAGACTAATGTGACCTGCCATCACATTGATACAGGACATGCCAAGCCCATAAAGCAGCCACCAAGACAACTGCCACTAGCTTCGCATGATGCATTTCAGGGAATCTTTAAGGAAATGAAGGATCTAGATGTGATAGAACCATCAGTTAGTCCATGGTCATCCCCCATAGTTCTTGTAAAAAAGAAATATGGCTCTTTGATGTAATGTATAGACTATCACCAGCTTAATAACGTGACAAAGAAATACTCTTATCCACTTCCAAGAATAGATGATACATTAAACTGCCTAGCAGGTACGCAATGGTTCTCTACTTTGGACACGAAGAGTGGGTACTGGCAGTGCGATGTGGCTCCATAGAACCAAGAGAAGGCTGCTTGTGTCCAAATTAAAGGAATCTGGTATTTAAAAGTTATACCTTTCGGATTATGTAATGTCCCTGCTAACTTCGAATGCCTGATGGAAAAACCTTTGCCTTTAGATATCTGTCAGATTTACCTAGATGACACTCTTAGGGCAGGAAGGAATATTTGAAGAGCACCTCTCGCGCATAGATTCTGTATTCCAAAAAGTGGCCGCAACCAACATGAGACTGGTTCCTAAGAAGTGTCACCTGTTCCAAAAGAAAATAAATTTCTTGGGACATGTAGTGTCGGCCCATGGATCGAAACAGATTCTGAGAATACCAAAGCAATAAGAAATTGGCTGACACTAACTGACAAAACTGAAGTGCGGAGTTTTATGGGATTATGTGCTTATTAACATCCATTTGTACCTGGGTTCGCCATGATCGCCAAGCCACTACATGAACTGATTGGGTCGAAAAGGAGATTTTATTATCCACTGAGTGTGAAAATCTATTTAGTAAACTAAAGCAAGTTCTCATATCTCCACCAGTTCTTTGGTTTTGCCGAAAAGCGAGAGCATGTTCATTTTGGACACGGATGCTAGTGATGTGGGCATTGGAGCTGTGTTATCTCAGGTTCAAGGTGGGAAGAAAAGAGCACATGAAAACTTCAGTAAGGTATTGTATAAGCCTGGGAGCAATTACTGTGTTGCACGCAGGGAGCTTCTGGCCATGGCGAAGGCAATTTCACATTTCCACCCCTACCTTTATTGCAAACATTTTATTCTACGAACTGGCCATGACTGATTATGCTGGCTACTAAATTTCAAGAACCCTGAAGGTCAAATGAATACAGCATCTTCAAGAATGACTTTGAAATACAGCATGGATCTGGAAGCCTTCATAGCAATGCTGATGCAATGTCTGGGAGGCCATGTGAGCCATTTTGTCGTCATTGAGATCACAAGGAAGAAAAAGTGATGAATCGTCGAAGGTACGGAGGACAAAAATTCAAGGTTCTTTATCGTGTGATAGGTCACCTACTTGGAGTGATGAGGGTATAAGGAAAGATCATCTGAATGATCCCACTTTGCAGCCAACATTAAAGTGGAAAGAAACTGGCTGATTGCCAAAATGGGAAGAGATATCTACTATGGATGCAGCAACCAAAGCATACTGGGCAAAATGGAATTCTCTCGTACTGAAGAGTGGCAACGTTACAGAAACTGGGAAAGTAATGATGGAAAACTCACAAGTTTACAGTTTGCCCTTCCAGAATTTAGGGTTCCAGAAGTTAAAAGAACTGCATAATGCGGCAGACAGTGAGCACTTTGGTGTTAATAAGACCTTCGAGAGAGTTAGACTGATATTCTACTGGCTTCATTGTCGTGAGGATGTTGAGAAGTGGTGCCGATTGTGTGACACCTGCACTGCGAGGAAGGGCCCAATGACAAGAGGACAATGTTACCTCCAGAAATACGATGTCTGGGGCACTTGCTTGTCACAGAGGGAAGTCATCGGTATTTACTGGTGGCCCAACGTTACTTTACTAAGTGGTCTGAGGTCATTCCCCTCCCAAACCAAGAAGCACGTACTGTGGCCGATGCACTTATAGAACATGTCTTCTCGAGGTTTGGGGTTGCACTACAACTCCAGTCTGATCAAGCAAGAAATCTTGAAGCTGCAGTATTCCAGGATGTGACAAAGATTCTCAGGACGAAAATACTAGGACTACAGCCTTACAACCTCAGTCGGATAGACTGGTCGAGACGCTTAACCACACTCTTGAGCAATACCTGTCGATCTTAGTGGCAGACAACCAAAAGGACTGGGATTCAAAGGTACAATTGTTTCTTCTTGATTACCACTCAGCAGTTCACGAGTCCACAAGGGTAACACCATCAAGGATGCTGTTTGCAAAAGAATTACGCCTCCCTGGTGACTTGCTGTTTGTCCGACCGACAGAAGAGGAAGCTGCAGCACATAATTACACAAGATAATTATGTAACATACTTGTTGGAATTCATTATTTTGCTCAACAGCGCCTCAAAATAAATAGTGACAGGATGAAGACACTGTATGATAAGAGGATTTCGGGCGAGGTATTTCAAGGACAACTAGTGTGGTTGTACAAGTCACAGAGGAGAAAAGGTTACTGCCCGAAGCTACAGATATGATGAGAAGGCCCCTAGAGGATTCTGAATAAGATCAATGATGTCTCTCGGATTTGTCGTCAAGGCTCTCGGGCGAAGCCGAAGGTTGTCCACATCGACCGACTAGCACTCTACGAAGGTTCGGATGTTGCAGAGTCTGTTCGGGATGGACAGACTTGAGGAGCGAGTAGTGTTACACGCGAGCGAGTGGAAGTGAAGGACAGAGTAGTTTGATGATTTATGGAAGTGAGTGATATCAGCTGCAATCGGAGACGAGGTGGATTTTTTTAACAAAGGAATGTTTACAAAGCGTGCCTATTATACCTATCAGGGCGCTTCCGACCTTGGGTATCGGGTGTCTTTGGGACATCCGAAGAATGCTCTGGATTACTGACTTCGCTTCTCTCAGCTATACTCGGTGTGCGGCGAACCTCCCAGATCAAGACCAGCGGGTTTAAAAGGCGCGTTGAGTCTCCAAACCGGAAGTTGTTGAATGGATGAGTTTCAGCGATAGACGACTAGCGAGAAGAGAAGCGCGCGGCGAGAGAAGTGACCATCGGGAGGAAAATCTGCGACTGCGAACATCAGAGCAGTGAAGAGTCCGACTTGAAGCCGGACTATTGGGCTGCATCCGTGAGTGAAAGAGATTATAAACTTAAGCAACATACAGGTATTCTGAACGTGTGTTAAAGATGAATATGAGTTAATTGACAATAACCAAACAGAGAAATAAAGAATAACGTTAAGTATAGTTGAAATGGGCATAGAATATTGCGCCCACTGTGAATTAAAGAGTAATAGTGGAGTAGTGGAGATATATAATTTAATGCTGTAATAAATTTAGTTACTTTATTGTTATTAAGACCTCGATCTCTCACAAACTCAGATACGCCCCCAGGCGTCCTTTTAACAGTATGTATGAATTTGTGTGTGTGTGTGTGTGTGTATATATATATATATATATATATATATAGAGAGAGAGAGAGAGAGAGAGAGAGAGAGAGAGAGAGAGAGAGAGAGAGAGAGAGAGACACACACACACACACACACAAATAGCAATTCAAATTTGTTCGAATATAAATTCACTGGTTTGGAGAACAACATTTTGGCCGTTTCTATTTTGGAGTGTGACAACTAGATTTCTACATAGTGTGACAATTCAACATGGATTTCACTTTACGCAATTCTAAAGCCTTACCAGTATTCACACTATAACTTTACATGAATTTTGTAATAAGGATAAACCATAGACGTATAGTGGGGGAAAAGTTTACCATTCGCGCTTTTTCAATATACATGTGCAATGATGAGGGGAATTTGTAACAAATTTGCTACAGTGTTTATGTAAACATTATAGGATATAACGTTATGGTCCATTTACTGCTACTTCCAACTTTTCTAAGCCTTGCTGGAGTTCTACTTCAAGAATATTCCTCCGCCTCAAGCAAACAAATCTTAACCAAGTCTAGAAAATTACACCAATGGGACACTGAACCGGATTCGTGTGCACTCAGTTACATACCGGTAATATTTTCCATGAGAACTATTTTTTACTAGGCATTACCAACGCACCTATTTCCTCCCTGTTTCATTCATATTATTAATAAATGGAATATTACCATTTATTTACAAAATATTCCGAAAAGTTCAATTTAACGGGAAATAAGGCACTCTTATGTTAACATAAGTATATAACGCGTGTGATACAGGACATATTAAGGAAAAAACCAAACACGTCATACATGGAGTGATTTTTCAAAGGTTCTATTAAAATACTGTGAAGAAATCGCGAATAGACTTTAACCTCTCTAATGCCCCTATAATTTCATGCTCCGCAGTGACCGTATCAACACGCATGTTGCCTCGGGTCCAGTAGCCGACTCCACTACGTCAGCTTCCACTCGACCATGCTGGCTAAGGGGTAGGAAGAACGTGTGGATTATTCACTACGCCATAGTTTCAGAGTTCGAGGCATGCTTCCGGAGCACCATGCAACCAATCAACAAAAGGCAATGGACTGCCACGCCCCTGCGTCGCGCTGCTCGTAATATAGCCACCAGATGTGGACGTCACGCTACACTGAAATAAAGATATAGTTTCAGGTACCAGATATATTTACTTGACAATTAATTGTTTACAATGAACAATATTTAGTTCACTCAAATCATCTGCTCTTGGTCCAAATAGCTGCTTGCATTGCCTTTAATCAAATAAAGCATTTAATGATAATTTGTTGAGCCAGTGAAAGTTTTGTGGCAACAACAAAATGAGCTTGGTCCAATAGTGACATTTATTTTGTTGGTTGTAGCTTAAACACGTCATTGAATTTCCTTGGTTAAAATTTTCCACTCGGCAATTTTTGTGACAATTAGGATTATAACGGTGTTCATTAAAAAAATGTAAGTGCATTTATTGATGCTTTATAACTATACAAAGTTACATCAAATGAAACACGTTGAACGTGGCACAAAAGGTTGCCTAAAAGAAAGTCATGAAAATACTCATGTACGTCTATATCGAGTATTAACCAAATATTTCATTTAAAAACGTCCACGTGTTGCTAGCAGTTAGTTTAGCCGAGGTCGCTAAGGCGCGACGTTTAGGCGTCAACGTCACGGGTTCGAATCCCGGTGTTGCTTTAAGCTGAAACTGTTAAATACGAATAACCATAAAATATTTAGTTGCTCCAACTAATTCTTACAGTTTTGTGCAACACAAAAATAATTTGGTTTCAGAAACAAAATACTTAATCGGCCCTATAGAAACAATTAATTTGTTTGCGCCAAGCAAACTTTCTATTATTAAATAAAACCGTTTTATTAGTCTAACCAGTGCACAGAAATATCATGGTGTGCAGCAGGAAACTGAAATGGTTTCCCTGTCGCCTTTCGCACTGCACCTACTACTCTACAATGCTGTCACGTAAGTCGTAACTGCAGAGACCCTTCAGTTTCTCGCTGCAGTCCGGATAGAGTGCTCTGCTTCGAGGTATTGCGTTCGCGATTATGTAATCGTTAATTGTAAACGTCCCGTGGGAGTCCGAACTAGTGGCCGGTATTTAGCAATCGAACAGCCAATTTCCTTGTAGCCGACTGAACAGGGGCTTTCGGCAAACGAAAGCAGTAGCCAATCAAGCAATAACCACTGGTCGAGTACAAACACGGTTGTAAAGTATACCCTTCTGCTAGATTACGACAAGAGATTGTAGGGTGGATACACAACGTTTTTTCTCGCAAATAACTGTTGGACAGTGTGTATTTGTAACAACGTCATAACTTAATAACCCAGTGAACACGAACAAGGAAATGCCCCTGTAAATGACGTCATCGTAGTTTAAAATAAGTTGTCGTCACTGTTTGAGCTTAACTGACGAACGATCCCCTCGGCACGTTAGTTCATCGATCACATTCCCACGCCTCGTAAAAAAAAAAAAATAAGGTAAAGAGTGAAATAGGAAATATTTGATAACACAGATGGCGAATCGCTCCGTACATCGCGAACTACAGCCGTACACGCCGCCAGCAAAACCGCCTGACTTGTTTGCAGTTTAGCACAATTTCACTCGCCAATTGGCGACTGGAGGCGAACTTGCCAAGCGTTAGCCCTACCAAACGGGAATCTATCAGGCTATGCTGAAACCAATCATAAACAAGACAACATCCATTTTCAGAGCTTCGCATAGTCGATGGGCGATTTCGAAGTTGTCGCCACATTACCGTTCCGTGGTTTATTCTCTGCTAATGCACAATATGATATGCTGAATCCTCCTTGTAAAAATTGATGGGCACAAGCCCGAAACAACTGCTTATTCCGCAAACTCCAGCCGTACATGCCAAAAAAATTAATTAATGGGGTTGGCTGTGTTGGGGATACGGCCGTTTGTTTTGCGTGAACACGTCTAAGTTGACGCGCTCGGACGCCTTGATGTTTTTTTTTTCCGTTCCCGGCAGCGCTTCACTCGATCATATGACGTTTTCGTGGGTATCACTTGATTGCTTTTGAGATGCTCTTTCCAACCGTATACGATTTCTGTATTTCGACTTGGCTTTTTGACGAGTAGGTATAAGTCGAAATTGAGTTAAGTTGCTTAATTTATTACATTAAACGCATACAATTTCACAGTAACCACGCCACACAAATGTTTTTATTTACGCAATCGATTGATCTTGACGAGAACACTGTCGATTGAAACCCAAACGAGCGTCGTAGTTTCTCCTAGTCGATAGTTTTACTACGCGGAAGTTATGAGACACGGCATATTCTTTTATAATTTGGCAATCGAATGGTGTGATTGAATTTTGAATGTAGATGATAGATTCGGAGCTGCAATTCCAAACTGTATCCCCAATTGTGTTATCATCGGATTTCCTGGATTGCTTTTCACTATGGTTGCAAATTCAAAGACGTATTTACGTCAAAATGGCGCCAGTGGCGACAAGTTGACGGAACGCAGTTCGCCAATCAGCGACTCGGAACCAATTCGCAAGCCGACAGCCTAGCATATAGGGAATTTTTCACAGCACGTAGTAGCCAATCAGACACACGACTGTTTCCAGAGCCTCGCGCAGCCACTCAGAGAATGGGTACAGCTATATCAAAGGAACTGCCACCCCACTTTTTCTTCGCTTACTTGCAGTATCTACTCTGCGGCATCGCCTGTCAGGGCGGAGCTCAAGCAACAGGAATCCAAATCCGTGTACGTAACTGTTCTTAAACGATGTTCACGATTAATAGAATATTTCTGAAATCGACGTTTGAAAAATGTCACTGCCCCCACCTGCATATGTGACGTGTTCTCAGAAAAGGTAGCCTACGGTAAAAACGTAAGTTTTTCAGGAGGCCCACAATAAATTTGAAAATGCAAAAATTATCGTTTTCGAGATATGAAAGGAACATGCGAGCGTATAAACGCTACAAGGGTGCGACGTGTTTAATTGCACTCCTAGTAGAACTGTCTACAAGATAGCTGAAAATCCGAAAATTGTTTTCCATCCTAAAGGAATCTTTTCTGAGAACGCATCACATATTTGTAATAGCACACTGACTGTCCTACGCCCAGTGAAGTTGTAACGACGGATATAAGGTTGTTCCATGTCATAATGTCGAATTAAAAGTGTTGGATAAACATGTGTAAATGATGAAATTATTTATTTTGCTTTTTTAATGGACAAGTGTAAGAATTAACTTATTTGTACAATATTTCTCTTTTTTAAATTATTTGACAGTTTTACTTGACCGACCATGAATAAGGTCAGGGCCATGTCACTGCTAATTTTACGTATGGTCGAGGAATACACAATATGCATAGAAGTAGATCTAGAGCAGAGCTTTCAAAAGTGCTCAGTTTACCGTGGTCAGCATACCGATTATTAAGCTACGGCCGTAACGTGCGCTGATAAGGGAGCGGGTTTACGCAAGGCAATTAGGGCGGGCAGAGGCGTGTAAAACACGCGGGCGGTGTGTGTGTGTGGCGCGGGCAGTGAAAGTGTTACCGTCGGGCCGCGGCAACCTGTCCGCGAGTCTGGTCCCGGTGGCAAACCGGGTCACCTTGCCGTCGCCCTGTCGCGGGCCTCGCTCTGCGTCGTGACCGGCCAGCGAGCGAAGTCTAGTAACTGCTGCGGGTATGCACAGAACTACAGGACTACGTCGACTGAGGCACTGCACGTGATAAAGGCTGTTCACGACAAAATGAACACTTTAGAAGTGAACCTAAGAAAAATGTCACTGCTCCTGCATGCATATATTTTAATGGTCGCACTAAGTGACATTCGCCCAGTAAAATTGGTACCGATCGATGGAAAGTAGTTCCTATCTTTATGTCGAATAAAAGTGTTAGGTAACCATGTGTGATAACTTAAAATAATTTCTTTCGCTTTCTGTTTTTTAATGCATCAAAGTGTAAAACTGAGCAAATTTGTATAGTATTTACTTCTTAACAATTTCACAGTTTCATTTGACCGACGCATGAATAAAGTGATGAGACCCATGGGAATGTTAATTTTACATAAGGCGGAGTAATAGCCAACGTGTATACAAGTAGCTCTTAAGCAGGGCTTTGAAAAGTGTTTATTTTACCATGAACAGCCTATAGCTGGGCAACCCCACTGGATCTGCTTGCAGAAGAACATCTAGTGCGAGAAACTCAAGGAAGTCTGTGACGAAGACTACGCGGAAGTCTGTGACGAAGGCTACGCGGAAAGAAGTCACAACTGTTCCTCTGGCAGAAGTGTAGAGTCACTTACAGAATCTTCATAGACATTACGTAAGAATATGGCCACCATTGGATCACACAGTTACGTACTGGACACGGAAGGTATAATGCAAAATTACATAGATTTAATTTAATTGACTCTTCCATCTGCCGAATCTGTCAGGTAGAGGATACTTCTGAACATGTGGGCCTATTACAAACAATGTTCACGAATAGAAGATATTATAAGAAAGAACAGACCTTCGTAGGAAGCTTGAACAGATAATCCACAAGAGTTTATGAACGATACTCCTCCATAGATAAGGGCTTCCATTACCTAATTCAGAAAAACTAATTGCCAGGAAGTGACATTGTAAAACCCGCTATGAAACATTGTGATGGGAGCAGCCCCACCACATAAATTAGATTTTCCCAACAGATGTAGAATAGAACTCGGAATGGAAACATCAGAAGGCGATTGATGAGATGGGAATCTTGCCTCTCACTCGGCAGAACTTTGAAAGATATTGTTACAATTTCTCTCTGTAGAAATTAAGTGGGCTATACCAAGTTCGTTAAGGGATGGAGGTCTTAATCAAATAAAAGAATTAATTATAATTTACTTATTTTATTTACAATAACTACAGCAAATTTCTCAGAACTCAAAATCTCACAATAAATGGATATCACTTACTGTTCACGACTAATTACTCCAATTTAATACAATTTATAGTTACCACAAAGAAATCAATAAAATAAAATAAAAAAAGATCACTCCCAATAGACAGTGTATCAACGTATTCAGATATTCTGTAAAACATGTGTCCAAATTGACAGTTAGAATATTTACAGTAAAATCCGTATTACACTTCCATTCAGTCCCACCTCAGTTCAGTCCATGTCCCACCCGTCGCAATGTTCTAGAGTCCTGCAAGCGTCCTCACGCACAGTAGGCTTCACTGGTCGGTTTCACGCCTCCTCGTCCATTCACGCCATGAACACCTCGCTCTTCGTCGTTCCGCAATCTCCTGTTGTCGTCCATACCTAACTTCACTCGCGCACACTAGGCCAGATGGCCTCCGTCAAAGACTGCCGGCCGTGGGTTGTGGCAGTATAATAGAGTCTTAACCTAGAATCTTCCCCAACTCGCATGATGCTTCGCGGAGGGCCGAGGTACCAGCCAGTCTCATCATAACATTCTTGCGTCGTCGCCAAACCTCCAGCAGGGGAGATGGGCCGTGACGCAAGCAAGGCGCCGAGCAGTGCGACAGCCCGACGGCCCGCTGTCCATTATTTATGGGTTTCCCAGAAAGGGGGGTCAGGAGGCAACAAGCGTGTCAGCCAGGGGGATGGCCAGGGGTGAGGTGGGTCCACCGCCACAGCGCCGGGTAGCAGCGAGTAACAATATGAAAGACCAAAGCGACGAACGAAGAACTTGAGAATTAAAATAACAATGACCAAGGCAAGTAAACAGGGTACGAATCAGGACGCTGAAGATGACTTAGACAATGTATAAGGATAAAAATTAATGGTATGGCAAGGTTCCAGACTGAAGAACAAGTTTACAGGGAGATTATCAAAAAAGGGTCCACACCCCTCCTCCAGGCTGGTAGATCCAGCGCTGATAAATGGAATTTAAATGTATATAATTCCATTATTAGCAGTCTATAGCGTTGCTATATAAGCACAACTTAATCATTAGTATAATAGAATGTCAATAAATTGATCCCCAAGCCGCGAGGAAAGTCAGGGTGGACTGCAGGACGTCACCGCCACTCTCACCTTCCTGGTAATATGATGTAGTTAGTTTGAAATATTATCTTAAAATGTAGTCCACAAAAGGGCATGAGAAAGGAAAGCAAGAATAAAAATAAAGACCATCTTATATCACAGCATTACCCAGAAAGGGCACAGGTGTGCGGGGAGGGGGGGGGGGGATAAAAACTGCGTGGCTGGCCAAGGAAAAAAAAAAACAGGTGGCGAGAAGATTCCGGAGATCTTCTCTCCGCTGGAAGTCGACACAGAAGGTTAGAATTCCTGACTGTAGATGTATCAGAATACAATAAAAGGTACGTATAACGATCATACAAGGAAGTCACTGGGTAAGCAACGTACAAAAAAAAAGTACAAATAAGAGACTGGCTGTAACAAGGCATTAAGAAAAAATGAGAAAGTTGGGTAATCCAGACAGCAAGCCAAAGGACAAAACTAAGCTAGAGTAAATTAAGAGGAAAAGTACAGGTATACTTTTATATCCTCGCATTACCCAGTAAGGGTACAGGTAGTGCTGGGTTGATTTAAAAAAATGTGTGTCCGGCCTTTGGCTGGCCACGTAAAAAAAAAAAGAACAGCGAGCTAATGCAGGTTGGGTACTTTAAGGGCATGGCTCTAGTTGAGTCATCATCCCTCGTGGGCCTGGTGTACAGATCGCAACCTTACTAGAGACTACTGTCTCCGTCAAAAGGTTGTCTACAACCGCTCTGTAACTTCCTGTTAAGGAAGCAGAAGGTAAACATTGTTCAAGCTCTGTAACGTCGACGGGGCTTTAAAACTTTGTTCCTCTGTTACTGAGATCTTAGGTTATTAGTCAAACAACATCTACCAACGGGAATTACTGGCTAAGTTAATGAGGTAAATTAAATGGAGACACCCGTGAATTAGCGGGGAAATTGGCTGCAGTCCGTTGAAATGCTGTTTACGACTGCTTTGTAGCTTCCTGTAAGGTGACCAGAAGGTAGTCTATGGGTTGCGAAAAACAGTTTCCGACAACTAAGTACGTTGCAAATCAGACGTACGGACCACCACTTTCATAGCACAACGCAGCCAGTCAGTGAATGTGGCTGTGTTCTTACTGGTACTGAGGGAGCAACAGTACGTAAAACTAGGACCCACATCTGACCACTGCTACGAACATACTGTCATACTACGAGAGATGAAAATTAACACTAGGTGCAGCAACTTCGTGTCTTACAGGCAGCTATAATGGTTTGGCGATGGAAGAACCATGTATCATTTCGTTTATAGTGCCTTGCTTGGATTAAGTAGGTTGTGGATGTAAAGCAAATAGGTACTGAAAGAGAGAAAGTGACGAATGCGCGAAACACAGAATGTATATTGGATTACAGTAAAAACGGCAACGAAAGTCATCATGGTATTTGTTCTGGGAACCCATTTAGAGATGCGGCCAAATGTACCTACTGATCGTTATCGGTAACGATTCATTACGCCAAAGACATTATTTGCAAAAAAAAAAATAACAGCATTTATTAGCTATTTACGCCACAGAACTAATCAGTATGTGCGTGTACTAAAATGTGCTATTTTAGAATTTATGCCTAAAACCAAGATGTGTATACCGTAAAAACATCACCTTTCTGAAAAACGTATTCTTAAAACAGCTAAATTACACAAATCAATTACGCTAAAAAATACTCTACCAGTTCAAAGGGCTGTCTCTTTATTACAATGTAAGGTTGATCTTGAAAATAGCATACTGCAACTTTTCTACACAACTAAATTCAACTTATTTGATTTTATACGGAAATGCTTTCTTAACTAAGTTGCTATACCAGCTTACGGAGGAAACCGAGTTACAGATGAACTTTTTCAAAAATGCCACAAGGTCGAAAAAAAAAATTAAAGAAAGGGAGGTAACAATTATATTACGTCTAGGAAAATATTAGGATTTGCATCTATAATTTCGTACACAGACGTGTCGAAACCTTTTCCATCTAAGATTAGCACGTGGCAATGATGCGTATAAATTGTGGAATACATGATGTGTAGGGCCACCTGTTTTTCGCGAAAAGATTTCAGGACAACTTGTACTCCAAAGCACTAGAGCTCAGATCCACTTTTGTAATTGGCTGAGTTGAACTATCACGCGTTGTAGGTGCCTGCCGGCCAATCACGAACACTCAGAGTTGGAGTTACTTAATTCTGATTGGTCCAGTCATGTAAAAACTGTCTCCCGACAAAGGCACGGGGCCAATAACTAAATGAAGATTGCACATATGCCATAGGACATTGGAGTCTAGCCTTCGCGTGAATCCTTTCGCGAAAAACAGGTGGCCCTAAAGATAGGTTATAGTTGAGTTCTCGTACTAATTATTTGCCTGTGTAAATAGTTTTGTAAAATATTTGATGTGCAAAAATAACTACATTTGTGACAATATTTCAAAATGTTCTCCATACCAAATCTGTTATTTATGGAGATCCAAGGAAATGTTTTCACGAATTAACATACAGATGGGTATTTTTGCATTCGGGAACTGAGCAATACCGTTCAGTGTTTATTTTTCGCAATGTAATATAAATCCCCGTGTTTGTCACCATTTCGAGGGTTCCGCAATCCACCACTCCAAGTCGGCCACTTCGCTTTGCATCTTCCGTAGTGAATCACAGTCATGACTAGAAGAGGCAGTGCGGTGACTCACAACTGAGCGACACCAACAGTCGCGCTCCTTCAAGTCTCCTCTTTACGCCGTTGAAAACTTTAGCATTTCACTTTGCTTATTTATCAACTTGTTGTTTCGTATGGAACTTGACACAACGAACTGTAAGAGTTAAAGGTCAAGCACGCTTGACTTTACGGTTTTGAAAACTTCAGAATTGGAGTCGGAATTGTCTTATTAACGTCCCCTGGTGTTATGCCTGGAAGCTTACCAAGGGATGGCTTACAAACTAACTAATTACCTAACTTAAACTTAGACCAATGGCTTACGTAGGACTCGAACCCAGAACCTACCGCACCATCGGCGGCGTACCAACCAACTACGCCACGGCAGGCCGGCAAAACTTCAGACTTATAGTCAAAGTCGAACGGTATTTCACCAATAATTAAATCAGAGGTTAGGTTGAAGAAATATATGTATTAACGCCATGAATTATCTTAATATATACGCACATGAGATACATTCATTGGTGATAATATAATGATTTACCTATACTGTTCACATCTTTATGAGTATTACGAAACCGATCTTTGTTGTCTGAACTTAGAATGTACGTTTGTGTCGTGTATGGGCAATTTTAAGAAAAGAACGTAAACGGGAAGTCAAAAGCTGAAGTTTTCAATGGTGCAAAGTCCCTGTGTCCTCCGCGGATCAGGCCGGTGCCCTGAACCGAAGTTGCAGATCGCCAGTCAGTCGCTATCCGCGGGACGGGACCCCATTGTATTCAAATAGACGAATCTTGATGCGGTCTGCGCGGTGTCGGGCTCAACAACAGGTTCGGCGGCGAATGAAGGCGAGCCACGCCTGCCGTCGATAAGGGTAATTCCGGGGTGTGGGGAGGAGGAGACATCGAACTGCGGAGCGCGCGGTGATTTCATGCACCGCGCCCTCCTCTTGTACACGACTCGGAATTCATCATCCTGCACATGTTAGCTCTATGGGCGTTTACGTCATCCACCTTCGTCTCGGCAGGGATCGTGGGGGTGGATTATGCAAATAGCTGAACGTGGGGTGCACCCTAGTATTTAACTGTACATTCTATATTATATCCTCCTAAGGGCCACGGTGGCTGAGCGGTCAGCCTGCTCGCCTCCCACCAAGGCGATCCGGGTTCAATCCTCGGCCGGGTCACGCCGGATTTTCGCATGTGGTATTCGTGCCGGATGATAACGTCGGTTGGCGGGTTTTCTCGGGGATCTCCTGTTTCCCCGTCCTTTCATACTCACCTCAATCGCCCTCATCGGCTCTAAAGACCTCGATGTTAAGAGCCGTCCACCTCTCCAACCGAGCGAGGTGGTGCAGTGTTTAAACTTTGGACTAGCATTCGGGAGAACGTGGGTTCGAATCCCAATCCGACCATTCTGAATTTCTTGTTTTCCATTGAGCAACTTGTTCTCCGTCTCTAATTACTGTACCCTGCTGTCGAGACGTTAAGGGTATTATGTACTTGCGCGTCCAAGGTCAAGAAGCAAGGGAGCGATACGGGCGACATCGCTCCTACGCGCAAGGCGTGCAGTGTTTCCGTCGTAACGCTGTACTGTACAAATAAGATCTGTAAGGCCCACCATACACGTACAGTTCTGCCTTCCGATCAGCCTGAACAGTCCTGGCCTGAAAGGCAAAACTGGCGAGTATGTGGTGGCCTGCAGGTCAATCGTCTGGAGTGCTGGCCTGTAGGAATTCCCTCAATTTCGCCGGCCGGCCAGCGAACTCACAGGCAGAACTGACGTGTGTGGACTTGCCGGCAGGCCGATCCCGCTATGTGCCATCGCTCAATTTTCTGTACACCCGCGTGAAGAGAGGTAGTGGGTATGGGATTAATTTCGTTTCGGCTACATGGTCCAAAGGTTTTTGTATCTGAGTTCATCGATGCATTTCGTGGCCTTCCGTGTCTGTGGAAAGTAAAGTGTAAATAGCACCACAATCGCGAAATGAAAGATACTGTGTACGCAACCCTTCTCGAAAAAGTGAAGTCAATTGATCCCGATGCAACTAGGGACATTTAAAAAAAAATTCACAATCTACGAAGTAGCTTCCGCAAAGAACGCAAGAAAGTGCAACAGTGTAAGAAGTCTGACATGAGCACACAAGATGCATACATGCCAAAATTATGGTTTTACCAGAACCTACAATTTCTCGTGGACCAAGAAGAGGTATTGCAAGGACTCAAATCTTGATAAAGAAATTGACTCAGAAGTAACATGCCAATAACAAACTAAAACATTTCGCTGATTTCAGTTTATTATGTAACTTAGTTAAGAGCCTTAGGCATATACATCCGTGTAATATGGGAAATTATATTTGCCACACAAAGTAATAAATATGATATTACTGTTCGCTCATGTAAATATTTGTAGTATAAGTATATAAATGTAATATGAAAAAGATACGATTCAAATAACACAACGAAATATGCCAAGGTACTCACGTATGGATTAAACAATTAAGTGACAGGACTTATATAGTGACAATGTTACAAAGCAAGTTCGTATATTTATGTTGTTTAAATTAATAGCTAATCTACAGTAATTATAACATTACATACAGCAGAGGGTAAACAATATATTCTAGTACAAGGACTAATGTAAAATGCGTACACGGGTACCAAACAATAATTTAATATGCTAACGAAACCAGTTTATCACTACATTATTATGCACTGCTGCTCGTTTCTTCACTTTGAAAATATACATAAAGAAATGCTTCTACTCAATAAACCTTTGTTGCCAAGGAAACTTGACCTTCATTGTTGAAGTACTCCACAAACCACCCTCTAACGAGTTCTGTACGATTAGTTGGATGATATGCGATTTTACTGAGACTCATAGATTCGTTGCAGTGAGGTCCAGGCGTAACATTACCACTTTCGAACTCCTCCTCATCCAAACATTTCAATGGGGTGTACTGATGTGGTACCTTTGAACGCAGGAAACTGTGAAGGGCGCAACACGCCATAATAATGTGGTGTACTTTAGTAAAATCAATTAAAGAGATAGGTTTTTGTAAAACACCAAATCTTTCGACAACTATACTGAAAACAGGATAGTTTATCCTACGAGCTGGAGTGGCTACCTTACGGCTAAATGGCTTCATAATGTGTTCCCTTAGTGGAAATGCGTCATCCACCACTAGCACATACCGCATATTTTTTCCAGCGATAGTTCCGTCCTTTCGCAAATTCAGGCTCCCTTCTTCTAGTTATTTTCGACAAGTCTGAGGCCTCAAAGATATCTCCATCAGACACCCGACCGTTTATTCCAAACCTGAAGTATAGTAATTCATAATTCGCATCTGCTATACCTAATATAACTTGGCTGTGAAAGTCTTTGTAATTATAAATGTACGATCCAGATCCTGGAGGCGGCATGTTGACTACATGCTTCCCATCCACGGCTCCGATGCAATTCGGAAAGTTCCAACGATGTTCAAATTCCCCCGCAACGTTTTCCCATTCCTCCCCCCTTGTTGGACACTGCAGTAAGACAAAAAAAAGTGATATTGAGGATCAGTTTAGCACGTGCACAGCAGAACAGAGACAAATATTTAGGGAGGGAAGGGAAGACACTATTTAGTAGTGTTCTGACGTTTCTTCAAGTCATATAAATGAAATTATCTTTCTTTTTCATGTATCGCTGCATTGTCTTACCGATATGTAAAACACTATATTTGCGTATGTGGTTTATTTCCAGGTTTTACTTGAAACGCCAGGCCTACAGGAAACTGACGATAGTACAGAATCTACAACACAACGTTCTCGTTCAAACATTGATCAATTCACATGTCACGGAGTTCAATTCCAAGCGGCAGTGCAAAATCATTAAAGCGCAAAAATATGTTGTCCCTCAGTGACCAAATATTATCAACTGTAAGTGAACATCTTGCGCAGGTAAGAAAATAAGATCGATTTGATATTTTCCGCAAAAATGTTGCTGCAAAGTTAAGAACTTTACTGAGCAAAGAACAGAGACTGTATGCATAAGAAATTATTAATGAAGCACTATTTGAAGCTGAGCTGGGAAATCCGTCTCGCAATTCTGCGATCACGTATTTACGTGATTCAACAGGAGACGACGGCAACACACCATCACAAAACTTCACTTTTGCGCCATCGCAACAGTATTTTGCATTGAGAATATCGTATATTTTGCACATCGCCCGTCGCTTTATTTATGATTGTGGGTGAACATAAACGACTCATTCAGGGTGATCCTTCGCAGTTATGACCAAAATTTGAGAGACTAAACATATTCTGTGTTTACATTACAACCGTAGGCGTAACAAGTTACAGTATATTTAGTGGAAGTAAATTTAGTACTCATGTGCAGGGAATATCACGATACATGTCAATAAACATTCTAAGGCATATTGACAGTATTGTTTACAAAGTCTTCCTTTTTGTACGTCTTAGTGCTGAAAGGTCCTGTGCTAATGTAAGTTAAACACATAGCGACTAAATATTTGTTTAACCTAGTTGCAAGTAGTTTAACATTTGAGATGAATTATGATACGTATTTATGTTTTTAATAAACATCTACACACGTACAAATGTATTTCAGTTTATTTCTTACCTTGCAATAATTACCCATTGCTTTGAAGATCGCTTCGCAGTTGTCAGGTATTATCTTCCCCAACGTTTGTGGAGCTATGTGACACGAGAATCTCAAATTTTTAAGTGTTCTCCCAGTTGCTAAATAGCGGAGTGTCGCCATTAATCTTCCATTTGGTGGTATGGCTTTTCTCATACCAGTATCATGGTTTTTTTTTTTTTTTTACGAAAGGAGTAACCATGGTTAAAATTTCCAGGTAAGTTGGTTCGTCCATGAGCAGGTAGTATGTCCAGTCTTTTGGGTAACACCTCAGTTCCGTAAGCAAGTTGACGTGTATATAATAATTCTTTCTTTGGAACTATTCTTTTGTCCATATCTTGCGTTTGCATTTTCTTCTTTTCTGCAGTGCACATGCATATTATGCTACAAGTTCATCGACTGTCAGCATGGATTTACTGAGCAACTAAACACTTCCAGTACTCGCACGACACTGAACAATGTAATGACATCCCTCGGCTTACCGGCAGGCCAAACTGCGTGTATGCGTGGGAAGCGCTCGTGACAGGCCAATCTGCGACAGTTCTGCCTGTCAGGCTGATTGGAAGGCAGAACTGTACGTGTATGGTGGGTCTAACAGTGGGGTTTTATTACACGCAATGAAAGACCGTAGATTAAACTACATCCGTATCGTTGTACTTTTCTCTTGCCGCTCAAGGAGACTGCGTAAGCAAGCTTTAAAAATGCGATATTTGACCACTTTCACAAATCTTTTTTCTCCTAGAATACACTAAATATGACGAAAGTAAAACCATAGATATATAGACAACGCTTTTTTTTTATCCTTTCTGTCGAAAATTCGTATTTCGATTACTTTTATTTGCCGAGATATGCGTTTGCGCAAAAAGGACGATTTCAGAGAAAATGTTCTCGTACATAATCCCCTTAAGTCCCGTCTACCTACTCACCTAGCTAAACCCTATGTGCTGCTACACTGGACAGATAACCACGCTGCGAAGATGGACATAATTACAAGATGGCACTTCACGAGTAAGCGGCTGTGAGAATTGCGTTTTACTGGCTGATGCGTAGATGCGTAAATAACCGGGCGCAGCTCCACCACTCGGCGCTACTGTCGCCAACAATGGTACCCGTCTCCGCTGCAACAATACACCCGCCACCAGTGAATGGTGACATAATATCGTGGTTTAGACCATGCCATGCAGGGAAACCAAACAGCCATTACACACGAGGATTCCCGCAGGACGAGACAGACAAGGCGTTGTACTCTTGTGGCGACGAGACCCAGAACTATATAGATGTTTCAATCCTCATACGCAGCGTGAATCAGAACTTGAGTGTCGTGTGGTTTAGAGTCCACCCTTACTAGGACGTCCTGTCCCTTCCAAGAGTCCTGTTGGTAAAATTCAGACAATACAAACGTTTGCTTGCAATGGTTGTGCTGCGTCGAGAATATTTTATGCATTCACACAGAAAAAAAAAATTCACGGATTTGTATCGAGAGGGGCCGGACTCCTACATCCTGTCTGTTTTTCCTCTTTGTTTTCAACTTGTTGATAGAATATCATACACGTATTGGAAGACTCTGGGACAGTAAAAAACCAGTAACAGCAAAGGACTCGAATAGTGCATAATCCAGTCGAAATTAAGAAAGGTCACTTTCTATGGCAGCAACCAATGAACTAAAAACACCTGCTTGCGTGGTTTGCTACGAGATTCAAGGAGTTGGCACAGTGCAATGAATATAGCGTTATATGTTTGGGAAATGGGTCGCAAAGCAGATGTTGATGGTTGGCAAGAAGGAATGTCTGCATTAGTGCACGACAAACGTCATAGTGAATGAAGTAGCAGAATTTGCAAGTTTATAGAAGCGTTCGGTCATACAGTTCTACCAGCAGCAGGAAATTATTTGTCAATATTGAGGTCCAAAAATGACAGAAACGAACAGGGACCGCAGGCGTGTTTTAGTATGGAATAAAAAACGAATTCGCTTCCAGAGGGACAGAATTGCTTCGGAGTCAACGCAGGTCCTTCACAGCCAATTTCTGTAAGAACGATTCGCAGGGAACTAACTACATGCCTTGAATATATGAAGAAGAGCAACACCCAAGAAGCCTTTGGTCACTTCTGACCACAAAGTAGCGGGTTCAGTTGACGTAAGGGACACAAAAAATGTATGTACATTCCATTACCGGAAACGCATCATCTGCCGAAATGAATAACATTTTTGCCTGTAAGCTAAGAGTCGTGTTCATCGTTGACTTAAGAAATAATTAAATCAGGATTACGAACAAGGTGTGATTTAAATTGTAGGGTGTTATAATTACTCGGAAATGGGTTCTTTGATTGAGACGACAGTAAATTTGAACCACAATAGGTACACTGACCTGCTGATCAATCCAGTTTTGCCTTATGCTCATCATCCGTACCGAGGAACATACATTCTTTTCCTGTATTCTTCGATGGCACTTGTCGCATTTACAGTGGTGCATATACAACTGATTGGCATAATTAGCATTATGAAATATTCACAAAAATTTTCACGTTTCAACCCCCGTGAAAATATGTGACACTACTTGGAACGAATAAAATGCTCAGAAAGACATCCAAAAAATCTGTCCGAAATGCGGAATGCTTTGATGCGTACTGTGGTTGAACACTGCTGCCACCTACATAAGTACATTTGTCCAGTCTGCGCTAAATCAAATAACGGCTGTTATTCGTAGTCGTGAAGGCATTTCACCATACGAAGTACGTTTCAGCCAAAGGTGACTTAATTTAGCTTAGGTTATTAACCTACAGGACGTGTCAATTTAAGGTCAATTGAGTGACTTCACTCCTTGAATTTTACTGTAACATAAAATTATAACCCGACATTACTTGTTCTTTAGAAATACACGGTAAACGTTTTTTTAAATATTATTAAGAATTACCCGCGGTATTGGCAACTCTTTTAGAGACGTTAATGAGGAAAAACAAGTATAAAGAATACAAGATTAAATGAAAAGAGTGAGTGAGTGAGTGATGAGATTTAGGAGATTATTAACATCGAGGTCTTGAGAGCCGGTGAGGATGAAGCGAGGTGAGTATGGAGCAGCGCCGGAATGAAAGGGCGGGTGAAACGGGAGATACCAGAGAAGACGCGCCGACCAGCGTCATCGTCCGGTACGATTTCCGCATGCGATAAATGAAAAGGCACGACAGTATTTTCAATGCATAAAATGTGACGCCAACTTCCCATATGCCTGTCGAAAATCATGTATTATTGGGACCACGTTAAACTTCAAACACATGTACCTTTGCAATATATTTGTTATTGGAGCATACTTTATTTGACTCTTCCCGGATAACTCTGCGCCAATAAATGAACACTTTACAATTGTGTGCCCCAGTCACATGCAATGCAGTCAAAAAGGGAGTTGCTTCACATATATGCAGTAGCCAGTGGATGAATAACGCCAGCTAGAGTATATACAGTACTGTATAATTTACTCTGATGCTAAATAATAACGCGAATTTCGCAGGTCTCTCGAAATGGACGATAAGAGAGGTAACTTTCCTGGCGGCGCCTGTGAGGCGACTGTGGAGGAACATTCGTTACACCCCCGGTGTGGTCTCGCCTTCATCAGAGCGTGACCTGCGCTTGTAGAAGTGGAGAGAGAGTACGATGGTCGTGAGCACGCGCCGAGCTCCGCGGGACTAGCACGACTGCGGCGCGGCCACCTTAGAATCTGTCTTAAGTAAAGCCCCTTTCACGCTGTCACATTTTCCCGTCAAACCGCTTCTAATAAGTTTGGTCAAATAAAGTCGGACAGTTATGACATCATTACGTCATAAACGTCGCCATATTTTTCTGCGAAAATTGGATGGCTTCTGTGTCCATCAAACATTGAAAGGTGGACCGGTTTAAAAATTTATTTGATGTTTGATGGTTTCAGACAATCAGAATCGTGCACGACAGAAATGGACGCCAAAAAAACATTAAAATACTGAACAGTTGTGGGGAACGTAGTAGGCTATGAATATAATTAATTAATTCAGAAGCTGCCTGGGCATGAAATTCTATTTTAAGCGAGTATTGCACATAATATTAAGAACTCAGAAGCATTAAATGTCATTGTGCAGGAAACATCTCTAATAAATAACATTTGATTTATGGAAGAACTGCAAATAAACTACAATTCCTTACATTAATTTTTGTAATGGATTTCATGGAAAAACAAAAGACAATACCTAACTACTAAAATAGTTTTAAATTATAGTTCAAACTAGCTGACTCGTGCGACTTCTTTCGCATGATATTTTTTAAAATAATTTTTTCCAATAAAGTCCACCATAGTTTCATTAAGGTGTTATGTTTAAAATACTAATATTTCTTCTTTCAGGTATAATTTAGTTATTAAATTACACCCTGCCATCGTTTCTCCCATGTTTTATGTTAGCATAATATTTAGGTCTTTGAATTTATCTAGCCACTTTTTTATTGGGTTCTCTAGCCACTGAACTACTGCGGCCCCACTATTGGGTTCTCTACCCACTGAGCTACCGCGGCCTTACTATTGGAGCTCTAGCCCCTGACCAGCTCGGGCCCAACTATTGGTTCTCTAGCCCCTGAGCTTCTGTGGCACCTTATTGGGTTCTCTAACCACTGACCTTCTGCTGCCCCATTATTGGGTGCTCTAGCCTCTGACCAGCTGCGGCCCCACTATTGGGTTCTCTAGCCCCTGAGCTTCTGTGGCACCCTTATTGGGCTCTCTAGCCACTGACCTTCTGCGGCCCCCTTATTGAGTTCTCTAGCCACTCAGCTTCTGCGGCCCCTTTATTGGGTGCTCTAGCCACTGAACTACTGCGACCCCACTTGATATATAACTATCCACTGCCACTATGGCTTTTTGGAAGGAAATGTTAACAGCCCATAGAAAAAAAGGAGAAATGATGATTTTTTTAACAATGCTATTTTTTATGCAGTAATCAATACTAAGAAAAGCTTAATCCAGTACCTATTTACAATAAGAATTTTCCCGAAGGAATTATATATTTTCCTGGAATAAAAAGTAGACTATGTCACTCTCCGACCCTCCAACAATAACTGTGCAAAAAATCACGTCGATCCCTTGCTCCGTTTTAACGTGAAAGGACAAACAAACACACTTTCGCATTTATTTAGTAGTAAGGATTAGTCTCTCCCAGTGAAAAAAATTTGACAGTGTGACACATCTTCAAACACATTCAAGATTAGTTGACAAAATTTGTCGCAAGGAAAAAATTGATAGCCGTATTTTGTCTTCAAATGTTATTGTCAAATATAGTCGAAGGCGAAAATTTGATAGGGTGACAGGGGCTTTAGGCAGGATTTACAATAGCCCGTCGCGTCCTTCCGTCATCCGCCCGTCCGTCATACATTCGTCCGTCTCCCAGCCGGGCGATTTACAACCAAACTTCGTACGTCCACCGTAAGTTCGTTGCAGCAAACTAATAAAAACAAAACTGTTTACAAATAGGAAAAAAATGCTCCATAAAAAATGAGAATTTTTGCCAGTATTGTTACAAAGTTCCCAATACGCACAAACACGTACGTAACGGAAATATAATAATTAATAATAATATAAAATTTTAAAATAGCATATAAAACATGATTTTATTACTTATACTATTACACAAAAGGAGCTCGTGTTTCCAAACGTAATTATCAATTAAACTTCAGATAAAGTAACTTAATTTTATTCTACAGTTACATAAACAAACATATGAAAACAAAAGACAGCCAAAACAAAACATTGCGCACACTACACAGACTTGTAAAGTACTTGGGATGAACGAGTAACAACATGTGCAAGTTTAGAAGGCTGAAATTTCATCCGTTCGTCCGCCAAAAGTTAAAGCTTGCCAAGGTTTTGACGGACGTACGGGGAGAATTAATGGTCTACTCTGTTTGGCTGTTGGCCACGTGATTGGCGGACGGACGAACGCGACGGGTTGTTGTTAATCCTGCCTAAGGCATTGATAGGCGACATTTAATATGAGGTAGGTTGAGCTACTGATGGCTCATTCCAGTCATTCCGTACGTTCTACGAGGAAAGGTAGTCACCGCATTCATATAAATGTGAGTGTAACAGACCCTTAAGACACATTACGGTGGTAAAAATGATTCTGTGACGGCCTTGGAAACAAACCTCGAGTTCGAAGTATGCCCCACGTGAGAGGCAATATCTGAAACCCCTCAAGGCAGCAAAGTTGGTATTGTGAGTTGAGAGATTTGGGCGGCTCCTAACACAGAGGTCTTGAGAGCCGATGAGGGTGTAATGAGGAGAGAAAGAAGCAACTCCGGAATGGAGGGGCAGGGAAATGGGAAATCACCGAGAAAACGCGCCGACGAGTGGCATCACCCGGCAAAGTTAGTATAATATACAATTTTTAAGATACTCGTGAATTGCAACCGAATTTCAATGTTTATGACCGGGGTGTCACAAGGACGTTACGTAGACGTAACAGTTTAGTTTCAGCCGTATGGTAAAGTGACTTCCTTAATGTGAGTACCATCATTCGATGGTACAAGTGAGCCATAAAAATCTTTTAATTAGCATTCAAATCATTGTGCTCGGCGAATCCATAAAATAATTTACTGGGCTCTGAAATCGGGAATCAGAAGAAAAAAAAAAAACTAACAAGTTGTCCACTGGAGAAAACCTTACAAAGTACGAGGTAAATGTGTCCAGTTTTTCCAATTCCGCAAACGCCTCCTATCGTTACATAAAAATGTCTGGATACTCTTCACTATCAGCATTTCATTTCCCACTTTAGAGAGTAACACTTAATTTGGAGACAAATTTTCTTTCGTCAACAGGTAATCTGCCCTTCTATGTACTTACATGACGACATTCGGAGTAACAGGATTTGTTTTGCTGCTGCCACCACAGTGACTGGCACCATGCAGCAACCCATAGCGATAGTAAAGAATTACGATGACAATCATCAAACTTACACAAAATGTGCGACGACACGAGGCAGCAATAGAACGAATTATTGTATAACATGTCAACATTACTGTATAACATGTCATTGTACGCATTTCTTGTTCCGGTTTTCTCGTTGGAAAGATTAGTCAAATTATGAAGAAAAGATATTACGTGTGTACGTGTAATCTGTCTGATATATATATATATATATATATATATATATATATATATATATATATATATATATATATATATATATATATATATATATATATATATATATATTGTGTGTGTGTGTGTGTGTGTGTGTGTGTGTGTGTGTGTTTACTATGTCCAGTGTATACACATATACTGTAATTTGACTTGTCCAATATCTCTGTACAGCTATGTATTGGAAAAAGATCTTACTGACGCAATAAAAGAAACGAACAAACGGACCACCACGACAAATGGCCAGCGGTTACTTATCTCCTGGAAGACAAGTGTTTGTTTTGAGCAGACGTCCTCGCGTCGTGTTCTGTTTACGAAGGCTGCGCGAGTGACGCCCGCGCCGCCGTTAATTGTCATCCGCTTTCTTCGGCCGATAGCAGCGGCACACACCACCACCCCCCCCCCCTGACCACTCAGTGTGTACACAATGGCGGAGGTGAGATAACGCGTCCCTTGGTTCAGGCCGCCCGCCCGGGAATTGTTTCTTTCCTTGCTTGATATCGTCGCACGTGTGGTGTTGGTCAACACCCGAGCCGAGCCGGCTTGAGTCCCGTGAACTTGACACGTAAGCGGCTGCGGATTCTGTTACTGGGTCACCAGCCGTGACTGCGCCCCGCCTGCCTGCCTGCCTGCGTGCGTGGGAGGAGCGATTGTCGTTCGAGGGGGGAGACGAGGTGTGTCTGAAGGTCATTCGCCTTTCTCTCTTCACATTCTCTCGCGTTGGACGCGGGAAAACATTACCGTGCTCCGATGCGAACCCATTAAAAATTTGCGGTAGAGTGCAATTGTCCCCTCGTGTTCCCACAGCCTCCTATACATCACGTGTCCTAGAATTGGTGTCTGCTTATCGCACTTCCAACTCCACCGCCTGTATGACGTTCCAAATTCGTTTCTGCATGTCTGAAATGTACGCTGTTAGATGAAATTGATGTTCACGCTAAAGTAAGCACTTCTTAAGGCCCTTCCAACAGGCATTAACCACTAATAAATATATATTATTGCAGCATCAAGCTTTAAATTTTGAGGGTGATGGAATGTATTCACTGTGTTTATTGTTCACATTGCAATGTTTATATTAAAAAGCAGTAGGAAGACGGAAATTGAAACTTTCAAGCCAGTATGTGCAGTATGTTACAAACTGTAACATAGTCAATACTGACCTCTTAAAAGCGATATACGAATATATATAAGTTATTATTTATTGACTTCCAAAACAATGTTTTTCTACAGACTTTTTACTGTTGAAATGCAAAGGCCATCGTTTCAAACCTCGTAGTCATATACACTAAGCGTTATAAAACTGTACCCAGTTCAGTGCCTTGCTCTTATAGGCTGTTCACGATAAAGTGAGCACTTTCGAAATCAACCCAAGGAAATAGTCACTGATCCTACCTACATATATAACAGGTGCACTTAGTGAAATGCGACCAGTAAAGTTGGTAACGATGAAGGGAAAGTAATTACACGTCTTAACATCGAATTAAAAGTGTTAGGTAAACATTTGTGACAACTTAAATTATTTCTCCCGGTCTCTGTTTTTTAATATATCTAAATGAAGAAATTAGCATAATTGTAAAATATTTATTTGTCTAATAAAACAGTTTAACTTGACCGACGCATGAATAAAGTGATTAGGCCCATGGCAGTGTTGATTTTACGTACAGGTAAGGTGGAAGAATACGCAACGTGCATATAAGTAGCTCTTAAGCAGGGCTTTCAAAAGCGCTCAGTTTACCGTGAAACGTTTATACAAAATACAAGACAGTAAATGCACTGGTCAACTTTTCCCCGAAGGGCGCCGGATATATAGATCCTTACTACTAAACAAACGGGAAAGTGTGTTTGTGTGTCTGTTTGTTCTTTCACGTCAAAACGGAGCAACGGAGCAACGGATCGATGTGATTATTTGCAGATATATTTGGAGGGCCGGAGAGTGACATAGGCTACTTTTTATAACGGAAAAATATCTCATTTCCTTAAGAAAAAATTTTATTGTAATTTTACATCAATCCTTCATGAAGATTCTTATTACAATTTTACTGCATACAAAAGCATTGTGAAAATAAAAAGTTCCGTCATTTCTTCTTTCTTTTTTGTCTATGGGCTGTTTTCCATTCCTTCCCAAGAGGCGCAGCAGCTCACTGGGTAGATAACCCGATAGTGGGGTCGCAGAAACTCAGTGGGTAGAAAATCCTATAGTGGGGCCGCAGTAGCTCAGTGGGAAGAGAACCCAAAAGTGGGGCCGCAGAAACTCAGTGGGTAGAGAACCCAATAAGAGGGCCGCAGTAGCTCAGTGAGTAGAGAACCCAATAGCGGGGCCGCAGTAGCTCAGTGGCTAGAGAACCCAATAGTGAGGACACAGAAACTCAGTGGGTAGAGAACCCAATAACGGGGCTGCAGTAACTCAGTAGGCAGAGAACCCAATAGTGGGGCCGCAGAAACTCAGTGGCTAGAGAAACCAATAGTGGGCCCGCGGTGTGTGTGTATATATAATTTACATACATTATATGTGTGTAGTTTGCTAGGGGATATATCGAATATAGTATCTACAATATATTCGATGTATCCTCCAATAAAAAACAATCGATTTCATAGGTTTACAGGTTTTGCATAATAACATATACAAATTATATTATTATTAGTATGTACAATATTACTGATTAGAACAAATAAATCAAGTGCAATATTACCGAACGATGATAGCTGAAAAGCAATTAATTTATTTTAAGACGTGATTAGAAAAGTTAATTTTGCAAAAAAATTGATGACAGTGATAAATTTAAAACATTCAAAAAATCCCCCTTATTTAAACAATAAAATAAACTGTCACGCAATTTCTCCTGTATAGTTCGCGGTGTTTTTTCTAATAAAATTGTGTATTTTTGCGCGAGTTTCAGTGTATATTATATATTTTTTATAGTGATAGAGCTGATGATAGGCAGCACTGAAGATAGGGAAGAGTGCTGTACAGACCCTTTGCAGCAATAGGATTACATTTGCTGCACCGTGTGGTACACACACTTCTCTCTGTCTTAACTATATGTAGCGCTCCATTATCACAGTATATGAATACACTTCTCGCTACAAGGCAGCAAATAGTTTAAATATCTTCGGCGTGGAACAGTGATACCATACGCTGCAGTTCAATTTGTCGTGAACTACTACTATATGGCCTGAAATGGCTGTAACCTGCACGGCTGTCGTGTACCAATGGTTCCTTATTAGCAGGTGCAGTGCTCAACACATTTCGAAACCGGCATTACTGACATGGGCTTACAGATCAAGTATGCTTATATTCCCTTCTACTTCCATCGTGAGTTTAACAACTGAATTAATTGAGAAATATTCTCTGTGCATATGGTTAAAGTCACACCCACTGCAATGTGGTTTATGTTCAAATGACAATTTACCAACCAATAAGGAATAAGTAACTCTTTTACATCTTCCATAATTGAATGCATTTAAATTTTTACTGATATCGTTGTTCCTAGACTGAAGAAGTAGAGCGTAATGGCTGCTTTCTCACTAACTGAAAGAGTGAATTAATTTAATTAATGTTAAAGATTAGTTTTAGACGCCGACTCGTACTTGCAGCGTACTGCTGATGAGTTTTGCCATTCGCTTAGTGTTGGGGGGGGGGGGAGAAGGGGAAAGTTTACATACTAAACATATTTCAACATTCCCAGAATTGGCACACGCTTTTGCCATACTTGAATTGGGAACCAAACCTGCGCATTCTCGAAAGGGACGTGCAGTCGGCGACCGTACATTTGCCTCAAGGGTTTGTATGCACTCTGGAGACGAAATGGCGTAGCTGTTCCTTTGCTTTGTGGGCCTATCCATTTCCTTGGTGGCTCTGCTAGGCTGTGGGAATAGGCCCTGTGTCTGGTTGGCTACTAAGCGCTGCAGGTTTCCTATTGGCTGGACTGCCGGTTGGGGAGTAAGTAAGCAGGCGCTGATTGTCCGCCGAGTTAATGGCCAGGGACGCCACTTCGCTGGAGTTCACAATATGAGCGGCTGTTTCGCCTCTGTATTGTCGAGTGCTCTGTGACGCGTGGCTGCGCGCTGACCAGTCGCAGAGGCCTCGGTTCCGGACGCCACTCACCCGAATCGCCGGCCGGCGGGTACGTAACATTTGCCAGTCGGCGATCGCAACTTACACGAGGACGACTGGAGTCGGCAAGGGTAGTCCGGTCACGTAAACATCGCTGCTGACACGCGTGGACGTCAGCTCGTCCGTCTTTACACCCCACTGTGGACGTTAGTCGTGGGGTTGCTCGGAAGTGTGGCCGCACCCCGATTTGCACTACGTATTTTACTAAGAGGATAACACAAAGAGAAATTTCGAACTCATTTATATGGAAACGTATGTATAAATTTACTGAAATATAAAAAAAAAAAAATGATTGGCGAAGGAAGCATATCGGATAAAATTATGGTAAAGGAGTTAATCATGGCCTAACGTTTCTATAGCTGGGTTCTGTCATTGAAACTGCTTGACATGTTTCAAGTCTGCACCCTGAGGCCCTGGGGATGCAGTAGCTGGCGAGAACATATAAGTGTTGCACAATATTTTTTCTGATGATACGATATTATTTAAATGCCATAATATGCTGAAGGACTGGAGGCCAAAGAAGTATATCATTCCGCCGTATATTTAGAAACACATGTTTTCTGGGAAAAGATTTACACACAGTCTGAGCATTCATAGAAAAGTGAAATTGCGGGGCGGTTCTTTTAATGTTCAGGGTGCGTCAATCCGCTGCCTGGTTACGCGAAGCTCTGAAAATAGCCTTGAGTCTGATTGGCTAATGGTGCGCTGCAGGAAATTACCTGTTGGCTATGCAGCTGGCTGGCAAGTAAGTTGCCAAGCAAGTTTTTTTATATACTACGTGCACAATCGCCACTTTCCGTTGATTATTGGCCGTTTATATTTAACTCGACAAATCATAATTAAGTTACTCCGACAGGAAATATACGTGATTCGCGGTCATGCACGTATGACAATCCAAATCACCCGAAAGTACATTTCAGTTCAAATACTTTAAATACAAGTCGTAGAATAATATTTTTTTTTTGCAAAGTAATGTGTTTGTAGCTATGATTTATATTGTACTGAATTTGTATTTGCGCATTTCAGTGTTTGGCTATGTAAACTTATAGGTATGGCATTGCCATATTTAATACACACGCCCATTGATTCCCAATAATTTATTTTATTTTTAAGTGCTTATTAACGCCCTCGGGTATTATGCTTTAAGGCTTATAAAGGGAAGGCTTGCAAACTAACTTCTCACCTAACATAAATTAACACAAATTCCTTACTAGGGATCGAACCCAGAACCTCCCGCACCTCAAACCGGCGGTGCACCAACCGACTGCGCTACGGGAGGTTGGCTTCAATACTTTATGAATGCGATATTGTGCATCGAGATCGACATGGTTAGTACATATCGAACCAGTACTCAAAAATAGATATCGCACAGCCGTCGCGTATACAACCACGTCAGACGGTCCACGGCGAAAGTTCCTTGCAATCGCCGTAGTTGCACAGCGCCAACTGCAGGTTAAGGAAAAATGAGAGAAAAAGAAATTTGTTACGCACACTTGCCGGCCTCTTATTAGCTCGTTACGCAACCTGGCCGTATTCTGTTGCATAACGAAGGTTCGCGCCACCACGCTCATTATAATATTACGTATGCAGCTTTCTCAACTGAGGGAAAATATATTGCTGACTTTTATTGTATTTCCGTAAACAATTTTGTCGTGGCAGCAAACTAATTTTACTATCACCACAGTACAACTGGTAACATCTATTTTGACAAAATATTTTGTTCAGACCAAATTTTTTCTCCTGCCTAATACGTCGTAATTCAACGTTCTCCTTAACAATATCTTGTACCCAGGTCTCTTAGTTGCCCGTGCACTAATAATAACATTAACTTGCATATCCCAGTCGACAACTTCCCAACACAGCCTTAATAAGATGGATTTATTTTTCATTTTCACGTATTTGCTTCCATTAGATTTCAGTTGTGAGATACAGAACGTGCCAAGTCCTAATACAAACACATGCAATAAATTACACAAACATAACTCAGTCAACTAGAAAAGTGTTATATTGTTTATAATGAGTATAAAATTATTTAAAATACGCTGTGTTCTAGTATACTGGTGCATATAACATGTATTAAATAAACAGTACACACAGGAAAAGTTATATAGTAGAGAGAAATTGCATCTTAAGATGAGAATAAGTTGTATATTTATAATTGCATAAAGTATTACCAAATATTTGTACATATATATCGTGTTTGATACTGGAGTGTAACAAACTTATGTTGAGATAATATTTCTCTGCTTCACAATAGCGTCAGTGATCAAATAGGAAATCGGCCAGTTTGTGGTGAAATGTTGGACAGTCCTTCACTTTCTTACGCTCAGTGGCAAATTATTTTAAAGCCTGTTTCTATTAATTTCTAATAACGTCATGGAGCTCCTTTTGTTGATATAATTAATATGGAAGTTATCTTTAATGCCGCGCAGCTCACGACCAAGCGTCGTGACCACAGGCAACATCGCCATGTTGCGAAATACACTTTGAGCAGGACGGTTCTATCACGGAAAACGAGTAGGTAAGTGTGCTGAGGCAAAATGGCGTGTTGGCTCCTTCGATGAGGGCGTAACCAATATATTGATTGGCTGCGCACGGCTATGGAAGTGGGCGTTTGCTCTGATTGGCTATTTTGCGTGCTGCGATAGCCACCCTATTGGTTGGACAGCTGTAAGACAAGTAGGTTCTTAAGCACCTTGTGGTTCTGCGATGGTTTGCCACTGTTTTCCAGTGCAAAACACATACAGAAGACAACATCTAGCCCTTGCCCTGACAGGGAAACACATACAGAAGACAACATCTAGGCCTTGCCCTGACAGGGAAACATATACAGAAGACAATATCTAGACCTTACCTAGTCAGGGAAACACATCCAAAGACAACATCTAGCCCTGACCCCGACAGGGAAACACATCCAAAGACAACATCTAGCCATGGCCCCGACAGGGAATCACATACACAAGAAAATATCTAGCCATGGCCCCGACAGGGAAACACATCCAAAGACAACATCTAGCCATGGCCCCGACATGGAATCACATACAGGATACAATATCTAGCCCTGGCCCCGACAGGGAAACACATCCAAAGACAACATCTATCCCTGGCCCCGATAGGGAAACACATACAGAAGACAACATCTAGCTCTGGCCCCGACAGGGAGTCACATACAGAAGACAATATCTAGCCCTGACCCCGACAGGGAAACACATCCAAAGACAATATCTAGCCATGACCCCGACAGGGAAACTCATACAGAAGACAACATCTATCTCTGGCCCCAACAGGGAGTCACATACAGAAGACAACATCTAGCCATGGCCCCGACAGGGAGTCACATACAGAAGACAATATCTAGCCCTGACCCCGACAGGGAAACACATCCAAAGACAACATCTAGCCATGGCCCCGACACGATCACAGGGACATTTTCCAGCCAATAAATACTCCGGGCGTAGTGAACACCAGACGAGATAAGACCAACAGGTTGTCGCAGTGATAGTCACCAGCCTGTCAACGCTGCGGTGGTCGTCTCGATGACAGAGCACTTAACGCCGTTCACCAATCAGAGACTGGTAACCTCCAGCAACGCAGTCAATAGGTCATCATCCGCAGCAGGAGTAGCCAATCAAACATTTTGCTTGTAAGCTAGACTGTCGGGGAACCACAGGAGATATCAGATGTGAGATAATTGAACCAACCGAGTAGTGTACTATCAAAATTAGTATAAGCTCTTCACGGTAAACTGAGCACTTTTGAAAGCCCTGCTTAAGATCTACTTGTATTCAAGTTGTGTATTCTTCCGCCCTATGAAAAATTAATTTTGCTAACGGCCTCATCACTTTATTCATGCGTCGGTCAAGTGGAATTGTGAAATAGTTAGAAAAGTAATTATTTTACTAAACTTCTTATTTTTACACTTCGATGCATAAAAAAACCAGAAAGGGAAATAAATAATTTAAGTTATCACAAATGGTTACTTAACACTTTTCACTCGACGTTACGATATGGAACTACTTTCCACCCATTGTTACCAACTTTACTAGACAGTAGTTTACAATTTCAAAGAAACAACTTGCGAAAACTTTTATTCGTATCTGCTTAAGATCCTAAAATCTTAAACAAAATAGGTTTATCTGAAAAATATTGAAAACACATGTTTGTTTGCTGATTATGTAGCTATTATTGGTGTTTGTGTAACAAAATTTAGAACTGTATGTACAACGTTCATTGGTTATTCACATCAAAATGTGTTTTTTGATGTAGTATTTATACACTTGGTTATTCGCATATAAACATGTGTTCTTTGATGTAGTATGTTAATTTCATGATAATATGTGTTCTTTAATACTATCTATATGCTTGGTTATTCATACGAAAATATTATGTGATCATGAATATACTATGTAAGTTATATATATATATATAGTGTAGTTTCTCATTAGAATCCCTCAGTGCGCCCGTTTAAATATACGCAGGTAGGGGCAGCGACTTTTTTCAAAAGTTATTTTCGAAAGTGCTCACTTTATCGTGAGCAGCCTTTAACTGACTTGAGTGGTCATAAAAAACGAACAGTCCAAAAGTGCATGATATATAGGGACTTAACTGGGTCGACATGATATCATCCATATAGGAAATATTAGAAATATAGAATGAAATACAAGGGAAAGCTGCACTTCCTTGTTTGGGCAGAAATAGTTCGGAGCAAGGTGATTCGCAGTTTCGCAAGAGCAGATAATCAAGGAAAAGGGAGTTTGCTGGCGGAGGCATGGAAAAGCAGTAACGTGACGCAATGCCCAAATGCTATTTCGAAAGCGGCGTCGCCATCGGGTGCGTTGACGCGTCTCTCCGGGCAAGGATGCGAGTAAAGCGGTACAGCCGTGGCAGTTCGGCGAACAAACTGCGTCGTCAGTAAACGGAGAGAACCATATGGCAAACACTTGTTTGCGGAAGGAAGTTCTGTGCTCCTGTCCACGCTAAACTACTGTTTTCACATTCCCATTATTGTATGAAGACGTTTTCCAGAGATTTCCCCCCAAATATGTGTGTGTGTGTGTACGCAAGCGCTTGTACATAAAAGTACACATTAGGTTTCTTTTTTTGTAGGACAAGTATAAACTTTCTGACCAAGTCAACGAATATTTCCTGCAAAGGCTTGCGAAACGAATATTTGTAAGAGCACACTCGGCACATACAGCGATGAGAGCTGTTATGACTGTGGTGCCCTCATCAGAATTCAAATAGGTTAACGAAGACTGCGTTCCTACAGGATTCAAATAGAAAAACTATTCACTCATTTACTTCCAGCAAGTCTATACTGTAAAAATTGTTATTTTCGTATACAGCATGTTATTTAAGGCATCCACCTAACCGGGACACGGGTTGGTTTGTAGCGTGAATTACATGTTTAAAAAAAAAACTGAACGTTTCACAAAACTTTAAAATAAATAAATAACATAGAATAGCAATCCGCAGCACAATTGTAAACGATTCTCGTACACTGCAAACATTAATTTCAGAGCAGAAACTGGATTGTCACGCTGTTGTGTTTCAAAGTGTACTGCGTGAATAGCTGCAAAACTTATATATAAGACTACGTTGAACTTCGTTACAAACATTCCGACGATAAGAGTACGGGATAACAGCTCATGAAGTCCCACAGTAACCCGCAGCACGTCAGGTCGGTGCAGAACCGACCGCCTTACGCCTACAGGCGAAGTGCATGATGTATACGCCTGTATCGTCCTTATCTCTTGCCATTTTGCTTTTTTTTGTATCTCAAACGCGCAAAATTACTTCAAGTGGGCGTGCAGCTTGCGGCTCGTTGATGCAAGTTTTTACGGTGAAAAGATTTAGAAAATTTCGCAACAGCTATTTAGCTATTTCCCTTCCCTTCAGAACATACGTAGAATCTCAACTATAGTCCATTCACGGTTACTTCAGCATTTTCTGAAGCCCTGCTAAAGTTCTACTTCCAAGATATTCCTCCGCCTCGTACAAACTAAGCTTAACTAAGCCTGGAGAATTACACCAGAGGGACAACGCACCACATTAGTGTGCACTCAGTGTAACAGTATTTTGTATAAGGGCTATTTCTCACTAGGCGCTACCAACATACCTATTTTATTCCTGATTTTTATTCAGATTATTTATAAATGAAGCATTATAATTTATAGATAAAATATGAATAACATTTCATTTAACAGTAAAAAAAGTAACTTCTATGAACACAAGTATAGAAAGCTTGTGATACATGGCGTATTTAAGAAATAACTAAGCACGTCATACATGGGGAGATTTTTCAAAGGTTTGATTCAAAAAGGCCGAAGAAACCATGAATGGACTACTAAGGTATAAATTAATTAGTATAAACTTAACATAAACTTGAAAAGCACCTTTGATGTTACGTTATTTGCAATAAAGTGATTGTCTGGAGTAAAGGATAATGGTGGTTGGTTGGTAGGTTTAGCGTTTTGTCAACAGCGATATCATTAAAGACGGAACGAGTTGCTCAGAGAAGTATGAACAAGGAAGGAATAGGCCGTTGGCTGTAGCAAGGATCCACCCCATGCAGCATTCGTCTGGAATGATTTCGGGAAACCAGTGAAGGATAAAGTAAACAACCGAGGAACTAAAATAGCATTTTACTAAATTTTCCTTTGTAAGCGCTTAAATTAGCGAGAAATGAAAGAATCCAACAAGACGAATGAGGCTGAGCCGGTACTGTAAGATGGCAGAAGGTCGACTTGTGTTTCTTGGACAACGAATGCTTTTCCCCCGGTAGGAGTGCCGGGTTAGCGCCCCGGGGTCACCTGGCGGACAGCGAGACGGCCACACGAGAGCTGGCCATCACCTCGGATTGCGGTCCGCTGCAGGTTCCTCGGCTGGAGCACGCCGGCGTGACGTCACGCGCTGCAGGCCACGATAAACCACGACCTAACCTACACAGCAGTCGCACTTAAGGCCGGCTTACAGTTGATTTAGCACACGCACAACACGTGCGATAGCATAGAGCACGCGCACAGATCGAATCTGAAAGCTACAATCAAAATAGCACACGCACAGAAACGACGGATGTTTACACAGAACAGACGCGAAATTGAAAGGAAACGATGCTCGGTATATTGCGGATGCGTGTGTTAGTAACATTGGAGTGAAAAAAATATTGTCGAAAGTTCGGTTTACTTTGCTGCTCGTGTCTTAATTTGTAAGAAATATAACACGTTATACCGTTCATCTTAACATACATCGCTTGTACAATTACAATTTCAATCAAAACAAACCACTGTTTATATGGCGCCAAACTCTCCAAGCACTAGTCAAATTCACTACTTTTGCAGCCATTTTGATCGTAACATGAACTCGATGGTATCAACGTTCTGATTGGCCACACACGGCGCACATGCACAGGAATGATAGGATATTGGCCAACTTTCTGTGCGTCGATTCTGTGCTATTACTCTGTGCATGTGCTATGCGCGATTGAAGGCAGTGCAATTCCAAGACTGCATTCTACTTTCTGTGCGTATGATATGTTCTGTGCTAAATGAATTATATGCCGGCTGTTACATATGAGTTTAAACGATATTTACAAATATCTGTAACAGCTGTTGCTATGATGGATAAATATCTCTGACATATATGTGATTTTGTCACAGTAACAAAATACAGGAAAATACATGTAACAGCGGTGACGCTAGCACCGGCAGTGTTGAATTAGAAATATAAGCACGTTACTGTAGCATTTGCAGTGTTGATCTGAAAATAGTGTTCAGCGCCAAATTTGATTAAAATGTTAATTTACAACAAATTTTACTTTACGAAAGATTCACTATCCCTATCCTTCAGATTTTTTCAAGTGAAAAATCTCTTGGGAAATATGCAAACTCCAGTAGAAGGATTGGCTAGAAATAAACTGTTACAAGCGAAGCAGGTATCACAAACCTGTGAATGTGTACCCAATGTCCGTTTTCAGTCACAGATACTTCAATTACTTCATCACGAAAGATATATCATGCGATAAGAAAATATCTGTGACAAAGTAGCAGGTTGCAATTTATCGGCCATCTCTGTCACTGACTAAAGATGAGGGAGACCGCTTATTCGTCTTCTGAGCATGTACATACCCAACACTGACCTACCCCAAACGAACACAACTGTCAAAGTCACATGGTCAACAGTAATGAACGTGTTTGTTTACATCTTAATTTTTAAATGACAAGGACTGTTACATTAATAAAGTATTTTTACCAGTTTGAATGTAATCAAAAGCATTACAGGAAGTATAAAAACATCTCAAAAGCTCTTGTTTACTAAACAGTGTTCTAACCTCAAACCCCAATCCACGCCATTTTTGCTGGGCGTGTTGGTAGAAAAGCAGTTGAATGTTGAGACACGGAGATTGGTTATGCGCAGCCAGCGAGATCGGTCTACCTCATCTTTAGTCTATGATCTCTGTCGCACTGACTTCACTGGTACGAGCTCCCGGTAAGACGGGTGGGAAATGCGGCAACCATTTCTCTGCTGCTGTTAACTGGGGGTATTTAGCGTGTCTGAGGCCTAGAAACATGGAAAGCTATGTGCGACCTTGGTACGGACATCAAATGTCTGGTCGCCTCTACTCGCAAGACAGTGAACTGAGGTGCAGTCTTTTTTTCTCTTGTCGACTCGTCTCGCGAAACTTTCAATGATGGCCCTATCATTTTAAGGTGAAATAATAAAGACAAATGTCTGCTCCATATCCCTATGCTGTGTTAAGTAGGCTTTGTCGGAAGTTTCATACCTAAAAATGACAGTGAAAAACTCGCGGTAACCCCTTTTCAGTTTAAAATAAAAAATATATAATACACATCAACGAAAATAGCAAACGGAAACTACCGTTTGAACGAGTAAAATGTCTTAAATGATATTCATAAGCACACACCGTTCACAAATACTTAGTTTTTCAATGACAACCATACGACTGAAACTCTGCACTCGGTTCGAAAGCTGTGAGACGAAACTAGTTTGTAAGATTCATGCTAACTTGGAGAGGGTTATTTGTGAGAATACGGCACAGAATTAATGAAGTGGAAATATCAGAAGCCGCTGCGATGTGTTTGGCCTTGTTTAGGACCACCCTCCTACAAAAAATGTTATTAGAATCACATAAATGCAAATGTAGTTAACTCCAACGTCAACGCTGTAGTTCACAATAAATTATTGGCGTTTTGAAATATTGCCGTTCCCTATAAGGAACGTTGTCATTAACGAAAATTGAAGAGTTTCAGGCTTTATCAAAGCTGTAATAAATTTTATACTGTTACTTTCCCTCAATAATAATTTATTATTTCTATAAACTATAGCAATATACCAAATGTAAGTATACTAAGAATTGTGCCTACAAAAATAACGGCAACATAATAAACTATAATTATTTTGTAGCGATTCCAATTTTTATTTTATTTTATTTATTTATTTGTAAACAACTGCGAACGACAGTTCACCGTCCTCTGTGTGTAAGGGAACTCGAAATCGCATTTGCAGCAGTTTTGATAATTAGTTCTGTATTAGACAAGTCAGGACTAAAGTCTTTTTCTTTGTCTTACTGATTATATAGAAGTTTTCAGATTCTCACTACTACTCTCAAATTAGTGTGGATATACTATACCATTTCTAGAAATAACACCACACATCACAATTTTAACTATTAAGAATGGTCAAACTACAGGACGCTATCGACTGTTCAACAACACTGTTGAAATACGCTGCAAATATGCGCAAGACCGCTTCCTTCAGACACGTTACAGATAATAATTATTCCGGTGTGGAGTCGCGGTGGTGTAGTGGCCAGACTACTCACATTATTCCTATGGCGAACCGGGTTCAATTCCCGCCGAGGTCACTCCCAGATTTTCACACGTGGGAATCGTGCCGGACGATGCCACTGGTCAGCGAATTTTCTCGGGTATCTCCCGTTTCCACCACCCTTGCATTCCAGTGGTGCTCCGTACTCACCTCGCTTCACCCTCATCGGCTCTCAATACCTCGATGTTAAGAGCCGCTCAAATTTCTCAACTCTCCACTACTCCCATGTAGAAAGGAAAGTTCACAGTAGCTGGCTCTCAGCTGCACTTGAGAACGACACCGTTAGAATCAAGTACCAACCACAGATCTACAAAGCAGCTATGGCTGTAAACAGGGGGACGGCACTGAATATACCCTACACTGGCGTTATTGAAAATACCGTACTCACTATTTGTCATATGAAATAAATTTCAATGATAATTATTCATCACAATAATGTCAGTCTTAATAATAATTTTAACAAACAGTGTTGATATCGCATTTGATTTTTTGCTTTGTTAACTATTTGCGAGTGAGTTTTAGTTTTGTTTTGGTGGCATAACTGGTTAACGAGTGCAATCTGTTTTACGATGGTGCATGCGTGCTTCAATTAAATTGTGAAAATTATAATGATTAAGATAATACACAACAGAAATGTAATATGTTAGGTGCGCGTTCATTGTCAACTTTTTTTTTGGCAAAATATATTATGTCCTAAATAATGAACGACCTACTTACACTCAAAAACAGAAACACCGACACGACGATAGTAAGCGTAGCTTTGCAGGAAAAAGGTGTTGTGGTTGTTAGTTGGTACAAACGATCATTCGATATTTACCTTCCCTCCTTTCCCCTCACTCAAGGCTCCACTGCAAATAAGGAAAGTGCAACGTAAGAGTGCTGTGTCTTTTTCCCCTTCTGTACTCTATAACTCTAAACACTAAGGATCATACGCACGCGGTACCAACCGGATGTGTGACAATACCGAGCTCCGGAGGATCGGGTTACCATATGGTTAGGAACCTTCCCTACCAAAGAATTCTCAGTGGCCCTGGCTTTGCTGTGTACAGCCGTGGGCACAAAACATAACACGATCTCCAGGTGCATCTGTGTATTCTGACTGGCGAATTTCTCTGATGGGGAGTAGAGCGCGTTAAAAACTTGCGTTTCAGTTATTGCGTTTAAAAATCTACGTTTCCGTCTTTTAATGCAAAAATTATGTACACGCTAGGGGGGAGGATAGCACCCTATGGAGTGAAGTCCGTGAAGGCAAGACGCTTAAGAGTTAGATGGAGCTGAGCGTCCAAGGTCAAGAAGCGAGGGAGCAATACGGGCGACACTAACACGCACGCCTAGTGTCTCATCGCTCCTACGTGCAAGGCGTGCAGTGTTTCCGTCGTGACGCTGTACTGTGCAATTCAGATCTGTAACAGTGGGGGTTTAATTACACGCGATGAAAGCCCACAGATTAAACTGCGCCCGTATCTTCGTACTTTTCTGTTGCCGTTTAAGGGAACTGCACAGGCAAGCTTTAAAATTGCGATATTTGGCCATCTTCACGAACTTTTCTCCAAGAATATACTACATATGACAAAAGTAAAATAATAGGGACATAGATAATTGTTTTTTTTTGTAAATCTTTTCTGACAAAATGTCGTATTTGCAGAACATTTATTTACCGAGATACGCGTATTCGCGCAGACAATTATTTCACAAAAAACGTGCAGGTCCATATAAGTGTTAATGAGGCCCTGTAAAGGAGAAGCTAAGGAATACACTGGCAGAGGGAGCAAGAGAACCACAAGAACAACCACCGGCCATCGGCGACATCCACCCCGTTTCCTACCCACCTGGATCACCGAGGTGGAGGCCGGTGTCCTAACCGCACAGTTATCTAGTCCCCTAACGTGTCCGTCAAAATTATTTTAACCTAAACGACATACAGCTTAGTGACAAAATATTTTCCAGGGCCAGAGTTATAGTAGGTCGTTTAAGTCAGGCGACTCCTGATTAACGCGAGCTCCAAACAGCTTCACTGCTCGATACTTAAAAATTAATGCGTAGCAAAATTCCTTCTGTAAAATCTGTCTTAGTGTGTATACCTGTAAACCAGTAAATAAAGGTTCTGGAAATACAACGTTTTTCCAGGAAAGGTAAAAACCAATTAACTAGAGCTTTTACTTTTTACTTTTATGGTATTAAATGTATACAAAGGATTAAATATAGCAGTGTTAGGGTTTCTCTACGCAGTTTCGTTAAGGAAAAGGTAAAAAGTAAAAAGTGACATCTGTAGTTTAATCCATTGATTTACACCGCGTATAATATCCTAGAGTAACAAATCTAATTTTCGAGAAATTCAGCTACCCGGAAATACTTATCAAAGTTTTTGTAGAGCCCGTCGCAATGCTTCCTTATGACCAGACGTGGCCTTGAGGGGTTTAAAACTTTGTACTAGGCATACCCCTTAACCCTTTCATCCTCATAGCAGACAATCGTCAACATGTTGCACACGAAGCTTGTATTTGATTGGTACTGTAATATGCAAGGCTGAGTACCCAACGATCTACCCTGTGGGTAACTGATTCCTAAACCATACTACTGAGCTACATTATGACTGGTTCATATTATTGTTCACGAAGTACAAACACTACTGATAACCAAACAAGTTATTTGCTAAAGGCTGTTCACGATAAAGTGAGCACTTTTGAAATCAACTTTCGAAAAAATTCACTGCCCCGATCTGCAAATGTTTGAACGGGCGCACTAAGTGACATGCGCCCAGTTAAATTGGTAACGATGGAGTGAAAGTAGTTCCATATCTCAATGTCAGATAAAAAGTGATAGGTAACTACTTGGGATAGCATAAACTATTTCATTCACTTTCTGTTTTTTTTTTTTGTTCATTCAAGGAAGTGTAAAAATGAGCAGATTTGTAAGATATTTTCTTTCGTAATTATTTCACAGTTTCACTTGACCAACACATGAATAAAGCGATGAGGCCCATTGCAATGTTAATTCCACACAAGACAGAATAATACACAACGTGTACACAAGTACATCTTAAGCAGGGCTTTCAAAAGTGCTCAGATTATCGTGAACAGCCTATTGCTATAGTACAACACTCATAAAATAAGTCTAATTTGCAACACCAGAAAAGTTAAATTAATGTAGGAATGAAAGGGTTAAATGACGCAAGGTCCTGCCCGGCGCGGCCAGCCGCACGTGCTCCTCCTGGCGCCCTCGCGAGGACCTCCCCGGTACAGATGTCCTGTTTACCGGCGACGCGGCGCAATGGCGACGCTGACGGCAGCCTGCTTTATGAGCCTGCCGCGAGCGGCATTATCGCCGTCTCGCTCCAGCCCGGGATGCTGTGCTGCCGCTCCAAGCCGGCCACGGACCAATAATAATGCCAAGGTGAGCAGGCAGCATCGGTCGCCTGAAGGGCTAGGCCGCCTGCTCCGCACCACCTGTCCCGTCCTAGTCGGCGCCTGCCAGCACACCTCTGCTCGTACAATAACGCTGTGCTCGAATTCACTGCCACGTATCCCCTTAACTCGCTTGCCCCTGATCCCTTCAGTTACCACGATTCCCCACATCCCTTCGATCCCTTCGTGACGAAGTGGGTGTGATTAACACCCGTCTTCGTTTCGTAGTTACTACAAGTTACAACGCATGCGCGAAGAAAAAACCAATTAGATAATTACACACATTTTTTTTTATTTTGCCTTGGTTTGTGCACTAACAACAGTATCCAAAAAAATGGCATGAAGGAGCTGTAACACTGTTCTGAACAATGGAAAAACCTAACTTACTGTGTATGGCAAATTAAGGGGGCATTCTAGGGTACATCTGTGCCCGTACCGTGAATTCGGACAGCGATAATGTGACGCCACAACCAGGTAAGGGCCCTGGGCTGGCTAATTCGAACACACCTCAGTATTATGTGTAGAAAGTTAAAACTTAACGTTTCGTTGACAGCGGTGTCATTACAGAGAAACAAGTTGCCCGGGCAAGCACGAAGGGGAGCGAATAGGCCAAGTCCTGTCGTAACGAACAAAACCTGCATCCACCTGAAGAGATTTCGGAAAGCTGTAGAAACCGGAGATCAGGATGGCCAAAACGGGAATCGAACCCGGGTCCATCAGGATGCAAGTGTAATGTGCTACCTCTACTCTAAGTTAAGAAGTCACACAGTAACGAAATGGCGTTGTGGTCGTTTTAATGTCGACCTTCATCCCTCGCTTTGCTGCGAGATTCTCAGAAAGTGGGCTCCATGGCAACATCGTGACGTGGAAGTTTCCTTATATTCACGTTGGCGTGTGAGTCTGTCTCTGAGCTGTGATTGGCGGACAGTAACTTGTTGACACGTGAGGACGTTTCCCTGGCTCGTGCAGCAGGAGTTCTTGGAATGCGTGACAAATCCGTTTCCCTGTATTATATACATATTTTTACAATTAATACACTGTGAACAGCGAGCTTTAAAACTGTATTGAAATCCCTAGAATATAGTTGTTCTGAATAGGTAAGTGGCAAAGTAACTCCTGCTAGAGAGATAAGAAGAGGGACTCCGAAGGTTCGCCGTCAACCCTCTGTGGGATGAAATGAAATGCGTTAGAGAAGCGACGGAATTCAACGTTAGGAAAGGGGTAAGCTTCGTTTAAATCCATCGGGCATAAACATAAAGCTGGACTGAAAAACTATCTATTCTCGATCGCCTGCTCCACAAAACCACACGATTCTCGGAATATAATTTTCAGATGAATCTCAGGAGTCAACTTTTTTCGAGCAATATGGTTCTGTCTACACAAAAGATTGCACTGCTTAATTTTATTCAACGCATTCCAGTTACTTCTAATGCTGAATTACTACAGTTTGCAGTCTGAGCGCATTATAGATTTATAATGACAACTGCTTTTTGTGGTACGTTTTATTACAACTCTGCTGGATGATTACAATTTTTTTGCGATCCCAAATCTGCGTTCCGGTCCACGTTTCAAGGTTGACTGGATTATCTCAATCCAGTCCTGTCCAAGTCCAAAAAAAGTTTGATTTGAAGTTGGGTTTATACATCGCGCGGTTATGCAAAGAAAAATAAAACATGATGGGTAACCCCAGGATCTCGGGCTACTACGAACCACTTACATAAATATTTGGTATTCATAGACGAATCGTGCTGGTGGTTGGGTGCGAACCATCACCCATTCGAGATCCTCTTTGCGTTATGTTAGTGACTGAGGACATGAAGAATTCCTGTTATTGTATGGCCGCTCATTATACTTCAAAGACTTGTGTGTTTGCATCGCTTGTGACATTGAGCCACAGTTTATATATGGCTCCAGGCAAATAATAAAAATTTAAAGAGGACATGGCCGAATACAATACTATCAACTCAAACCACAAACTGGAGCCTTCCTGTGAAAGAAGCCAATAATTGTACGCCTCCATTCTGAGCGTATAGAAGACTATGTAGTCTAGCAAGCTGCCGGAATGTACTGCGAATATAGCAGATCTCTATTAATTACAGAAATTTGAGCAGAAAAAAACACGCCCGCAAACTGAGGATTTTTGAAAGAAAAACTGAGGTGTCCACTGGAGTTTCTCAAACATATTTATGAAGATTAATTAAAAATATTATTTATGTTTCCTCTTACTTTACAGCTTCGGCTGTTTTCCCGGCCTATCTAAACCCAATGTTGATTTTCTTGACTTTCCCAGAATATTTTTAATTTTTAATTTTCTCGACACTCCCTGCTTCCTGTGTTTACAGAATGTGGACACTCTGTATTCGGTAATGTCGTCATAGAAAACAAGTTTGTAATTCGTATCAAATGGTTGCACAACAGAATAGTTTAGAGAGCTGCAAAACTGAAAAAACTAGTACCCTAAAAAATGTACAAAACAAAAAATAACATGCAATGAGGGTGATATGCGGCCTCAACTAATATGAACATACTTAAAATCAACCGCCTAATTCAAGTAAACACACGTAGTTTACTCAAAATTGAATTTTGATACGCTAACCATTTGGCTTCACAAGGATGTCAAAGTTACGATGACCTATTAGAAGTCTCTTCAGTAACCTGCCCTCTCCTATGTAGGCCTATTATGGAAATTAGCGATTTACTGGCTTATGACGCGAATTGTATAAAAATAGTTACGTTTATCCAAAAAAACATATTTTTAATTTCTGACGTTTTACTTTATCTGGTCAGTATCACAGCGTCAATAACGAACTAGGAAGGCACTTGCCATGAATGAATGTGTTAAAGCTACATCTAGGGCAGTAATCGGGATGGAAGCCTTGATCTCGGGTTCACGAGTCAAGTATGTATGCGTGTGGGCAAATAGGCATGTGACTGATTGATGGTGTGGGTTTACTGCTGTAAATATTAAGTCCCTTGTCACCAGTTACACACTACGATGTCCAAGATGATAACTAGAGTGAACTATCAGTACCAATGAGAATCAAGCAATTCTGCACGCTGAACACTGCCGATTAACATCCGGAAAGTATGTGTGGGCGTTTGCCATTCCACTATCTTTTCACGGTTTTCTAGCATGCCAAGAGTTGAGTTGAAATATTTTGGCGATTATTAACAACGAGGTCTTGAGAGCTGATGAGAATGGAGCAGCTCCGGAATGAAAGGGCGGGGGGGGGGGGGATTCCCGAGAAAACCCGCCGACCAGCAGCATCGTCCGGCACGATTCTCACTTGCTAAAATCCGGGAGTGACCCGGCTGGGAATTGAAACCGGCCCGCCTAGGTGGGAGGCGAACGGACTAACTGCTTAGCCACCGCGGCCCCGTTTTCCATCAAGTGTCTTTTACTCGATGCTGGTGAACACCATGCGCAATCCATCGGGAAGAGGGCAGGATGAATGCTTTAACTGTTTCTTCAATAGACAAATATCAGTTCTTGTCTCCTCAGAAAGGACGTCTACGTTCTTTCTGACGAAGCAAGCAGGCCTTGCGTGGCTGGTTCACAGTATTTGAACTCTCTTGGCATGGACCTCTGAAAGAAATTCCCACTCGTTTATCCTTTCCGACCCGGTTTAATTTATGGTTTCAAGTGTTGCAAATAAAATATTTTTGATGCGTACTGCACTTAAGCCGACAGAGCACTTATATCGTTATCACAACCCATAAACGGTAGGCTTTGTGTTCGACCATAAAGACACTTAAGACTCATCAAATGACAATTATATATACACTTTTTCTGACTTCACAAATCATTCCCCATTCAAAAAACACAGTTTACAGCCTGGATAAAAGCCACCATCTATATATTCGCTATCAAACCTTTTGCAATCAAGGCAATAATATGCTATTCTATGACCATGTCGTGTACACTGACACAACGACAATTTCAGTAGATCAGTCCAATAACAACACCGACAAATACACTTTACACCAACCCTATAACACCTTCTTGTATGGCATAGAGAACAATGCCAACTTCGATCTATTTTACTCTTAGGGTTGGGTATTTTCCTTATTCCAACCGTAATGCGCTTCGAAGCACTATTTCCTGTGCAAAATATAATAACTCATGTAAACGGACAGTAAAACCATAGGTTTGGGTTAGTTAACAGGCGCCACTTTTGCTTGTAAGTTAATGCTATTTTTAAGCATACTACAGTCAGCATTTAGGTGATAGTTCACTTTTTTTAAATTTGGTTATCTGAAAGAGTTTTCGAAAAGTACCTCCATAATGCCGTTTATTAGTTGTCAAATCACTGTAGTTTTCAAAATATAACATTCAAAAGTCTTGATTTCCCGAATTCTCCAGCATACTAGGCTTTAATCCTAGCTATTTTTTCCAGCCAAATTGTATTTAATGCAATATGTATGGTCTGCAGAACATACTTATTCAGAATGAGTGCGATTTATAAACAAGTGAGCGAGTATTCGCACTATGAATTCTGTTGAAAATGTGGGTCAGACTTGTCACAAATATATTTTTGTTCATTCAAGCGAAACTGTTAACATTCATTTAATAAATATTTTAAACCATAAACTGTAGACGAAAAGTTGTTTTTGCTACTTTCATAGCTTGTAACACAAATGCAGTATGTCGCGCTTAGACATTTCAACAACTTGAACCTGCTTATAACACTCTTGTGTCGGAATTTGAGTGTTATATTTTGAAAACTACAATGATTTTATAACTATCAGCTGCATTAAGGGGGCATTTTTCGAAACCTCTCTCGTATAACCAAATTTAAAAAAAAAGAAGAGAAATATCACCTTAAGGTCATATTTTTCTCAAGTTGACAGTTTTCACTAATTTTATATATAAATATGTTGTTAACAGGAATCAAAAATTTTTTACCATATTGAACTTGGGCAACATGCTCACATTGTAAGCAGTTTGCAATCAATGATAATGTGGAGCGGTAGCACGGACTACGAATTAGTTACCCGCAGGTAAGATCACTTGCGCACTAAGCTTCGCAATGTAGCCTACTGTACTAACTCAAGAAACTTCCCTGAGTTACATTGACCTCAGTGGGTTTATGTGCACGCCAAATACAATACTCAAAACAATGCAGTCAACGAGATAGGAAACGCATCAATTGCATAACTTACTTGGTGGCCAGTATTGGAGTTTGTTTCTGTTTTGTTTTTACGTAGGCTACTACCGTAATAACTGGCGTGATACTTGAGCTTGTATACACTGTTCACTGTTGATTCAACACTTTTGAAAGCCCTGCTTAAGATATTACTTTGTATCCTTCAGCCAAATAAAAAATTTACATACCCGTAGGCTAAATTACTTTATTCATGCGTCAGTAAGGTGAAAACGTGTAATACTTGGCAACCTGTATTTATAATATACCAACCCTTGCCCTAATGCACATAAAACTGAATAACACCAACTCGATTTGTCATCAATTTAAACTTTACACTCGCAGTATAAAGTCTGAAATATTTTTTTTATCGTCTGCCATCTTTATTAAAATTCTAAAGGTTGATTGTAAATCTCTTACTTTAACGTAAACAGTTTTAAACTACTCCACAGAATTGCTTGGTCGACGCATGCATACCAGTTACTATACGCTGTTCACGGTAAACTAAACACTTTTTAAAGCTCTTCACATTGTGTATTGCTTCGCCATATGGACAATAAGAAGATCACTCTATTCATGCGTCGATCAAGTAAAACGGTAAAATTATTAGAAAAGTAAATATTTTTCCATTTTGGTAATGCTTACACTGTCCTATATGCAGTAAGAAATCCAGGAAGCAAGAGAAATAATTTCACTGTTCACAAATGCTTACTTGTTACTTTAAATTCGACGTTAAGACATGGAACTTACTTTCTCTCAGTCGTTACCAACTTTACAGGGCGCATGCCACTCATTGCAGCCTTTAAAATACATGCAGGTGGGAGCAGTGACATTTCTTCAATCGTTGATTATAAAAGTGATGAGTTAAGCGTATACAGCCTATAGGTAGGCCCATGGCAACGTGTACTTATGGTGGGAGGATAAACACTAAGCCACGGCCTGTGGACTCGCGCATGCGCGGGTGGAAACGGCCTACTTACTCACTTATTATCCAAACTTATTTTAAACTAAAAAAAAAAAAAGTAACAATCAAAGGCCTGTTTTAGGTTAGGTTAAAAAGGTCTAATTTATGTAAGACCAGTTAAAACTATTAAAACAAGCATTCATCCACTATCATAGGTTAGATAATGAGATCCTTTTAGGATGGAATACGGTTACTTATACTACATGTCGGGAAGAGGAAGAGGGAACATTTTCGCCACTAGGTAAGCGCTAGTGTCGATAAGGAACCAGATTTTCTCAATTTTCCACGTTAAGAAACACGATCATTACAATAATCCTAAATAAAATAATAAATAAAATCGTGAATAGGCTGTTCACGGTAAAAAGAGCACTTTTGAAAGCCCTGCTTAAGATCTACTTGTATACACGTTGCGTATTCTTCTGTCTTATGTAAAATTAACATTGCCATTGACCTCATTACTTTAGTCATGCGTCTGTCAAATGAAACTGAAATGATTACGAAAGTAACTACTTTACATATCTTATAAATTTTACACGAGTGAATTAAAAAAACAGAAAGCGAAAGAAATAATTTTTATTTATCATAAATGGTTACCTAACACTTTTTATTCGACGTTAAGATATGGAACTACTTTCCATCCATCGTTACCAACTTTACTGGGCGAATGTCACTCAGTGCGCCCATTAGGATATATACACGCAGGGGCAGTGACTTTTTTTATAAAGTTCGTTTCTAAAGTGCTCACTTTATCATGAACAGCCTTTATAAGTAAAACCTTTCTCTATTATATTTCACACAAGGCTTAAAATTGTAATTAAAAGTTACCTTTTGGAACTCTGCGCACCTAGTGGTGGAAATTTTCCCTATACCCAACTCTCCCATAAGAAATCTCGTTTTGTTCCCAACCTGTAGTAGAAATAAGTAACCTTATGTTAAAAAATGATGGGTGAAAACTTTCATGAGCAGTAATGGTGGCCTGTTACAAACGCAAGTGCAGTAGCCATGGCCTGAACGGTCCACAGACTCTCGTTTCAAAAGAAGCTCATTTAAACTTTATCAAGTTACAGATGTGTACTTTTCCTTCCAACGTTGAGTCCATTTTAATTTTTAACCAACCGGTAGACCGTAGGGTTTTACAAACCACTATTTCGTGAGTGAGTGAAGAATGAAGAGATTCGTGTGGCTCTGAACATCGAAGTCTTGAGAGCCGATGGGGATGAAGCGAGGTGAGTAATGAGCAGCACCAGAATGCAAGGACGGGGGAAACCCTCGAGAAAACCCGCCGACCAGCGGCATCGTCCGGCACGATTGCCCCGTGCGAAAGTTCGACGTCAGCTCTGCCGGGAATCGAACCCGGTTCGCCTTGATGGGAAGCGAGTAGTCTAACCATTGCACCACCGCGGCTCCGACAAGACTCTGATTATAAAAAACTCCGAACCACGCTTTTTTTCACGCACTGAATCACTCCGTGGGCGGAACACGGAGAGTCATGCGAGCGTGACGCTTTGTAAAAGCCACGTTCATAGAGGACCCTTTACAAGTTCGTAATTCGGGCGGTAGTTTAGAAGCAAAGTAGTCTTCGAGGTCGATGGGACGCCACTAAACAACAGTAGATAGGGGCGTGGCCGTCATGGCCTCCCGGCAATGACGGCGCGGCGCCGAAGACCGGAAAAATACTAGAAGAAGCAGCAGCAGAAGATTCGTATCTGGCGCGGGGCGCGTCTGACACGCTTGCTCGAGCCGGGGTGAATTGCCCGGCACCACAAGCGCAGGGAGAGTCATGGCTTCCGCTCCGAGGAAACAAACCTGCTCAGTTGTCAAGGTACCTACCAATCTTACCTCCCCCCTTGCCACGTTATCGGCGCTAAGCTATAGCTAAAATAAATGCGATGGCTTCTTCCAGATTTTTCTTTCAGCATGAATGAGTGTTAGGTTCCAGAGGCGAGCACTACATCTGTCTGCGCAGCAGTTAATTAACATACAGTGCACACACTATTAATATTGTCAAAAAGTACGATTTGTGTTGCATATAACATAAGAATGTTCATATCCTGAAACACTGTAACAAAAATTACAAAAAAAAAAAAAAAAAACAATTTATTTTAAAGTTTTTAAAAATAATTAATAAGGGTCATACTATTTAATCAAGAACGGAAGTTTTTGCACGAAAAACGCTGTTTTTGGAGGGCCGCTGAGGGCAAACAGAAGGGAGGAGGGGGAGCCGACTTCCCACCCCCCCCCCTTATGATTCACCATCCCTCCTCTTTGAAACCCTCCACCCAAAGTACCCCCCCCCCCCCTTTTTTCTCTTTCACCCCCCGGGAGGAATTGGAGTGACAAAAGAAGGGGGGGGGGGGGTATGTTTTTTTTGTGCGGGATTGGGGGTGTGCTTTTCGCCTTCGAATCGGTCTGGAAGGCGCATTTTTCAACCGATTTCCTTCAGATTTGGGGGAGGTGCCTTTCCGTGCCCCGCCCTCCCCCTCCACAATTGACAGTCAGGCCCTTCGTAAGCCTAAGGCCTAAGTCTTAATTCTTAAGTCTTGCATCTTAAGTAGGTATTAAGTTTGAAGCCTTAAGTTTAAAATCTTAAGTTTTAAGTCTTAAGTCGTACTTTCACTATAATATCTACTCCTTGTCGGGATGTGCGAGCGAGCGCCGATAAGCACGAGCGAGCACGTGCCGAAATTCCCATACGACATTGCACCATAAATACTAATTCGTACGGTTACCTGCTTCATCTTTGGTGGCTCAGTCCACGATTTCCGCGGGCCCGACCCCTGGTTTATATTTAATCGAAGTTTAAGCATGTATTTTTCCATTCCAGATGCTTCAGAAAGCAAACACCTTCATGTAAGACCACCGCAATAATTACTCTGGTTGTATCAAATAAATTAGTAATGATTATTGCAAATATTTTTAACAATTGATTTTCTTCACACCCATTTCAGTCATGAATGCTATCGTTTTTGAAAACTTAAACGAGTAATTATTATGACTGCCTTACTTGATGAATGTTTTCTTGCGAAACATGCTTTCCGATGCACCCAGATTGGATAAACGCCTCAATTATATTTATATAGAATATTATCATTTATTAAAAAATATTTCAGTAAGTAAATTCTAGAGAAGTAATTCTTTTATAGTATGTAATATAAATAGTCTTTTTCTAACAATTGTGGTAGTGTGTGCTACTATTTGATGAACTGTGCATACTCTACAGTCGTGTGCGGCTGTTACATTCGAAACTTCCCTCATTCGGTCTTACCATTGACATCTTCAGCGACGATGGCGTGAGCTCAAGTGGAGATGAATCAGTGACGGAATGCTAGAGCGGGGCAACGGGAGTGCCCAGATAAAACGCTTCGGCAAACGGCACCGTCCGCCACGTTTCCGACATGTAGAAATGCGACCGGGAACCGAGACCTGTTCGTCGTGAAGTCGCGTGTGGTCTGATCACTGCATCAAAGTAGCCGCGATTTTCTTTTATAGGCTGTTCACTGTAAAGTGAGCATTTTTGAAGCCCTAGTTACTTTTTTCCTTTCAGCTATTTATTATCCTTTAACCACCTTCTTAAATAAATGTTGTCATGTAAGTAATTTGCACAGTGTACATATTCCACCGCACTCGGAGATTACGTCTAAAGCTAAAATAAAATACATTTATTGACTATTATTCCAAATGAGAGGGCTTTCAAAAGTGCTCACTTTACCATGAATAGCCTATATCTTCTGAGATCGTAACTACGGAACTGTACCTGAAACGCTTTGTTTACACAGCGAGTTTTCGTTCTGCAGCGTGGCAATGGATATATAATTCTCTAGTAACTAAGAAAATTTTTAAGTCATAGCGAAAAGTTATTGTGGCAGCAGTAAAAATTTTTTTTAATGACTTTTACAGAGTTTCTGCCTAAATGAGAGACAAACAAGTACTTCATGAACTGAAAGCAGGATGCTCATGTATTTACGTCAATGTAAAGCAGATATATACAACATGAAAATGGAATTTAATTAATTGGTTTTTGAGTGATGTGTTAAGCAGAAATACTGATTTACGATAGGGGTAGCACTAATTATACTTAATTGAACTGCAGGGGATTAAATGTATGAATCAGCCGCAACCTAACGACACACATGCAGTTAGAGAATAAACAGCTAGATGTACCAAAAATATTTTGCCTGAAAAGTGTCATCCGGAATGCAGAACTACTATTTTAGCAAAATAATTTGAATGAAAGTTATTTTATTGTCCAGTTCAATTATAATTTTGTCTGCAAATGCAAAGTAAAATCACTTATTCCGTTCATTCAGCACTATGTCTGGTAACATAAGCTACACATACATTTGATATTTATCAAATATGAATTGGTTAATGAGCCACCTGACTAGTGCAGAATGAATGGGCGGTGGAAACTGGAGATACCCGACGAAACCCGCGACCAGCGGTATCGTTCGGCACTGGTGTACTTAAAGGCTGCCGCCTACATGTATATATTTTTCTACGTTTGAGGTCGAGAAGTGCCGGAGCAATAAGGGTTATAGTGCCACGTGTACTAAGTGTGTCATCGCCGCTAAGCTCACGGCTCTAATTGTGCTGCGCGTACCTATGTGGCTTCCAGCGTTGATCATGTCGAATTAATTGTGGAAGTCTGTAGGAAGGTCGAGTGCATGGCCTTCAAACATTTTGTATGTATCTCATAATATTTTTTTGAGATACAGCGCTTTGAAAAAGCAGTTTTTATACGTTTTGGAATACTATGATATGGTGCTCCTAATTTGTGTGACGTGTTGAAAGCATTGAACAGCCCTTGTCTGAAGCATTTGTTAGTAGTTATAAATAGTATGTTCTAGCGCAATTGGATGCTATAGGCTGTTCATAGTAAAGTGAGCACTTTTTAAGGCTCTGCTAAATTTTCCCTTTCTATTAATTTCTAACTTTCCGCTACTACTAATGTAAAAACTGAAATAGGACTAATAAACACAGTGTATAAATTCCTTCACTCTCAAAAGTTAAAGTTTGATTCTGCAATAAAATACATTTATTAGGGGATAATGCCTTTTGGAAGGGCCTAAAAAAGTGCTCACTTTAGAGTGAACAGCCTATAGCTGTGGTGTCACGGTCCCACGGCAGCCTTCTTGGCTGACGTCAAGCCGAAACCTACTGCTCTCTCATTCCTCGTTAGCAGAGAGAAAAAGGAGACCAGAAGGAACACGAGAAAACCAAGGGATATAATGCAAGAAAGAGGATGGAATGAGAGAGCATGAGAAAAAATCGGAAAGCCAGAGCATGAAGTTAAAGAATCGGAATGCAAGCACATGAATAAACCAGATAGAATAATATAGCAGGAAGTTGGGAATAGGGAAAAAAGGGAAAATCCTAGGAAAAACTATATGGACACTGCTGACAAGAAATGACAGAGCAGGAGGTTTCGGTGGGATTTTATCCAAGATGGCCGTCGAGGCACCGCAGCCAGCAGCCAGGTGCGCTAGAACATAGAATCTACTTGTGTTATTTCCGTAGATCGGCATATTGGACGCATGTTTAATAGTTTAATAGATAAACGAGTATTTCAAACACACTACTGTACAACGCTATGGGCTGCAGGTCGCAGACCGGAGGACGACAGCTCGCGACGCGTGACAGGTCACGCCGGGGGCCGTGAACGCGGAAGGGCGTACCCACTGCCGGCAGCCACGGGCCCGCCCTTCCCTTCCCTCGGGGACAATACGGCCGGCGGTTCACGGTGGTCTCAAAGTGCTGTTCGAGTGAGTGAGTGAAGAGATTTGGGCGGCTCTTAAGGGTGTACAAGTGCCAGAAACAATTTTCGATATTTTAGGATATTATATAATACTATTTTATTATATCTAATAGTACAGTGATAAAGTATCAAACTCGGTGGGAGATTAATTTACAAATAATAATTACGGAACATACAGGAATTTCTAATTTATGTAAATTAGCATGCAAACTTGATTTTTTAAAATTATTATCATGTTTGGCCATAGTTCGTATTATTTGATAATGTCATTAGATTAAGATTAAGAAATATCGTGGAATTTCTTCCAGTAATTAGGCAATAATTTTATTTTAAGTTTTAAAATATATCTGAAATTCAAAATTGGCAGATACCCTATTCGCAGGCGGAAACAAAATGCCACTGTTCAAAGAAATTTCTTAATGGTTCTGCTAATCTTCAAAAATCATTTTAGCTGAAATCAAACATTGTGCAACAGTAAGCTATAAAAGAGATATTAACAAATAGAAGATGGCGAGGACACCATTGCATGTGGTGATCAGTTGCAGGGTAAGCTTGTGCTTGCTCACAGCTGTACATTCTCGGTACACGCACAACAGGGGCCACCGTGGAGCCTAGGGAAACTGAATGTATTTCGACCACTCACAAGCGAGCACCTACGGATACATACACATCCTGTAGCGTCACATGCCGAATTAAGTTTTAATGCTGGAATTATAAACTAGCGAGCACAGAACTAACGCCAACTTGCCTTGCAACACGCCATTGAAGTACCACCACTTTAAACAGTTATCTGCCCACGGTTTGGGTGCATTTTTCAACAGTTTAGTCGGGGAAGGTTCGAATGCGTTGATAAGGAACCACACTGAGCGCCAGGGCTGCCAGCAAATTTATTTTAGATTATGCGACTTAAATCTTGAAATTATACAGAAACTCGTATGATATGATATAATATAAGTAAAATACGAACAAGGCTTTCTTTATTAACCTACCAAAAATTAGACTTTTTTTCTCTGTAGCAACTTGCCAAATTTTACAAGTCCTCAGTTTAACCAACATTGACCAATAACATTGCTATTGCAATCCCGGGGATAGGTGGCACTAACAAAACGCACATACAAGGTTACACATTCTTCACACTCAACTTAAACTGATTGCTGTCAATAGAACTGTTTATGATACACGTTACCTATACATTACATAGAAAATGAATTAAAATTGATGATTTGTATAATATTAGTGCTTTACATAATACAAAGACGATACAAAGGACAATCAAATTATACCGGTTTCGTACTGAACTATATACAATCTGGCAGGGTTGCCATCCCGGCCAGGTCGATGGAGGCATGAATTCTGCACACGTCGGGGAGGAGCGTGTGTGCGAAGGCTCGCGACTGTGACGACCAGGTGGGGGGAGGAGGTGGTGGAGGAGGAGGAGGAAGGAAGGAGGTCGCGCAGAAGTAACCCGGCGGACCGTTACGGCGACAGACAACAGGACCGACGACGGCTGTCCCGCCGCCGCGCCGTCCGTCCTTGTTCAAGCAGTTGTTTACGAATACAGCATAGTACACGTGTCACTCTGGCTCGCCCACCGTGACTTGCCCGGGCCAACCCCCAGCTTGCGCCCTTTTTTTTCCACACTACCTTATTCTAAGTGTTATGTGACGTTAAGGTCCGAAGGTAGGGCGGGATTTTATTACGTCTCAGGGCTAACCCTTCACGCCTACAAGGAAGGAAAATAATACAAGTAGACATGCATCGCGGCAAAAAGCAAGGGAAAAACCGTCAAGACAGACGTAAAAACCCTTGCGACAGAGAAGTAAATTATTGAATGCATTAAATTAAATTAAATAGAATGCTACAGGAGACAAAGTGTTTGGAAAACATGCTCTTAGTCAATATGGTTGGAAATACTAGTAAAGAGGGGGTGGGAGCTTTGTTTATCTTGAGCTTGATGCCGCCAGTAACCAGAGAGGTGTTTGGGCGCCTCTCTGGTGGGAGAGGTGATGCTCCCAGCTTGCGCCGCCGACATTCCCGGAGCACAACTACGAACTCATTAGTTGACTGCTTTCCTTCTTGAGAGTTAGTTGGAGCTGCGCGTCCAAGGTCAAGAAGCGAGGGAGCAATACGAGCGACACTAAAGGTCCTGCTACAATTGTCATGTCCCCTGTCCTCGGATGTCCTCGGTCCTCTGTCCTCGCTGACGTCACGAGACTCGCACGCAATTTACTGCTACAATATATGTCCTTAGCTGCCCCAACAAGCAGGTATTGAAAACTGCTACCAGATAGCAGTAAATGCATTGCGCCATTTTGTTTTATATTTGTTTGTTTATATTCATGATTATTTGGAGGGTGTAAATTTGAGTTATTGATTTGAAGGCGATTTTGATTATTATAGTAGTTATTTACTTTGTTAACCGGTTATTTGAACACATTTTCTTTATTATTCATACTACGTTTTTATCCAAAGTTAAATTCCTTCATTTGAAAACAATTTCCCTCGATTTAGCATTTTCGATTTCAGTTCTCATTGGATAATTCAGACCGTAACTGCCAGGCACATATTTCTTATTTAAAATATTAGTCCCGCTCGGCACGGGCACAATCCACATTTGCTTCGATGTCTATGTTTTACAAACGTTTTTGTTTTATTACAGATTACGGGCGTATTTTTCCGATAAATCCTTCTTCTATTTTTCCATGAAAGACTCGAGGACCGAGGACAAGCGAGAACAAAAATTAGCAACTGACCAATCTTCCGAGGACTGGGGAAAGAGGACATGCGAGGACATGGCTCATGACGTCACATGATCACGTGGGCCAGTCAGTGCTCGCGACGTCAGAGAGGACCAAGAACAGGGGACATCCGAGGACACGGGACATGGCAATTATAGCAAGGCCCTAACACGCACGCCTAGTGTCTCATCGCTCCTACGCGCAAGACGTGCAGTGTTTCCGTCGTAATGCTGTACTGTGCAATTCAGATCTGTAACAGTTGAATTTTATTACACGCGATGAAAGTCTACAGATTAAACTACGTCCGTATATTTCTACTTTTCTGTTGCCGTTTAAGGAAACTGCCCAGGCAAGCTTCAAAAATGCGATATTTGACCATCTTCACGAATTTTTTTTTCTCCAAGAATATACTAAATATGACAAAAGTAGAATAATAGCGGCATATATAATTGTTTTATCTCTTCTGACAGAAAGCTGTATTTGCAGAACATTTATTTACCGAGATACGCGTATTCGCGCAAACAACTATTTAAAAAAAAAATCGTGCAGGTCCATATAAGTCTTAAGGGGCCCGTCTACCTGGTGTTATTTTCCGCGTCTGGAGCCGAGAAGCGCGGGAGAGATAAGGGCGACGCTGCCACACGTAGCAAGTGCGACATCGCCGCTACGCGCAAGACTCTGAACTGGCGTGCTGTCGTGCTGCGTGTGCATGTGGGACTTTCAGCAGTAACTCTACAGTTTTATGATGTAATATTAAAAATAAAGTTTGCTACGCGTCCCTAATTCAATTTCGAAGGTTCTGTACCGAAATATTTATGCCTTAAAAGAGGTCAAAAAACACACTTACGAATTTTCTCTGTCCTAAAAATACATAGATTTTAAAGAGCAATCGAAAAATTGCTACTTGTATGGCTTTATGAATAGAACGATTTTTGCTGAACCTGTCCAAGCTGCGTGGCGGCCTAGGAAGGCAACGTGCCACATTTAATACGGTGAAAAAATTTTGATGACGTATTTTTATTGCGCGACTTTCACTAGCTGCAAATTGATGAATAATTAATGGTACTTCAATAACTGTTTTGTCATGCAGTAGCAAACATAACACGCATTTTTTAGCAGGTAAGTTCGAGTCCGCAGACGGAAAAGAGGGCGGATATTGCTACGTAATTTTCCAATAAAACGATCACCACAGCCTCAAGCATGACGCAATGCGCGGAGCGTGACCAAACGCGGAAACAGGATCCGATAATGATTTCAGTTCGACACCGAGTTACCGGATGTCTATCCTTGAACACTCGGCAGCAAACTCAGACATAATGCCTGAGTTTTGTTGTAGGTATATTTGTTCATGTACGTACATATGTTTGTATGTAAAAGGTTTTTCGGTGTATTCTAGGATGCAGTGCCATCTCGAATTATCTGACGCTGAATGGTCGACTGGCAGCCAAAAAGTATTAATCCATTCAGGCACAGTGCATGCAGTTGTGTACAACGCACATGAGGTTATCTTTGGACAGTAATGTGCACTGCGAGGCTGAATGGCCAATGACTTCACCTGTAGGGAACTTATTTGCAAACCGTGCTACTTATCTACATTATAAATGGTTTAGATGACTATAGCTCAACACAAAGCCCACAGCTTGTGAAAACGAAAGGAGTTCAGGGTCGACTTTAAGTACAGCTCGTATATAATAAAATTTCTTGTTTGCAACATTTAAACCGTAAATTAAGGGACTCTGAGAGGGTTAAGATAGCAATTCTGCGATTTGTTGTGATTCCATGACCAACTACGAAGACAAACAGAAGAGGCAGTGGCTTATTGCAGGATTTGTTTCCCGGCTACTGAGAACAGTTGGATTGATTGAATTGTATGTGCTTTTCGGTGTTGGTATTTCATTTTACCACCATTCTGTTGTAGGCAAAACAAGTGAATAGACAGTGAGAAAGAGAAATCAACCGGTAGTCCCTGCGATACTATAGTCATAGAACTCCCCTACACCTGTGGCATCACAACAGCTACAAGAAGCGACCGCCGTACCCGAGGTCGCTAACTCGATGTACACAGTTGTGCCCATACACAATGCACGGGAATGTTCTTTTTGGCCGGCACTGTGCACTGTGAAGCAGTGGCTGCTGGTGACTTTTGAAACTGGGAGGGCTGTGGCGATCGTAACTCAGATAATTACAAGTAGCATTTTTTAAATAGGCACAGTGATAAATATTTTGCGTACGACAGGCTTATGTAAGTGTAGTTTGCGCATCTAAATATAAACATTAAGTGCGGTTGTTTAAGAAAAACGTATCATCACTCGATTTGTAATTGTCAACACACTGTGGCCACTGGTTCAGATCTAATCACTAGCACAGGTATTTGTTTGTTTAAAGTGTGTAGGTTATATACCTTTCAACCAGTACCCATGTGGTGTGGTACATTACACGAAACGATGAGAGATAAGATAATAATACTAATTCTACTATACTAATGAAGATGATAACTTAAATATAATAAAACAAATATTTTTAAAACCCAATACTAATTTACATACCGTACATACAAAATGCATATCAAATTTAAATTAGAGCACGAAAGTGGCATATCTTAATTAATGTATTTGTAAACAAAATCCATTCGTCAACCTGTATGCGCTATCTAACTGGCCATGAATATTCACCTTACCAATTACTGAAAATTTTATGGCATTATTTAAATGCTGTGAACATGATGTATATATTTTTGTCTCCCAAATGTTTCAAATATTTTACCCAATTAAAAGTTCACGCAGGATCATTAGGTATCACTAACAAAAAAAAAAATGAAACAAAACAACGCATTTCTAACTTCACACCCTCATAGCCAGTCCGCGAAATTATATGAATTTAACGTTGAATTTTCGCATATACGAACCACTGCGTTTACCATCGTGGCTTTGTTGCTTTGTTGTGTATATCTGTGGCCTTTCTGGCCCAAAATTTATAAGCTCTAGTTTATTCCCGTAATTCAAAATCTTTGTCGTAATAAGGTTTTAAATTATACTCACTGAACTATCCATTATTTACAGGTTTACATAGCACGACATGAACAACACTTCAACCCTGCTTCTCACCGATGTTCACGGCTCATCATTAACAACAAACTTGTTAAGAATATTACACACGACTTTTAAAGATATCTATAATTAAAAACTATTGGAAATAAATACAAGCATTGTTAAGAAATGTGTTTGACAACTGCAAAAGAGCGGAGCGCGAAAGTGCGCCTTCAAAACATGTAGTACATAACTGTAGAACAAATTCTGTTTACAGTGGAATTCGAAGTTCCAGTTTTTGGTAGCCCTGTCAAGTTCCAGGAAAACGTTTTTGTGTGAGAGCAGGGAGGCGCCTAGCTCTCTCTGATTTACAGCATGTGATTGGCTGAAAAGTGGCGAGCCCCTGAAGTCTCCTCTCCCTCCCGCAGCACCACTATCCCACTGTTATGGCCGTCTCTCTCTACTTGTTCCACCTACTTCGGGGCGAATAATCTGTAGCTCCGCCACTCGACATTTCCAAAAACGTATCCCTCGTGACAAGAGATTCGTCCATCTCAAAAACATTGGTTGTGAAATAACATCCGTATTCGTACACAGTATTATTCGCTAAGTAGCAGATAAGTAGAGGTCTGCGCGTTCTGAGATGTTATTAGGAGGGCTGCGCCTCGAAGCCCTCCCTCAGCAGCCGCCACTGCTGTGAAGCTCAGTGACCAACGATCTTCCATGTGGGCAACTGATTCGTAAACCGTGATAATGTTCTACTAATGAATGGTTGATACAACTGTTGGATAACACAGGGGCGGATCCAGAGGGGGCTCACAGGGGACAGATATCCCCCATCCCTCAGAAACCCAAACATTGACGTGAAATTGCTCTGTGAATGCTTTAAAACTAAACTGAAATAATGTCAAAATAATTAATAATATTTATTTTATTTGAGTAATTTGATATAGTTTCCCAAAATGATGATACAGTGCTCCCTCCCATTCCGCGACTCGAGAGTCTAGACCTGCAATTGCGCAATGGGGAATATACCCCCTTCCCCCGCAAACCAAAAGTCTAGATCCGTTCCTGGACAAACCCTACATCCTATTGGTTATGATTACAGGTAAGTGGATTTTGGAATTATTTTCGCAGCCGCCTAGACGTCTCAGATCCTGTCATACTCGAGCGACAATTGTTTATTTATTGGCTGGTGACATGGTACGAGACTTTCTTTTATTCAAATTTGTTGCAAATGATACGGTTACATTTAGTCCAGTAGATAAGGGGCATAAAACGACCGAACTATGCATTTTGTGATTAAAAGATGAGCTTTGAATCCTAAATCAATTAGACCCTTCCGAACATTTCTGGGAGTGGAGACATTGACGTAGACCCTGCAGGTTCAAGACGGTGGCCTATTCAATATGGTGGCAGCTTCAATCTTAAAATCAGCAATATCTCAGGTTCTAATTATGCTATTTTTAATTTAATTTTTTTTAAATTAAAGCTTATTCTACGTACATTGTTTTATATGTGTATGTCATTTTCATATTCCTCATAACTTTGTAGATATGTCAATTATTATTGATAGTATGGCTGTAAGAATTGTATTTGAGCATAAATTGAACGAAACCTAAGAGTCTAATAGAAAGAAAAAAAACGAAAAGGTAGAGAATTTAATTTCTATTAATTTGGCGTGTTAGGTTTCTTCGTACAACAAACATGGGTGGAAATATATAATTTACTTTGATTATGGATTATCAACCATTGGAAACCATTACTATTATTGCATAATGATATTCAACCCTGTTTGTTGGTTGTTGTTATCAAACTGATCGAACTTAACCAGATATGTACTATTATTAAATTGCCACTTGCATGAGGAAGAACATTGGCATTCCATTAGTGCAACTCGGGTGTGAACTGCAATTAAAAATTTTAGTACAAATGTTTATGTTAATTCATTTGTTGACCATTTCGCATGCCTGTACTGCGGGTTTCCCCGTTTCATATTCATTCTATTGTTACTGCGATTGATCATTTTATTTGTTTTCAGATACGATATATGATATGAGCATCGACATCCTACTTTGAAGCAACAATGACACAAATCGAAAAGGAATAAAAAATGTTAGCCCACTAGATGACAGAGGTCAAAAGCATTCTAAGTCCACAAATTGGAATTTGTGTATGCTTTGTCAAGAAGCTGCTATGTCTGCTTTTATTAATCCATCCCGAAATAACAATAAAATTGGAAAAGATGGCTACTCAGTACTGTCAGCTAACTTGATTGCATTTCAAGATGTGGTAGCTACACCATTGGACATTGACCTTAAGTGTTTGGATGATGATTCTATGCGCAATAATAATGCACCTTGGTACAAGAAATGCTACCTCAAATTTAATAATACACAATTGGATAGAGCAAGAAAGAGGAAAGAATGTGGATCTGTACCAGGAGCGAGCTCCCCTTTAAAAACGAGGCGAATGGCTGATCCAGAGATACCAGAAACCTGCCTGTTCTGTGATGGCTCCGCAACAAGGCAATCCCCATTACACGTAACTTTAACTGATGAAATTGACAAAAAAGTGCGCAGTGGAGCTACTCTCTTGCGGGACATTAAAATTCTGTGTAAAATCGCCATACAAGGTATGGCTCCACTTAATGCTAGATATCATTGTATATGTTTAACAAGGTTTTACAACCGAGTGAGAAAGGCTGGAAAAATTTCAGAAGGTGGAGAAAAGGCCTTGAAGAATGAGTAGTTGGAGAGTATCATTTTAGCCAATAATATTGCATCCATGAAAGAGGAAGAAGAGGATGCAGAAGTCGCACCAGTATTCAAAATGCCAGATATCTGTATAATGTACGAGAAGCGCCTCAGAGAATTCAACATTGAAACAAAGATTCATTCCACTAGACTCAGATATCGCATTCTAGATATGTGCCCTGACCTTGGAGCATGGGTAAACAAGGAAAATAATGGATGTTGGCATTTAAGCAGGATGTCGGAGCTGCAATGGATGTTTCCTGCCCTAATTTTTACCTCGAAGCTTTAGATATCGTAAAAGCTGCAGAAACAGTTCGCAAGGATATTTTCAAGCATGAAATAGATACTTCACCCAAATCTTTACTGACCTCGGGTCAAAGGGAAAGCATACCAGAGTCTTTGTTTGCACTAATTAGTCTCAATGTAAATCGTCCTTCAGTGACAGTAGATGAAAGAGAAACATTCAACAGAAATCAAGCAATATTCGGTATTGCACAACTAATTAGTTTCAACACAGAAAAAAAAAAGGGGGATAGACGAGTGACCAAAACCAGGATAGTCAGGAATATGCCCATACCTATGTGTCTTGCTGCCAAGGTTCATTCAGAGACAAGGGAAAGGGAGTTAGTAAACATTCTTTACAACATGGGTCTTGGCATTTCTTATGAACTTCTGAAATCTATTTTTACTGTAATTGCTAGTTAACTGTGCTGTGTGTACTCCACTGAACAAGTGGTTTGTCCTCTAAACCTCAACACAGCATTTTTTACAACTGCTTGCGCAAATAACATAAACCACAATCCAAGCTAAAACACTGCCGAGAGTTCCCTGCACGGAACAGCTATTTCACTCATGCAACACCCTACATTGGAAAATTCAGGATACACTAGAGAAACAGTCTTACAACCAGAGTGCACTGAGAGCCGGAGAGTAGCAACCCTTCCTGTGTCCTATTCGATAGTACCTCCATGGTTTAAATCACTCCAAGCTTCAGGGAATCAAATAGCAGAACCAGAAGAACTTATTCTGCCACATCTAGAATCAGCTCCAAACATTAAAGAATACCAGTGGCTGGAACAGACTTTGAATATAGGATAGCGATTAAACTGGGCTGCATATCAATCATCATTTAATCGCCTCATTCGGAAACCAATAACTACAATGCCAATGTTACCTTTATTCCTTGAGAGCTCCAATTTTCCTGCCACGATGTTACATTCTATGAATGTTGTTACAGAATGTGTTAAATACCTTAATCCCAACCAAGCACCTGTGTTTGTTGGTGACCAGCCACTCTTTGCCCTGATGAAGCAAATTCAGTATTCTCTTCCCGAAGAACACGGAGAAGATAAGTTCGTCGTGATGATGGGTGGACTACACATAGAACAAGCTGCTCTTCGCATGGCTGGACACTGGCTTGAAGGCAGTGGGTGGGTCGAAATGATTACTAAAAGTGAAATTACGATAAAGGGAAAAGCTGAAGGCGCACTTAAAGTTACACACATCAAAAAGGCAAGAGACATACATGAAGTGACAGCAGCAGCATTGTTCTTTCTACAAAACAGGGCTTTTGAAGAATATAGGGAGAGTGGCGATGGAACTGTGTCATCATTGAATGAGTGGAGATAAATGATGAGGAAAGAGCAGACATCCATCTATATATCGATACTCTGATCCAACTCGGCCCTTGGTTCTTTGCCCTAGATCAAACAAACTATGTATGTTGGTTAAGTGTGCACATCAGATATATGTTGCTGTTGAAAGAAAGAAACCCCGATGTACATGGTGCATTTGTCGCATGCAAAACAAAGCTATCATTCTCAGCGATTGCATTAGACCATGCACATGAACAGCTGAATTCGGTTATGAAATCTGATGGAGGCATTGTTGGTCTCACACAGAATATAGAAGCACTTTGCAGATTTATGGTGGCAGGTCCTGAGTTAGCGTGAATGCTGTATTTATTTGAAACAAAGGCATTGTTACAATAAGCCACAACTCAGGCACCATAAAGAAACTCTTTTATGTAGAGAAAAATTCTCAAAACATGTCGATACCATAGTTTTAGCTGTTGAGATTGTAGGGAACCCTTTTGGTGTAACAAATGGAGACCCACATCGCCTGCATGACCATGTTGTAATGAGTGATAGGGTGGCAGTTTCGATAATGGCAATTGAAAAGGAAGGACGGGAATAATTCCAGGAGTTCGTGATGAAACGACTGGTATCTGCAGAAAAGAAGATAATATATTCGATAAAATGTAACAAATTTTCGACTTTCAAGAGGTCAGTAACTGCACCAATGTCAAACGAAAAAGTTCAAAAATTATTCCTGAAAACATATTGTACCCTATTCAGCCGTTTGTATATTGCCTGCCAAGAAAGGTATGTTAAGCTGGATGAATTTTTCCACCATGAGAATCAGCCTCTATGCATATAGTTTTCCATGTGCATGAAATAAGACCGATTTGATCAAGGCGCTGTAGAACCATATGCCCACACGTTGATACCACCTTCCGAGCCTTCTGTTAATGCCAAAATATTTTATGGAACAACAGTTATTCATATGATCAAACCCGGTGATGTGCAGACTTTCCAAGAATATATACATAATAAGTACTTACCATACATGGAGAAACAGAAGAACTCTGTTCAGCACATCGATGTTGTATGGGACATCTACAAAAGCGACAGCTTAAAGCAAGTTACTCGAGTGAAGTGTGGCTCTGGACTTAGAATAAGAGCATCTTTAAATGTACGTCTTCCAAAGAAGAGCAATTGGGAACAATATTTAAGGCTTGATGCTAAGAAGGAAGAGCTTTTTTAACTTTCGGGAAGACACACTATAACAATTGGAAGTGCAAATAAGGAGGCATACTCTACTTTAGGCAGCACAGCGATTTGTTCTTCAGACAGAATGGATATCGAGAGTATAAGTCCCTGCAATCATGAAGAGGCTGATACTCGCGTTTTCCTGCCTGCTGCCGATGTTGCAATACGTGGACTTCCGAGAGTGCTTATTCGTGCCACCGACACTGATATAGTAGTCATAGGAGTATCCATGTATCAAGATATGGGAATTGAAGAGCTCTGGCTATCCTTCGGATAGTCATTGGGACCTACAAGGGCAAGAGGACTTTTGGCATTCCACGCAATGACTGGTTGTGACACAGTTTCATCCTTCAGTGGAAGAGGTAACCTGAAAGCTTGGGATGCATGGGCAGCTTTTCCTGAGGCCACAGATGCATTTGTTGCTTTCCCAAGGAAATCTGGACTCTGTCATGGACAAGGCGAAGAAATTTGTAATCATCCTATACGACAGATCATGCGAAAAAAATACTGGTGAATGATGCCAAACGTGAAATGTTTACAAAAATGAAAAGAACGATGGAAATGATCCCTCCTACAGCAAATGCCCTGCATCTTCAAGGAAAGAGAGCATGTTTCCAGACAATGTGGGTCCAATCCCTTCTGTCAGTACAGGATATTCCCAGTACCGCTGGTTGAGGTTGGTCCAAGTCAACTGAAGGCTGGTCACCCACCTGGACAACCTTACCTCTTATACTAAAATCAATACAATTTATTTCTTGTCGTTGCAAAAAGGATGCACTGTAAGATACAAGTGTGGTATGCAAAATTTGAAATTTGAAAACAGTAGTGTTGAAGATATTTTGCTAATCAAATAATTACATCTTATGTAACGACATCAAAGACACCCTAGACATATTGGAAACGAAAAACCTTAAATTGTCTTATATTAGTTTGTATAACTTATTGCACATAAAGCAATAACTACAGTCTGAATATTACTACAAGCGAGAAATAATCCATACCAGCTAAACGAAATAAGCCATATCTTTAATTCTATTCATCGTACAAAACGTTTGAGCACACCAAATTAAAGTATATCAAATTGTCTAACTTTTTGGTTCTAATTGTTTTCTTATTAGAATGGCAGTCTTAAATTTATTTCATCTTGAGCAGAAGTATTACAATTATTTAATTAATATTTTTTACAATATCTGAAAAAGTATACGAAATATGAGCAAAATATGGTGATACGAAATGAAGAACAAACAATAAGCTTTAATTTAAAAAAAAATTGAAAATCGCATACGTAGAAGCTGAGATATAGCCGATTTTAAAAGTGACCTCGTCGCCATATTGAATTGGCCGCCATCTTGAACCTGCACGGTCGAAATCAATGTCTCAAATTCCAGAACTGTTCAGGATGGTACCATTGAGGTATGTTCAAAAACTCACCTTTTAATCATAAAATGCATATTTCAAACCTTTAACTACTGGACTAATTGTTGATTCCTGTTTGTCACTGGCTAAAGAGTTTAACAGGGCATGTCGAAGCCACTGTGGTCCAGTCATAAAAAGAAAATAGCGTATACTTATTTGAAGTCCAACCTCCCGCCGAAAGAATATGCGAAATTCACGCACATTTAGTTATAATCACTAAACAAACGTGTCAGCTTATGTACAGTACAAATAAAAAATTTCGTATTTGCAGCACCTAGAACCGTAAATCAAAATATGCAGGTCTCAAAGAGTTAAGGCAACCTGGGGCCACGAGGTTTTTCACGTGAGACCGTCTGGGATTTATACGTTCAAGTGTACCGGCAGGTTTTGTAATTCAGGCTTTGTATCAAGATTCTATGCTTGAGCTCTAGATCCTACAACGTAGAAGAATATATTTTCAGAGTTCTTAAAAGCTCATCACCATTAATTTTTTTCTGGTTTAAAATTAAAATGTACATATTCATAAATGCTTTGTAGTTCCAATTACAGATTGTAAGGCCCGGTAAAGTTCTACTTTCTGGATAATAAGTATGTATCCTTATTCTACATTAAAACTAAACCTACGCGAGTCTGGGGGAGGGGGGAGGGGAACCGTCCTTGTATGCTGGAGAGAAAAACTATCCAAAAATAAATATTTTTATATATAGCAATTGACCGTTACCATCAAATATAAATATTTCGGTAAGAAACATGTAATCTACAATTAATAACGAACTAAAATTCAATTTAATATTTTTTTTTAAACAAGAGCTATTTCTAACTAGCCCTTTACTATCATACTCGTACATCTTCTATCTCTGTTTTAATTCATTCTGATTACAAAAATAATATAATTTGTAGACAAAAAAAAAAAAAAAAAGGATACGGAAGTGTAAAAGACTTTAGGAAACAAGAAAACATGGTAAACCTGGGTGATTTTCCAGAGGTTTGGCTAAAAAATATTATGTGAAAATACCGTGGGCGTATACATTAGTAACAGCACCCTAAAAGTAGTATAATTAAAACATACACATTTAACTGTATGCCTGTATGCTATAATTAAAACATGTTTATATAAAATTATGATTAGTTACTGTAGCCCAAAAAAGAGGTCAAATGCACCGCCACGGTAGGGCCTATTTAAATATGCTGGGTAGTGGAGGTTTTGCAGTCGGCCAATTTGTGGATGGGAACAGACTGCTACACAATCTTTGTCATTTACGCTGTACACTTAAAACACTTTATTCGTTTGGTTTTAGATAGTTGCTGTTAGATAAAAAAATGTTCATAAAAATAGTTCAACGTAGTAAGTGATGCTCCTACTTTCAGTGGATTTTTGTTTCGTTAGGATGTGATGTAAAACACGGCTTCTTTAACGGACGTCACGATATTGTGTGTGAACTTCCCTATATCTTACTGTCTTATGAATATACCTGGAACTGGGATTCTGACCTTCCTACACAATGTCTGGACTCTAACAGGCATTTGTACACTTCAGTGATCATGTCATTTGAATACAACGTGATTCCGAGCTCTGGCTATTTTCACCGAGCACCGTTGTCTGTCGTACTGCCAAATAGCCGCTCTGTTCACAAGTACACTGCAGATAGAAATATGCTTACCGCCTTGTTCTATCCAGAGTAAATAATGAAGTACGCAGAGTGGATACTCAGCGCTAATGAATGTTCGCGATTTTTTTCGTCCTAAATTTTATAAGAAAATACAAACTGGATGAACATGAAAACGAATTCGCTGCTATATAAAAATAAAAATTTTTCGAATAGTTCTTTAAATTGTGACCCTTTTTAGTGTTCATATGTTATTTTTAACGCTAGACAAGTGAGTTTACAAACATTTAAATAAAAGATAATACGCAAAATTGTTTGAAATATGATTGGGACCCTATGTAAATGTTAATTTGTATCTTAGTAATTTATTTAGTGCAATTAATTATTTTTTGTACAAATCACTTCAAGTATTATATTCCACAAAATTTATTTCACATAGTGCAATAATTTGCTGAGAGATTCAACAATCACACACTTTTCGACTGATAAAAATGACGTGAAATGGACCTGTTTGACATAAGCTAACTATATAAAAGCATAACACATCAAAAATGAACAAAAATAGTTTCCAAACAACGCTGCAGACATAAATGGAATAAACTACATCACTGTGTAAAGCCTGGCCTACAACGAATTCATAGGAAGAGTAACAATCTTGGATGACACATTGAAATTCGCAGTGTAGCACGAAAAGCTGCCTAAAAATCCTTCGCAAAGTACTGCAACACCATTTAATCGAATAAATCCAACACATTTCTCGCTATTTAACAGAAAATTTTCACAAATGTATAGAGATAACTTTGTTATTTATTGTACAAGACACCACGCCAAGTATTTGCACATCATAACACGCTATGCCATTTATAAATTTGGGGCCCAGTCCGTGACCTTTTTTTTTTCCTAGTATTGTCACGTGCCTAGAACAGTTACGATGCCACAAATTGTTGTTATCACACAAAACTGAAAAACAAAATGATGTGAAATTAACTCAACATTGGATATAGTGCTATCCACTAAGCCACCGCGGCCCCACTTGTAATCGCTCTATCCACTTGGCCACTGTGGCCCCACTTGAACTTAACTCGACATTGAAGTGAGACATTTAAAATATACAAAAATTATATTCCATTACCTTCATATCGCTATGCAATAATCTCTATGCATTAATACAAAACTTTCATATAGGAAAAAAGTATTTTAAAAGTGAGTTTTTAGGGTAAAAGGTGATGATTGCGTAATCTGATCTTGTTGAAATTCGAACTTGACCTGTATTTGACCCTGAGGATTCGCTATGCAAAATTTTAAGAACTTCTGTTGAGATTCACGGGACTTATAAGTATTAAAGACGTATAGACAGACAGAGATCGTCTGCTTATTATATAGGATGTCTCACGAATACCACTCTGACAGTAGCGAAATGCACCACAAGATTATAAAGAACAATATCCTATGTCTGTCTGTCTGTCCGTCTTTAATAACTATAAGTCTCTTGAAACTCAACATAAGTTCTTCAAATTTTGCAGAGCGAATCCTCAGGGTAAAATACAGGTCCAGTTCGAATTTCAACAAGATCAGATTACGCAATCATTACCTTTTGCCCTAAAAACTCATTTCTTAATTACTTTTTTCCTGTATGAAAGTTTTGTATTAATGCACAGAGATTATTGCATAGATATATGAAGGTAATGGAATATCATTTTTGTTTACTTTAAATGTCTCGCTTCAATGTTGAGTTAATTTCCAAGTGGGGCCGCAGTGACTCAGTGGATAGAGTGATTCCAAGTGGGGCAGCAGTGGCTCAGTGGATAGCACTATATCCAATGTTGAGTTAATTTCACATCATTTTTTTTTTCTGTCTTTGTATGATAAAAATTTGTAACATCGTAACTGTTCTAGACATGTGACAAAAAAGGTCACGGGCTGGGCCCCTAGTAATCAATAAATAATAACAATTAGCACGTTTTCATATCTGCAGTTACAACAGTCATCATGCAACATGAAGACGTAATTTAAAAAAAAAGATGTAATTAAATGTGTATAACAATGTAAAATATGATCAGCCGTGTCCTACACAGTGCCCCTGGTTCTTTCTACTGAGGTGCTGCCATGCACTTGGCCGGCCTGTAGTCATTTAGCGCAGGTTAGCAGCTGCCACGGGCTGGGAAGTAACGGTGCGGAGACTAACACTACAGCCTGTTAGCATTGTTCTTGAGTTATTTTGTCCGCGCCGGTTCCGCGACAGCAGTTGGAGGATGCGATGACGTTGGTGAAGGGGGACTGGGGGATATGTGGGTTAAGGACGCCAGGCGCATCTCGGCTGCTGCGATCCTGGACCCACTCGTGTCGGGGGCAACCCGCGGCGGCCATATCCCGGCCAGCGACCCCTCCTCTCCCATCGACCACTCCGAACACAGTGTCCGTGACCAGAAATATTACTGAATTCGTTTATAACAGACTAGTCTTTATACACACTGCAAATGTATGATTTGTCAGCAACTCTATTTGAGATCACCACCACCTGAAGAACTCTTGAGCCAGTAATATAAGAATCGAATAAAACGCATCTCATTCGAATGAGGTAGTTAAAAAGGTCTTAACGTCCCGTCGACAGCGAGGTCATTAGAGACGGGGCAGTTACTCAGAGGAGAAGGAACGAGGAAGGAATCCGCCATGGTCTGCAGTAAGGAAATCATACCAGCATTTGCCTGGAATCCATTGAAAACCGAAATCAGGACATCCGGACCGGGATTCGAACCCACGTCCTCCTGAATACGGTTCCTAAAATTTGCCATTACTAGCCCGGTCAAATTAAACCAAATTAAGGACAAACCCGGACATCTGAAATAACAAAACGGGACCACTGGGAAAATATTGAGGACACCTTTCTGAATCTCTATACGAAAATCCTTAAAAATCCGGTAGCGGGTTTTCCGCCATTTTGAAAAAATATTAACGCTATTTGGAAATTGTAGAGGTATTTACTAAAAAAAAAAAATCACAGCATCTAAACAATTTAACTTTTCGTGGTGTTTTTTTCCCCCCGAAATACTTGTTATAAAGTTCTCTTTCCCTAGTGCCCCAAAACTTGCGATTTATTTGCAAAGTTTTTGTTTTTTTTTTGCCTTAAAAAAAGAGTTATGGTTTTTTTTTTTTAAAACAGAATACTGTAAATCTTCGTGATTTACAGCTAAACAGTGGGTCGTATAGAAAAATGTTTCAAATAAGTGTTATAGAACTTAAAAAACATATACGAATGAACTATTGCACGTAACGTATGTTTATCATTGGCCCAACAGAGGTGCGTGTTCGTAGGACGCGGTGCATCAGCTCGTGCGGGGAATAAATAACACACATCATTATGCATAACAGTTTTGACCTAACATTTGAAATGAAAATGCACATTCCTTAGTGGAGTGTTTAGTATCCATCTTAACATCCATGACAGAATATTAGAAAACTCCTAATTGGAAACCCTATATGGACGAATTAGTTTTGTACATACGCAGTTATTCTTAAAATTTGTAGCATTTAAGTATGTTATATATATATATATATATATATATATATATATAGTTATTTTAGCTTTCAAGGAGAAACAGAAATTACATTTTTACTTAGAAACATTATTCATTTTGACTACAAAAAATCATTTGTAAAATAATTTGGAATATTTTTGTTGAAACACCATTCTGTTCTTATTTTGTTGCAGTGAATAAATAAGCAATACAGATGAAGGATGTGTTGTCTTCGACCGTGTCTTCATCCAGAAGGCGAAACTGTTCAACTCACAAAAAAAAAAAAAGGCCTAACACTCTAATAGAAATAAGCAGATTAAGAAATGATGGGCTGGACCACGAGCTTGCAGGTTCTGAGGGATTAACTGTTCACGTGGCATGCAGGAAAATTACACCAGGAAAAGAACTGCTTTACAGGTTTCCACAACACCGAAGCTATGTCGCACAAATATACAAGTTTTCAGCTTTAAAAGTCAATGTCTGTTTTGCAGTCGCAGTTGTGTTGATACTTCAAAAACTACGTAATCCTGGTAAAGAGGAGTGGAGTGTAGCATCAACACTGCATGTTGTTGCATTTATCCGTCAGATGGCAGAGAAGAGAGGAGAGTGTGAGTGGGCCAAGGAGGTGATTATAAGGCTAGCTGGGGTAATAGATCTTGTCGCTGAAGAAGGTCGCTGTCATCGGCATTGCTATCAGCGCTTCTAGGTATGTGGATCATCAAAGCCCGGAACTGTACTGAAGAATGGGCGATCACCAGACACACTACGGGAAAATGTATTCAGATACGCTTGACTGATTGAAAGAATGAAATTATCACTGATTCAGATTGAGTGTAGCAGCAATTATTTACATGCTCGGACCACAGTTGTTAGGGAACCTTCCGTATCACGCGGTAGCCAACAGCTTCACGTAGTTGATCGGAGAATGGGTATGCCCATATCAAAGGAAGCGCCACCGAATTTCTTCGCTGCGTGCTCTTATTTTCTGTGCGGTCCAGTCGTGCAAGAAGCACACAAGTATACATTCTTGACTTTTAAACTGTCACCAAAAGAATGTGCAAAAATCACGGGCCTCTACGGATTACCAATGACGGCGGCTTTTCCAAGGCCGTCACAGCTTCTTTGGAGAGCAATTTCACGCTCTGCCGAACACTCAGTAACTGCCTCCATTTTCGCGGTATCCTGTGTCTTGATAACTTCGCGAGGTCCGATGTCCTGCCGAACTGCCAATAATCGGTGGGTTCAACCCACCTGAAGTCTGGTACAGATTTTGTGGCAGTAGATACGTGATGCCGTGTACTGAATACATCAACTGAAATTGAGGAAAAACAAAAACTTAACCCTAAAACTCAAAGTTAATGTGCTACTATGTCTGGATGTAGTTCTGACATAAGACAGCTTGCAAAGAGTATTTAAACGACCCCCTTGCTTTTACCGGTTGCCATAGCGACACTCCTGCGACCTTGGTCCAGCCAGACCTTGACCGACAGGCACAGCGAATGATAACTCGTGAGTCCTCGCTTCAGTATGAGCTCTTCACACAGTCACCCACGCTGTCGGACTACTATTGTAATATCTACGAACATTTGACACCTCGCATACTGGGTTTCCCCGCACTCGCCAGCGAAGACATTATCAGTTAACATTATTTGTTCAATTATGACACACAATCTCTCACATATCCTTTTTATTTAAAAAATTCAACATAAAGGATAAGTGGTTAGCTATGTACTTACCACGTATCCAAATATTGAAGATAATGTTTAACATATACGCTTGTAGTAGATTCCTAAGTGCTGACTTCAAACCAACTCACTTGCGTGCAAAACGGCACGTGTTTACGTGAAGCTAAACGTGGCCAGTGTCCTCCACCGATTCTACTGTATTTACTGGTGATTAATGCTGGTATTAATATTAGATATTACCGACGCGTAACAGAAAATTTTCTGTCCTCCTTACAGTTTACAATACTACTGCACTAAATTACGTCGTTAGCAAATCGAAATCTTGATTTGAACGCACAGCGTGACAGCAGTAGCATCATGACGTTTTTCGCAAGTTTTACCAGATAGTTTCGACACCATTATGGATACCCCAGAAGCAATGATTTTAACGAAACTTTAAGTACTTTCAGACGTTGATGTCTCCTGATCTTGGTCTCATTGTATACCCAGGTAAACTGGTTCAGACATACGTATGAGATCCAGTTACTTGCAAACTGTACAGATGAGTTATTTGCCAATTATCGCCTTTCTGCCACTAATTCGACTTAGCCGTAGTAAGGAGGAAGATATAGTGCTTTGGAAGCGGCCCTTGTAAGTGACTGGTTACATATCACAGGTAGAAAACAACGAAATTCGCGAATTCAGTAACCAGTGAGCTAGACTACTCTAGTATAGAATACTTGACGAGCCGCTGTGATTGTGTTCAGTGACTGCTAATCAAGGACGTGTCTCATTGTGGTTCAGTAAAAAAAAAGTAAACAAACGAGTAATCAGAACACAGCTGGTTAACAAATGATTTCATGAATTTTTCTTGCCATCAGGCAGCGTCTTGAAAAACATGAAGGTGACGAACGTTCACCTAGGTGAAAAAGTCTTTCGAATTTCCATCGCGATTTAAAGAGCTCGGTTTGAGCGACTGGGTTATTATTTAAGTTGAGACGCGTGTAAATTAGGACTAAATAGCGAGACATGCATCTTTAATAACACCAGTGAACTCAGTCTCTTCTGCAAGTGGCTTCAAACAGTAGGACTGAAACATTTTATGCACAAGCTTCCTTATGCACAATTACACAGTCCGCCTGAAATAGCTGTCGCAAAGACGGCAATTATGAAGGTTACGAGTAACCGCGCTGTTACGCCGTCACATGAATAAAACTTCTGATTGATGCTGCTTCAACTTATTTCGTTTGTATTTAACCATTTCAAAGTTTTAGTTCATTTGCACCATAGAAACGTAATTCGACCTATTCTGAGTGTTTTATTGGGTAACCATCTTATGAAAGGTGGGATACCGGATTCTAATTCCGGTTAAGGCATTGCTATGTGTGATATTTTTAGGCTTGACCTTACATTTTATTTGGTTAGGCACTCTTTAATCTGCTTGGTATGAAGTAAGGGGGTTAAAAAGCAAGCAAGACAGCATAACACTAATACTTCGGAACTATCAAACTCTGCAAACTGTAGATGACGAACTCACACAAGGGAATAAAAAGGCGTAACTATCAGCTGCAGTGTGCCTTGATGGATCAGCACAAATGGCGGCGGGCACAAGACGGAAAGATGCACTCTGCTGACGCCAAGCTGTCAACCAGAAGAAGAGCGTCTCATAAAAGTTTGCTAAAGATCATTACGGCAGTAATACTAATATGAGTTACTCTTCCATGCGCAATAAAGGGATACTCGGATCTATATTATTACTATTTCGAGGTACAACCTGTAATTATGCTAGACTCTAACGTCATCTACTCGCTGTAAGAAAAAGTTACTTTTGGCGACTAGCCTATTGCCTAACCGTGAGTAAACTATGTAAATTTCGCGAACTCACTCGATATCAGTCTGAGAAGAACTGATTAAACTTCAAAATCCTCTATATGCTTGAGTTCAATTAGTTATAGTTCACTGCGTGCACTTTCTATGAGAATCCTGGGTGATACATTATTCGATCAGGCTATTATCAGTTGTTCATAACTGATTTGTAATTTTCCCGGACACTTAATCTCGACCTTGTTTCAATCTGTTTTTTAGTCCTGTAATAAATGTATACGAGTTAATTTATTCAGCATACAGAATAATCCGTCTACCACCAATAAATATCGTACCTGTAAGAAATAGATCTTGATGCTAGGGAGGAGCTAATAGGGAAACCGATCGATGATTGGTGATTTGACGTGACATTCGTCCTTACTGCATTCGAAGTTTACCCTGTCACCGAAATAGCCCGCGAAAATGCCTGAATATAAAATCATGACGTCAAATAATAGAGAGCTCTTAATGGTAGCTGGTCTGCGCAAAGGATATCTCTTCCGTTATTGTTGATCAAGGTCGAACCAGTGGGACACTAAACACGAGAAAGATGAGACAGCGACAACCAGTCGAACTAACTCTTTGGTGGTTGCGGTCGCTGCCAACGCGACGAAGATTCCGAACTAATTTGGAGACACCCTCACACAATGTCTTAGGATTTCAGCAGTTAGCTGGAAAACCGCGCGGTTCAGAGCCAGCTGTATTGACAAGGTTCATTAGCCATCAGCACTCTTGTCCAATGATTACGTCACGTATGATTCAGGAGAAAAAAAAAACCAAATTCCTAGCGCTACCCTTTCCCACAGTTTTGGAGAACTGACAGCTGACGAACTGATTCAAAATTAGTGCCGGTAGAGACATCTATATAGCGTGATATTTCAATTTGCAGTGAACTTGAGAACGGGGCTGAAAGGATTAGCTATCCACTGCCACGAGGTAGGTGGGCGAAGAAAGGGCTGCTAGACTACGGTAGAGTTCGAAAATTAGCCAAACAAAATTAATAGGTAGCCTAATGCCTTACAACTGTGATTCGCCCAGTATTCTACGTCAGTTTTGGAAGGCTGTGAGGCTGCAAAACTCACAGCCGCGAACTGACAAACCATAGCAGCAGTTATAAGAACACGTCATGTAAGATTCTCCTCTGGCCTGTGTTTACATGCTGGCAGACCGTGGAGTTCGTCTCGACAGCACCTGTAACCAGAACCGCCTGCAGGCGAGGCGAGTGAACCACACCCCGCGGTGCAGACGGCAGACACGAGAGCGCCGTGTCAGCGGGAGGTCCCCGAACCACGGGAGGTGTCCCCCCTCCCCTCCTCCTTTTCCACACTTGAGGCAGCACATGGCGCCGGAATTACAAGTCTGCAGAGAGCAACGCGACACACTCGCTTCACGATTTCGTGCTCGTAATTCTTTCGAACTCTGAGGCCGTGCAGGCTCGTGGCGGTAGGGTCGGGCCCGTTGGCGTTATCGCCCTATCAACCGGTATTGCTCTTTATGAGAAAGTGGTTCGGAGCCCACTATAATAAAGTTGCCGTAGTATTCAGTCTTTCCGTGCAAAACCATGCGACGTTAGCTCAAAACTGTAAAACGCTCCTCTACTCAATTTTACAAATACTACAAAGGCCGAGTGAATGGAAATTATTTTGTATGCATTGATTTGTATATGTAACATCACTTGCAAAAATCAACTCTGCCAAATGCTGCAAAGACTATAGATCAATTAGCGTTTTGCCTGCAATATCGAAAGCATTTGAATATATTGTTCACAGTCAGCTCTACGTTTATACTGACAACAACGAACGTTTATCTCCATATCAATCTGGTTTCCGTCCTAAGCACAGCACTGCTACAGCCTTGAAACATATTGCGGATGATATAAGGAAGTGAATATATAGTAGGAAGTTAACTGTTTTAAAATTGCTAGATTTCAGCAAAGCCTTCAACACTGTAATTCATAAAATGCTGTTAAAAAATTGCCATCGCTCTTCCATCTTTCACCGGTTGCAGTGCAGTGGTTTCAGTCATATCTTACTGATAATGAGCAATGTGTTGAAGTGGATAATTCTACGTGCAAATGGCAGGTAGTACGATGCGGAATCCAACAAGGGTCTGTATTAGGTCCGTTATTGTTATCAGTTTTCATAAGTGATTTACCGGAATGCCTGCAGTATATGAACCATCACTTATATACGGATGATTTTCAGGCATAGGCTGTTCGAACCATCACTTATATGAGGATCATTTTCAGGTATAGGCTGTTCACAGTACAATTAGCACTTTTGAGAGCCCTGATTAAGATCTACTTGTATACACGTAATGTGTTCTTCCGCCTTATGTAAAATTAACATTGCCATGGGCCTCATTACTTTACTCGTACGTTGGTAAAGTGAAACTGTGAAATTATTAGAAAAGTAAACATTGTACAAATCTGTACATTTTTATACTTCGATGGATTTTAAAAACCGAATGCGAGAGAAATAATTTAAGTTATCAAAAATGGTTACTTAACACATTTTATTCAAAGTTAATATATGGAACTATTTTCCCCTCCATCGTTACCAACTTTACAGGGCACATGTCACTCATTGCGCCCATTAAAATATATGCAGGTAGGGGCAGTAACTTTTTTAAATGTCGATTTCAAAAGTATTCACTTTATCTTGAACAGCCTTTTTACTTAAGTGATATACCGAGTAAACTGAACAGCTGCATTGGAAATATGAATACGGATGTAGAAAATATTTTTTTAAAGTGGTCCGAAGATAATGGGTTGCACATAAATGCACATAACACTCAGTACGTAATAATTGGATCGAAAAAAAAAACTTAAAAGTACCGTTGATAATGGCCCATACAGTTACAAATCTAGGTGTTGAATTCAATGACTCTCTTACTTGGTCAGATCTTGACATTAAAATCTGCAAAAAAAAGCCTTCTGTTCATTGCACTCACTTAAGTACATGAAACATTTTTTATCCATAGCTACAAAAAACTTCTTGTACAGTCCCTTACACTCCCAACTATAGATTACTGCGATGTTGTCTATACCGACCTCACAAGTAACTTATCTACAAATTTACAGCGCTTGCAAAACATTTGTGTACGTTACATATATAACTTAAAATCGCGGGAGTATATTAGCTCTTACTACGAGAAACTCTAGTGGCTCGTTCTTGATGAAAGGCGCAAGCTGCATACACTAATCTTGTATAAAAAGACACACAAATCTGACAGCCCTAAATATAAATATATCATCACACACGTTAGTGCTAGTGCGAAACATCAAACTCATTATTCCCTATCACAAGTCCAATTTCTTTTCCGAATCCTTTACGGTCTCGAGTGTACTTGGAATGAGCTGCCTAGTACTTCGATAGACTGTCGAAACGACAGTAATTTAAAACATAAGTTAAAAAAAAATTCATTTGACGCATGATAAGTTTCGAAAGTTGTAGAAATATGGCGCTATATTCTTGTTTTTTTTTTACCCTTATGTTTATTGTGTATTTGTTGTAAATTAATAATAATTTTTTCCTTAATTCTTTTGCTAGGCTAATATGATTCTCCTTCCCTTTTATTATTATCATGATATTTGTTTTTACTTAGGTATACTGTAAGGTTTTTCCACATGTTTCTTAGAGTATCAAGTTAAATGGTGTAGCCCTATATATTTTAATATCCTACACATTAACATTTCTCTTCTACGTGTTTTAAAAATAAAGTTTATTACCATGACTCTAATTTTAATTCTTTCTGTGTTAATGTGTTCCAAAAGGAAAAACATTTAGTTTAAACATATTTTTAATGGTTTGTAATGTAACATTTATATAATTTTTATTGTATGTTTATATCGTTTTACAATATATAACCTAGTTGTGTAGTTTCATGTTTGTTTCACATTGATGTGAATTACTATGTGGTTAAGTGTAAAAGAAGGCGAAAGCTTTAACTTCGCTACCAATAAAGACAATAATAATAATTGTTACACTTGTATTACAATTTATGTATTTTGTATCCGCAGTTCTTTACAGGAGCTGCCAGTACGTCTATCAATTGTATTTTCTTATATTTAATTTTTTTTTATGATATACTGTACACACTGCTGAAGTCGCAGTACGTTAAACTACGATAATTTTTCAATTTTTTAAAATTTTATTTTGAATATCTTTTTACAATTCGCCGGACACTTCCCTGCAATAGGAGAGCCAACATTATTCTACAAATACACATTTCTCGTTTCCGCGCAGAAGACTGAATGCAAGCAATGAACGTGCGTATACACGATCAAAGATTTTGCCACAGAATTTCGTAGCTTACATACTTAGCTACGTACAGAATAGTGCAAACATTGTATTCTCTTATCTCTGTAATGCAGTTTGATTAATGGAAAATCCCACTCCCCCCCATTATTTTTGGAAAGTTGTCTTCGCCAGCGGGAACAGAAGGGGAGCTGCAAACAGGACTACGTGTTGCCGTGGGATGAAGATGGGCTGGTGGGAAAGGGGGGTGGGGGGTGGTACACGTCGTCGCCCGAGGCGTACGGCTGCTGAAGACGACTGCTCTGAGTGGTTTTCCGCTCGAGTTCACAGGCTGCGGATGGGAGACGTGCACGCCCTCCATATACACTCTGAAGACCGCCTGTTGCTCGGGGGCAGCGCCCGCCCGGGACTTCCAGCTACTGCCCTGTACCTTCACTGGGACCCCGTGATGACGAGGAACTATCTCTCACCTAAATACGTCTTCAAAAGCAGACCGACACACTGGCTACCAGGACGGAAACATTTGCAGGCCGATACATTCCGACACTAGAAATTCGTGGTCTCGATCGATCGAGTATATGTCTACAATGCGAGTGGTGACTGGCGGTGAGTGGGCGAAATTTTCCGGGCAGTACATCTCGCGACTACGATATGCTAAAGCACTGATTTTGGTGCCAAACGAAACATCTCGTCTATATCTGCAGAAAAAAATCTAAACATTCGTGTCGCATCTATCATTTCACTACTATATCCCAAAGAAAATACACGGACCAGCCACACCCCGATTCTTTTATGGCATTGTTAACAAGACAGTCACCCAATTATAGCTAGAGGAGAATTATTAGTCTCATTTAACAATCACACTTATTGGTTCAACACTAAGTTCAGAGGAAAATATACGTAGTTGCAAAGCGTTCTATATCTCTCTTCCCATTTTTCCAAACCGAATACTGATACTTAATGTCTAATTATTAGATGGTTATAACCAGAAGTAGATACTAGAAGAGTATGAGAAAATGAGACAAAGGGCGATCCTCCAAAGGTCTTCTAGCAGAAAGTTTCTTCCATATTTAGCATTATTATTTTTTCTACATGAACACTTGAAATACGTTGTACGCGCTATGTCTGCAAGATGCGCGTCTTGTTTACGACAATGATTTACTAGGAAGCAGACAACAGCGTCTCGCCAGTGATGCAGCGAGGCGACCGCACCTAGCGAAACTTTCACCGCGAACTGCGAAGAGAACAGGCACATTTACTAGAGGTTCTAACCCAGGGTCCCTCGTACTCGAGGTCAACATGCAACCAACTGCGCCACTACGGTCGGTTGACTTCACGTGAATTCAAGTTCTATTCAGACGTAGTTGTTTCTACCCCTTTATATTTCCCGCTCCCTGAACTGCAGATATCAACACTAAGAAATTAAACATGTATTACCCTTCACATTTATTTATGGAATCAAGCTGTATCTGTACGAATGTACACTAAGAGAAACGCACTAGTGAAAAATAAATAAATAAATAAGTTACACAATTAAAATATTTTTACAATATTGCGACAGCGACAATGCGACAGAAATGACTAGCCAATAAGATGCGAGCCAGCAGACTATGGCGATATGACAGTATGCGATAGAACTTGTTCTAACTCGCCTGCGGCGGTCGCATGTGAGAAGGAATAATAATAATAATAATAATAATAATAATAAAATAGCGCATATTTGTAAACAAAAATGTAGGTGTGCGTATTGCGAGGGTTTGAATACAATCATTATTGGCTGTTATTTAAACAGTCAAATATGTACATATAGGAATAAGATATAAAATAATTGGATTCACTTCCCAGTTACAGCGCAGCAGAAATTATTGCGGCAAAGCATTTGTGGCAGCGACATTTACGTATGCCAACTGTGGTAGGTGCTCTGGACTGCAAACATACTGAAATACTAAAACCGGACCTACCAGTAGCCCATCAATAAGTTGGAAACATATAGAGAAGCACGTACAACCGATGTAATTATTTTCTTCCCGTACCCAATTTTTGCTATAGAAAATTGAAAAGATGGTTTTCCTATTTCTTTCGTTTAGAAACATATGTGTTATAGCAAAACCTCTCTAAATTAACAACGCTATTTAAATAAATAAACGAAACTTAAAAGCTTTCATAATTATACCGGATTTTGTTTATTTTAATTACCACTTACGATGATAGGTGGCAGTAAACGCATATAAACGCAACTACAACGTCGCGCTATTGTAAAATCGACGGACAGGTGGTGTGCTACGGTCGCAGAGTGTCGTGTCGCAGGCAAATTGTCACACAACTGTAAAAAGGCCTTGAGTAATGCTATTGTTTATGTTGTCACATTTCTCATTTTTTGGAATTTGGTTATTTGAGAGAGGTTTCGAAAAATGCCCCCTTAATGCTGTTGTTAGTTGACAAATCACTATAGTTTTCAAATATAACACTCAAATTCTGACACAAGGGAGTTATACGCTGGTTCAAAAAGTTGAATTAGAGTCTAGGCGTGAAAGGAACAAAAACGACTTTTCCTCTACAGTTTATGGTTTAAATTATTTATTAAATGAATGTTAACAGTTTCGCTTGAATGAACAAAAATATATTTACGACAAGTCTGACCTATATTTTCAACAAAATTCAGAGTGCCAATACTCGCTCACTTGTGTATAAATCACACGCATACTGAATAAGTATGTTCTGCAGACTATACAGATTGTATTAAATACGATTTGACTGGAAAAAAAATATTTAGGAGCAAAGCCTAGTATGCTGCAGAATTCGGGAAATTGAGACTTCGAGTGTTCTATTTTGAAAACTATAATGATTTGATAACTAATAATTGCATTAAGGGGGCACTTTTGAAAGATCTTTCGGATAACCAAATAAAAAAAGGGAAATATGACCTTAATGTGCTACTGGATAAAGCATTCCTGAAAACGCAAAGTTGAAGGCTTGTGAAAACATACACGCATTATCTCAATAAAGACTTACTGTACGTATCTCCCCACCTCCTCAAGGAACGCCAGAGCACCTCAGTGATAGGAGAGCAACAACGAAAATGTTGTAAAAGGTTTTATTTACAACATGCAGCCGAGAAAAAGGCTTTGAAACAAGTATTAAAAAGGATTTTCTTCCTCATACGCCAACGGCAAAAGTATTTCTTTTTAATACATCAACTGACGCTACATGTGAGAAAACTGCTTGCAGTTATGTGATAACTTTTTTAATCCCTGCATAAGATTTACTTCTCTGTCAATTTTGTATCTTTCCACCTTGTATGTAAAATTAGCATTGTCATGGACCTGCTATTGCTATAGTCTATTCGCGGTTTCTTCACACTTTTTGAATCAAACCTTCGAAAAATCACTCCATGTGTGACGTGTTTGGTTATTTCCTAAATATTTCATGTATCACAAGAGTTTTATACTTCCGTTAACATAAAAGAGCCAGTTTAACTTTTACTTGCATTTTATCTCACAATTATAATATTTAATTTATAGCTAATATAAATATAGAATAGGGATAAAATATGCGTGTTGGTAATACCTAGTAAGAAATAGTTTCTATGCAAAATATTGTTACACTGAGCGCGCACGAATATGAGGTATACACCAGGTTAAGAATTGTATGCATGAGGCGGAGGAATATCGTGGAAGCAGAATTTCAGCAGGGCTTCAGAAAAGTTGGAACTAACAGTGAATTGATTATAACTATTTTCTTGAGTCGACCAAGTGAAACTCCAAAACTGTTTGGAACAATACACATTGCGAGTATGTCAATCATTAATTTTACGTGCGTGAGAGTAATATAAATTAAATCAAATATATTAAGTTTCCATAAATGTAAACATCAGACTTTTATTATGACGTTAAAACATGGAACTAATTTACCTACATCGCTGCCGACGTTACTTACGACATGTTGGTCAGTCTCTATGTCCGTTAAACATTGTATAGGCTGTTCACAGAAAAGTGAGTACTTTTTAAGGCCCTTCGAAATTTTTCCTTTCATATAATTTCCATCTTCCTACTGCTTTTTAATATAAACATTGCAGTCGGACCAATAAATACAGTGTATAAATTTCACCACCATCAAAATTTTATGCCTGAGATGCAATAAGATATATTCAGTATAGGCCGTTCACGATGAAGTGAGAGCTTTTGAAGCACTAGTTACTTTTTTCGTTCAACCAATTTATATCCTTCCACCACTTGTAAATGTAAACCCTGCCATATGAGTAATAAACACAGTGTATAGATTCACCATACCTAAAACCAAAAGTCCGAGCCCACAATGAAATGTATTTATTAGTAATTATGTCTGATGAAACAGCTTCAAAAAGTGCTCACTTTACCGTGAACGGCTTATAGTCGTTATTGGCTGTTGGGAGGGCCTTAAAAAGTGCTCACTTTACCGTGAACAGCGTATACATGCGTGTAGGGCCAGAGATTTTTTTTTAATAAATTGGTTTTTTAAAGTGTTAAATTAATTAACCGTGAACCATGTATAGTAGGGTTCGTATTTATATCCATCTCACTCATAGTATGTCAATTGTAAAACAAATAATTTACCTTAACTTCACTACGCGGCGAGGAATCGAAAAGTTCATAGTACGGAATTATAGGGCCTACAATATAAATATTTTGCTAAAGTCGGGGGTCGGGGGGTGGCAAACCACGCCAGCAAAATCAGTTCCCGACGCTTTCCATCGGGTCGAACTCGTGACTTCTCAAGTACGCCATCGCTTGATATAAAACACGCTCATTGGTATAATTACCGACCAAACGCGAGTTCTTCGCAGACATACTTTCTGTGGTCTGTTACATAGGCTATTATATTATATCCGCCAAAAGCTGCCGTCGTGAATAATTCTAAAATTATGCAGTGTGGCTCACACAAAAATGCGCTGTTAGCGCACGCAGGATCAAATTTTACTGAACTAACTAATAACAATTATGATAACATTTCTTAATTACAGAAAATGAAAACCAGCGCCTAACTTATAACCTGCGATCCCATTTTTGTCTTTTATTTATACACGTCACTGTGTGTTTGACATAAGTCACCATACCGTTATACCTATCGTTTATCTTTATTATGAGTCCATTTTCCTCCCAGCAATTTTTTCTGATGCCCTCCATGACCAAGGTCGCAAAGACGTCAGTGTGAACTGCGGAGTTCCAGGTTTTCGATTCCAAAACAATTAATTCATGGGTGGCTACAATCGTTTACAAACATAATGTTTGGAAACACATCACTGCCCCTTTCTATTACACAAACTAGTTGCATGGCAAAATAAGTTAGGGAGAAGTAATAAAATAAGTACATGATCTCAACATTCAGATCTAATATAACACATTTAGCCTTTATTCACCACATCACATCATTCTTCAAAAGTAGGATATTATAAAGGGAAATCTCGTAATCGTTATTTTAATTTGTGAAAACAACAGGCTTTTCTTTTTCGTCCGCACACATTTTGTTTGTAAAATTTTAAAATTTATTTGCAACAAACGCCAGTCTCCCGCCACCAAATACTGCCAGGCACTAATAAATTCCCCCAACCCAACTTTCATTAAGATATAAATCATAAAGGATCCTGTATGTCCTTAAAGAAAATTCCAGAACAACACAAGACACGAGGAGTGATACACTCGACGTTCTGTTATTTCTCCAGTACTCAGGTCAACAGTAAACGTTTCACCAAGCGTATTAGCCTATGAAGTAGTGAACCTGATTTGCATTCTAGAAGACGTGGTTTCGATCCCGGCCGCCAGCAATGGGAGTTATTTTCTCCCAAGCGTATCCTTAATTAAGGTAAATATTGGTGCCGTTTCTTACATATGCGCGTTATTAGTTTCTCGCCTGTTAAATTATCATCCAGTTTACACAGTCAGAAATAGTGGTTGAGCTACTACAGCGCTTCATGTCGTTCAGCCCATACACTAAAGATGAGGTAGACCTGCGCATCTGCGCATGTACCTACTCAACATTGACCTACCTCAAAGGAACACAACTGTCAAAGTCACATGGTCAACAGTGATGAACGTGTTTGTTAATATCTTAATTTTTAATGACAAGCACTACTATATTAATAAAATACTTTAACTAGTTGGAATTTATTCAAAAAGTATTATACATTGGTTAGAAGAAGTATAAAAACATCTGAAAAGGACTTGCTTACTAGAGTGTCCAAACCTCAAATCCAATCCACGCCATTTTTGATAGTCGTATAGGCAGAAAAGCAGTTCAATGTTGGGACACGGAGATTGGTTGTGCGCAGTCAGCGAGATCGGTCTACCTCATCTTTAGTCTATGATTCAGCCGCACCGCTGCTAGACAGCTCTCGGCGGTGCTACGATTGCAGCAGTTTATTCAGTATAATCCGCAGCGCTGCAGTAGCGTCTTGCCCACTGAGCTCACCCAATTATCACTTTTTATATTTTATGTACTTCAACTTGTAGAAGCCAGACCAGCCGGCAGTGTTGACAGCTGTAGCATAATTATGCTACATGTAGCACAATTTGTGGTTGCTGTGGCATGTAGCATACAAAGGCGGTTATGCTACGCAAAAGTAGCACGGTTTTTGTGTGCAGTGCCACCATATTATCACTTCCACAATTAATGGGACATTTTTGTATCAAGGCATGCAAAGAAATTTGAATGCTGTACAGGCTTCACTCCAAGTAAAACTATGATAGCTTAAAGGCATCTTTGTATCCCAGTAGAAGTACCCGTACTTCTGAAGTTGGACCTATATCTGCTGGCAATAGTGATAGAGTGGTTTAAGCTGTTCCGTGGCAATAAATATTTATTGAATAATATAAAAATATTATTCTGCATGTGTGTTTTAAAAACATGATGACAGAAACGTAAATGAAAACTAGATTCTTATTTTAAGTTATATCATTTCAGTGCCATACCTAATCAAGGTTACCTATTATCTTAAAATATGCAAATTATTTTGATTTCTTAGAAATGTATCACAAAAACAATATATTTTACCTTAACATGAATTAAGTCATTTTCTTAAATGTAGCATAATTTTTTTTTCCAAGGTGACATAATTTTTATAAAGTGGTAGCACAATTATTTACAGTGAGGTTGGCAACACTGGACCAGCGTAGGCGATTCTTCCTTGTGCGTGCAGCTACGCGAGTTGCGGCGCGGCAGTACACTTGACGTGACTCATGCGGCACCGTTACCCCGTCCTTCGCTGTACCAGCCATCTACCAACCCCGCTTGTCATCCCACACCACCGTCCCCAGAGGGAGATGCCGGGTCTCTGAACCCGGCCTCCGCCCCTATAGGGGTAACAGGGCCAGCCAGGCCGCTCCTAGACGGGTTCTCACGCGGTTGCTCCCCTCCCCCCTGGATGGATGCTGGTGTTTCCGGGGAGCTGTGGGGCTGCAGATTACACCGGCCCGCTCCCACGGCCGATAACGCCTCTGCGGTGCATACTTCATACACTAGCCTCTATATAGATGCTCTACTTTGTTCTTTCCAGTGTCTGAAAACAATCTGCATGGCGTCAGACATCAATACCAATAAAATTAAAATTAAAAGTACAGAAATACACACACACACACACACACATACATATATATATATATATATATATATATATATATATATATATATATATATATATATATATATATATATATATATATATATATATATATATAACTTCAGCGGAGAGAAATATGTCGCATGATTGTTAAAGACACAGGAACATTTGTGCTAACCCCAGAAACCAACTCTTGAGTTTTACGCGTACATTAGTCCTATGGGAGGGGAAGGGGGTGAGTGCAGAACTCTCCAGCTCAGCGAAAATCTTCCTTTACAAAAATTTACAATGGCGTATAAAGTACTATCTAAATTAAAAACAAATACAAGATGTACGCGATGGGGATAATATGTCTGTATGGAAAATAAAATTATGACCTACGTACAGAAATTATACACTTTATTTTTGTTTTCCATAATAATTGCTTACGTCCATGGACATAATTTTTATGATTGATTCTCTCCATTATTTAAAACTAAAACTATGAACATATTAGCTTTTTAAAATGTGGCCCGTTTAATGCTGAAAACTAGGAACTAACAAATAGCAATGAATGCCAAGCTGTAAGATAGTTGGGGGTCCTAAGGAAACTGAACTGTTAGTCACCACACACAAATTAGACGCCCACAAAGTTCAAGATTTCTGCCACGAGGCAAAAAAAAAAACTCTCCGTTAAAAATTTCTTTGGAAAATTGAGTCATTTTGAAAACCCGTGATCCGAAAACCTAGGTGAAATGATGTTGGTATTTTTATTAGCTATTAGTTTTCCATGAACGGATGGCCAATGGGCGGCGAAGTTGGAACGCATGTACTCCGATAGTAAAGAAATCTTCTTAGGAAGAGGGTGGAAAACTACTGGCGGCAAACTTCCCCCTACGCAGCAAGTTGAAAACTCTCGAATGAAGACCTATTAAAACGTCCTGTAGATGAAGGCTACAGGTGACTTCTTAGATGTGGCCGCCAGAGGGCGAGTAACATTTATTGGGACGCAATGCGTGAGTAGTTTTCAGTGGGCGTCGTGAATTCATGGTCACGTTAAATGCGGCGAGAAAGCTGAACCCACGGTGACTGAAGAACTGAGTGGGCAGGCAATCCCGTAGTTCGGAAACCCTGTGCCGTATAGTCCTACGAACTTCCACATGACGCAAAACCCAATTAACGGCACTACAACAGCAAGTAGACGCTTAGTAAGTTGAACAACTACCTACTGTAATGTTGTTGAAACACGGCGCGGGTTTAACGTGTCATGTCTGTTTGCTCGCGTTGCTGCGATGTGAAGTAGCAAGGTGCGACATGCGTAGTAAAGACAGTTCGTGACTGCTCCAAACACGAGCGACTAGGTCGCTGTGATATACTTTCGTTACAATAAAATGTCCATTTTTCTCTCGGCGTTTATTGAACTTGCGTTCTGCCTTTGTTAACATTTTTCGTGTGAAAAAAGGCTAAGCGACTTTGGAAGACATCTGCAGCTAGTCGAGCCTACCACACTAGCTAGAACTTTGGGGTTACGGGTGAATCGCAGATGTTCGGAATGTATATGTGGGCAGCGGTTCTTACACGAGTAGGCTAAAACTTTTCCAATAGCGAATATATTATTGCAACTAAACAGCTTGTCTGTACTGTGACAGAGTAGTTACGAATACAGAGGAAAAACAGTGACTTATTCTGCCAACTCCAGCCGTACACGTCAGTAAATGGTGACACTGGCCACTAACATATTGGAACGCCCTTCTCCAATCAGCGCCTGATAACTAGTCAGCATAACTAGTAGCAGCGCGGTGGCTGAGCGGTTAGCCTGCCCACCTCCCAACAAGGCGATCTGGGTTCAATCCCCGGCCGGGTCACTCCAAATTTTCGAATGTGGGAATCGTGCCGGACGATGCCGTTGGTCGGCGGGTTTTCACGGGGAGCTCCCGTTTCCCCCGCCCTTTCATTCCGGCGCTGCTCCATACTCACCTCAATCACCCTCATCGGCTCTCAAGACCTCGATGTTAAGAGCCATCCAGATCTCTTCATCCATAATAGCAACACGCAGTAGCCAATCAGACACAAGAACAACGTCCAGGGCCTCGCGCAGCCAATTAAGGGTATTATGTACCTGCGCGTCCAATGTCAAGAAGCGAGGGAGGAACACGAGCGACACTAACACGCACGCCTAGTGTCTCATCGCTCCTACGCGCAAGACGTGCAGTGTTTCCGTCGTACGATGTACTGTGCAAATTAGATATGTAACAGTGAGGTTTTATTACACGCGATTAAAGATCACTGATTAAACTACGTCCGTATCGTTGAACTTTTCTCTTGCCGCTTAAGGAAACTGCATCGGTAAGCTTTAAAAACGAGATATATGACCACTATTCTCCATGAGTACACTAAATATGACAAAAGTAAAACGATAGGGCTGCAGACAATAGTTTTTTATCCTTTCTGTCAACAAGTCGTATATCAAATACTTTTATTTTCCGCGACACGCGTTTGCGCGCAAAGGACGATTTCACAGAGAATGTTCCCGTCCCCTTAAAGAATTTGTAGGACTACGCCTATCAACGGGAACCGCCACGATATTTCTCGTCTGTGTACATACTTATCTACTGCATGGTGATGCGCTCTGAAGTATAGAAGGAGAGAAGATGGCTGATACCTGATCTAGAGGATACCTGCTGACCCAGTCCCACTCCCCGTACTCTATCCTAGATCTGCTTCTCTTCCGCCAGTACCGAGACCTGTCTTCCGTTCTGATGTTCCTATGAGAACAACCCCACCGGGAGTCTATTCTTAGTCCAACTTCAAATTATACTTCACACGTCCGTTGTCATACACCGCATAAGATATTATACCCCTTGAAGCCAACATATTTCTCATATTTCTATTCGGGCTGTGTCTAGGGGATTTGAGTCTCCAAAGGTCTCTCATTTTGCTGATACTTGGCTTCTATCAAACCATTCAACAAAAAATGCAAAACTACGCTGTTTTAGAAAATATATAAATTTGCTTAGAAACGTGTGTGCTAATGTGCTATATTTATATACAAATATCAAAATACATAGCCGAATTATTTGGTAGTCCTTACGAAATATAGAAAAATTTAACAATTTGAAAAAAAAAAAAAAAAAAAAAAAAAAAAAAAAAAAAAAAAAAAAAAAAAAACTGTTTCACAACTTCGTGAACCGGCATGTATACAGTACAGAGAAAACTGTAGTTGAGTTTTATGATTTGTTGGCTAGAATAACAATTATTTTTAGTTTTTCGGTTCTTTTGTAAAAGAATGTCAGGTACAGGCTGTTCACGGTAAAGTGAGCACTTTTGCGGCCGCAATTACTTTTTCCTCTCAACTGATTTTTATTCTTTAACCACCTTTTAAAATAAATATTGCCATGTAAGTAACAAACACAGTGTGTATATTACACCGCACTCAGAAGTTAACGTCTAAGGATAAAATAAAATATATTTATTGACTATTATTCTGAATGAGAGGTCTTTCAAAAGTGTTCACTTTACCATGAACAGCCTATAACGCCTATGTCTCCACACATTTCTCCAAGAAATCGATACTGTAATCAAGCTTGAAGAAATTGATACTGTAAACAAGTTTGCCACCAAACTTGGTTCCTGCCAAGCAAGCGTCTTTCTTTGAACGGATGAGAAGAAAAAAAAATCTTCGTGAGAAGCATAATGACCATATTTGATAAGAATAATGTTATTGGAAATATTTTTTGAAGCAGCATCTAGAATGTTATTTGCATGTTCGTGTAAGTCTGCCAGTTTATCATTTCGTTGGATACCAGTAAGGATTTCCTAACACCGTGCACGTTAAGGCCGCGTTTAATTTCACTGAGATGATACGAAAGAGGTTCGTAGCCAGCTATGTCACGCTATATCTGCGCATCGCCACAAAATCCGAACCCAACAGTTCATCAACTAAATATACGTAACTTATTTCAACCCCGCGAAGCGAAATGTCCGTTAGAGGTACCAATCTCCGCCATTTAGGATTTATCAATTTTTTGCATAAGTTCAATTTCAAAAGTTTTATCGAAATTTCTCGCACGACAGAAAATAAAAAAGAGCTTCTTTAGCATTATCAAATTATTATGGCTTCACGGCTTTATTAATTTTTATCTTGTTACATCCAATAATAAATAACTGATAATATACGGTGATTACTGAAATTATACTAGTGACGGTGTAGTATAATAATAAAACTTTTAAAAAGTGCACTAAGTCCTGCCTGTCAGTAAAATATAATATAAGATCTGTAATGCATGCTGTGACAAAAATTGCATTAATCCTTGCCGGCAGAAACTGATTACCTCCAAGCACTGACTGACGACTGGCATCGAGCGATAATACTGACAAGTGACGTCAATTAACTCGCTTGTGTGCACAGAGAGCTCGAGATAAACCTTGCAGTTTCGTTTCTGCGAGGTAGACGCAACTATTCCGCGAAAAAAGAAAAAAATATCAATGAATGCAGATGATAACAAAATGCACTTCTGGATGAAGCGACTTCTACGAAAGTAATAGCCAACCGTCAAAGAGCACGCCAGCTGTGGCGGAGCAGTCTAAAGTACATAAAGAAAACCACAAGGCGCCGCTGACAACCTGGCAATGTTTCTCGCACACGGGGAATCCTAACTTGTATCCACCCGGGGTTGAACTGAGATCAGAAAAATGAGAGGCCAAGGCCGGTTCAGCGAGGTCCTTATAAAAAAAACGCGACAGAAGACTTCCTCAGATGAGGTTACGTATATTACAACGCGCAGGTAGGAACACGGGGATGTTTATAACAGCAAACGAAACAATTTTTTGAAATGATTAAATTTTGTTTTTACAAATGGGTGTCAAGCAATTAAAAAACGTCGTACCAACAAACTTACATATTTTGAAGATATATTTTTAATTGGAACGTTAACTATTTATTTGGTTACTGCAACAAAATCAGAGCTGTTTTTCGTCGTATTTTGTCCACTGAATTTTGCCAACACTGCAATCAAATTAATACTCCGATATAGTATCGGCGCAATTCCATTCCACTTAAAAGAGTGGGTTGGCGAGCTCGCTAACCTAACAGCGTGGGTTCGATTCGCCGTTACTGCACGGAACTTGTAAATGCGGCGCAAGGAGGCGTACTCACGCACGCTACACTACAGCGAACTGAGAACAATATCCATGCAGCAAAGACTGACGTGGTTTTATTTTTCATGTAAACAACCCATTTATATGAACGATAGAAAGTTTGGCGAAGAAAATTTGAAGAAGTATGGTTTATTTCTTTTCAAAAGGGAGGAGTTTAAAGCGCAATTGGTGGAACAAAATATATCTGATATTTGCATTCAAGCCGCCCTCGTGGCGTAGTTGGTTAGGACGTCAGCTTACAGCGTGAGAGGATCTCAGTTTAAAACCCAGACAAGACACGTACAGTATGTCTGCTGTATTTATTGGCGTAGGTACAGTTTAAGTGTGGTGAACTGCAAGCCGCTCATCCCCAGTTAGACCACAGCATTCCTACTTGGAACACTTATGTACCTGGCACGTAGGTTTTACTCGTCCACAATCGACGTGGCTTGACACAACGTCACATTAACAGCATATAAATTATGTTAGCCATCTACAATAAGCGTCAACGTAAACGGGAGCAGTCTTGTCCGACCAAGCTGACCGTATGTAAATAAAAGATTATGTTTTCACGTAGGGAAATTTAGACATCCTTGGGTTGGCTAGCGATGGGTTTCATAATAACGGCCAGATCGTAACCAAAATTGCTCTTAAATTTCACGAAGCTTTTAAAAAAATACGTTATAAGATTCTGGAAACCCGTTTTAAAGTACGCTAAGCTATCGAAGAAAGTCTTTACTATAAAATAATATAACTAGAATAATTAGCTATTACACAGCTTTATTCGGTGGTCAAACAGTCTTGTTTTTAAGTGGAAAAGGACTTGCAGTGACCGATAGGTCACACAAGTTATCTGGTTTGCTGAACGTAACACTCGTTTGTATAAAATTGCTACAACTGCTAAAATGGAACGTCAAAAGAGGGTGTCGTACAATGTTAAGGAATTATATAGTACACATTCCGATTCCTCTGAACAACGTTTTTGAAGTTATTCATGAATTAATTAAATATTTTTCTGTATAAAGATTATTTTGATCGCATTCTATGTGGTAGACCTTCACTATCGTCACACGAGCGAGGTGGCGCAGTGGTAACTCACTGGACTTGCATTCTGGAGGACCCATGTTTGGTGCCTTGTTCGACCATTCTGATCACGGTTTTCCGTGGTTTTCCAGAATTTATTTCCAAACGATTGTTCCTCTATACTGGTCGTGCCGATTTCTTCCCCATTCCTGATTTTCTGAGGCACTAGTTTCGCCTTTAATTACTCGCTTGTGTTAGTGTATTTACTAAAATAAATTTAAAGACATCTTAGGTTTCACGGTCCTTGACAAACAAAATGGTGACTGTGCAGATATCTGACAGATAAATGGCTATCTGCAACTTCGAGGGCCCATTAAAAGTTCCTGTAACTTATCTGACGGATAAGATAAAACTGAACACTTACTGATGATGCGTTGCCTACAAACATGTTACTTAGATAACCACGCATCTGAGGGACAAGAATGGCAATCCGAGTTCCATTCCTGGCAAATAAAAGTATGGATATTTCGCATGTGAGCAACGCGACGGACGTTAACAATTATCGCTCTCTGTCTCGGGGTACTCCAGTTTACTGCACCGATGCACCCCTTCTCCGTCACAAGGTCGGAGTTTATGTCACCCTTCTTTCAGGTCTAGGCTGTTCACGGTAAAGTGAGCACTTTTGTGGCCCTAGTTACTTTTTACTATGAGTCATTTTTATCCTTACGCCACTTTCTTAAAAAAATAGTGCCGTATAAGTAATAAACACGGTGTATATATTTCACCGAACTCGAAAGTTTGCGTCGAAGTTTGCAATATAATATATTTATTGACTATTCTTCCAAACAAGAGGGCTTCAAAAAGTGCTCACTTCACCGTGAATAGCCTATACCACCCAAAAATGCTGCCAATCCGGCACCCGCGTTAGGGTGCATGTCTTCGCCCGATTGATTATTAACTCGCACTGATAAAACATGTTCCTACGTAAGTGCCAAAAGAACCAGCCAAATACAATGGTGGCAGGAGCGTGGAAGAGTCTGAAGTAGACCAATGAGCGTGACACGGAATGTCGAGGGGCAGATCCCGGAACTGGGTTAAATAAGAAGGGAGATTTTTGTAACTGGCGCTCCTCCCCATTCCATGTCAATGCTATCTTTTAAAGTTTCTTTACAGCTCCGTTAAATAAGAAGGGAGATTTTTGTAACTGGCGCTCCTCCCCATTCCATGTCAATGCTATCTTTTAAAGTTCCTTTACAGCTCCGTTAAATAAGAAGGGAGATTTTTGTAACTGGCGCTCCTCCCCATTCCATGTCAATGCTATCTTTTAAAGTTCCTTTACAGCTCCTTGCCCTCTGGATTAAGGCCAAGATCTCCCATTTCCACAGCTTTTGCGAGAATTGACTTTTTGAACCCAAACGGGAGCAGATATTGTAAAATCATCTAAAGTTTTGTTACAAATTGTTTTTACTATGTAGTCCAATTTTTCAACACGAATAACTGTGTACTTTTATCCAATTAATTAATTAACGAAAATTATGTTTATTTGAAAATTAGTTAAAATTATACCGTTTTTGTGTTGAAAAAATTAGACTACATAATAAAAACAATTTGTAACCAAATTGTACGATAATTCTACAATAATGGCTTCCGCTTGGGTTCAAAAAATTAATTCTCGCGAAAGCTGTAAAAATGGGAGATCGTGGCCTTAAGATTCCGATTGGCGTACGTGTATAAAATGAAATAAAGATTCGACTGCAAACAGGACGTCGACGGACTTTGCAGTCGAAGCTACGCGCGCTTTCCACCTTCTACAAGGCTGTGCTCGCGAGCACTTGTCGCCGGCTGGTGTCGGCGTTGTCGCAGGTCGAGGTCAGCTGGCGGATCCGTTACCCGCCGACGGACGTGAGCGGCGATCATCCCACCGCACCGCGGCTGGTTAGGCGACTTTGCTCCTCGCCTACTGTGATGAGTAATACTCGGTGCTGTCTACACTGCGTCCTGACGTGGCGTTTTTTCACTCTCAAGTAGCCAGTTTGTTCACAAAGACCGTAGTCGTGCTAACGAAGGCGTCCACGACTATGCTAAGACAGGAAGAGCAAAACTACCAAATGTGAGAAAAAAAAAAAAAAAAAAAAGGCTTCCGAATACGTTATGAATTTTTTTGGTCACACAGTTCGGTAGGACTGTAGACCTACTCTAAATTTGGGCCAGTGTAAAATAAACTAAACCCAATAAATAGTAACTAAGTTAGTGAAGACATTTAAAGCTACGGATTACTTCTATGTTCCAGTATCGCATTTTTACCAGTTCTTCATACTGTGGAGTGAATTCAACAATCACTGATGGCTAGTACATTTCATTGATCTGAAAATCAGGAGATGTGAAATTGATTTCAATGTAACTAACAGATGCTACATTTTGGAATTTTTATCATTCCTGTATTTTGCATTATCTTGAAGTTGGTCGACAGGGAAACAGGGCTTTTAAGCCCTGTTTCTACGTACGTTTTTAAAAATCCGAAACGCATAATTGGGGTTGATTCACTTAAACATCTGTGCCTAAAATACATCGAGGTATTCGGGATGCTTCCAACTTAAATCTATTTTAATTTAACTTAAAGTTATCTTGTAAGGCTCCTTAAAAAAAGTTTTGGTGTTGACCAAGACGTAGCTGTATGTCCTTAAAAAAACATTGCCAAGGAAAAACAGACCACTAAAAATTAACAGAAAATTTATTGTCTATAACTTTAAATAGTAAGCCCTGAAAACCATCTTGGGTTGAGTTATGATATACGCCTTGACAAAGACGGTTTAATCTAAAATATATGCATTAACTCAAACATGTTTGCTACGGCACCATTTTCACCGTCAATTTCCATTAAAGAATATTCTTTGAGAATGCCATGCGTAAGGTAAAGGATGTACACTATCGGAAAATGAAAATGTATTGCATGAAAAAGACTAGCTATTTACATGAGGCACTTCTACAGGTCTTGATACGAGATGATCAAGAGCTCAGAGCTGTAGAAAAATCAGGAATATAGAATCGTTCGCTTAATGTCTGAGGCTAATCAGCACATGCTTAGGAAGTAGCGCGTAGTTTTAAATGCAGTGCTATGCTCCCAAGTTAAGTTTCACGTTGGTGGCATGCTAGGACAGCGTTGATACGTTGGTGACATGCTAGGACAGCGTTGATACTAAAGTGTGTGGAATCAAAATAATTTGAGCGAGGGTGTACAAGAGTCTCTCTGCGACCGGATGGTCATACCGGAGAACACCGCAGACCGATGAACGGAAAGCGTCTTTGACTGCATCGAGTTTGGCGCCGCTGACCAGAGGAAGGGACACTCGCCAGCGCCTGGCTCCGGACAGCAGCGATCTACAGACGTACACCGCGACCTTCGCTTCGCATCGTACAACTGGCCATAGAGGACCGCAGAGAGACCGCAGAAGTGGTTAGAGATTGGTGTCGCACCCGCTATGTCGAGGAGGAACGTTCAGAAACGTTTGCTTGTAGCTGTTCTACGATCATGGCTACAGCTAAGAAGACTCCCGTTCGTGCCTTACCACCATACGGCCGGTAGGGTTACCAGACGTCCTCTTTTACCCGGATATGTCCTCTTTCTGAGGCCTTGTAAATTATCCGGCTGGGTTTTACAAAAAATCTAATTGTCCTCTTTTCCAATAAAAGTGAAAGACAGCGAAGCTTTTCTTCTTTGTGGGTTTTTATGTCGTTAAACATATATTAATGGTGCCAATTAACTTCCTGCACAAGTGCAAACCTTTTTGGACAATATTACATATGTTGTCTTTACCAACACTTCTATATTTTTCCCTGGCTGTTTTTTTTACGTGCCTAACTTTAGGAGAGCATAATATATATTCCAAATGTCATAATTATTTGCGAGGAAATATAAACCTATAAGAACAAATAAAATTGTTAAAGTGAGTGAAGAGATTTGGGCGGCTCTTAACAGCGAGGTCTTGAGAGCCAATTTGTTAAAGAAATAAAATCGAAATATATCTGAAACTGAGCTGCGCGAGAGTGATTAAATGTCAATTTAAAAATGTGTGCCCAGGCTTATGTGCAACTATACAGCTGACCTGCGACATGATATATTGATTTTGTATATTTCCATTATAAAACTGTGTGTTCACTTTCTTAGTGTTGTTTTCAACCAATTGTCCTCTTTTTGAGTACCACGTATATGGCAACCCTAATACGGCGGCCCGCCTCCAGTGGTGTTGAAAAGTGAGCGTTAGGACGGACGAATGGCGAAACGTTGTGTTCAGCAACGAGAGCAGATTCTGCCAGACGATCGCCAGGTGATAGACACCTTCCGCAGTGTATGCTACGGCTGCAGCACACAGGACCATAACATCGGATCATGACGTGGGGAGCCACAGCCAGCAATGTCCGACCGCTTCTGGTATTTGTATAGAGAAGAACGAACAGTGAACGGTGCACCCTTTGTATTTCCATTCATGAACAACTAGACGAAGTGCTATTCCAAGAGGCGATGCCCGTCCATATACTGATACTGTTCATGGAGCCTAACGCGCAATTTACTGTACTTCAGGATGTTCGACAAATCCCCTGGCGAGCATGACCACAATACCTATACAAATGCGTGGGCCTGGCCTACTTAATTTCGCTGGTTTCAGAAAAAGGATAAACTAAAAGGAATTCCGTGGTGTACGTGGTTACAGTAAAAAGGAGTACTGTGCTTGAATCTCGCGTTAAGAGTATTATATATCAAACAATTAATTACTTTATAATATTGTACCAAACATTGTTCAACTTGTTCGTATCGTAAGCAATGCCATTTTCCTCGAATAAATAACAATACGCTTTTTCTTCTTTTTTCTTTTATAATTTGATGTCAAATGTAAAATTATTTCTGTTTTGCTACAGCCGGCAGCCGTAATAACAAATACTAAGTTGTACGAATTGGAAAATTTACAATGTAAACTAATGATGTGGGCTACCGCTTGATATACTTATACGTAATTCCAAAATAGCAGTTGGCATTTAAAATAGTGTTCAAATCACAACATATTTTTGTTTTCACATTTTTTAAATTTATGACCTGTTATTTGATGATTACATATTTGTAACGCGGTAGCCTATGGCATTATTGTATATTGTAAATTTTTTCATTTGTACAACTTACTTAATACTGTTAAAAGGATGCCTGAGGAGCGTATATGAATTCGTGAGGGATGGAGGTCTTAATAAAAATAAAAAAACTAAATTTAATTTCTAATTTATTCACACAGCTATTATTTACATCACTAAATTTTCTGCCTCCACTATTGATATTTTTATTTAACAGTGAGCGCATTTTTTAATGTCTATTTCTACTCTAACTAACGTTATTCTTAATGTCTTTATTTGCTTACAGTCAATTAACTCATACTCATCATTATCACGTGTTCAGTCATCTGTTGCCATCGTTTGTAATGTCTTTGACTCACGCATCTAGTCCAATAGTCCAGCCTGCCAGTTGCACCCTTCACTGCTTGATACTCGTAGTCGCAGGTTTCCCTTCCACTGGTCGGTCACTTCTCTCGCTGCTCGTCTTCTATCGCTCGGAACTCAGCCACTCATTCACTCATCAACTACTCGGCTCAGAGGCCTGTCACGTTTTTATATCGTTCGCCATGATCATCTAGAAGGTTCCATGTACCCCGAGTCGCGCTGAGAGAACGAGGTCAGCAATCCAGAGCATTCTTCATATATACGCAGAAATCAATACAACCAGGGTCCGCAGCGTGCGTAGCAAAAGGGATTATTGTGTCAGCTTGCTTTTTGTAACATATACGCGGTTCGCTCACCTTCCATTGAATTACTGCCCCGTTATCATCACTACTCTGTCCTCTTCCGCCCACTAGCGAGGGGCGGGTCAAGGTTAGAGGCGCAGACCAGCGACACGTAACAGTGTTTGTTATTATAGCTGCAGCGAAAGAGAGAAATTTAGGATTTCACATCAAATTATAAAAAATATATAAAGTATAAAATATTTTTATTCGAGGAAAATGGCATTACATACGATACGAACAAGTTGACGAATGTTTGGTACACATATGAAATAATTAATTTGTTGGTAACCAACACCCAACTCCCTTAAGGCATGCGCGAGAGTCGACTTTAGGAATTGTATTGTATTTTCAAGGGCTTTTTAACGTCCCCCGGTTTTATGCTGGATAGCTTGGCAGGTGACGGTTTACAGACTAACTTATAATCTAGCTTAAATTAACACCCATGCCTTGCCCGGGATTTGAACCCAGAGCCTCCCGCACCCCAGATCGGTGGCGCACCAACCGACTGCACCACGAGAGGTCGGCGATTTGAGGAATACGTTATAGTTCGTTTAAAATGTAATCGGAGTTCAAGAGCTTCAGTAGGCGCCAGTAATTTTGCATTAAACAGGTTAGGGTTTAAAAAAAACTTTACAACCACTGATGCGACGAAGTGAGACCGGCATTACTAGAGGCTAATGTGGGCGTGGTCGGCTCGTGATGGTCAACGTTATCGGCGGGGGCGTGTTTATCGGCAGGCGAGTTGCTCTGGTGCGCGTCGCGGCGCACGTGGTGAGCGGACGTGACGTCATCTGTGCACCGGCTGCACTTCGCGGTGCGCCCAACGCGGCGCGCTCCGCCCATAGAGCCCACCTTGTCGTCCTCCGAGCCCTTCCGCTCCTCCCGCTCGCTGAGCTGAGTTGAGAGATTTGGTTCGCTCTTAACAACGACGTCTTGAGAGCCGATGACGATGAAATGAGGTGAGAATGGAGCAGCGCCGGATGCAAGGGCGGGCGAAACGGGAGATCCCGAGAAAACCCACCAACCAGTGGCATAGTCCTGCACGATACCCACTTGCAAAAATCCGGGAGTGGCCCGGCCTGGGATGGAACTCGGTTCGCCTTGGTGGGAGGCGAGCAGTATAACCGCTCAGCCACCTCAGCCACCTCAGCCCTACCTTCCGCTTGCTGAAATATACTCAATTTCATATAAGTTCACTAAATTTTGACAGTTCTAGAAAAGTAGCGCCGTGAAAATGTATCCTTCCGCCACAGCTATTCTGTCTATGTATAAAACAATGTGTAAACAAATGCTATGATAAATGTACATTGCCATTCCAAATTCCTTTATTTTCGTTATGACTAAGTCTTAATGTTGGGGTTCGTGTTTATTTTATTGCGGGTGGATGGGGTTGGAAGAGGGAGGAAGCGGAGCAACTTATTTTAGTTTGTATTTCATGGAACGACATTGACTTGCAGACACAGACAGTATTAACTTATTTTGAATTACACGTCGTTTTAATGTAGGCTACCAGTGGAAAATGTTGCTCGTAAGGAAGTAACACTCAATTTATTATAACCTGGAAAGTTTTAAGCTCACCGAAATAATAAAATGCGTTAAATATTTTGTAGTTCGTACTGATTTGAATAATAAACACATTCGGTACGCACGTAAATATTTTTGGCGAAGTTGGATTGCCCATAATAATACGCCTAAACGTGTTATTTTTACACTACAAAACAGAGTTACAATGAAGGTTTTCTAGGGAACGTACATTTCAAACATTCTAATAATCGTTTTAAAATACAGTATTTACAAGAACACAGACTCACTGTTAGTAATACCTATTTGCAATTCCTGAACACACGTTGTTCTATTGCAATCCTTTGTTGGACACGTTTGTCTGCAACTGACAAGAAATAATTTGCAGAATCATTCAGTAAACATGGAAGTTTGATAGTTTTCCGAAAATAATAAATTGCGGAACGAAAATAGACGGTGGCACTTAATGACAGTACAGAAAATGGTGGACCAAGCCTTACATGTGACGATATTATTACATTTCACACAAGAAAACGGACTAAAAAGGTACCACTACAGCCAACAATGTTTATGAAAGTAAAAACAAAAATAATCATTCTACCAATACAATATTCCGATAACACCAGTAAGGTACACGCTCAAATGTGAAGAAAAATATCACATGCACAATTGTGATCACTGAGCTGGAAACGTTTCACTAATCGTAAGCGTCCTTCATGCTTTGTCATAATTGCTGGACATACTTTAAAAACAAATTGGCTAAATGCCAAAAAAAAAAGTGCATCACTTGAAAACATTATTTAAACCATAAAGTGTTGTAACCATAATTTAAGTTTTTATTCACAAATTTTAGATCTGAGTACTATTTTCTTCCATAATCATCATCAGTATCGTCCACATAACAACATACATCCCGCAACAACTCATCAGCTGATACAATACTTTGCAAACGAGATCATTTACTGTTTACATAGTGTTAGGTTGGAGGTTGTTCTCATTGTCTGTCAAAATGTAGTCCACTTATATGAAATGCAGTTAACCAGAAACTGGGCTTGAAAAGGTTGTGTTGACAAAATTGAGAGGAAACGACGTACTGCTCATATTATTTTAGAATACATCAATTTGTTTACCATTTTATAGTGGCATTTTTGGGAGAATTTCTTTATTGTGTGTTTTTTATTCATAGTGATTCTTCCGATATTTTCGACACAGCGTATAAAATAGAAACTTGCCTATCACATTACTATAAAATTAAATTATATTTCGTCTATCAAAACATGAAAATAATTTAGACGTGAACTGTCACCACTACTCTATCTGGAGGCAATGGCAAATCATGACTAGCCTGGCCCACTATTCTTATTTTTCATTCATTCTAATCAAGCGTGTTTCGTCATGCGATAGTAGGACTGACTCTCATTCGGGAGGTCGCGATTACACTCCCTGCGGTTTCAACTACGACTATCTTTCTTTAACTTAAGTAGTATTCATCTCTATCCTGGCCAATGCTAGAGCGTTTCTTCATATCGACTTACCCACATCCACATACAATAACTCCAACTCCTGATTAATTTCTGTGTGTAAAGGCTGTTCACGATAAAGTGAGCAGTTTTGAAATCAACCTTAAAAAAAAAGTCACTGCTCCTACCTGCATATATTTTAACGAGCGCCCTGAGTGGCATACGCCCAGTAAAGTTGGTAATGATGGATGGGCAGTAGTTCCGTATCTTAACGTCGAATAAAAAGTGCTAAGTAACCAATTATAATCATTAAAAATATTTTTTTCGCTTTCTGATTTTTTTTAAATGCATAGAAGTGTAAAAATGAGCAGATTGGTAATATTATTTACTTTTCTAATAATTTCACACTTTCACTTGACCAACGTATGAATAAAATGTGATGCCCATGGCAATGTTAATCTTACATAAGGCGGAAGAATACAAAACGTGCAGACAAGTAGATCATAAGCAGGGCTTTCAAAAGTGCTTATTTTAAATTAAATGTCCTATAAAAGGCAAACGAAGATTGTTACCGTGACTGTAATTATCCAACCAGACGAAAAAAAAAGTTGTTAACACTACCATAACCAATAAGTTCGTGGACTGATTTACGCTTCACGGCGTACATCAACTTGTACACCGTACTACGTATATGTGAAACTTAATGAGACATTTGCAATTCCCTTTAAATCTTCTTGAATCAGTCGTTTGAATCAGCGAATTTTTCGCTCCTGAAAATTCAGTTATTTCGTTTGCATTTACTCACCTGCGAATCAATGAACTGTACCAACATTCTGTGACTTTGAGCTGTTGGATTCACTGCAAATCACGAGACATCACTCATAAACCTGTGAAACTGGGTCACTAAAGTAATCAGCAGGTTGTCACTGTTTTCTCGGTCAAGATTTCCAGTGATTCGGTTTGATTGTCATTTATGCAAGTTCAGAATATAATCACTAATGTTACTTTATATACTGTACATATATATGATATTGATATAGCCCAATTTATCTTAAGTCATTCGATGACGCATACTAGAAAAAAGTACTTTATCCTACCTTCGTGGTCGAGGTTACTAATGCGTTACATTCATTCCACGAGGCTTTTAGCTTCGATCCCGTGTAAGCCGAAAACTGTCTGCATTGTGGTTGAGTCAGATTATATCCAATATATTACGAAATTATCTGTATCAGGAGGGGCGAGATAAAACTGAACTTAAATACGCAATTTGCCAAATAACAAATTGCAAAATACTTCCAAAGTAAAAGGAAAAAAACATCACGCAGGTACGTCGCTCTATGGCAAATTACTCCCAACCGCCATACAAGTGATAAAAGTAAAAGCATAGTCACTTAAAATGTTCCGGCGTTTTTACAGTTTTTCTTTTCTGAATAGTGTAAGCGAGGTGTAAGCGCGTCCGCCGTTAGCTAGTGTACCTCCGACTAGCAACTGCAATTCTGCTTCTCACCGAGACAATGATAAAGCTCGTCGCGAGTTGTTAAGTGTGATAAAGCTAAGCCCAGTTATTTTTAGCGCACCTTGAGCTGAGAGTATAAACGCTACAAGGGTGCGACTTATTTAGTCGAATTCCTCGTAGAATTGTCTACACAAACCGCCCAAAAACCTGAAAATCGTTTTCACCCTAAGGTACCTTTTCTGAGAACGAATCACATATTATACCCGCGATTTAAAGTGCTTTATTGTATCTCGAAAATGGTCTCGCTGCAATTGCTACGCAATCCTTCGGCAATGTTGGTCATGATTAATCTGCTCTAGACACTCGAAAAAGTTAATATTTTGCTTCGTGCGGTACGTACGGGATATCTTAATACCTCTAAATTTTCGGCGGCTCCGTACCACTTATAACAAATATTTAAAGTAACGGCGTGAGCAGGTGTGACGCCATTGTCAGTTTTCTCTTTTCGGTTGAGCCGTAGAGGGGAAAATAAGGTAGAGACGCATGCAAGCTGCGCAGTAACAACTCTCCACGTTCCAACATTGAACTACTTTTCTGCCAATGTCAATGTCAAAAACAACGTTGATAAAATTTCAGTTTAGAACGCTATTTACGTAGATAAGTGCTTAGAAATGATATATATTTCCTCTAATCTAGTTTAGATGCAGCTAGAATATTTTCAAGTTCATCAATGTACTCTATTCGTATAAAATAATGGGCGTTGAACATTCAAAAACCAACGAAAATGTTAATCACTGTTGACCATGCGAGTCAATGTAGGAGATGTGCACATATGTCGAAATCTACGGGTTGCGCGTGTTATGGCGATCACACGACAGCCGATATAGGGATGACAACATTCTCGATGGCAGTCAAGAGTGCAATTACCAGAGGGATGGAGGGCACTGTACCGTTGACTCAGATCAGAAGGGGACCCAAATAGTACTTTGGGGAGGGAGGCGGTAAGGATTAAATTATTGAAATAATTATTTTAAGTACACACGAGTTCCCACTATGGTGGTCTGCCCGGTTTTCAAAATGCTAGCACATCAGCATAAAAAAACAGACATCATCCTTTGTATATCTGTTAAATTCATTCAAAGTAAAAGCCCTTTGGATTTTTGCTTAATATTTTAATACTTATGGATACGCCATTAATATAAAATCTCGACCATCAAGAAAATAATTACAGTATTGCACAAACGGAGTATATTTCCTTATTTCTAATTAATAAAAACAATGCATTTAAACGGGCACTGCACTCAGCTATGCATAACATGTCCCTTATGAATACGATCACGATGTCCACTGAAATTCCATTTCACAATCCCTCAACTTTTCCCTGCTTTCCAGACGGAATCTTGCCATTTTCCCTGGCCTATTTTCAAGACCAAAATCTTCTAATACCTACCATATCTTTTCACTGCTGATGACGGAACAAATATTCTATAAGTGAAGTCGAATTGAATTACACTGCAAGCAAGCAAGCAACCAAGCAAGCAGCCCTTCGATATTTCTCACGATACACGTTATTGACTTCACACGAATGGCCATTACAAACACACAAATACTTAATTTTGTACGTATAGGCCCTATGTCTCTTGGCAAATATGTATTGTTGCCAGTTCAACTTAAAAATGGAGATTTTCAAACGCGTAGCTCACAATTACATTATCCTGTATTCACACAACTAAGAACTTGTGCTGCAGAGTAGCGATTATTTACAGTTTCCCTGACTCAGGTGAAAATTCCCTAACATTTCCCTGTTTCCCCTGTGGGTGGACACGCTGATGAATTGGCATACGCCATTTGAAATTTTAAATGTCCCACGCTTTCGTAGCTTCAACACTGTTCATATCATCATTGTTTACATGCACTACATCGATAATTTCATAATTCAGTTGAACCTACTCTGTGGATTGAATGATTTACAAGTATCCACACGTTAATCGAGTTGCCTGTGAAGCTGTAAGAAAAAATAATATGTAACAATGTCAGTTTTACCTGTAAAATGTAGAAAATAATATCAGTTGTTACTAAGACTTTTCCTATTCATCTGCTAACGTAGTTGTAAATACCCCAGTTCAAGTTTAAATTCAGTTACGGAAGGTATACATTTTTTAAATTTAAATGAGTTCAGCAGCTGTGCAGTGCTTGTCTATGGACCGTTAAGCTGCGGTTTCTTATGATTCATCATAAAGCACGGGTATTGACAAAAATTAATATTTTTTTGTCTAAGTCTTCTAGCTTTTTAAGACATTACGAATACGAGTATTATAAAGCTCTAATGGTGTTCGCATTCCCCAATTTTTCTGTGTTCTTCGCCCTGAATATTTGGGTCATTAGTTTCTATAATTGTTTAAACACAAAACACAATTGATGTTTTTTTAAATAAATAAACGTAGGTAGTCGCAACTCGGTGTAAGTCTCGAAATGAATAGTAAGGAACTGCTTGGGTTATTTTACCACGTGGAACTAAAAGGGAATAAACACCGAATTGTTTTTAGGGGATATCCAAAAAGTTGACATTAACAGCAATCAGGTACTAGCAGTCTCAGACAATTATGTGGTGTGCTCTTAGCCCACCAGCCACTTCTTTAAAAATAAATCGGAAAAAGACACCGCGGAAGGAAATTTTCAAATTTAAGAAAGCCAAACGTCCGCAAATTGGTAGATTTTTTAAAAAAACTTTTCCTAAAACTTGCCCTTTGTACGATCTACGGAACGTATGCTGTAAATTTTTTCGTCGTTTTAATGAATTCGTGGACATCCTACCATATCGTGACAAGCCACAAGCTCATGCTTGTTTCTCTCGTGGTATTTAAACTGCGTTAGTTCACATGACAGACAAAGCTCTCAGCCTGTTGCAATTAAGTTCCTTTCCAGTGGCCCGAATCTCGTGAAGCGGAGTCTTAACAGCAGGCGGGGTTGTAATAAGTCGACAATGACATCTCAACATTCAAAGGGCTGCGAATCAGGCTGTAGCATAATCTTATACAAAGACTGGGAAAATACGCGGATACTCGACCAGGTGTGATTCGCCCACTGGCTGCATACACGTGCAGTTAGGGCTTCTAAGGGCTGTTCACGGATAAAGTGAGCACTTTTGACATCAACCTTCGAAAAAAGTTACTGCCACTGCCTGCATACATTTTGACGGACGCACTGAGTGACATGCGCCCAGTAAAGTTGGTAACGATTGACGGGAAGTAGTTCCATCTCTTAATGTCGAATAAAAAGTGTTAGGTAACCATTTTTGACAACTTAAATTATTTCTTTCGCTTTCTGTTTTTTTTTTAAATGCATCGAAGTGTAAAATGAGAAGATTTCTAAAATATTTACTTTACTAATAATTCACATTTTTACTTGACCGACGCATGGATAAAGTGATGAGGCCCATGGCACTGTTAATTCTTCATAACCCGTGAGAATACACATCTTGCATACAAGTAGATCTTAAGCAGGGCTTTCAAAAGTGCTCATTTTATCGTGAACAGTCTATAAAATTTTGTAATTTTGTTTTTACGTAGTGCTCTTAGCCACAAGGACCATTCCGTTGCTATGGCCGCCCAATCGGCGGGGGCGAGGGATCATGCCCTCTCATCGCAGGTGTCCCAGCTTAGCACCTGAGTTGACCAGATCCAAAGCCCCAACCTGTTTCACGAGTATAGCAGAGAACACCCCCCCCCCCCCTACAAAAAGGTTCTGAGGCCATCATACTCAAGCCGTGTTCCGTTACCTACACAATGCGAAATATGCGCAGCGCAGTAGTTCCGACCTCTTCGCACAGGCGCCAAGCGCATCGTCTCACCTACTACGTCATTCTACTTCCGGCCAATCTCATGCATAACCTGCACGAGGGAAAAGCACAAATGCTTCATGCGCTGACGTCACAGTGGTGGGAAAATGCCAGAAAAGTGCGTATATGGATGCTAGATCGGTGGCGACCAAGGGCAAGTTTGTTGATTTTAGGAAACGTGCGCAGTGTTGATTGTACAGATTGATTCTGCAACTAAATGGTATAATGTTAATGACGTACAAACGTGTTTCGGTGAAGCAAACGTTAAAGGATTTCCATAGGAAAACACGTTTTTAAGAGGTTGCGAATTTAACAAACAGTAAGTTTGCGTGTTTTGTAAATAATGTATTTCTAAACTGTTACTGTAATTATTGAAATGCACGTGGCCTAAAAAAGTCGCACTTTCAACACTTTTGTAGTTAGTAAATAATATTTGTTACTTTGTCTATATCGTGAATTCAACGAATGTAAGGTTAACTTCGGCCAAATTGTGTGTGTGTGTGTGTGTGTGTGTGTATTGCTGCATTTGTACGAATACGAACGACGTATGTATCGCGTTTTGTTTTTTCATCGAAGTTAAAATTTTCGAAATTACAATAATTTGAATCTTATTTCCATACGAGCAAAATTTCGACTGCTCCATCAAAACAAATCAGTCTCATGAAAGACGTTAATCTAAAGACGCCCTCCTTTTTTTTTTTTTTTTTTTTTTTTCAAAGTGTTTCCTTTTTTCCATTGAAATAAAGTAAACAGAACCCAAGCAAACGTAACTAGACGATAATAAAGCAGGTTGGAATGCTAACCTGTGACATGTTAACCTGCTGTGTGTACGACTTTGAGGTTAATATGTACTCGTGGTGGCTGTTAAATATTTAATATTCGATTAATTTTAATATGCCCCATTTACATATAAGAGAATTGTAAACAAGTTATCCTGTCAAATCGTACAACAGGATCACGGGTTTACCATCGCTGTGTATGTAAATATCTTGCCATTCGTGAACAAAATGTTCAAATAACGTGCGAAAATAATGCATGGAAGTTGTTCCGTTCCCCGGGCCAGCATTAAACGCATGGAGTAACGGAACAACAACTGGCGGCTATGCAGATGGTCGCATCAGTGCAGGAAACGGGACACGGCCTCAGATACCAAGCGTGTGGTCTGGCAGGGTTCTATCCACACTTCTAGTGTCTCTCCACAGACACAAACGCAGCGAGTAGCCGCTCACAGCCCTGTCTTTCTTCAAGAGGGGGAATCTCTTCGAGTCAGCAGCCTCAGCAAGAAACAGTAATTGAAGGGATGAGCTTGATAAAGGCTTATTATAACAAAAACTGTTTACATACAGGGAATTTTATTTCCCAACTCCAAATATACGAATTTAAAACATGCAATTATTTAAGTAATCAATATTAGGTATTATTTTGAGGACTGTGCATATAATATAAAACGGAAGTAAACTACATAGATCTTATGAAAAAAGCACAAAAACAAATTTTCCAATAAAATGCAGATTAGCCATAATCCAACTCAACCCTTCAATTACGTATTCCTACTGAATGGGGTTGCTTGATGTATACGGTTTGTCTAATGTTAAGGCTTTCAAATTGACAAAAATCTTAGCGAGTCTTACAAACAGAGATACAGTGGCAAAAGCAACAAAAACATAGTGTTATGATCCCTCATGATTTGAACTCATAAATTTCCATGACTACGTTTGTGAATATCAGTATTGAGACAATTCAGACGTGGACGGGGCTTTGTGTACGTGTATACGCGGGTATAGGCAGTCAACGGTTAATTGAGATCTTTTGAAATAAACCTTTTGAAAAGTGCCACTACCCTTACCAACGAGTGTTTTAACGGGCGCATTTAATGTTATGTGCCCAATACAGTTGATGACGGCGGAAGTAATGTAATTCCATATCTTAAAGTTCAATAAAATATTTGCCATTACTGAAATGATTTCCTTTGATTTCATGTTCTTTAAATATAACCACTGTCGAGTGTAGGGAAACGGAATGTATTTCGACCACTCACAACGAGCAGACAAGGGACCTATTCACACGTACTGTGGCAACACAGGCAGAATTACGTTTTGATGGTGTAAATGTAAAAGTAGCGAGCAACAGGGTACAGCGCAGAGCTAACGCCCGCTCACCTTGCAACTGATCACCACACGCCTACCGTAAAGAGCCTGTAACAGATAGGTGTGTGTGTGTGTGTGTGGGATGAGGGGGGGGGGGGAGGTGGATCACAGCTGACCGGCCGACCAGGAAGACGACTGCTGTGACCTACACTAACATTCGGGGCAGGAAGACAGCTGTCCTGCGGCGAACCGGTCCGCCTTTCGTCCTCCCCCGGCCGAGCGACCCGACCTGCGTGACGTCACACGCGGTAAGTGTTGTGCCTCGCCGAGACACCACGGTATCACGCACACAGCAGTTCGGAAACACGCGCGCGCCTCAGGAACGTTTTATTCCGATTTCAGTTAGGACGGCGACAATATCACGATAGGCCCACAGCTACGCATCACCTGCAGTTGACTCTCTATAAATGGAAATGTAGGTTTCCCGTAGCGTCTGTTGTTTGCTTGGAGTCTATATACTATTAATCAAGAACGAAAGTTTGCGGCATCTAACACTTTACGCCCAAACGGAGAAGGGTGCAAGTTATGGTTACCGACTTACCATCCACAACACTTCCGGGGGGAGGGGTTTTTATGCCTCAGGATTAAGGTTCGTGTATACCATTAAAGTTGGGTTTGGATGTACCATAATTATCGTGTACAAGTTCATATACCCATTTGTCGTGTACCCTTAAGGCTTAAGACAAGTCTTAAGTCTTACGTTTTACGTCTGATGTCTTACATTTTACGTCTTCGTCTTTAAGTCTTAACATTCCCATTGCAACTACAGGACGGGATGTGCGAGCGAGCACGTGCCGGAGTTCCCAGACGACATTGTTCCATAAATACTTATTCGTACGGTTACCTTCTTCACCGTCGGTGGCTTAGTTAACGGATTCCGGGTACCCGTCCCCTGGTAACATTTCAATCAAAAACAAAATTGGTGTTTTTCAATTAAACTGTGATTAATTAATATCTCGCTTTTATGCCAGTAGACTAGTTAGGACGAAAGAAGGAAGAAGTCCGCTTAGTCACACTTTTAATTGGAATAAGAACACAGAAACTTTCCGCTGTAAGCGCACGTTCCAATAAACGGCGGTCGTACTTGAGTCGGAAATTATAGACCTATAATTATGGTACCAGTTATTCGTACCAACATTTTTATATTACTTTAATAATCATCTTCAACGGTAATTTTCTCACTTTCTCGCAACAAGATGTGGCGAAGAAGTATTTAAAATACCATAGTCATCAGTAGTGAGCTTATTTTCAGCCTCTTTTCAAGCACAAGTCACTGACGTAACATGAATTACGAGCAGACTTAACCTAGAATGACATGATATATTAAAAATACTTGTATGACTGAATTACTTGCGAAGTTAGACCGTAGTATGAACCTGCTGTATATATGAAAACTGAAGATTCATGTCTTCATTAGATATGCCTTAAATTACAGTTATGAAATACAGACACAGGAAAACTGCCCATCACACGAATCAGCATATTGGCACTAACTAACCATGGTTATTAATATAACAATTTTTTCTTCTTTAACTTCCTTTCATATGATAGTAACATCATAAGGACGTTACCCAATTGACAAATTTAGAAACTGATCTTAATTTTGGCCTAACGTTTGCTTACCAACATGTTGTTTCTGATGAAGCATGGCACAATGGAAATGACAAAGTTAAAGTCAAATACATGGCAAACAAGCATTACTGTGTGTAGGTAAAAAAAGGTTGCCTTTAGTGGATACTTGTGGACATAAAAACAAATTAGTTTTATAAAATTATTTCAAATGATTCTTTATATAAATGTAACGATTTTTTAAACAGATATATAAAATACATTTCTGGGTGATACACATAATTATTTACAATTTGAGGAGTACATTTTAACGAAAATTGCAGGAACAATTTTCATTTGTCTGAACTTACCGTTTGTATTTGGTATTAATACTTTTGTAAAACGAACAGGAACGTAAAGTCAAATGCAGAAATTTCATATTTTATAAAGGCCTTTAGTTATCCAGAACACGAGGTTTAGCACTAAAACATAATTGTTGTTTTGACATGCATTTATGCGAAAACTATGAGTAGAATTAGCGTGAGCTTACTATGACATAATTTATTCAAAATGGCGGTGTGCATCATTGCTGTTCCCTCTTCCCATCCGCCCCCTCCCCTACTGTATGGGGGAGGGGTTGGGAAATGGTAGGGGTGGGGTGGGGAGGATGAAACGGCAATGCTGCACACGCCGCCATTTTGAATAAATTATGCAGTAGTACGCTCACGCTATTTCTACTACTATGCGCTCAATTTTTTTGCAAGGAAAGAATAATTACTGATAATGGTTAAAAGTCGAACAAACATTATGTGGTACAAATATAACGTATTTTTTTGTGGTCAACGCCCTTATTAAGGGCTGTAAATGAAGTCAGCCATTTTACCGTAACGATTAAGACAACGTGAAGCATCTACGAAGAAGTGGGATGGAGAGATTTGGGTGGCTCTTAACAACAGGGCCCTGAGAGCCGAAAAACCGGAGAACTTGGGTTCAAGTCAACCTGAAGCATGAGAGTTCTGTTTGAATTTAGCTCATCACACATCGACCCCCTGGTGAGCATCATATGTGGGCCGCTGAACAATAATCAAATATGCGAGGCTGGGAAGACGAGATACGACAAGCACATAAAAGGCTCTGTTTACTTGTGACCAATGGGCGACGAATCAAGAGCGGAGCGCTGGACCGATCAATCAGCCAGCTGTCGGCTGTCTTGCGAACAGCGCTGATTGGAGCCGCTCGGTTCGCGCGGAAACAGCGCCAGGTCTTCCACTTGACCGGCCGAGTGGATCGCGACGGATAAGGAGCCTCCGAAACATTCGCCTTCTGGCTCGCATTTTTATCTGTCGCGCTCGCAATTGGCTCTGATCGCCTCCCGCTTGCTGGAGATCAAAAACTCTCCGACCGGCTGAGCGCAGCTGCGGCGCTGATTGCCCTCGCCGAGAATGACACGCATATTTCCGCGGAATTGCGCACTGCGACAGAATGTAGAGTACAATGCTAGCCCGGAAAGGAGAAGGAGGTTGTGGAAGAGACCAGGGGTCCATTGGCTCCACGAATTACAAGCAACAACAGAATCGCCTATAGGCTATTCACGGCAAAATGAACACTTTTGAAAGCCCTGCTTAAGATCTACTAGCATACACGTTGTGTATTCTTCCGCATTATGTAAAATTAACATTGCCGTGGACTTCATCACTTTATTCATGCGTCGGTCCAAAAAAACGGTGAAATTATTAGAAAAGTGAATATTGTACAAATGTGCTAATTTTTACACTTAGATGCAATAAAAAAAAACAGAAAGCGAGAGAAATAATTTTAGTAAAAATTGTTACCTATCACATTTGTTCGACGTTAATATATGGAACCAGTTTCCCCTCCATCGTCACCAACTTTACTGGACACAAGTCACTCATTGCGCCCGTTAAAATATATGGAGGTAGGAGCAGTGACTTTTTTCTAAGATTGATTTCAAAAGTGCTCACTTTATCGTGAACAGCCTTTATCAGCATAAACCGTTGACAAGCGAAACTACGTGAGTTTAGGTTCAGTTTCAATAACCTTTGCATCTCTCTCGAACCATTTATTTTGCTTTTGGATTTCTGTTGGCGTGAGAAGCGATTTCCTTGTTCGATCGGGCAACTTGAGACTAGGTTATATATCAAAATGGAAGCCCCTTGGTTAGCATATTGACATGCAGCTACGATGTGTCAGACAATTTCCTTACTCAATCACAAAACTGAAATGAAATATCATCGCATTCCAACACATCGAGGCATTTAATCAACTTGTTTTATTCGACGATATTTACAAGAATGAACATTTTATTTCATACAGGTAGTACAATAACATTTTCCGGATTAAGAATTCTAGTTTGATAGAATGTACCAATATCTATCGATTTCCGGAATATTTTCGCATGAAATGGTATACTATACTACAAAATACTTTCATATAGCAATGTAAAACTCATGATTTTCATTTCACTTCGTACTAACTAGCCCAAAAGTCCCATACGCCTCTCTTTTTTTTATATTCAAGTTTATGCAAAACATTTATCTAGCAAAGAGGGGAAAAAAATGTGCTTTTGAACTGAAATAAAATACGTTCTGTCATATGTTCTTAAGTTTCTTTATTTTAGTTCAGGTGCTAGAGAAGTGTGAGAAACAAGGAATAAGATTGTTGTGAAGTGACATCTGTATTGGCATACAAGTATTCAGGGAATAGTTTCGAAAAATATGTTCGCTGTGCTTTTTCAAGTTTTTCTTTTTATTTGAAGGTAACAGTTGCATGTTCCCAACATGCAGAACTCAAGATGGCCACAGCAGAATTTCGGTGTTAAATTCACGACTGTCTTAAATGACAGTGGTGAATATGATACTCAAATACACATAATGTTTGAGTAGCAGGCAAACTGGAAAATAAATATTTTCTTTGAATGGAACCCAAAGATTATTAAAAGTTCATTAAAGCTATTTTAAGATCTTTAACAATTTCAAGCAGAACATTATTTGTCAATATTAAGACTATGAAATAATAACTAACACGTCTTGAATGAACACGTTCGGGTTGAATGAATGAAGTTATAGAGTTGAAACATTTGTTACTTTCGGGTATTGAGATTTTCCAAACGTCACACGTGCATAAAGAAACTGCCACGTTATATAAAATGTTGTAAAAATTCTAGAAAAAAATGTAAATATTCTGTTGAATAGAAATTGTAATTCAGCAGGTTTAAAACAATATATTGCGAATGTCATAATTTATGTTCTTACATATAACGTTTGGTATAGCCTGCTACATCATATCACAAATAGAAGAAATTCTTCAACACGAGTTTAAACCTTAAAAAAACAAAATGGAATGCCGAGTGACATCGAAACTATTATTTATTCAGGAATACTTTTAATATTACAAACTCTGTGACGTGAAATGTTTGTTACAATGGAATGACCAAGTTGGATAGATCTTCAACAAAATACGTAAGTTTGAATGACCTCATATATGATTTGTCGCATTTTATCCGTGTGTTGGACACGTATGCCTTCTAGACGCGAACTTTATTAAGTTTAATCTTCAGTGAAAGATAATTTTCCTCCTCTTTGCGACTTCGAATGCAAATTAAACCTTCCTAAAAAATTGTTTGGTGTATTTAAACAGTAATTGCCGCTCTTGCATGTGGATTTCAATTTTTGACTAACAATTCATGTGAAAATTTTCAATTCCAAATAGCGAAAAGCATTCTCTCCTTTTGTCATGTTGATAAACCTAACAAGTATCACCACTTACAGCCGAAGGGTAGTCGCCCCGTAATTCAACACTGGCACGTTTTGACGAAAATTAGTATAATATTGAATAAACTCAGCTCACACATTTGTGTTTTACTACTTTCATTTCAGACTTTTCAGTCAACACCATCTTCCCCACTAACTTCGGCTTATGAAGTGCCTTGATTGGCTGCTGCTACCATTGTTTTTACTTATGATAAAAAATACAACTAATTCAATAATTAAGGAAACTCCTAAACCTCCCACGTCCCTTAATTTATATAACGAACTATATTGATATACAGCACACATTTATTTACACTTTGAGGGCTGCCGACGAAATTATTATGCCTGAACTTAAATAGAGATATATGGAGTTTGTCGTAGCAGTACGACATCCACGTTTTTTGAAGACACGGACGAAAATATATTACTTTACCAGTAGTCAGTTTTCGTAAGGTTCTCTGAAACACAATATTACATCAGGAACACTGAAAGTGTAAACAACACGGTTACTTCACACTTTTCTGTAGGCCTGCTAAAGTTCTACTTCGTGAATATTGCTCCGCCTTGCACTAACAAAGCTTAGCCAAGTCTAGAAAATTGCACCAAATGATAGTGCACCGAATTCGTGCTCACTCAGTTGTAATGATATTTTGCATCTGAACTATTTCTTACTAGGCGGTACCAACACACGTCTTTTCTCGCTGTTTTTACTCGTATTTATTATAAATTAATTATTATAATTTATAAATAAAATACAGATGAAACTTCAATTTAACCAAAAATAAGATACTTTCATGTTAACATATGTATATAAAGTTTGTGATAAATTGCATATTTAGGAAATAACTGAACCCGGTATACATGGGGTGACTTTTCAAAGTTTTGATTACAAAAGTGCGAAGAAACCGCAAATACACTCGGATTGCATATTATTCTACGTAGGAAAGTATATTTAATTGGCACACACTGAAATCTCCATTATATTGGCAGTGCTGGCCAAGGAAGAACATTGTGCAGTATAGTAAGCGTGTCTGGTGTCGTGTGAAGCAATACAACAGTTGAAAATGAGTATATGCAGAAGAAAAAAATTGATGTAAATTAGGCAATATTGTACATCCGCAATCGCACTCAAAAGTTTGAAGTGAATTCCATGATGTTGAAGCCGCATGTTAATTTGCAATAGTAAAAGCAGCGTAACAACAAGCTGGTTGGCTTACATGGCGATCCTGCCCCTGGGCGCTGCGCGGCATCGTTTGCAGCCGGCGGATGTAACGGAGGGCACACTTTGTGGAACACGCCGCACTAACATTATACACGTAAAGGAAACGACTTGTAAAACCAGTTCACTAGGTTCAACTACGTATTATCGTCGGATACCCAGGTTGCCCCAGTTATCGTAGAACTTCTCGGTACCCGTTCGGGAATAGTTCTTGTCGTAATTGACCTGCATCCTTCGAAACGTCGACTTAACCTTACCTTTCATCCGGTAAATATGCAACGAACTTTACTTGACCACTACACACACAATAAGTTGCTTGAAGCAGAAAATGTAAGCCTATAGGGAATACAATGAAAAACGGATTCCTCGTGGTTTTGCAGGGTAAGGCTTCTCACTAACATGGCTAGGAGGCAAGACACGTACTTTCCGCGCCCACTCTTTGCGATAACTGAATTTATAAATACCGGGTCAGGGTGCCCAGTAGTTTGAAGCAAACTATAATCTTGGAGGTTTTGTCGTCGTTAGTCTTTCTGTATTTAATCACAGAATAGGTAAGCATACAGAAGAGGAAGTATGTGACAGTTCTTTTGACGTAGGCGTAGCCATTCGCTGAATGGCTGCGCAAGACTCTGGAACGGGCCACATCTCAGTCTGATTGGCTGGTGTGTTCCGCGGATGTCCTATTGGCTGGGCTACCTGCTGACAAGTACGTAGTTACGAGGCTCTGATTGGCGAACGACGTTCCGATGTGTTACAGGCCAGTGACTCCATTTTGCTGGCGTGCGTGTGTGGAAGTCCGTGGTATATGAGAATGTTTCACTCGGCTCAACAGTGCGACGCAAAAACAAAATTTTGACAAGCAGAACTTCATGTTGGATGAGAGGCTAGAAATGGCTTGCTGCTCATTTTGACTGTGGGTTTATCAATATGCGTTTACTACCTTCTGGAATAAATAAATATTTTTTCTGAAGTTGAGTGGTAGGTACGGAACTGTGATTCAACCTCGACGTGAGGGATGTTTCTGGTGTTGCTACAGCACCGAGGCCCAGCCACCCAGGAAGGTCCGGAGATATTCTTTCATTTTTATAACTGCTATACTTAATGTTTGAAATTTTTCACATGAAAGTTCTTGAAAGCAGTTTATCCATTTTCCTGTAACATATCCTTAAGAGTAGGCCTGCACGGGCACATGAGCTTTTTTCAAAGCGCTCAAGGCGCAGAAGCAAGGGCTATACGGGCGACACCAACACGTGCGCCTAGCACCTTATCGCCCCTACGCGCAAGGCATGCAGTGTCTCCGTCGGTGAGGTTTACTATGCAAATTAGATCTGCAACAGTGCGACTTTATTGCAAGCGATGAAAGTCCACGCGGGAACGTCCGTATGGTTGTATTTTTCTCCTACCTCATACGATAACTTCGCAAATAAGCTCTAAAAATGCATTTTATAAATTAAATTCTTTTTTTTTTTTAAATACACTTCTTTCAATCTTAAATATTCGGGAGGCCCTTTGTTTTTTACTATAATATTTTTACACGAAAGTAACAGGAACAATTAGCCGAGCCTATGGCGATCGAGTGAAATCGGCCACGTGACAAACTTGAAGTCACAACTGCCTGATCAATCTACGTTCACGTCTTTCTTGGCGATGTACTAAGGGTGTGGTAAAAGGGGGAGGGGAAGGAGTATGGTATATAAATTTTGCATTTCTATGTTTTTCAGTGAAACGTTTTAACGTGCGAATTATATTACCTTTCGTTGGTTTTCACCGTAATTAGCTTCGGCAATGGACAAAGCCAAAAAAATGTATGAATTAAATTCCTCCACACTACCGCCACGAAATTTCAAAACCATTATCAAATCATGGCAGTTCGATTATGTCGAGGACTGTACAGCCTAAAGGTCACTGAATTAGCGGAATTATTAGGGCCGCTACGAGTCAAGCCAAGGCTTGGACTGGCGCCACTACTGGTTCGTAGTCCTCGTCACAAGACGAGCGCAGGCCGAAGTGAACACGACTGCCTAGGTACTTCCACGAAGACATCCCGATTACTTCCGCTGTGTCACTGAGTGACAGTCACAACTGAGATTACCCCCAAGACATTTCCATCCTCCAGCTCCTTTCCCGAACGAATAATTGTTCGGTCAACATACAAATTTTCCGCCACACTACACACACACTGTCCTGCAAAAAAAAAAAAAGCAATCAAATATTTATATCCTCAACTGCGACGTCGGCAAGGGGTTCGCAAGGAAGCAGCCGATGGTGGCGAATTTCGAGTTGAATGGGAGCGTGACAAGACTTAAGACCACCGGTGGCTGAAGTGCCCCGTTTCCCAGAAGACTGGTACAGATGTGAATCTGTGCTTTCAAGTAACTGGCCAGTCAACGCACCGGGCCGCTGTCTACGAATAGTGAATATTGTAGCTTACTAGAATTCAGAAGACACAACTCTGCTACTACGCACACGAGTACTATCTTCGCAGACCGCCAACACAGACTAGCCAGGTATACAGAAGCCCAACTGCCCTTGTATCTTGAACTTGAACAGTACAAGCCATCAAATCAGCCTGATATGCCGACAATATCGCCAATCTGTACCTTAAGACGGACTTGTGAGATACAAACAAGCAGAACCGATAGGGGTTCGCTCAAGCACAAAGTTTTTAATCAGACACAAGGCTGGCTGTCAGAGCATATCGCAGGAATGAGTACATGCGAGTCAGAGGAACTGCCCCGCTGTTTCAGTTTCATTCCCCATGCACGGAGCGCACTAGCGAGACAGTTGGTTGTGTGTGCAAGCAGCAGTTGCGGCGGGTGGCCGGCGCGGGCAATGCTGCGGTGAAGACGGCAGTCGAGGCACTTTGCGCGGCGCAGCGCAGCGGGCGGGGTCAAGGCCAGCGACACGAGCTGCTCGCTCTCAGCTGAGGCGCCAACCTGGACTGCACTGATTACCTTCGTTTGGAGCCCTCTTGTTCCGCTCCACATGCGCCTGGTCGTTGCCACGTTCCTCAGCGACTCACGTATTAAGAAATTAAAACAACTGTAATTACATTTCCTGCTTTGTTTACCATTAGCTATCGCAATTCACTCAACTACTATCCTCTAACAATTCAATAACTGCTGGGGCCGTTGGTCGGCGGGTTTTATCGGGAAACATCAGTTTCCCCCGTCCTTTCATTCCGGTGTCGCTCTATACTCACCTCGCTATTCAACCCCGATACTATGCCAGCTAAAATTTACCTGTAAATGTTTTCTCTAAGGGGGGGGCGCATGGCCCCCCGCCCCTCCCCCCCCCCCGCCTGGCGTGCGCAAGCAAGGCCTGCTACGCGGTATGAGTCAACAACTGTAATCTGCACTGCACTCTTCAGTAGGGGTGAAACTACAACTCACCCTTCATTCCTTAAAGTGAAATTTCTCTCTCTTTTTTTTTTTTTTGATTTGGTTATCTGAGAGAGGTTTAAAAAAAGTGCCCCCTTACTGCAGTCATTAGTTGTCAAATCATTATAGTTTTCAAAATATAACACTCAAAAGTCTTAATTTCCCGAATTCTGCAGCATACTAGGCTTTGCTCCAAGATATATATTTTCCACTAAACTGGCATTTAATGCAATCTGTATGGTGTGCAGAACGTACTGATTCAGTATGATTGCGATTTATGAACAGGTGAGCGAGTACTGGCACTCTGAATTTTGTTGAAAATAGGGGTCAGACTTGTAAATATATTTTTATTCATTAAAGCGAAACTGCTAACATTCATTTAATAAATAGTTTAAACTATAAACTGTACAGGAAAAGTTGTTTTTGTTCCTTTTGTAGCTTGTAACACAAATGCAGTATGCCGCGCTTAGACTCTAATTCAACACTTTGAACCTGCCTATAATATTCTTGTGTCGGAATTTGAGTGTTATATTTTGAAAACTATAATGATATGACAACTAACAACTGCATTGAGGGGGCATTTTTGAAAACTCTCTCAGCTAACCAAATTAAAAAAAGAGAGAAATATCACCTTAAGGAATGAAGACTGAGTTGTAGTTTCACCCCCTACTGAAGAGGGCAGTGCAGATTACAGTTGTTGACTCATACCGCGTAGCAGGCCTTGCTTGCGCACGCCGTGGCATGCTTCTCGGCCAGGGTTAATTACGCGAGCCAGTCACGACAATAAAGGCACGCCCTCTCACTTCACAAGCCACGAGCACGAACAAGCAGCTCTCTTCACGGGAGACAAGACAGTTGTTGGGGCACTAGGCGCGGCCGCCGTGCGCAGACAGGGTGACGCCGAGCCTACAGTTCACAACTGTCGTATACAGCGCGCCATCACGCACGAACTGGCCGTAGCAAGCCCGTTGTAAGTACAATGCACCGATGCGTGCGTGAGAAACCGGGAATTGAACACGCAAGCGGAGCGAGCGGACGAATCTGGAAGAATTTTAGCCATTCTACAGTACACAGAACGTAACCTAAGAGTGAGCGAATGAGTGAAGAGATTTGGACTGCACTTAAGGGTCCCATGTACTGAAACGTTGTTTTCTGTGAAATCGTTGTTTGCGCGTAAACGCGTTATTTCAGTAAAGAAATGTTCTGGAAATATGAAGTTTTGCCAGAAAGCATAAAAATCTGTTGTCTATGTCGCTATCTTTTTACTATTATCATATTAGGTGTATTAATGGAGGAAAAAAATCGTGAAAATGGTCAAATATCGCATTTTTAAAGCTTGCCTGTGAAGTTTCTTTAAGCGGTAAGAGAAAAGTACGATTATACTTAGGAAGTTTGATCTGTGTTCTTTCGTCGCGTGTAATAAAACCCCCACAGTTACAGAACTAGTTTACACAATACAGCGTTACGATGGAAACATTGCACGTCTTGCGCGTACGAGCGATGAAGCACTAGGTGTGCGTGTTAGTGTCGCCCGTATCGCTCCCTCGCTTCTTGACCTTGGACGCGCAGGTACATAGTCCTCTTAACATCGAGGTCTTGAGAGGCGATAAGGGTAATCGACATGAGTATGGAGCAGCGCTGGAATGAAAGGGCAGGAGAAACGGTAGATACCCGGGAAGGCCCGCCGATCAACGGCATCATCCGGCACGATTCCTACATGCGAAAATCCGGAGTGACCCGGCCGGGGATTGAACCCGGATCGCCTTGGTGGGAGGCGATCAGGCTAACCGCTCAGCCACCGTGCCCCCACGTAACCTAAGATGTAAAAAAAAAAAAAATCTGTATCAAAATTCTGAAATAAGCTTAAAAACAAACCCCAACTCAAATTTTTAATATCTATACTAAGTTATATTTAATTTTGTATAAATAATAATGCGAAAATCATTCAAGTGTGTTTACTAAAACAAAAATTATAACCGCCACTTCGAATCCACGCTCTTGTTTTCATGTAAACCGCAATGGCGACGAAGACGAAGTTCATCGAACCAAACACTCAATTCCTTTTGGCTACAATGATTCACAAACTGACATCCACCTGGAGGGGGTATTGCTGTCAGTCGGCCAGATAGCGTTGCGGGTTGCCAACGCCAGCCCTACCTCTTCGTCTAGTTGAGTACGTCTCTTTCACGGGACCCAACCTAAACTAAACAGCTGCAGGGAAATATAAGCATGCGGTTCATTCCCCCGCACAACAACAACAATCTCTTTGTGGCGCCAGGAACCCCAACATCGAGAGCGAAACCTTTCCGAAGAAATGCGAAGTCCACGTTCTACGGTATTATAACTTCAGCATTAATATTTTTTTTAAACATTTAAAGAACATATTTACTACCTGCACATGACGTAAATATACAATAAACGACTACGTAGTTTTCCTTTTAAGATATTATATAAGAACGTGCTTGGTTTAATTGTTTTAATTCTGATGGTGGTAGCAGTTTTTTTTTTATCTATGTGACTTTCATATCTGATAGTTTATCTACGTGACTTTCATATCTGATAGTTTTTAAACGTGTATTTCCATAAATACTCGAATGAAATTGTTTATAAAGTTGTTTTTCACCCCCATGATTAAGATCTATATTCTCTCAAATATATTTGCGGCGTGCAATAACTGCGGATCGAGCTGCGGATAAACAAGACAGCCAATATTATTACTCTGAAAAAGAAGGGCTGCCTTAAAACCAGAATAAAATATAGGTTGGTGACGTAATGCGCCTTGTTTGCCAATGTAACATAGTGAACATTTAAACTTTACCCTGTGTTCAGACGTTAGTAGTAACGTGGAACTTATAAGAAACGAAATTAATTACTCTCCTTATATTGTTGCGTTACAACTGTTCGCTTGCAATTGCATGCTCTTTGATGTACCGATCCCATAATAAGGACTAGGAGAATAAGTCGGGGAGGAGACTTTATTCGCAACCCTGGCATGCGGAATGAAAGAGACAGACTTTCCTTACAAGGATCAATAGTCCAGTTAACCCATCACAGCTGTGACATTGCAACCTCCCTTTTATTATTTTATTGTGTAGTCTTCGCTACGTAGAGCTCCCATTTTCCTTTGCTCTAGAACATGCATAGAACTCAGACTTCAATTCCCATGACAAAAAGTACTCATCGTATTATCCCTGCACATAAGGTTGATAGGATACGTGATGCACGTGACAATGGCACCTTTATCGCTCCTTCCTTTTCTAGAGTTCCAGGAAGACGAGCGCCTGTATAAAGTGGTGGTCGATTCCTCAGAAAATCCCCAGCGTTATCTTCGGACGAGGTTCGAATTCCAAGAAACGTAGGGGCCGCCGCGGTTGGCGCAGCGGTTAGAGCGCTTACCCCCTACCAAGGAGGACCTGGTTTGATTCCCGGCGGTACCACTCCTGGATTTTCGCACGTGGGAATCGTGCCGGACGATGCCGCTGGTCGGTGGAGTTTCTCGGAGATCTCCCGTTTCCCCCGCCCTTTCATTCCGGCGCTGCTCTATACCCACTTCAATTACCCTCATCGGCTCTAATGACCTCGATGTTAAGAGCCGTCCAAATATCTTCACTCACTCACTCCAGACATTATCGTTTGCTTATTGGTTGTTGTGATCAAGTGAGACTCTGTACAGGATTGTTAAACACTCACCCACACTACTGCTTCATGCTTATTACTAGCTCACAGCGTGTTCAAACAGCTGTCTTCCAATCACAACAGTAGGAGAAAAGAACAAGTGTTTGGAGTCTACCTTGTCTCCGAATGAATTCGAGAAATACTCGTGGATCTAGCAATAACAAGTGTATATAAACAACCTGACAACACTGTTTTGCGCCCTACGCTTGACAACCCTGTGCTAGGATTAATGAGAGAAAGAAGAGCGATACGATCAGGAACCACATTTTAAACAAATTTCTGAAGGGGTTTACATAAAAGTTAGGTTTATTTAAATAAAGTTTATATTTATAAATTACTGGTATCTTAATTTTTATTTCGAGCACACTATCACAGCCAATAAGTCTGCGAACTAACTGTTGCATCAAGTGTAGCCACGCACTACGGCTTCCACGAACTTAATGCAAATTTGCCATATTAAGTTTCGGCATCATCTAGTCCCATCCCTGAAAAAAAAAGTATTATCTCAGCCCTTCGTGAAAATTAGATGAGAAATACTGAGCCAGGTGGTAGCAATTTAACCCGTTCGGTCACGCACTAATTTATGAGGCCAAGTGTTGCAATAACGTAATGTTTTGGTATGCGCTGTACTTGTGTTCTTGCAGCCAATGGACAACAACGTGCTGCTGAGTGCTCGACGATATTGCCACTAACCACTCATGTCAAAGCGATGTGGAATATTCCACAAATCAGATTAACCACAAGAAAGATACAGCAGTGATGCCTTTTTTCCGTGTACAGCGCTCGTCATGAATATCATTCATGTGCACAACGTGTCTACAATCTTATGATGATTGAACGGAAAAAAAAAAAAAAAATTGGCGAATGAGGTAAAACCACAAGGTGCGGGAGCGAGGTAACTGGGGCGACAGGCGACATCCTGCGAGAACACAGTAGAAGCACTTTCTTCCCGTCCTTCATGGCGAGGGACGCGCGAACAATGGTGACAACACAGCTGCAGCTGCAGCTCCCTGCCGCCTGTCGCCGGCGGGCGACACCCCCGCTGGCGCTGCAGCCGCGCACCACCCAACACGGTCTGCGCATGCAACATTCGCGTTATTCCTGGCTGCACGATGAACTTCACCGTCCTAAATACCTTCGAGTCGGGATCATTCGTTTAATTGGCTTCTGCAGAAGTCAGGAGCTATTTCCCCTTTCGGCTTTGTTGGATGAGATTGGGCCATGCAGTTGTTAATTGGTTTCTTATTGGTTCAAATAGGTCCGGGACGTGCCAGGCAAACTGTAACCCAGTAACAAAACAAATAGAAATTTATAACATTTCCAAATTTATTCTGTCTTCAAATAATAACGCGAATTTTGCATGACCAACTGAGACGACTCGTAGAGACGCTGCCAGTTCATAGTTTTTACGGTGTAATTGTCGGTTTTTACCTTCTCCTCCTAGTTAAACGTTACAAAGATATTCACGGTAAAGTGAGAACTTTTGAAAGTCCTCTCATTTGGAATAATAGTCAATAAATATATTTTATTTTAGCCTTAGATGTTAACTTCCGGGTGCAGTGGAATATACACACTGTGTTTATTACTTATACGCAGGGTCACCTGTTTTTCGCGAAAAAGATTCACGCGAAGGCTAGACTCCAATATCCTATGGCATATGTGCAGTTTTATTTGGTTATCGGCCCCGTGTCTTTGTCGGGAGACAGTTCTTACGTGACTGGGCCAGTCAAAATTAAGTAACTCCAACACTGTGTGTCCGTGATTCGCTGGCAGGCACCTACAACGCATGACAGTTCAACTCAGCCAATTACAAAAGTGGATTTGAGCTCTAGTACTTTGGAGTACAAGTTGTCTTGAAATCTTTTCGCGAAAAACTGGCAATATTTATTTGAAAATGTCTTTGAAGGATAAAAAATGACTGTAAGGAAACAGTAACTAGGGCTTCAAAAGCGCTCAGTTTACCGTGAAAAGCCTATAGGTGCACTCAGGGAGGTAGTCATGAATCCAATCGCGGCCATGGCTGCCCAACACCTCTCTGCCGCGATGCATGCTTCCTTGCATAAATTCCTTCTTCTGTAGGGTATGTCTAGGCGTGAGATGCACCGAGTCTGGCTCTTACCTTGGGCGTACTCTTAACACTCAGGATTAGGCTATGTTAGGAAAGTAATCTCTGTCAGTTCGTCTTACAAGCGTCCTCGGAGGCCCGACTGGAATAAGGAAAACGAATCCTTGTCATAGATACCCAAGGTAGAGGTTCTACCGTCTTACGACTTCGCCATAAAAAATTGCTTTTTCAGCTGGATATTTACAACCTTCTCATCGCGTAAATATACAACAAATGATGATGTAGTTTCTCTTTTCAGATATTGTAGGAAGACGTGTTTGGTTACATATATCCATTTTGATGGTGATAGAACATAGTAGGGTCTATTTATTTTGAATGTGATGTTCTTGTTTGTTAATTCATACCACTTTTTTGTTATAAATATTCTCGTGGAATTGTTTATTAAGTAATTTTTCATCTCCATGATTATGATTATGATTCTTTCGAATGCATTTGTTGTGTGGAAAAACGACAAATAAACTACGCAATCAATAATACTTCCCAGGAAACGCAAGGCAGTCTTAAAATAGAATTTGATACATGCTGGCGACTTCATGAGTATTATCTGCCAACAAAATAATGTGGAAATTTGTAGTTGAGTTACAACGTTGTCAAAACACTAGAAACTACTTGAGTAAACAAATGAATAATTTTTCCTCGTCATACTTTTTCCACTTTTTCCTTGTCTGCCCTTGCTCCGGCTTGACTAAAAAAAATTCTGAGCGCCCAGTCAGTATCCAAGAAATTCCGAGCTCACTCGTCTTAAGCCTTTTCTCCTTAATTACCAGACGTAAACATTCAAGCTTTCACATTTTGCAGCTCGCGTTTCAGCGTAGTTGTTCGAACATCGAATCACAGAGTATATAAAAGTGCAGAGGTGAAAAACCTGCTTATTCCGCGAACTTCAGTCGCACACGGCAGCAAAATGACGTCTTTGGCAGCAACATCAGTGGATGTCGTTCATCAATCAGCGACTGGTAACCTACTTGTCACCAGCAGACCAGCTTCACATCACGCAGTAGTCAGCCAAACACAACGCCCGTTACGAAGCCTACACTAAATATGAGGTAGACCGATCTCGTTGGCTGCGCACAACCAATCTCCGTGTCCCAACACTGAACTGCTTTTCTTCCCAACACGTCTAGCAAAAATGGCGTGGATTGGGTTTGAGGTTAGAACACAATGTAGTAAACAAGTGTTTTTAAAATATGTTTTTATACTTCCTCGAACCAATTTGAAGTACTTTTTTGTTACATTAAAACTGGTAAAAACACTTTATTAATGCGTAGGCTGTTCACGGTAAAGTGAGCACTTTTTAAGACCCTTCTAAATTTTTCCTTTCGTCTAATTTCCATCGTCCTGCTACTTTTTAATATAAACATTGCAATGTGACCAATAAACACACTGAATATATTTCACCACCCTCGAAATGTAATGCCTGAGGCTGCAATAATCTATATTTATTAGTGGTTAATGCCTATTGGAAGGGCCTTAAAAAGTGCTCACTGTACTGTGAACAGCCTATAACAGTGCTTGTCATTTAAAGATGAAAATATAATCAAGCACATTCATCACTGTTGACCATGTGACTTCGACAGTTTTGTTCTTTTGTACTTTTGGGGTAGGCCAATGTTGGGTATATGCTTACGAAGACGAATAAGCGGTCTCTATCATATTTAGTCTGGAGCATCATCGCACAGTGATCAGAGGACGGGTACGCCCACATTTAAGGAACCGCTACGCCTTTTCACCTCTATGTACTTATCTATTCTGTGACCGAACTGTAGAAATTACTGTACCGTATATAATCGATCGTCATTGGCCGTCGTTTATGACTTGAAGTCGTCTGCTGGAGCAAAGCATGTCTTCCACTGGTTCGAGTCTTGTTTGGCGAGTCACACTGAATGTGATCCAGTCACACTAGTGAAATAGACGACAGTTTGAAGTATAGCATAGCATTAAAGACGGCGAAATCACAGGGCCTGAAGTTTTCACAAGCAAATATGACGTCAATTCTCTCTCTTTCTCAAGTAGATTAAATAGGAAAAACACATTGAAATCAAACTTGTTCGGGTCATTAAGTCCCTCTCTCCCGCCCCAAGCCACAAAATTTGCTTATAACACAAACATGGGCATTCTCATGACCCATCCTCTCTGACACGTCAAGAGAAACAACCTCAACCATGCAACAAGTGCTGGCATAAAAATTGTCTTTTGTATGTTTTGGTTTCACATACCAACAATAAGAAAGCAGTAATTAATTCACTCATTGAAACTGACATCTACATGTCACCCAGAATAGTTATGTTTAATCTCGGATAGTTAAAATTGCACTGTTTTAATGCCTTCGAAAACCTACATTAGCACTGTTAGACTATTTTAAGTATTTTTTCTCAAATACACTAACATATACTTAAAAATCTCATTCCGTAATTAACTTTCGTGGTTAGCATTAAGATATGGAGTGCATCCGCGAACGTCAGCTTGACCGCGAGGAAGGGAGGGGGGGGGGAGGGGACACTCCCCATAGAAACAATCTTTTCCATCGCATGTACCATATAAATTAGGCCCAACCACAATCGTTTAGCGATAATTTGTATTCGCCGCCAAACTCGACCTAAAAAGAGCAACTTTTCACTGGATTGGCTAGACTCATCCACAGGTTGCGCTTCAAACTTTATGCAAGATGAGAGTTCATGTTCGCATCTCCCTAAAAAAAAAAGCCTGGTGATGCTCCTGGTTGCATTCGAGTTTTTGTAAAGGATGTTCACGGTAAACTGAGATCTTTGAAAGCACTGCTTTATAATATACTTGAACTCACATTGTGTATTATTCCGCCATGTGTAACCATAACATTGACATGGGCATTATTACTTTATTCATGCGCCATTCAAGTGAGACTTGTTAATTCCTACATTTGTATGCATTCTAAAAAACCGAAAGTAAAAGAAGTGATTTTATTACTCACAAATGATTAAATAAAATATTTTAAGAAAACTACTTCCCTTCTTTCGTTATATTTTCTGGGCGTATTCCGGTCAGTATGCGTATTAATATACGTGCAAATAGGGACAATGGCATTTTTCATAGGGGTTGGAATCGAAAATGCTCTTTATACCATGAACAGACTATTTGAGTAATTTTCAGAATGTTCAGCCGAATATACTTTTTCCGGGCAATCTGTGACAGCACAGAACGTGTGTTGGCGACAGAAAGCTAAGCAAGCTTGGGACACACGAAAACTGGGTCACGACGATCTAGTGTTCAGTGTCCTACAGAGAGTTTTATGCATGCCAGATGTAGCAAGGCATGTACTGAGCGGGCGATTTGCTTCCGGGAGCTAACCTCTCCCATTCCCTCCCACAGTGCGAGAGACTGCGGCCAATCTAAAAATAGCTCTGTCTAACAGCGGCATGCATGCACTGGAGACTCGGTAAAGCAGAAGCGTCACAAACGAGTGGGTATCAGGCTGACCGTGATGAATTACACAGGACATTGAGTCCAATATTCTACGCTTAGTGCAGACACGTTCTTCCACTCTGCTAGCAGCTGTGCTAGAAAAAACCATTTTAACTTCCAGCATATTACAGTTTCAGTTATAGAGAACAATACATTGAAAAGTAAACAAATTTTTTTAACTCAACGTTTTCTTTTTCAAATGAAACTTTTTGCTAGCTTAAAATGCAAGCCGCGTCCGGTCAGCTTATCGGCAAGAAGGAAATGTCAGTGTCAGGAAGCAACGTCGGACTGGCAAAAATTAAAACGTTTAAAGTTGCCGACGTGTACTGTACAAACATCAAACTTACGTAACTAGATGATACTGTTTGTAGTGAATATTGTTACGCGCTCGCTGCTTTGTTCCGCGCGAGCGAGTGGATAGGGACAGATCAGTTATATGATAGCGACAGCGGCAAATCAATGGAATGTTTAGAATGACAAGTGAGCGATACCCAGGAACCGCGTATCAGTGACAAAAAGCGAGCCGAAACGATGATCCTTTTTTTTTTTTAGACGCGCGCTGTTGACCTTGTTTGTTTATTTATTTATTTATTTCGTTTTTTTTTTTTTGTGGGCGCAGTTAAGGCATAATTTACCTTCTCTACCATTGAACCTATGTACTCATACATAAATTCCCTATATAAACGCAATAATTAAAGTAAAAAGAGAATTACACAAAACAATATAGCTAGCTGTTATGGCAATACACTATAATTTCTCTAAGCGTGACTCAGGGTGCGTCGAACTTTCCAGGTGAAGGCCAGCAGATTATAACATAGCGCGATGGGCCTCCGGGCCGGCAGTTGTTGAATGGACGAGTGGCTGAGCTTCAGCGATAGACGAGCGGTGTAACACCTGGTTATGTTAGCTTGTCTTATTCTACGTAGGGAAATAATAATATTATTTTTGATTGCCATAATTTATGTTCGGATATCAAGTTTGTCAGAAGGATAGTATGCAAAGTGTATGTGAGAAAAACTGTTTTGGAAAACCTTCGCAGATGGTAGCTTAATATACAATTGTAACTACTTTATCCTTGCATTTTGAACGTTTAGAAATATTTTCTTTGGTAAATATAAACAAGCCAGGTTGGCATTGTAAACAGCAATTTTATTAAGAACAAATAATCGAACATTGGGATTTCTTTTAAAAAGTGTTCTAAAAATGGAGACATCATAAGTAGAAGGCTCCACGTAGATGTTAATTGAAAGGGAAGAAATATTGGAATGAGCCTTTAAGTCAGCTGAGTAGAGGCTATGTTGCCAACACGTCGTCAAAGGACCCAGGCCTGATCCAGCACAGTTCACCGTCTGATGCCCTGATCAGGAGAAGTATGACGAGCGAAAGGAGCCAGCCACGGGGTTCGATGAGCAAAGGCGAAGCAGTTGGGACGAGATTCGACGCCAGTACCACGGTACCAGTAGGCGGCCGAGGGTTACTAGTTCCTGATGGCGAGGGGCGAGATCCGTTATAGTAGAAGGTCATTCCAGCAGCAGTCACCAGATGAATATTGCGGTTCTAGACACTACTACAGTGGTGTATCGTCCAGAGCTAAGTCCAGCGCATTTAATATCTAATTTAGAGATGCATGAACATTGAAAGTAGAACAATAGTTATGAAGTAGTTGAGATATGGGTAAATCCGGTGCACATATTGTGATCGTTTTGTATGCCTTTGCTTGTGTGATAGATAGATGTAAACTTTGTTACCAAGGAGCGTCATTAAAAATATTATATTCAAAATTTAACCCTATAAAGTATACATAAATAATCATAATTGTTTGTTGAATCATATAATGGGTGATTATTTTATTTATCTAGTAGTCTTATTAACTCAATTCTTAATTTATTTACCTCTTTACTTGATAGCAGGAAAACTTATGTTATGGAACAGCGTATATTCTAATTAAGCTAGCCGGAGCATTACAAAATTGACATTTGTCAGTTTTCCTTAATTTTTGTTTAGGCGTGTTACAGCAGCGAGAAAAGTGACCGACCAGTGGAAGGGAAACCTGCGACTGCGAGTATCAAGCAGTGAAGGGTGCGACTAGCAGGCTGGACTATTGGACTAGATGCGTGAGTCAAAGGCATTACAAACGATGGCAACAGATGACTGAACACGTGTTAATGATGAGTATGATTTAACTGACTGTACATTAAGAAGGACGTTAAATAGAGTAAATATTGCGCTCACTGAGAAATGAAAAGAATAAGAGTGGAAATAGATAATTTAATGCCGTAAATAGTAGGCTTGTGAATAAACTAGAAATCTAATTTAATTATTTTATTTTTATTAGGACCTCCATCCGTCACTAACTCAGATACGCTCCTCAGACATTAATTTAACAATATTTAGTTGCGTTTCATCTTGAGTTATAGCGGATATAGAGAAACAGACGTACCAAACAGAGAACAGCACAGATCGGCAAAACAACTCAATGGTGACACACATTACTGGAATATATTCCATAGTGCCACTGCGGAATACATGAGCTACAGACATATTTACTAAAATAAAATCCATTCCAACGAAGCTACAAAGATTTCGAAACGATATATTTGCTCAAGGAAGCTTTGCACAGAAGGAACCACCCTTAGCGACGAGATGCATAGGTTGAATTGCGAATAATCTATAAGTGGGGATCAAGTTGTTGAAGACCTCTGAACATGCACGCAGTGGTGACCTTGCAGCATAGTGGTGGAGGTGTGGTTGAAAAAAAATATGGAGGGTGAAAAGAGGGAGGGGAGGTACAGGCACTGACATGCGCGACAGTCAGCAAGCCTGTCAATGGAGACACGAGCCGGAAGGTATTTTTTTTTCCGCTAATGCGTTCCATCCTTTCCCAGCGGCGCTTTTACGTAACTCCGCTACAAAAGAGAGGTGAACAGGATCACGACAAGGTGATTGAGGAGGAGGGGATGGCAGCACCTTGGTTCGCATCCTGTTCGTGGTGGGCGGCGACTGCCAGCAGACACCGGAACATCCAGTGACGATGTAACAAATAGGGGACGCCAAGGTTAGCCATTGTCTTTAAACTCCCACCAACCCCCTTCTCACTGTATGCCGGTCGTGGCGTTTTGCACATGAACGTAACCTAAGCACAGCATGTAAATACATGCTTACCTGAGACTCAGTATCGTAGTCCGAAGCTAGCTATTTGACGCTAACGGCTAACGTGGTCGCCTACGTCAGACAATTTCCCTGGTGTACATTCGATTCACGGTTACTTCACACTTTTCTGAAGCCCTGCTGAAGTTGTTACAGGATATTCATCCGCCTCTTTCACACAATGATTGACCAAGTCTAGAAAATTACACCAAAGTGACAGCGCACCACAATAGTGAGCAATCTGTGTAATAATATTATGCAAGAGAACTATATCTTACTCGGCATTACCAACACACATATTTTCTCCCTGTTTTATTCATAATAATTGTAAATTAAATATAATATAATTTATAGATAAAATATAAGTAAAAGTTCAATTTAACCAAAAATAAGGCACTTTATATCAACACAAGTATAAAAAGCTTGTGATACAGGACATATTTAGGAGACAACCAAACATATCACACATGGGGTGATTTTCAAAGGTTTGATTAAAAAAGTGTGAAGAAATCGCGAATAAGCTAAATGTGTTTTCGATTGTTATTTCTTATTTAGACTGTTGTTATTTAATACAATCAGGACAAATAAGATTTTTCGAATCCTAATTAATGAACAGAAAGGTTTCACCTTGACTGGGTATTACCGCGCGACTTAGAACCCGAACGACAGACCCGCATTCGAAAGGAACCGAGTTCGATTGCCGGTATAGTGGAACTGATTTCGGTTTTCCAAAGTGTAGCGAAATCACTTAAGCTGATTGCCAATATGAAACCTAAATACAGAGTATGACCAATTTCTTCCTCGCTCCTGATTGGCCGAGTAATTCGTTTAGCCTCTATGACCATGCAGTGTTCTGGAATACATATAGTGACGAAGTGCTTCTGCGAATATCTAACAAACTTTAGAAATTTTTCAAAGAAGTGATTAATAGTTCCACGTGGTTGAGATACTTTAGTACGGAAATGCATATGACCATTCTCGAGTATCTCTTTAAACCACGCCAAAAATTAAATTAATGTCATAAAAATGTTCTCAGGAATGTTACGGAGCGAATAGAAGAATATACGAACATCATGCCTAATATCTTGCTTTTAACAGAATAAGGCGACGGCCAAGAAAATGTTAAAACATTTCCACAGAGATATCGGATCAACAAACATTGTCCAAACGTACCGCCCTTCCAGCGAAATCACTAAAGAAGAAGGGATGGTGATCGTCGCGTCTACATCACTCACCGTTACAAAGGAGAACATTCGCGGAGAAATGGATAGTTCGTGTTCCGTCCAGATCGAAATGGGATGTCTCGCTTGCGTGGATGTTCACTTCCATTTGCCCATCGTGTTGTCCACCATCAGCAGATAACAGAAGCCAAATCAGTCTTCCCTTCCTGCCATTCCGCATGAGACAAAACATTAACTAGGTATAACAACCGAACTGAGTACGACGGTAAACTTGTCAAGTTGTGTAAATAAACTGTCAAATTACGAATACTGTAATGTTGCTCCAAGCAGCGCTAACAGGACACTTTAAAGGAGACAGGCATGTTTTGACGTGAATTTATACTGTTTCGAATGACAGACGACGCCTACTTTCAGTAAGGTCCTTTTCTCCCCACAAAACTGTGAAAACTACTAGTTCTGAGAAACACTAATTGTTATGTTTTTTGATATCTATCCATCCCTTCCCGGGATAGATATTGGGTTATGCGTTGTATTGGAAAGTCATACTCGAGTACAATCACAGAGGTGGATCGCAGAGTGGAATCTTGAGCGGAAATGTACATTTCCCACTGAAAGCAGATGTTCAAATTATATAAATTGTAACTCCGCAATGGAGACGTATCTGCATAGAGTATAATAATTACGGATGGTTAAATCCAGCCGATCAAGTAAATCTTGCCGTGGGAATAAAAGTGAGGCTTAATAATGTCAGCAATTCAGAAACAAATGCAAGCAATTCGCGAGTCGTTTGTAATGTGGTTCGGGCCATCACCAACAGATGGCTAATTTACACAAGCTTTCTTTCAGCTTCTTATTTCAGGTTGGTTATTTTGCTTCAAAAGAGGCAAATTCATCCCACAGCCAGACGAAGTTGGTAGGTAGCTACAGTATCGTCGACAGCGAAGCCATTATAGTAGGAGAAAGTTGCTCAAAGAAGAAGGAACAAGGCATCGGCCATGGCAGTATGAAAGAATCATCCCAGCATTTGGCTGGAGATATCTCGGAAAACCATGGAAAACTAAAATCAGAACGGCTGGGCCAGGATTCGAACCCGTGCCCCCCCCCCCCCCCCCCGCCGCCCGCACGCGCGACCAATGGGTTACCACTGCTTTACTTTATTTTTTTAAGTCGACGTCTTTGACCGATACATTTGCCTTTGGACATAGCGTGCGTGACAGACAGTGTGAGCGTATTTTGCCGTGGGACGAGGTCAAGAAGAAGACTGACCTGTAGACAAATTCCCAGTCCACATGTTCGCGACATGCGAACTGGAAATCTGCCGCGGAGAAACTGGGGCGCGAACTGCCAACCCTCCGACTACAAGTCGGCCACCCTGCCCCTGAGCTATGGGGCAGCAAGGCTTGATGGGGCAGGGCACCACTGTGCCACCTCGCTCGGTAGTCGAAGTTGGCGTGTCTTTGGTGGCCGCGCAAGCTAAGGCGTTACACATAGGAGCCGAGTACGGAGGGGCAAGAAGGGAAGTCGACGCCTGGTTTGATAAACAATCTTTGGTCACCACTTCAGTTTGTAACAAGTATTTAAAACTTATTGTATAGGCTATTCACGGTAAAGTGAGCACTTTTGAAAGTCCTCTCATTTGGAATAATCGTCAATAAATATATTCTATTTTACCCTTGGACGTTAACTTCCATGTGCGTTAGAATATACACTGTGTTAATTACTTAAATTGCAATATTGATTTAAAAAGGTGGTTAAAGGATAAAAAATGACTGAAAGAAAAATGTAACTAGGATTATCAAAAGCGCTCACTTCACCGAGAGCAGCCTATACACTGGTTGCCTAATTTTTTTTCAAAATATATATTGTTTATAGGTATTTACGTAACTAAAAACAGTAATATTTCTGTAGAAATGGTAAATTTATTTAATTAATTTATCAACACTTTAAACTTATTAGTTTCAAGTAAGTGTTTGGAAACACCGTTAACTTTGTCTTAAAAAAGAAAAAAAATTGTCAAATCATAAAAAACGGCGAATTTGTTCAATAAATTTATATCAGTGATATCATAAATATTGAAAACATACGTACATGCTTCCTGTTGACTAACCTAACGCAGCTTTTCTGAAAGCGTTCATAACTTAAATCAGACAAATGGTGTGCTGTGTTACTTATTTCTGAAAAATGCTGTAATTGATAATAATTAATTACAGTCATTTAATAATTATGAATTAATGTCATTTGATGATACTTTATATATATATATATGGATTGAAACAGCTGAAACTGTAAAGGAAAACATTTCTCCAAAGAAGTTCGTTCGTTCCAGTGTTGCATACGTTCATAACCGCACCCACAAATATACAACGCACAGTGTGTGCGCGTGTATGAGAGAGAGAGGGGAGAGAGAGAGAGAGATAAGGATGGGAGAGAGTGATAAGGTTCACATGAACGTGGGCATAGTCACAGAAATGTTTGAGACTTGCCCCCTTCTGGAAACAATACGTTGACGGCTTATGGCGTTACGCACATGTTGGGAGGATGCTGCAGAGGTGGTGGTTCCGTCACAGCCCAATATGACTCGTTTATAAGCTCCGAGTCTGTATCCAGAGAAGCACGAATGTCCTGCTGCATGTCTGTCTCTATGTGTTTTAACAGAGTGACGTAAATCCCCAGCTACCTAAACAGGTAAGGAAAAAAACGAATTTTCTTATGGGAGAGTTTGGTATAGGGCAAATTTCCGTCGCTAGGTCGCAGTGTGCCAAAGAGGTCATTTTAAATATAGGCTGTTCACCGTAAAATGTGCACTTTTGAAAACCCTGCTTAAGATGTACTTGTATACACGTTGTGTATTCCTCCGCATTATGTTAAATTAACATTGCTATGGGCATCATCACTTTATTCATGCGTCGGTCAAATGAAACACACATATATATGTAAGCAGGGACAGTGACTTTTTTCCAAGGTTAGTTTCTAAAGTGCTCACTTTATCGTGAACAGCCTTTAGAAATGTTAAGCTATGTGAATAATAAAAGAGAAGGATTTTATCTAGTTATCTAATTAAGTAGTTCTTTTATATTTGATTTATGATTATTGCAATTATATTGTTTTTAACGTGGAAAATAGAGAATATCCGGTACACATGCGACACTAGCGCTTACCTAGAGGCGAAAAATTCTAGTTGCCAAACTAAAAGCATTGAGCCTCCCAACCCTAGTAGAAAAGTGGCCCCAAAGCACCACTTTCCCCACCATAGTGACGTGCAAACGGCACTCTGGTTATACCAGCGCCACGTCCTTAATTAAGTTAAAACAAAATAAAGTTCAAAGTTCCTGCCCTCTCTCTACTAGATTTTCACCCATTCAAACACGAACATGTTTCCAAGCACTCTGACTCCTGTAGCATTTCTGTTTAATGCATGGATATTTTGATTTATTTCCTGTAGCAAGGGTTTTTACGTCTCTCTTGACGGGTTTTCCCTTGCTTTACTAGTTATAGTTTTAGCTATATGCCACTTGGGGAGGTTGTCATGGCCCCAATGGCTAGCCATGGCTGCCCAATCCCTCTCCGCCGTGATGCACGCCTCCTTGCATGACTTCCTTCTCTTGAAGGAGTACGGGGTTAGCCCTGACACGCAATAAAATCTCGCCCTACCTTCGGGCTTCCTTTCCTCTAACACTTAGATAAAACGTAGAGTAGAAAATACCCTAGTAGAATAACCATTACCCCAGCTTCGGCTTTGATTTAAGAGTCCCAAGTTGATTCCTGTTGAAGTTCTGTGTAGAATGAAAGTGAGCTGCGTACGACGACGTGTGGGTACGAAGTCCAGATAGGGAGCTGGCACTGCAAGGCCGCGGCTCTGACAAAGACCTCTGCTGCTCGCAGCGCGATCAACGAGCACCTAAGCTGCTCTGGAGCCTTTGTTGACGAGAGAACAGACAACTTTCATCACGGTAACTAGACCAAGAAAAAAGCGAAAGCCTGCGTTATAGCTGTGGAAACGGGAACGCACATAATCTGCCCGCAAGTTCAATGCAAACTACCTTAGCGTTCGTCCGTTCCCTCGGACAGACTGGCGGACGCGGGGTGATTAAACGTGTGATGTATGTTTCCTGGGCATACGTTGTGGGGAAAAGAACCATTTTCTTTCCTACGTAGGTTTTCTACTGTAGCGCCACACTTGAAAAAACCGAGTCTCAGAATTGAGCGAAGGCAAAACATTTTCCGAATAATACAATTTAACAGAGTCAAATATATTAATCCAATTAAAATAAAAGTAAATCGAAAACTGGATCTAAACGACACACACTTGAAAAAAATAAGAAGTAAATTTTGTTACAAGCATAAGAAAGTGTATGTGCTTATCTCTTCTCTGACAGTAATGTGGTAACGAATCCATAACAATAGAGGGATCTAATTATATACAGCCCAGTCGACGGGAAGAAAAGTTGATCAGTTTTGGGGAGAGCTCATGAACAAAAGCAAGCTGCTTGAATGTGTACAGAGGTGTGTGAAGTCTAGGTTGCTGAACCTGCAAATACTTGCGGTCTCTACTAATCCGTACAAACTGAGCAACTTAAAGACACCGCCTAAATTTTCATGGATTGTTTCAGTTACCCCAACTGCGCATGCTTTATACCAAACATTTATACTTTATTCAGGACGCTGTGTGACTGGAGATATTATGCGTGTCAGAGGCCAAGAAGCGTCAGAACACAAAGGGCGACCTACGTAAACACATCGAGTGTCCGGTCGCCTTTACGCGCAAGTCACTGAACTAGCGCACAGTCTTTCGTCAACTCGCCTCTTAAGGACCTTCATTGTTACAATATAATTTTATGGTATAGTAATAATAAATATAAAAGTGTGCTGCAAGTCCTTACGCCGTGCCAATAGTCTGTACCGGAAGGTTCATACTCAAACATGACTATGAAACACTCGTGTTAGCCCTTTTGTACTATACAGCCCTTGTCACACCATCAAATTTTTCCGTCAAACTGCTTCCAATAAGTTTGGTCAAATAAAGTTGGACAATTATGACGTCATTAAAATGTCATAAACGCCGCCATATCTGCCTGGGATAGTTGGATGGCTTCAGTTGCCAACAAACATTTGAAGATTGGACCAGTTCTAAAATTTATTTGATGTTTGATGGTTTCAGCCAATGACAATCACGCATGGCTAAAGTGGACGTCAAGAAACTTTAAATCAACGAACAATTTCTGGAAAAGAAATAGGCAATGAAAATAATTATTTATGTAGAAGCTGTCTGAGCATGAATGTTACTATAAGTGAATATTGTACATCATATTACGAACCCAGAGGCATTAAATTTCAATGTGCAGAAAACATTTCTGATAAATAAAATTTGAATTTAGTAAAGAAGCGAAAATAAACTACAACATTTCTTACATTTCTCATTGTAATGGACTGCAAGTGAAAACAAAAACCAGGAAAAAAGACTTTTAAATAATAATTCAAATTAGATGCTCCCAGAAAAAAAAAAAAAAAAAAAAAAAAAAAAAAAAAAAAAAATGTACAGTCACACTGTACATTTTTACAGGGGCTTTACAGACGGAGAAAACGGAAATTAGTATTCGGGCGTGAAAAATTTCTTAACTGCTATTCGTAAGAAGACACAGCTCTGAAGTAGTGAACATTTTTAAAATGAAAACTATATACTATCGAAACCCTGTGCTTTGTTTCGGGGCCCAGCCAGATGACGGCCTTTATTTGAATTCGATTGCTTTAAAAACCTTATACTGATTCGCCGATCACGAGATGCTAAAGAACGGAATATGGAGACACTATTACAGAGTTAGCGTTTAAACAAAGACACTATTTACTGATTAATTCAAACAGTTTCCCCGTGAAATTAATCGATTATATGATAGATCAATGTGGCGGGGAGTCATTATATAATCACTGCTTTGTAGCCAACTTGGCAAGATAGTGGTTGAAATAATAGGGATCCTTACATAAAGTGTAGTAGGCAGACCGAAGGAACTATTCACACATCTCCGCACAGCTAGTAAATGACTAAAAACGCTCACAGGGACCGTCATGCTGTTACGCATTTGTAATACTCTGTGCTGCCGTTTGGCTAAATCATACGGGTTCCAACTCAGGAATTTCCTACCCGAACTGCACCGAAAAGAAAATTAGCTTGTTTAATTTTATTTAGTTCCCTGTTGTTCAATAAACACGCAAACTTTCTTCAACCAAACACGTGGTCATATGGCAAATTTTGACGATACAGAAAGAACATTTCGTCAAATCAAAGGTATGTTTTGATGGACGTGAAAATGCAGCTGCATTACGCAGAAAATTTTGTTCAGTCAACAAAATATTTTATAGCAAGTACGCCTATGGTAAATTTGGCCAATGCCGTTTATTTATTGTTATGAACAAAGGTATACTTGTGAAGGTTCATACAAAAGTGGAAAAATAAGATAGAAAATCACCCTACCACCACACTCCTTTCCCCCCATCACGCTCAACCGACAGTAGACTGTCTACAAACAACAAGTATTTCGTAGAATACATTCAACATTTCTGTTGCGGGCTACAATGAATCTAATACTTTGAAATGCTCGGAGTGTTTAAAAATTACGAAACAATCCACTTGGTGGCCTCTTACCCCGTGAAAGCGACAAATAGAGTAACAATAGACACTAGCCTAGCAAACACACACGACCACGAGCGCAAACTGCGACAGCGCGCAGGGACAATGAGGAGTGGCCGTTATCAACAAAGCCGTATCTGTTGCACTCGACCTTGCCGCGAGTCACGTAATTGCCATCCTACAAGACATCCTCTGCACAAGATTCCCTACAGTAGTCAACAGTGCTACGTTTGTAGCCTGCCACTGCGCGTTATTTGTTACTATCTGGCTAGACTCGAAAGTCTTGACTAGATCTCGTGTATACACGAGATCTAGTCAATTGCTTGCTGTATTAGTTGCCGTTTTTGTTCCTTTCATTTCCCTCCGGCGATGTCCATGACCAAAGTCCTAAGGCATATCTTCTACTTGTGAGGTTCGGGGTCCCGATTCCAGTTAGCCTATGGATGTAGGTATCTTTTTAAGATATTTTAGAAAAAAAAAAAAAAAAAAAAAAAAAAAAACATTCTCTTATTTGACAAGGCCACACGTAATTAGAGCATTCAAGTGACAGATTTTTATTATTTACTCTAAATCCTCCAAGACGTATTAATAATGTATTCGTCACAGAAAGAGACACATGGCAGAGTTCCTTAGCTGTTACCAAAACATCTCGCTGAATGACAGGTCTTTTATTCACAGAAAATTTTTGACGTAATCGCAAACAATATCTTTTGCAGAAAAAAATTATGCGAAATATCTGACAACTGAGAAGTCACTTTACATGTCCCAGATATTATTTTGACATTCTAATCACGTACTACATCGCTATGATTATCTGCTCATCTACCAATCTGCACCCCATTCAAAAGCATTGTATAACAACACGATGGTGATGTCATACGACGCATCCATTTACGAATGAGAGAATTTGTCTTTCTGGAATGACCGATCATCAGAAAAAAGTTAAATCGGCAAGTTAGTCTGCGGTAGATTAGGTTCCAGGGTTCTGTATGTTTAACCAGGGTTGGTATAATTTTCTCACTGTTTACAGCCTGTGACAAACCTTTTGTAATTGTCACTGCACGACTTAGTCACTCTTTTAATAAAACTTTTTTTAAAGGTGGTAAATTTCGCGAATTCTTTAGGCACCAGCCTAGATTTCTCACGTCTTCACATACTTGGGCGACAACTCGACACATATCAGAACAACAGTGTTACAACACAAAATACAGTATATTGTTTTTCAGGAGAGAGGGGCAGTTCCTTACTTCAGCACATTGTCATGCAACATTGTCCCACACAAAAGTATAACCGCCAGTATTTATGTTGTAAAACTTTTACACGTAACGGATGTTTCGGTACTGCATATTGTAATGTAAATAATTAAAAAATCAGATCACTTGAGCTGTGACACTGTTGTACTGGGGTATCGAGCTGTTTATTTGTTGGCTGCTGTCAATATGAGAGACTTATTTCTTATCTGACTTTGTTGTGCTGATACGATCACAAAATTTATTCAAGTTAATTCCTGGCTGAAGGGTTGATCATAACGTGTCCAAACAAGTGACCCAGTCATAAAAAGAACTCTAAAGTGTACGCCCTTGAAGTTTAATCTGTCACCGGAAGAATGTGTGAAATTCACAGACATTTATGTTAATCGCTGTAAATTATCCGCTATGAGGTTGAATCCATAATTTCAATCAGTTAACTGCTGTTCAGCCAACAGCCAATTGAAAGCTGTTACTGGCTGTTAAATCAGTGGAATGCGCTGGAATTATGTTTCGAAGCAGTGTACATAATTTTCTATATGGTAGTATAAGTCACTATTATACCAGTGGGAAGAATTAAGTGATTTCAGCAGGACAGTTTTCATTAGTTCACTGTGAAATTTCACTGATTCGGAGCACTCTTTTTACTATTTAAATTTTCGAGTGCAAATCATACCACAAACTACTCACAAATCACAAGCAGTACTATGTTTCAGCAAGTAGTATTATAAAATTCTCTGCTACTTTATAGACTAAGTATGAAAACAATCTCCTTCCACCAGAAATAATTTTTCGATAGAGCATGTTTCCCTTAAAACGAAATTCCGAAAGATCTTCGTTTTCAGTCACTGAGAAAACGGCAATCACTGAAATTTGCAAACTTAGCTATTGAGTATTACACTTTACAAATATCACATAACATAAGAGTGTTCATTTATTCTCCGCCATAACTGTAATGTCAGAAGGCTACATCACGCAAGATAGATTAGCTCACTGAGTTGATGTTCAATGTTTATCGGCTCTGAGACATTTAAGTTGCGTCAAATCACACTCTGCTTTATTAACCAAACTTACTGCCAAAAGTGTGAAGTCTAGCATGTTGCTAAATAGTTATGCCAAAGTGCGCCGAGAAATGTGATTTGTGAGACTTTTTGAAGGCAATGCAGCAAAAACGGCCCAAAACAGGTTCCCGATTACAACCTGTCCCATGTTTATTGTAATGATCAGGAAAGTGAATAATACATGGCAAATAGCAACAACGGAATACAAGTGTAAATTCTCCACTGTAAAAAAGTTAAGTATGATTATGTCTAACGATAACTTGTGTGTGTTTGCTGGTGTGATTCTACTAGATCAATGGTGCGAAAGAAGGATACGAAATTGCCGTTATAATTACTCTTCCTCTCTCAAAAGACATGAAAAATGGAAATGACCATATTGGAGCACTGTAACTGTTTTAATAATAGAAAATGTCCTCGAAATTATTCTAAGAAATTTGCAGAAGTAGATGGCTGACAGCTGTTCTGGAATTCGGGGAATGAGAGAACCATGGTAAATGGGCTTTCGATAACTCTCAGTTTTTCTGTGGAGCAATACGGTGTAGAAATCATTCATATATAAACCGTGCATCTAGTTGTGACAACGAAGATAGCCGCTTAGAAGCATTATCGTAAAAGAATAAGAAGGAACCTATGTACACGATTAATATTGTATGCTAAAAAGTGGACTAATAAATCAGCTGGATTGCAAAACTATTCAAGAACAATGACTCACCAAAAAGGGAAGCCAACTGATGCCTTGCTAATAACAGTGGCTAAGTAACTATTGACTGTAATACCCATTACTGGACATGACTAAAAAGTAAGAGGCAATAGCTTCTCTCTGAAACACGAATGCTTTTAAATAAAATCCGCATACACATAAAGTGAAAGCAAAACCGTCTTATCAAAACAGAATTTAACATACTGGGCTAAGGAGTCATCCAGAGAGAAAATAGAGGGCCGGAATTAGTTTTCGATTGCTTGCACACTGGCAAATTCCGAAATCCATGTGGGGGAAGAGAAGCGAGAAGAAAAAGATAGAGGGACTGAAATAAAAAAATGGGATAACATATTCTGGACGGCACAAAGTTACACAGCGAAATATGGCAGTGCATGACATGAGTTGCTGGAAGATGGCCAGTGGCAGGGACCTGATTTATTAAATGGTAATTCTCCTGAGCTCCAAGAATATTACAGGGTTGCCCATGCATGAGACACAGACAAATAGGACTGATTAACGGATCGAGACAAATAACAAGGGGGGGGGGGGGAGAGAGAGAGAGAGAGAGAGAGAGAGAGAGAGAGAGAGAGAGAGAGAGAGAGAGAGAGAGAGAGAGAGAGAGAGAGAGAGAGAGAGAGAGGAGAGAGAGAGAGAGAGAGAGGAGAGAGAGAGAGAGAGAGGTAGGTAGGTTTCAGTGGATCTAAACAACGAGGTCTTGAGAGCTCTACAAAAATAAAATAAATAGACTGGAAAGAGAAATACAGTGATAGCAATCAAGACCAAGAAGCATTTGGAGTGTGGTGAGAAAGAATAATAATTAGAATGACAGTATTACTAGAGGCAAAGTGGAAAATTAAGATGGTAAAAATTCCCCCTCCCAGCTCATGTGACTGCAGTGACGGAGGTAAGGCAGAAGGCCAAAGAAACGCACCTGGTATTTAGGCAGCTAAGGAATAAAATATCGTGGCAGTACAATACATAAATAAGGAAACGATCGTGGGGCTGTGAAAGAGAAAAGAGTCGTGTACGAACATGTAGGTCTAGAAGGTATAAATCGGCATGTACTGCCACCAAGAAAAACGGTCCAGTAAAGCGAAGCAGTTTTTTGGTTTATAATGGATGATAGTTGACAAAAAAAATTGAGTTTTAACAAACATTAAGAAGGTATAACAACAGATGAATGTTAATGATTCTAGGAAATGTAATTTGGGGTCAAAATTAGGACCAAAGTTGGTGTGGTATGATCGATTTTGGCCTAGAAGCGTTGCCTTTGGAACCTGTGAATAGCTTACTTTGCAGAACACTGGAGTCAAATATAAGAATTTGTGGTGTTTTATAGACACAATAATGTTCTAAGCACGTCTATTTTGGAAAGCAAAAACAGTCCAGTACTGTAATATTCAAACGTAGGTTTAAAAGAAGAAATTTCGCGAGAACTGACCTTGGAAATGACTCACGCTGTTCAGTGACACCGTGGAATGAAATAGGTTCGAATGGGTGACTAGAGTTGCTATAATGTTGCCCATTTTTTAACTCCCCTGACTGGCAAATCCGTAAGGCATTATAACAACTACTAACTCGGAAAAATACTAATTCATAGTAGTTCAGTAGCAATAACTGGTTAACCTGCTAAATATTGTAATGAAAATAATAAAACATTTATATTTCGTCACTGATTCAGTAAGTTTAACCTATTCAGTCTAATTTTTAAATATTTACTTTTCTGGGTTGAGTTTTATTGTAGTCTAATATCTGGTAATGTGGTATATGTATATACATTTTAGGCTCACTTATTTCCGATGTAAACTTTTTTAAATTTTACTCAGCTTCTTACTTGTACCTACTCATAACGACAGCCTCGTATGTTGCCTTATGAAAAATTAGTGATATAGACGATAATTAAAAATATTATACGTCCTAGGAGAAGTTTAAACACGCTTAGCGTGCATGAACCTCTCGATATTTCTGTAATAACGTCGCGCAGTTAGTTTACGTCAGAGAGACCAATACATTCCAGGGGCTACGCTCTACGCCTTAGGTCAGGCTTTTAATCTCTGAAGTCACATGCCTCGCTGCTGCAGCATTGCACCAAATGGTGGCTGTCGTGGCCATGGACCCGCCTCGGACACAGAAATGGAACACCGATTTTAGTATAATTCACCCCCCGATAGCTAGGGAAACGGCTCCACTTACAAGTAGTACGACATAACTTCATTCGCAATTAGCATCTAGAGACGAAATAGCCATACGCCGCCCAAACCAGTATGGAACTTTTTACAACAGGATGTAGCCAATCAGACACAAAACACGCTTCCAGAACAACAAGCAGTAGATCAGTGGATTGTCACGAATACAGCAAAGTAACTGCAATGGGATTTTGCTTTTACTCACATCCATAGTTTTTTTTATACACAACCTAATCAAAATTCCTTATGAATAGTGACTGGAAAATTTCGCTACTTCATTTTAGGACAAACTATTCTTCAAACACGTGTACATTTCTGTTATGTTTACAACTGGATAACAGTTTATTTGACACGCTTAAGTGAAATATAAGCGAGTAACATACCTGCAAGGAAACAAAAACAGAATCCAGTGCCACCTGGTCTGGCGTAAAACTGGCTAGGAGCAGCAGCCAATGAACAGAAAGCTGATGCCCAGAAAATACACAGGACCTTGGGGTATAGCCTACAGGTCGTTTAAAATGCTAAATTTTCCTTCCCCTACTTATGTAGTAGCGACTATTGAGAATAACACAGTAGCTCGAGTACACTGCGAGAAGTGGGTCACTGAACTTGGGAAACTCTACCAGTCCATAGCCATACCTAAATAGATTCCTCTTCTTGTACAGCGTCTTTAAATTGCATAAATATGTACTAAGTTATAATTTAACAGTTTTAATATCGATAATTTTAATTCCGCGTCGCCCTTTCTGCTCAGTTAAGTTCTCTGCTGTCACTCTTCATACGTAACTCGACCGATGCCAGTTACTGGCGGACGACTGCTGCGTATTTGCACAGTTGGCGCCGACCGCCTCTCCAGACCCTCGGGCGCGTGAGCAGCTACGAAAGGTCACGGGTTCGAACTACAGGCACAAGTGCTGTCGCGCCCAGTTTGTTTTTTCCCCTCCGAGGAACATCCGTCGTGACTGTCTTGGCGTAAAACGTACACTAGAGAACTAATTGTTTTATATCTGCAAAATATTAGCTTTGCATACGGCCAGTCGGATATCTAGAGACGATTGAACCAGCTATTACATGTGTCAGCAGGTTTTGTTGAATTAACAGAGCAGTTTTATAACTTTAAATGTCTATTTTGTTGAATAGAAAAATATATTTATTGCACTACAAATTGTGTTTGTCCAAAATACTATTTTGCTACAACTGCTGTAATATTTCTCACCATACACAAGCTATTATTTTGTTAATAAACCAACCTTTCTATGTTTATATTGTTAGGGATATAGTATGGTGGCGTGGCGCCCCGTCACAATCGTGTTGTACCCTCCGAGTTAAACGGTTCAGTTCCCGTGCGGAAATTAATAATTTATTAGGATTTTGGTGATAGGGATTATTGAGGGGGGGGGGGATACAAAGGCCGCCAAGAGGCAGGACGCATTTTAATAATAATAATAATAATATCAGCAATAATAACTATTATACAGAATTTAACAATAAAAGAACGAGCTCCTGGACAATCCCGGTGAGCCAAGTTCCCGTTGCTGCTTTACCACCAGCAACTCTTTTCTCTCTCTCTCTCTCTCTCTCTCTCTCTCTCTCGAGAAGGAAAAATGAGAAAAAAATTGGGTTTGGCTGTGTTGGGGACACGGCCGTTTGTTTTGCGTGAATACGTCTACGTTGACGCGCTCGGACTCCTTGATTTTTTTTACGTTACCGGCACCGCTTTACTACATCATATGGGGTTTTATGGGTATCACTGGATTTGCTTTTGAGATGCTCTTTCCAACCGTATACTACTTCTGTATTTCGACTTGGCTTTTTGACGAGTATAGGCCGACATTGTGTTAAGTTTTCCTAATCTCTTACATTAAATTCATACAATTTCACCATAACCAAGCCACACAAAATATTTTTATTCATGCAATCGATTGATCTTGACGAGAGCTGTCGAATGAAACTCAAACGAGCATCGTAGCTTCTCCTAGCCGAAAGTTATACTACGCGGAATTTATGAGACGCGGCGAAACGAACTCAAAATTGCGGAGCGCCCCCCCCCCCCTTCCCCTCCATCAACCGTGATGTTTCGCAGTCCTCGTTCAATGTAACATATTCTTTGATCCTTTAGCAATCGAGTGGTGTAATTTAATTTTGAATGTAGAAGATACATTCGGAGCTGCAATGCCAAACTCTATCTCCCGATTTGTTGTCATGGCATTTCCTGGATTGCCTCCGCTATGGTCCCAAATTTAAAGACGTACTAACGTCAAAAAAAGGGAGGGCGGAGGTGTCTGTCGATCTGTAATTGCTGATACCGCATTCCCTTTTTCCCGGAACACCAGTAACATGACATTGAAACTTGGTCCTTTGTTACCTTGAAAAGTTACGCGTCTTTAACTTGAAAAATAGCCGTAGTTGTCTCTAACTTGATTCTCAAATATAAAGTAATCCGGAAAGAAGAATTAAACTAATTCACCAAAACACGTAAATGCACTCTAAACGTGAACAGCTTTTTTGAATTATACACAGTAGAGAAACTGCATATTATTTTTCAACTTCCGGTTGGTGAATCAGTGAAATGCAGGGGGCAATTAGTATCTGGAAATTATTACTACTCACTAGCAAATCTACCAAACTTCACCACTAAAGTGATCACTAGGTTTTCTCTGTTCTAACTATCACTTCATGGGCTTTATTAATTTTAACTTAGTTATCAACTCTTCTCGTTCAGAGTGTGGACCAGCGAAATCGAATATTGCCTAAACGGATATTCAGGGAAGCAAGTTAACTGAGAATTACTCCATAAAACCGGAATTATGAACTATCTTGAATGAGAAGCTTCGAGATACACTTACTGATTTTTTCTGCGCGGGGAGGGAACGTACTAAGCTAAAGTTGAAAACTCTGTGCTAGTTACTCAGCTTTTAGCAGCAGTACCACCAATTACATACAGAAAAGTGCAATATAACAGTTTCTAGTTTGTCTGGAAAGAAAAAACCAATCTGCACTCATATTAGCAGAATTTAAGTTTTGGATGTGAAAACCTATGTAACGTGCAGAAAATACAATTTTGTTGCAGATGTAATCCAACTCAAGTATGCCAAGATCAGGCACCTGTTAGACTAAATTCAATGCTCTACTGAATGGAACCACAGCTTTTACGTACTATTCCTTCGAAACGTCAACAAATTAAGAGTATATATCTGCTGAAATTTTACACACAAGGTTCTCGATGGCCGTGATCGCTACGACGTCACGCTCATGTGGAAAGGAGGCGAGATCTCTTAAAGCTATATATATATATATATGTGATCCCTATCCGAGGAGAGATTTAGAATTTCCACGCTCAGACTGCCGATATCCAATAAATAATCAGGCTACCCACGTCCGGTTGAACTCTCTATGCATAACAGCGCTAGGCGCAAATTTACCCGGCGGTATAAACGACACTCAACATCAGAGTTAGTGATGTAAGTCAAGTACTCTGAATGAAAAATATTGTTGTAGGAACCATAATTCTGCAACCGTTACCTTCCAAGACTGTTAAAATATGGACAATTGTCTGTTTGGTTGTTGCTACTCTACGAATATTGTTAAAGGTATATGGTAAAGCCAACAGAACATATTGTGAAAGGTCAGTGCGTCACAAATCAGTGACTCCATAACTTTCTACTAAATTGAATGTTGCGGTAACAAAGGAGTAGAGTTCTGACTACACTCCAGTATGACATTCCTTACAACGCTGCTCTGATCCCGCTACAGATCTGATAGTGCACCCAGCAGTAACATATGGTAGTGCTAACAATCTGCTCTGTGCTTGCCTTTAATGAGCAGCATGGTAACACCAACAAAAGCTTATGGTAAGCGCCATGGTAGTCCTAGCCATATTGTGTTGTCTATTGTAATTCCCTCGTAGGCTCATATCAAACGCTGCTATTTGTACTTATTTTTCAGAACTTGCAAAAGTGCTTGTGGAAGCAAGCAGCCTCGAACAACCAGACATTGTGTTAACAGACAGGCACCTTAGACCGCTCAGTTATGAGATTCGGCTTTTTAAATGTATTTGTCTTACTTGGTTTAGTTTTATTTCAATCATGTCAAGTAACTTGTCTGCAGAGGAATCTCATGAGATGATTTCACATATGAGTTATCTTATTTTTTTAATAACATAATATTTCGCTTATGTTATATATATAATATAAGATTGTGTGTCATCTGATATAAAAACCGTTTCTATGAGTAACGTTTGTGTAAACATGTTTTCCTTTCACATCAGTTAATTTGAAGTACCGATAAAAATATAGCGTTAGTAATTAGTTTTTATGTCCTGTTTGAGTAAGTGATATACATCTTGTAAAAACAAATAGGATATTCCAGCACCCTTCTTACTATTATTAGATTTAACGCCTAACATGGTGACATCTGTTAACACTAAATGAATATCACTTCACAATAGAAACATTTATATTTGTCTTATGTATTGTAATTTTTAATAGTTCTATAATGTTTAAAAGAATTACAGGATGCCTTCAGCAGTCCGCAAGACTGTTGTAATTACCATACTTGTTTGTTAACTCTACAGTTCTAGCTCTGTAATCTTAACAGAATAAGATGATTCTTCTAGCAGTCCGCAACAGTGTTGTAATTACCATTCTTGTTTGTTAACTCTGCATTACTAACTCTGTAATCTTAACACAATCGGAGTGTATCTCCAACAGTCCACGACGCTGTTGTAGCTACCATACTGTTTCTGTAAACGTTTGAATACAACAGGTGATTCATACAGAACATTCTGTTGCAGTTACCAAACAGCACTGTTGTATTTACAATATCTTGTTTTGTTAATGTAACAATACCCTTAGATTTTTTTCACAACTATCTGCATATTTCCTACTACAGAAAACATTGTTCCTGCTACAGAAAATATGATTCCCACAAAAGAATGACGTTTAATCATTTGGATTGTGAAGTATTACAGAACATTCTGTTGCTGATACTAAAGTTTAGTTGTCGCTCACCATAAAATGCTATTACAGAACTGTTCTCTTAAATTCTCTTTGATGATTTCTTTCAGTGTAAATCGTAGTCTACGAATGTCAGCCTACAACCTGCTAGGGACTGGCGAATGAGTCGTATGACTTATGTCGAAATAGTGAGAGTCACTGTTATTTAGTGGAAATCACGATTAAGTCATTGAAAGTCAGGCACAGTAACATGTCACTGGTTTCAATGACGTGAGATCATATTCACAATTTTAAGATAAGGGTCATGAAATAACCAGGATTTTTCCTAGTGGACTAGTGGAGGGTGGCTCATATGGCTTCAATTATTTTAGTGCTTTTTGAAGAGGGCACGTGAGATTTACAACTGGGATTCTACACAAAATAAATGTAATAAACTTAGTTTGCCTTTGTTGTTACCAACACATTTAGCGGCGTGTGGCGAACTGTTGCAAAGTAAGCTGTGTTTCGCTCTGTGCTACACCTAATCTTTTGCTAGTTTACACATCGGCCACTTAAAAGTAGTAGTGCATTACGTCACAGTACGTGTGTGATGGGTGACTCGCCGCTTTCTCGTGAGTGGCCGCAGTACACTCAGTTTCTCCCGGCTCCACTCTGGTTACTGATTCCTACCGTGTGCGCTTAGTTGTACAGCACTGGGCAAGCACCAGCTTACCTAGCAACACTTCACCACACGCCACTAAACACATTACCGGCTGTACACGGTGAACTGAGACGTTTTGAAATCAAATCTTGAAAAATGTCACTGCCTTCCTCTACCTGCATGTATTGCTATGGGCACATTGAATGGCTTGCGCTCAGTAGGGTTGGTAATGAAGGATAAAAGTAGTTATATGTCTCAACCTTGAATCAGAAGTATTAGGTAAACATTTGTGAATATTGAAATACTTTTATATTCGTTTACAGAATTTTAATTCAGATATGTGTAAGAATTAGGCAATATGTAAAATATTTACCTCATAAAAATTTTACAGTCACCTTTGACCCAAGCATGATTTAAGTGATCAGGCCTATAGAAATGTTAATTTTATATATAGTAGAAGAATACACAATTAGGGTTTCGAAAGTGCTCAGTTTATCCCTCGAACAACCAATACTAATAAACGACTGAGATAGTATATTTTTTGTAAAACGTTTTGAAAAAATCAAATCCAGTTTCCAAGGGATGGAAGGGGGTGTGGTAGGTAAGTAGATGGGCTTGACGTCTCGTCGACAGCGAGGCCATTAGAGTCGGAGCAAATTGCTCAGGGAGGAGGCATAGGGTAAGGAATGGGAAGGAATCGTCCATGGCCTTTGTTAAGGACCCATCCCAGAGCAACGTCGAAATCAGGATGGCCGGACCGGGAATCGAACCCGGGTCCTCCCGAATGCAGGTCCAGTGAGTTACCACTGCGCCTCACCACTCGACCGAAGAAGGGAGACGCTCTCCTTGTATGATGCCCAGATTTAAGACGATATAACACGATACCTGCAGCCGTACTTGGTTCTTGTACAAGGCCTACTGCATGAGTCGGTATACCAGCCGCTACATGAGCCGCCATAGAAGATTCATATTACACGACAGCAGCTTGCGTACTAGCATTTGGCACCCTCGGTGGGTGCGCCATGTGTGGTTTGTAGTAAATATGAACCCCATTCGTACAACTGCTACCAGTTAGTAACTTGCATATAGCCCTATGAAAAAACTAGCTAGCACATCTCAATATTGCTATATTACTGTTCGCCTTTTACATAAATGTAATGCTTACTAGTAAAGTTTCAACAATTTTCTTGAAAATGATATGAAGTCGCTAGACTACGAGTGTGTTATTTTTAATTTTGACGAAAATTAGTGACCGGTTGTTAATTTTTTGTTTTTTCTTTACGTAGCGGGATATTATCCGCTTGTAAAATATAATGATAAAAGGAAGTTCGGGTCCGGCGAAGTTTCGAACTCACGTCTAAGGATTGCATAATGTACGCAAGCGTAACGACTTTACCACAGTACCACCAGTTCACACACGAAATGCAAAATTAATATATTTTAGATACGTAAACGTTCTGTACCAATTTTTTCATACAATGCGTAATGTTTTAAGTATTTAGAACGGTTTCAAATAGTAATTAAAAGTTGTCATCGCCAATATTATTCGTGGTTGTCGTATTTTAAAACAGTTTGTTAGAGTTCAACCTCACGGAGATATATAATCAAGATGGAGGCGTCCTTTTCTGTTTCTTCATCAACTCGTTTCAAGTAGTAGCTACGGGGAGCCCCCTACGCTCTGAAACTGCGAAGTGATTGGCCAGGTACGACAGCCGGTGTGGAACCTGCCACGAAACATAGGACGTGTCCAATTACCAAATCTGGCCCTACTAGGCAGGAAATGCCATACGGGTACCACACTAGCCCGTATACCGGTCGCTATGGCGGACTTTGCACAAGCTTTTACGGCATCTGGTATCGTGTAATATCGCCTTTAGGGGGTGAAAGTGTTGCCTGCAGCCAGTACCTGTCAGAGCGGAAGCGACGTGATTATTCGCTTCTCAGCTGCCATAACCGGCATCTCATTAGGAAACAGTAGGCGGGATGCAACTCCGCAGCTTCCTGTTGCGCAAGCCCGCTGTTCCGCCTTGCAACAATGCGGCAGATGTCAGTGGTCGCGCACAATAACTCGGGCGGGCGCGGCTCGTCACGTGGGTGAGCCGGCATTCGGTAGCACTGAGTATAAACTGTTCACGGGAAAATGAGCACTTTTGAAAGCCCTGCCACGTTGTGAAGTCTTCCGCCTTATGTAAAATTAACATTGCCGAGAGCTTCGTTTATTCATGCGTCGGTCAAGTGCAACTGTAGAATTATTAGATCGGAAATATTTTACAAATGTGCTCATTTTTACACGTCGATGCATTAAAAAAACAGCAAGCGAAAGAAATAATTTTAAGTTATCACAAATTTTTACCTGCCACTTTTTATTCGACGTTAAGACGTGGAACGACTTTCCCTTTATCGTTATCAACTTTACTCATAGGATTTTCTGGATTGCCTCCCACTATGGTCACAAATCTAAAGACGTATTCACGTCAAAATGGATAAACCAACATCAATGAAACCGCCACGTCTTTTCTTCTCTTTGAACTTATCTACTCCGTGACCTTAGGCAGAGCGAAGACGCGAGGCGGACAGGTGTGTCACTTACTCCGCCATCTTGTTTGGCGAGCGTTTAGTGTGATTGACGGCAGTGCCCACCTCACGTCATCTAGGTACGAGGAGGAAGGCAAAATAGTAATACGACATAAAAGTGATACACTTAAGAAGTGCCCCTGTTCTTGCGTAAAAAAATTAACTTTAAGGCGGAGAGATCCGATCCATCTAGGATACTCTCTATAATTCTTCGTAATTAAACTTTATGGCCGGACATAAAAAATCAAAGCTTGGTATGGAATAGAGGACTTATAAACATTTTTTAAAGTTTTTCCTGTTTTAGTTATAATCTTATTTCCTCATTGGGAAAAATTCGTTAAATAACAAGCTTTGATTACGGTTGTAGGTTACGTGACACAAGTAACGAGAGAAGTAATGTTGGCAAGCTTGATTTTTAATTATTCTGGAAATTAAGTTATAGAGGAATACACTAAAATCCAAAAAGGTGGGAGTCCCTCCCCCTTGCGTGACTAGTAGTGCTAGATAATAACAAAAGTGAAACGAACATGGTATTAAAATCACGTGCCTATATATGTCAAAATAACATGAATATATAATGCAACATATAAAAACAAAAATTTTTTAGTATAACGTAAGCACCTCTTTTGCTACTTAAAAATGACGTTGAAGAATATAACATTAGTCACTACATTTATAGCATATTGCATTCTTTTTCGTCGTGATGTGAAATGATAGTCTAGAAAAACGCATGAAAGTGGATGAAAACGAAATTCGGAAAACTTATTTGTTTTCCGAATTTCGTTTTAAATTAAATTTTTTTTGGCAGAAATCTCAAAAAAATTAAGCTACTTTTCCCCATATCACAGGGGAACTGAGTGTTGTTTTTAAAAGAAATTTGCAATGTGACACTCCTGAGATTCAACTAAATACTTCAAGTGAAATAAAAATCTTTATATAAAAGTATTTTTTTAAAATCATTTAAATTGAGATTTGAAGTTAAAAATTCTCATATGTATTTTTGCTAACAATATAATACATGTTATTTTTTACATGATTGGTATTTTCATCAAGTTATTGATGAAATCATTTTTTACACAATGGCCTGCAAAAATCGCAATTTTAGTGTTTTTGGGACACATTTATGTTTCAATAACCAAATTAATGAATTGACGACAAAATAACAACTCTCATTTCTGGCTTGGAAAATATCTGCATGTACACTGAAATATTGCAAAGATTTTGTAAATCAGAATACACTCAACCGCTTACAACGACAGCCATTCGGCAACTTTTACTGGGACACAGTTAAACAGGGCGTACTCGACTTATAGAGCATTCCTTTTTTTCATTATGTGTTTCCAAGTTCTAAGGCTAGAAGGCTATGATACGGCTGGCACGACGAAGAATAACGATAGAAATAAAAGACGTAATCGGGGGAAAAAAACACAAACAAACCACAGTTTGATAGCGGCTATGTTAAACGGCACGGGACCTATGTCACGGCTAATCGCCGTTACAAACTTTCCTTGACTTGACTGGCAAACAGACTCGCTTCTACGCGAGGATTTTGCAATGAACTTCAGAGACGCGACATGTTTTTAAACACGAAGAAAACACTTCAGTCCCGTAAATTTCTGCCACGTGCAGAGATGGGCAAAGCAATGACGATGGCGGGGAGGTGCTAAGGTGGCGAATTACTAACTTATTTAAATAAATGTCACCACTGTACGCGGAATCATCATGCATATTTGAAAAGTGAGTTAAGGAACAGTTAAAGGACGACACTGGCACGCGAATCGATTGTTTCATCGCCTTCATGAGCACTCAAGTGTTGGTCTTGCTGGAGTGCAGCGTGTAACAACCTTCAGCATTTCAGTTATCACTGCTAGTTGAGTAACGGGAAACCTGCACCGAAATTCACCGCATATCACTCAGTTCGTTTCACATATATTTTGTTATTATGTTTCTAGTTACAGTAGTCTTTAAATGCTATTGTTGGATATGTCAAAGTGCTCAAAAATGTGTGCTACTTGCTAGAATGTCTTGAAAAGTTATTGTCGATTTATCAGAAGTAGGCCTACATGTTTTTTTTTTTTTTTCGTGAAAAGACAAAAAATTAAAATCATCCGTTGGCAACTGGCACATCAGATGATTATAATAATTTTAGAGAGAATTATTCTTTCTAGAAAACCGAGGCGCTGACGGTAACTACCCATACAAATTATTTCTGACGTGTTCAGTCTGTATGTATGACTGGTGTGCATTTTAACGAGACCGTATGACAAGGCGCTGTGTAGGTACCTAGCCTGTTACTCGTATTCTCGACACAAATATCCCCCGATAACGCGGGTGATAGAAACTGCACACAGGCATGTGGTGTGAAGACCGCTGCTTGTCTCCGCGATAATTGGAACCAGTCGTTTTGGAGGCCGAAAAAGCTGGCTCCACCTATTCTAATGAGATAAATACCTCACGTCCCATACATTATTGAGAGCTACCGGTATCGAACTTTTATATCAGTTAGATAACTGATTCTTGATCTAAAAGTTGCCAGAGATGTATTCCACAAGTCTGAATTAAAAAAAAAAAAATCGTATTTGTTTTACTTACTATGCCACTATAAAGAATAAAAAAAAATTGTATAATTCTTGTGACAGAATACACTATACTTGGAAAGTTTGTGTTACACTAATGCAGTTGTACCACAGTTCGACTCTTACGTGCTTTAGGAATCTGAGGGAGTAATGAACATGTAACAATGGAAGATCCAAATCATATGCAACCCAGTCGACGGCTTCTTGCTGTGGTAGCAGCCAGTCAACAAAGCACAGAAACTGCAATAATTAGAGGCCAGCAAATTAGTGAACCCAAGGACTTTTCCGAACTTTAACTATCATTCATTAAAATTACGCATCGAACGAAATGAATGCTAGCCTATATAGTGTAGGTTTAAAGATGGTTTACCGGTCTATTCTATCATCGCAAACAGCTAAAAAGTGAAATAACCGTATTTTCAAGATAATACCATATAGCAAATCTCACAGACACGCCTGGATCTCTGGCACAGTTAGTTCATTACACTATTAAACCTAAATCCGTGATTTTATTCAGTAAAACACTAATAACTTCAAATTCAGTTAATGCCACGGTCGACTAAATAAGAGCAATGCGCCAATTGGTTATGCTTCGGAGCAGTGAAATCCACTGTAAATCAGTATAAATTGTATGTTTACCAGCGAAGTTCGGTTATTAAGACAGTTTTGGGTAAACCAGGAGCCAATTTTCAGTAATTTGCAGCAATTTTCATCGATTCGTCATTATATCGTGCGTGCGAGATCCCTCAGTTCGAGTCAGGATAAAGCACAAGGGGTCTATGCTCGAAAATAAAGTTCGAGCGCTTGTATTCTAACAAATTTGAATGGTCATTTCCGCATAACAATTCTGCTTCCCGGAAGAAACCGGTATGCTGCACTCGACATAGCTCTCATACGAAATAAACGCTCGAGTTGAGAAGTCTTGATCTTTAAAATGGCGGATATTCGAATGACCACCTCTACTTAAAATTTTACTTTATGTGAATAATAAATTTTAATATTTACGTAAACTGTAATAATGTTAGGGCAACGAGTGAGCTGTCACCCTGTCACACTCAAGTTTTCCTGTTCAAATCCCAGCCGACTCAGACAAAATTCTAATTTGTGTAAATCACGCATGAATGCCTAGCATAACTGCAGCTTTTCGAAATATACATTTAACTGTCATAATGACTTTGTTAACTCACTGATGTTGTATTATTTGCCGTGCATGCAGTGAGGGTAGAGCAGAAGACAAGTACAAACTAGATACGCCAAAGATACTCATAACGTTAATGATTTACATTGAAATTACACTCGGCTATAAACATTTAGCAGTATCTACTTATTCAGCAATCTGCACGTTTTCATCGCACTGTATTGCAGTAGCCTAATATGTAAGTCTGATTTATATAAGTAAAAACAGACAGCCCGAACGGTGCTTAATACTGAAAATTAGTAACTATACCTACTTATTTTTACTGGCAGGTATTACCACAGACACAAGCTTTTCTTTCTAATAGGACTTAACACAATTTTTTAATATATACAAAGCCAATAAAACGACAGTATTAGGAAGAGGAATGGAAAATTTTGTTTATAAAGTTTTTGCCTTATATTTCTGAAGTTTATGCTAAGTATTTCACGCACCTGTATACTTAAGTGAAACGTTTTATTTCGAGACATATTTGAATTCCAAATTTACGACAAAATATATTTAATGTCTTGAAAAGTTGTTTTACGAGGCTTTATTGCGAGGTATGCAACATCAACATTCACATTTAAATGTTGCGAATAAAAATTTGATCATCAATCATCCTAACTTGAAAATTATATATGTCAAGTTCTAGGTTCCGAAAATTATGAAGCTTTTTTACTATATTAATATTAATGGGATCTTCTTTATATTTTGAATTTATATAATGTGTGGAAGTAGATTTGTTTTAAACAATCATGTTTTAAGATACTTCACAATAACCGTTCATGTATAATTAAGACAAATCTTTTAAAAGAGTTCAGTCTGTTTAGGAATAATGGATACATTTGCACATCAGCGAGTTGACTTATGTAATTTACTGATAATATTACACAGATTTCTCGTCTTAAACGTTTATGAGTTTTTCCAAGAATATGTAGCTGTTAAATTTTTTCCTGCCAATTTTATTTTCCTGGTTGCTCGCATTCCAGAGAACCCAATTCGCGTGCTCGCCACTAAACGAATAGCGGTTCGTATAAGAAAGTGTAGGAAGTGTTCAGGCATAGGTAAAGCGCAGCTCGAACTGTATGGTGAGCGGTTCATACACGAATGTAAAGTTAAGCGTAGGCCCCAGGTATTTGTGACAAATTTAGGAATAAGTGACAGTTAATTTTGCATGATACCTTTTCCAACAAGACGTGTCGTTTAGAAAGGTGTATAGCGTCTCCTTTATGAACAGTTTTTCCTCAAAACTTAGCGACAAGACCTAGATTAAAATAAAGATTTTTTAAAAATTAAAATAGCAACATTTATTGTAAAAAAGATGATTTAAAAAAACACGTAATTGGAATTTGAAAAAATAGTGATACCCGAAAAACTATCAAGCGATTACAAATAAATGTATTTTAAGGACAAAAATGAATAATTATTTATTTTTAACAAAGGTTTAAATTATAGGCCTATTTCCTATAATGGCTGAACATCTAAAGAATTTATTACATCGGATATTATGCGAGCAACGAAGCAAATTGTAAAGGTTTTTTACACGGCGCAATTTGGGTATCAGTGATGAATCAATTCATCATGTAACACTTAAATATATATATATATATATATATATATATATATATATATATATATATATGAGCATACTCTCTTAAGCCCATCCTATGCATGAGAGCACTGCGATTCCATGAAAGCAACTTGTAGCTCCATACCCCATAACACTATCCCTAATAACAAAAGAAAATATGCACATGTACATACGCATAAGATGTTTAATGCTTACATACATATAACACATAATCAACCCGTGTTTTCTCCTTTGACAGGGCGGCTATGACCGGCGTGTTGCAAAATCAGAGGAATTTCTCTGACTAGTGCTTGGAAACCTGAGACTGTAGCCAAATCCGCAAGTAAGCGTACAATCTGTATAGCTTTATGTGAAATGCATTTATTCTTTTGCCACTGGATAACAAATATAAGTCCATAAATTTTGATTTTTGTTTTCCCTACTCAATAAATAAAAACGTGATTACTGATTTTGTTATGTAGAATACCTCCCTCACGAATTTGCTGAATTTGGTTTGTTTCTTTCACTAGCATATTACCATGATGGCAGGTGTAGTACATTCACGGTTATATCCAACTTTTCTGAAGCTCTGCTGAAGCTATACTTCGAGGATAATACTCCGCCTCATGCAAGCAAAGTTTAACCAAGTCTAGAAAATTTCACCAAAGGGTCAGCGTACCTCATTCGTGCGCATTCAGTGTAATGATATTTTGCATATGAACTATTTCTTACTAGGCATAACCAAAGCTCCTATTTCCTCTCTGCTTGTCTTATTTAAGCTATTAATAAAATATCACAATTTGTAAATAAAATATAAGTAAAAGTCCACTCTAATAAACAATATGGTACTTTTATGTTAACACATGTATAAAACGCTTGTGATACAGGACTTATTTAGGAAACAACCAATCACGTCTTACATGGGGTGAGTTTCCAAAGGTTTGATTCAAAAAGTGTGAAGATACCACGAATAGACTATATTGAATATATTGGGTGGGAACTTGGGAAGGCACGCCTTAAGGAATAACACAAACATTTTGGTGTAAAGAAAATGAGAAAAAAAGTCTGAAAAAGCTAACTGCCACATATCCCTCGTGCAGTCGGGTGGGTTCAACCCTTTCAAACCTTTCGGTTGTGAGTGGGGACTAGGTGATGCATATTTTAGTGTTAATGATTAGTCGAATATGTGAAATATGAATTAGCAACGCTGGCCGCGTGCGCCGCCTTCTGTGGCCACCAGTGGCGTGTGGTGAACCGTTGCAAGGTAAGCTGGTTCTTGCTCACAGCTGTACATTCTCGGTGCACGCAGCAGGAGCCAGTAACCACAGTGCACCCTAGGGAAACTGAATTTGTTCCGACCACTCACAAGCTAGCAGAAAGGCACCCATTACACACGACCTGTCGCGTCCACTGCCGAATCACGTTTTAATGGCGGAAGTGTTAACTAGCAAGCAACAGGGACAGCACAGAGCATACGCCATCTTACCTTGCAACAGTTCACCACACGCCACTGGACTTACGCCCTGCGACAACGGAAAGGTTCATCAAGGTCAAGAAGCGAGGGAGTGATACGGGCGACACTAACACGCACGCCTAGCGCCTCATCGCTCCTACGCGCAAGGCGTGCAGTGTTTCCGTATTAACGCTGTGCTGTGCAAAGTAGATCTGTAACAGTGGGGTTTTATTACACGCGAGGAAAGACCACAGGTTAAACTACGCCCGTATTTTTGTACTTTTCTCTTGCCGCTTAAGGGCGCCGCCTACTTGGATGTTTTTAGCGCGTTTGAGGAAGGGAAGCGCGGGACCGATAAGGACGACATTGACACGCGCGCCTGATGCCCCTTCGCTTCTACGCGCTAGGCGCTGAACTGGCGTGTAGTGTTTCCGTTGTACTGCGTGTACCTATGGGACTTTACCGGCGACCCTGTCATTTTATTGGTGGAGAAATTGTACCAATGTTCAATGCAGGTCCTTGTAATGGATTCGCATGTTTCCAACTAGTATATTATGAGCTACAGCAGTGTGAAAAAGCGGTTTTTAACTATGTTGGAGGGCTTGGGAATAGCATTTATAAAGTACATGATATACTGAGAGTATTATACGTACCTCGCCCGAAATGTGGTTTCTTTTCGTACATTGTTATCATGGGGCACGTTTAATGGTTTTGTAAAAAACGCGGATTTCAAACACACTGCAACGCGTATCCACCGCCAGGTAGGCGGCGCTTTTAAGGAAACTGCATAGGCAAGCTTTAAAAAAGCGATATTTGACCACTTTAACGAATTTTTTTCGCCATTGATACACCTAATTTGATAAAGGTTAAAACAGGGATATAGACAATGGTACTTTTTTTTTTTTTTATCCTTTCTGGCGAAAAGTTGTATTCCCAGAACTTTTATTTACCGAGATACGCGTTTGCGCGCAAACGACGATTTCACAGGAAACGTTTCAGTACATAGTCCTCTCAATCGTTCTCTCCCTTCCCCCAGATCAACACCTAACACGCTGGGAGGGGCTGCCCAGACGCAATGCAAAGACAGCCGACGGGCTCGTTACGGAACCGCTACGTGTGACGTCACGAAGAAAGTGATATCGAGGAGAAACACCTCCCCGCCACGTCCAGCTTGTTACGGAAGTTACTGACCAATCCGCCGAACGGGAAATATAGATCTACTACAATAAAAATTGCAAGTTGTATTTCTTTCTGAACATATACGCACGTCTGCCTCTCTCAGAGGGTATATGAAGCTTATGCAATACCGGTAACAGAGTTCTGAGTCCAGATACTGTACGATATTTTTGCTAGTAAAACTGTCAAAGTTACGTCATTTGGAATAATGCAGTAGGTCTACACGAATTCTATAAATAAATAAGTGCTATGAAATCCAGTTCATCCCCTCATAGCAAATCTTTTCGCAAATATGCCAATTACTAATACTGTTTTTTTTTTTTAATATAAATTTGTTGAGAAACAAATGCAAACAAACTATACTCACTTGCTCAAAATAAGAGATTTTGACAGTTCTGTTGACAATTCGTGGACCAGTATTATGGACATGAGAAAAATTCTAAAACCTATAAACCTCAAACTTTTGGCGAGTTAACTGCGTTCCAGAAAGTTTTGAGTAAATAATGTAACGACAACCCTGCAGAAAAAAAAAAATGCACGCCAAACTATCTAGGAATGCCATTTTTAAGACTTCTGCACACTGCAAACGACATTTTGGAGCCCTTAAACATTGCCCGTACTCGTGTAGGCCCTACTCATACTGCTGTATGCGCGATATTGTATAGACTACAGTGAAATTTACTGCAGGCTTTCCGTCATTGAAATAATTTTCATAGTCGTCATGGTTGCACGCTGCACAATGAAAAGATTGCTCATAGATTCAGTGTTTATCCCTTAGGGGCAGAAGGACAATTGCATATACCTATGCCATTCTCAGAGAAACCATACTTCCGTGTCTCAGATCCGCAAACTAGCTCCATGTAGGTTAGAGCCTTAAAAATAACTTCGGCCTCTACCTTGTGTAAGTGAAATATTTACTGGCTTCGGTTGTGTACCTAGCGAAATTCTCAAACACATTTACACATGCCACGTGTTGTAACACAATGAACGAATGAATATACGAAAAAAAACCTGTCGTCTGATTTGAAAACGCACAAATGAAACAGAGGTTTCTATCAGGGAAACCCTAGGACATCAAATTTAATTTGCGGGCGCCGACGGGAATCGGTGCGTATGGTCAAGAAATATGATGTGTCTGCCGACACATCAGGTATGTAGACAAAGTGGCCCCAGAGATACTTTCATGGCACAATCACAAAAATGTTGATTTGTTACCGTGAGTAGGGCGCCTATTAGCGGTTGTTACTGTTGTGTGTGATATATATATATATATATTCACGAACTCAGCACGTGATAACCCAGAGCTGAAAAGACTGTAGTATACCTGTGATTTGTAAGCGATCTGTACCACATTTGATCTGACATACTCTGAATGAGTAAACTGGTGACACTAAAGAAACCTAATCATATGCAACCATATCAAGAAAAAAATGGTTTTTCAACGTGGCAGCATCCAGTAACAAATGACAGCGGCTCCAGTATACCAGGAGGGTCACGGTGGAGTAGTGGTTAGACTACTCGCCTCTCTCCCATGCGAACCGGGCTCCATTCCCGGCGGGGTCGCTCCCGGATTCTCGCATGTGGGAATCGTGTCGGAGGATACCGCTGATCGGCGGGTTTTCTCGGGGATCCCCCGTTTCCCCCGCCCTTTCATTCCGGTGCAGCTTTATTTTCATTCCGGTGCAGCTTTATACTCACCTCACGTCACCCTCATCGGTTCTTAAGACCACGCTGTTAAGAGCCGCTTCATTCACTCACTCCAGTACACCAGGTGTTTAGGAACAAAAGGTGATAAACACCAGGGCAGAGCAAAGAGAGGCAAACGGGACATTTTGCAATGATGAACCAGTAATATAGAAAACAGTTTTCTTAGTTTTTAGCATTTTACTTTTATTTCTTTGCTGTGACATTGGATAATAGCTCGGAAAAAGTATGGAAAAGTTTGAAAATTATTTTAATAAAACTAATAAAAGAAGCTGTATGAATTATTCTAATTTTATGACTTTTTTGTACAAATTTTAAAGTGAACAGAATTAATGTATTAGACTACAGCTCAAAATAAGTGTCCATTAGATTATTATCTTGGTTATTTCGTATGCTGTTTACCCGTGTTTCAATTTTAATTTTAGAAATTACGTTTAAAGTCAAGATAGCGAAATGCTACGCTATAGATGCAGGTAAACCAATTGTTGGAATTAAAATAAATTGACACCATGACACTCTTGCGACTTTGAGAAACATTCTAGTTGAAACCAAACTTTGTGTCAACATAACTTTTTGAATCTTATACGAATCAATATTTTAAGTTAAAAGTATTATATTTAAGCTAAAAACCCCGATTAATATAATTTTTTTAACGGTTTGGTATTTAGTATTATGTTACTATTGGTAACGTGTATGAGGCCATAAAGTATCCTCAAAATCTTGGGGGGGGGGGGACCCGTCTCTTGAACGATTCTAACGAGATCCTGTTTTGACGAAGGGGGTAGGGCAAGAAAGCAAAATGTATGAGTTGTACCACTAAAATCCACCTCATGTCCCTTCATGTCCCATTGTCCCATGTCCCTTCGTGTACCATGGATATGGTTGACTTTAATAATTGTGTCCCTTCGTGAGTTCTCTCACAGAAGAAGAATATTATACACAGAAAACCCAGGGAGCATAATAACTGTAGCAAAGCCTTAAGGGGTGTTGATCACTGCCGTTTTCGATGTATGAGGGTTTCTCCGAAACCTGGTAGTAGAGTATGTTTTTTACATTTGCAAGCTGGCAACGCATAGGGTACAGCTTGGCACACTTCCTGAAATATGTATGATAAGGTGTCTTCCTGATATCACCTCTGTGGTCGTTCGCATAAAATAATCAGTTTTTTCTCAACTGTTCCTTGTTAGAAAGTAGTGAAGACGGTGAAACTGTAACAAATTCATAACGTTTGCGAAACTTTTACCTGTGCTCTGTCGCGGTAAAAATTTTGATTCAACCTCTGAAACAGATGACATAGCGAGAAAACCGTTGCCTGCTGCAGTACTGGGCTGGAGCTGTCGGTGAGCGCATACTTGTTCACATTTCTTCCTTGCTCGTCACAGTGGCGCTACGAATCTGCACTTTCTGCATGAGCTGTTACCGCTGTACTGGCGCATGTGCCTTTTATGTGTACGTAGGGCAATGTGGTTCCAGGGAGAAAACGTCCTTACCTTATGTCGCCATTTTGGTTCGTTCAACACAGACGCATGGTACCCAAACCGATGGATTGCCAGAGGCGCATCGATGGCGTGGCCATCGCCATCACCTGAGCTCACCCCATCTGACTTCTACGTTTACACTTAGGCATTTACTAACATGGTGGTCTATACAGGTTGTTCCGCGACGAAACAGACAAACTTCGCCAGCGATCTCATTAGCAGTAAAGAACGTCATATACACATGTAGGTTATGGAGCCCCGTTTCAGAGCTACAGTGATGGAAATGCAATAAACACAACATGCGTAGCTAAGGAATATCTTTATTACATGTTGAAGGTTTCATACACGCTGTTCAAACTGGGCTCCGCCTGACCGTAAGCAGGAGGTGAGTGGTGGCATCAGTGATCGCGCGTATCAACTGGTTCTGTGTGTCTGGTTTTCGTCTTCTGTACATCCTACTCTTCAGGCAGCCCCAGAAAAAAAATTCAATGGGGAGAGGTCAGGAGACCGCAGCGGCCACGGGAATCGGCCATCTCTCCTAGCCACCTACGCGGATACTCTGCATTCAAGAATTCAGTCACAGCCCTGCTGAAGTGTGGAGGTGCCCCATGCTACTGCAACCTCATTCCACGTCGTACTGCTAACGGCACATCTTTCAATAAGAGTGGTAAGTAGGTTTCCAGAAAAAAAAGTGCCTGTAGCATTGAGATTGCCCTGTATGAAATGTGGTCCAATATTACCATTGTCCCGTAATTCGCACCACACGTTCACTGAAAACCGTTCTTGTAAAATTTAATTTATTGCTTTTCCTTCATTGTAACTCTGAAACGAAGATTCATAACCTACATGTGTATACTACATTTTTGTTGTTAATGACCTCTAGCATCCTGTATATTGCGCAGTGCACAGGAAACGAATTTAATTATGTACATTGTAAACAGCAGAAAACAGCGTCGAATCAGAAAGTCCCTTACATATGGGAGACACCATTAGATTTTTATGCTATATTACTCTTGTATTATAAACAACTGCCAATAAAATTAAACACAAACACTTTTTCATTGGTTCTGACGTAGTCGGATGTAGAAATTATGTAAATTTGCGAAAAAACATTTGCTCATCGCAATGTTAAAAATAGCAGCCTATATTTATCTGTCACTGATTAAGTTAAAAATCGCTTGTGTGTGCGCCATCTGTTTGACAGAATTGTCGTGCTGACTAATTAGATACGATGAGCAAATGGCATCAGATAGCGCACATAGGATTTTATTTTTGGAGGTGCTGAAACCTGATTTCTGAAGTGAGCACTTTGCACAATAATAAAAACTCCTTTTCCCGGTGTAAAATATATTTTAATTTCAAGTACACAGTCAAGGGAAAACTAATTGCAATTGTTTATTTCAGTTTCCAGTGCGTAATTTGTAGTCAGTTTTATTCAAAATTGGTTTATATTTATTTATATTTTTACATTTTTGGGAGGGGCTGCAGCCCCTTTGCTCCGTTGACAATATATTACTTACCGCTAAATTTTCCATTCGTTTCTCACCCCTCAACTCTAACATGGTGTTTACTGTCACCTGTTCCCATTCTTCCGGTATTGAGACACTAAAAATCGCCTAAAATTCATGCATGCAGCTGATTTAGGTTTGATACGCAGGGAAACAACCAATACAGTTGTGGACAAATAATTGTACAATTTGCAGCGATCCAAGATACTGACAGCAGAACGCACGGAGAACTTCTGTAGCAAGTTGTAAACAAAGCCGTTCCAGTTTCATCCGACAACAGCCCGGGGCACCAGGAAGCGCCTGTCGACGGCTTCGCAACAGTAACAATACCGCTGCGTGTAACTGATACCGCGCCGCTGGGCGGGTATAATTAGATCACAGCCGCGACTGTCCTCCGTATGACCGGACTCCACAGCGCATGCGCGCAAGGACGCGGCAAGCAGCGCTACCACCGCCACAGCGCAGAGATAAACGCTACTAAAGAATGTTCACGATAAAGTGAGCACTTTTGATATCAACCTTATAAAAAAGTCACTGTTCCAACCTGCATATATTTTAACGGCCGCACTGAGTGCCATGCGCCCATTAAAGTTGGTAACGATGGAGGGAAAGTAGTTCCATGGATTAACGTCGAATTAAAAGTGTAGGTAAACATTTATAAATTAAATTATTTATTTCACTTTCTATGATTTTTAATGCATGTAAGTATAAGAATTAGCAAATTTGTAAAATATTTACTTTTGTAATAATTTCACAGTTTCACTTGACCGACACATGACTAAAGCGTTGAGGCAATGACAGTGTTAATTTTACATAAGGCGGAATAATATATAACATGCAGACAAGTAGAGCTTAAGCAGGGATTTCAAAAGTGCTCAGTTTACCGTGAATAGCCCTTATAAGCTATTTACGGTAAAGTGAGCACTTTTTACGGCCCTCCCAAATTGCATTAATCCCTTATAAATATATTTTATTGCAGCCTCAGACGTTAAATTTTGAGAGTATTGACATGTATAAACTATGTTTATTAGTCACATTGCAATATTTATAATAAAAAGTGGCGGAAAGGTAGAAATTAGTTGAAAGGAAAAATTTTGCAGGGCCTTAAAAAGTGCTCCATTTACCGAGAATAGCCTATAAGGTCACTTCTGCTACAGGTTGGGAAGATTTGTTTTAAAAGTTTGGCAAAGGGAACATTTTCGCCACTAGGCAAGTGCTAGTGTCGGTAGTAGACACCAGATTTTGTTTACTTTCTACGTCAGAAAACAGGATAATAACAATAACCATAAATTAAATATAAAGTAGCTTCGTAACTAAGTAAAATCTTATTCTTTTATAATTTACGTAGCTTAAAAGTTTAATTAAAAGTGGTATTTTGGAACACTGCGCCAATCTCTTCCATAAGAAACCGTGTTTTGTTCCGAACGTGTAGTATAAATAAACTTAACACTACTAATGACGAAGTCAAGGCTCCCAGTCGACGCGCAGAAAAGATGAGCGAGGAAATTGTCCTGATATTTCACTATAACGACATCAATTTTTACTATGAGGTTTTGGAACAGAGCATGTAAACAGTACTTTTTTTTTTTTTTGTTCTGGCAAGCAAGTGTCCATATTCCTTGTTTACTAGTGGAGTCACTGTTGCAGTCCGGCCCGCTGTGTGAAAATGATTATAAACATCGTTACAGACATGTGGACTTCGTATGCTTGCATGTTGGAAATGTTAGCGTATACTGTTCACGATTGAGTGAACACTTTTTAAATCAACCTTTGAAAACTGCAATTGGCCCTACCTGCATTTGTTTTAACGGGCGCACTGACCAGCACGCACCCAGTAAAGTTGGCAATGACGGAAGGAAAGTAGTTACTTGTCTTAACGTTGAATTAAAAGTATTAAGTTATATTTTCCGAACACAAATGATTTCGTTGCGTTCTGATTTTTTAATGTACATGAATGTAAAAATTAAGAAATTTGTAAACTGTTTGACTTTTATGATTATTTCGCAGTTTTTCTTGACCGACGCATGAATAAAGTGATGAGACTCTCGTCAATATTAATTTCACACATGATGGAAGAATACACAATATGCATACAAGAAGTTCTAAAGCAGGGCTTTCAAAAGTGCTCAGTTGAGCCTATACTTTACCCAATACCGTACATTCGAGGGAAGAAACCAGCCAGTAAGGCAGTTTACACATTCTAAAACGCCTGACTGGAGGTATTTTGCGTTCTCGAGGCCTAAAATCGTGGGCTGGCTAAGGGCGACCCAGGTACGCTCATCACATGCACCATCGCCTCTATGCACCAAGCACTGAAATGGAGTGCAGTTTTTACATCGGTAACTCGCCTCTCGAGATTCTTAGCTGTGACACTAACATTTTATGGTGTAATAATCAGATAAAAGTGTGCTGCGCGTACCTAAGTACCTTTAAATATTCTGCACAGGCGTTGTAACTAAAAATAATAATAAATATGCCCGCTTCAGCCATTTTAAGTTTAAAAAAAATACACGTTAGAAAAAGAAATAGAAAACTGAAAATTTTTATCGGACATAAAAAGTTGTTTAAATGCTATTCCCAGATGGGCATATTTTACGCACGTGGAACAGTTTTTGAATACGATGTCTTTTCCTAAAGCTTTGCTCACCGTTCGACGGCCCCACCAAACGGATCCCGTAAGGTTTATACAATGCATCTACTTCCAATTCCTTGTCTTGATCGCAAAACAACACAGTTTAGATGCAACTGCTTCGTCTTAAATGTTCTGCACCGGAAGAAATTCCGAAAATTATAACCTAATTATAGTTTTCCGAGAAAACACTTCAAAACATTTAGTCATCATGGACCATTAGTTACAGTGGAACACAAAGACAACATTTTTAACTCTTGACACATTATAATAGGAGTGTCATGCGCAATAATTGTCGCAAACGTACTGATATATAGAAGGCCAAATTATAAACATTATAATAGGAGTGTCATGCGCAATAATTGTCGCAAACGTACTGATATATAGAAGGTCAAATTACAAACATTATAAACCCGGCACGGTGTAGATAATGCATGTGTAAAGAAGTCGAATACTTTTATTATAAAATCACTTGATACAAATCAAAATGTCTTGTAAACAAATAATGAAGTCTGAAAAGTCATTGTAACTAGATAAAAAGTTAACACACCACACTGCAACATGTAGCGGACCGTGCAAAATCAAGCAAATTGGTAGATTTTAAAAATCTTGCGTGTAATTGTTTTCTGTAGAGAATTGATGTCTCCTAAACATACTTTCAAGAAAAACAATAAACGTAAAATACGAGGGTAAGGGTGGACCCACATAATAAGTTGGTATATAGGAATGCAATAGTGTGGCGGCCTCTTTAATGTAGGAGTACCATTTCGTCGATAGGCTGCGCAGTGCCACAAAAGCGGAATGTCTGATTGGCTGTATCGTTCTTTCGAGTGTTGCCTACTGGATAATCCGGCGAATGACAAGCCCGTCACTACCAGGCGAATGATGTCGCGTTGTATTGGGGACTGCAGTGGTGTATGCAGTAGAGTACTCGCCTCCCCCCAAGGCGAACTGGGTTCGATTCCAGAATTTTCGCAAGTGGGAAACATGGCTGACGTTTCCTCGGGCACTCCTGTTTTCCCCCGCCTTATCATAACGCTGCTGCTACATCTGCACATAATTTCATCCTCACTGGCACCTGAAGTGCAGAGATTTGGGTGGCTGTTAACATCGAGGTCCTTCTCAATGTCACTTTTTCGTTATAGTTAGTTAGCTCATACTTATCATTAATATACGTTCCGTCTGTCTGCTGCCATCATTTGTAATTTCTTTCACTCACGCATCTAGTCCAATAATCCAGGTGGCCAGCCGCGCCCTTCCATGATTGATACTAGCAGTCACAGATTCCCTTCCGCTGGTCACTTCTCCCTCCGATTAGGGCAAAACGAGGTGGGTATGCAGCGGCGCCGGAATGTGTGGGCAGAGGAAACGGGAGATCACCGAGAAAGCTCGCCGACACGATTCCCACGTGTGAAAATCCGGGGTTCTTTTTTTTTTTAAACTACCTTATTCTAAGTGTTATGTGAAGTTAAGGTCCGAAGGTAGGAGAGGATTTTATTGCGTCTCGGGGTTAACCCCTTACGCCTACAAGGAACGAAAATCATACAAGTAGACATGCATCACTGCAAAGAGGTATTGGGCAGCCATGGCCTGCACTTTGGGGCCATGACTACATCCCTAAGTGTACTTATGTACTTAGAGCTAGTATTAACTATGAAGAGCAAGGGAAAAACCGCCAAGAGAGACGTAAAAACCCGTGCGACAGAGAAGTAAAAATTTCAACAATTATTGAATGCATTAAATTAAATAGAATGCTTCAGGAGACAGAGTGTTTGGAAAACATGCTCTTAGTTAATAGAGTTGGAAAGACTAGTAGAGAGGGGAAAATTCGGGGAGCGACACCGCCAGGAATCGAGCCCGGTTCGCCATAGGTGGGAGGCGAGTAGTCTGACCACTACACCACCGCGGCCTCCACTGGCAATGAAGGTCTCGTTGTTGAGCACCGACCAAAATCTCTCACTCGTCTCTCGCGCCGTACTGCTAGCGAGTGAGACAGTTTTCCTGGATCGCGAGGTTGAGGTTCCGGGTGCACGCGGCACCTTCGCTTCTGTATACGTGGCGGTTCTGCCTCACCATCGTGCCATCACCCCGTGGTCCTCCCTCGCACGCACGCTGAAGACGGCAAGCGAGAAGGGCTGGAGGAAGCTTGGTGGGGATCGCGTATATTACAAGCACGATAAACACGCGCAGGCGAAACGCGAACATATAAATATAAACTGTTGATACGGGCTGTCTTCCAGAGCGTGGTGCGTGGCCGACGAGAAAAAATAACGTACGACTGGCAACTTATATTTTTTTTTTTCGCCATGCATAAACATAATTCTTCTTAAGCTTCACTTTCTTACGGAACTGTGAAAGATTTCACAACAAGTGAATCACCCGTCTGCACACACTAAGCTTAAAATAGTGAAAATGGAGTCAAACACTGACAATTGGTGAAAATGCAACATGCTGATCAGTATGGAGGCTGAATTTCTCTGATTTAAAGGTCGTTTCGTGAAGTTGTAATACCTTGTGAACAGATTACATTTTAATCTTTACAAACTCAGTTTGAAATGCACAATACACATTTATTATCGAAGGATGAATTATTTATAAGTAGCGAAACGGCTGCTGTTGTTTGACATTGTATTTTTTTACGCGGCGCTAAGTGGCCGTACAGAATAATAAGAAGAATAGTTGCATGGCGAACTCGCGAAATACAGTATCTTTTCGCCGCGGTGTGATCCCACCCACATTCACGATTCACGATTATTCACGATAAATTAAATCTGTTTTAATAGCAACTAAAATACTTCTAATGTAATATGCTGTGTACAAAACATCCAAGTCTCGATGATCTCAAGCGCGAGTGAATTTTGGGGGGGGGGGGGGGGGGGGGGGGATTATAGCACGTCTTAAGGCTCCGACCTGCCTGGTGTTTGAACTGCGGTGCGGAGTGTTTGAAATACACGTTTCGCCACGAAACTATTAAACGTACGTCCAATATACTGACCTATGAAAAGAACGCACACTTCAGACGAGAACTTTCGAGTACTTTCAAAATGTCACACACGTTAAAAACGATTTTTTTTTTTAAAGCGTTGTAATTCAAAATATACGCGTCAGATACATACAAAACTACCCAAGGGCCCGGCACTGAAACTTCCTAGAGACTTTCCACCACTGAAAGTTCTATAGGTACACGCAGTGCGAGGGAACACTGCAACTGAGTTCAGAGCCTTACGCTTAGTGGCGATGGGACACTTGATGGGCATGGCAAAGTCGTCCTTATCACTCCCGCGCTTCTCGGTCTCAAACACGGAAGAAACCTCGAGGTATGCGAGAGCCTCGAGTCGGATATCTAGACACGACAATGAATACCACACCGTGACACGCCTCTTACTGGCCTTCAGTATGATTGGTCTTTCACTGCCGGATGTCGCACATTCGAGTCTAGCGCGTATGCCGGACTCCAATGACATGAGCAAGAGAAACGCCCTCACTTGCCAACAATATGGCAGGATATCATTCGCCTATGAGTGGCTGGAGTTGAACTTGCTATACGCCGGCCTAACCAACGGAAGACGTTCCACAGCACAACGTAGCTAGCCAGACGCAAGGTTCATTTCCCATAGTATCGTGGAGCCAACCAGCGAATAAGTATACTGTAAAAAATTTCCTAGTAAACTCCCCAAGCTGTAATGGAAGTTTTTAACCTATACATTGTATGGTAATACTATCATATATAAGGCTGAAAATATACGAATGTTTAGCACCGCTACGATATATAATTGGTAACTTCCCTATACATTTGACTGTTTCCTGAGCAAACGTAGGAACGCTACCATGAATGTATTGAAAAAAACTGTACCATCCACTCTTTCTTACTATACGTATACACACTGGTGTGGTATATTTGCAAACAATTTCTTAGAGAGTACATATTCTGGGAACGATCACGCTGTTTCGTTTCTTATACCTGCAAAGAAGTTTCTATGGGTTCTGCCTTTGGCGGCCCGTCGCTCAGATCACTCACTGCTCGCAGGTTTACAGGTCAATAAATCTCTACACGTTGACGTCCCGCTGCAGGCCGAGCATTTCTGACTCGTCCCAGCGTTTCGGATCTTTCCAGTCTTTTTGCTCACTCCACTTACCTAAGTGGAACATTTTAGGAAACGAACCGATATCGATTTAACTATTTACTCTTCTCAGAATTAAAACTAAAAATAAAATGAACTTAACCAATCTCGAATAACGCTCACACAATTATGAAAGCCAGTAATTAAACGTGCTAATAACTAGTTCTATACAATGTTTTGCTATTAATTAACAGAGAGCAGTAATTGTGAGTCTTAGAAATTTATTGAAACTTGCTGAATTTTTTGGCTAAAGGAAATCCCTTCACAATTATCATTTAAAAAATACAAAAAAAAAAAAAAGTAATACGCCGACAGAGGCTTAAACAGGGTCACTGTAATGGAGGCTACTTGCTCGTTTTGGGTATGTGAGAGAAGGCCTGCCATAAACGCAAAAAAGTTTAACGAGTCTGAAGTAATCTCATTATCTGGTGAGTCAAGCATTTCGTAAATTTCGATTACTGAAATATTTTAAGGTCCAGCTTGTGAGATGTTAACTGATCCTGAGCCTTCAGGTGTTCACTGTTGTCCTGCTGAAGAGCCTTCTACTTCTACTTCAAAAGTTCACAATCCAGATGATATTGATGATGATAGTGATTTTGATGAGTGGCTTTCACGTTGGTTGCCGGGCATATCGTAAGATCTCGAATGAATACTGTTCGCGATGTAGAGATGCAATGATGATGTAATCTGAGCTGCTACTTGAGTCTATAATCCGCAAGAGAATCACGCGATCAAGGCATATAAGTTTACTCACGTTTTGTGGTAAAAATTATTCACCGAAATATGGAGTTTACATGACTGACTGGTCAGTTATTATTTAACTGCTTTGATATTTTACGAGTAATTTGACTGTCAGGCCTGATGCATACAACTGTGCAAATAATGTACGGAAAGATTATATTCGGTCGGCCGTATATAACACACACTGCAAGGCCCAGTATTCAATGATCTTTCCTGTGCGTAAATGATTCAAAAATCATTATACTGTAGTTCGTTTTGTCTGATACATATCACTATCAACGAACACAAAGACGACAGCTTATTGATCGTGAGAACGACACAAATTCTGTCTCAGCTTAAATACAGCATTCATCGAAAAATGTATTTTTTGCAACACCCGACAACATAAATTTATGTGGGTCTGAAAGGGATGACGACCAGATAAAGTAAACTACTGTTCTCGAAGCGTTACTTACAAAAACCACGCAACTGAAGAGAAGCCGTTTATGTGAAGTGGAATTCTTACAGCTAGTAAAAATGTCGACTGGTGACAGAACTGTAAAGCGACTGCCCTAATGAACGGTGGCAAATAAATAAATGTCGGAAGGGACGGTGCTCCAACAGGGCGGGGTCACTGTGGGCAAGCTGCACCTGTCTAGCGGGACGGCTAGCCCCTGAAGTGGGGAGCCGTCGGGATTATATCACCGAGCACTCACGACTGTAAACCTGTTCCTCCAAGTTTTGATTTAGCACGTAATCAGCGGCGGCTGGGCACGCCAGTCTCCCGGAATCACCGATAAGCAGCGCTAGAGAGGCGAAGGCCGCGATTTACAAACACCAGGCGACGGGATCATTAAACCCGCGTGTAACGGCGCGTAACCACCCGGCCCGATTCGGCGTTAATGGGGAAGCGTGACCAACGTCAATACGGCCCACGGCATACGTCAAGCGAGTTCTGAGTGATACGGGTTTTTTACACAGTGGTGATTTGGTAGTGGACATATGCGCATTCATTTTCCTGTACATTTAATGAAACAACACTCCTCTCATTATGTAGCGATGGGCTCAACCCAAGGTGTTCGCATACTCACATGTATGATGATCAACTTTTTTGATAACGACGACTTTCATGTTTCATCTTTCTGAAATGACACAAAATTTACATTTTTCATTACTGCTAGGTTTTATTGCCCATTATCAATAACATTTGGAAAGTTTATGGGTTACGTAAAAACAGTGTAATGCGAGTCAAATAATTTTCACAGAAAGAGGAAGATCAAAGCAGAAATGGCTGTAGAAATTTTTTGTTTGAGTCACGAGCATCGTTTGCTGGGGGTCAAGGGGTGCGATCCCCTCTCCAATTCCGTCAATAGTTAGCCTTGCTTAGCAATGTGTTGTGCGGACTTTCTGTTACGCTTTATTGACTGTCAGTGATAACGTCTCAATGTGTATGTACTTAAAGCAAGACAATGATAGTTTGCAATCAGCTGATATCAGCACAGTCGCTTCAAAAATTTTTGTTCCCATATACAAATGAAGAAAAATGGCCTTTGGCACAATGCAATCCTAATAAAATTGTTGTTCCTAATTCTGCATTTTTTTTGCTGTGAAGTTGAGAATTTTATTCTTACTTCATAGTTTTAAAGTAATTATTACAATTTCATTGTATATACGTGAAGTACGTTGTCATCATACCATGAGGTAGCCTATATTTTACAGTGTGCAAGGTAAAAATTGCTTTCCAATGAGAAGTTTTACCATCCACCCTTTAAAAAAAAATTCATAGCTGACAACCGTTCATATTCTGCAGGCAAAGTCGTTGTGATAGGAATTAGACAACCAGGGAAGTACCAAATGAGGACTAAAAACGATGATTCTGCGGTGACTTTTAAATTTCCTTCAGTGGTGCAATGGTGAAACGACAGCACAATGTCCAGTACTGAACGAGGGAAGAAAATTTTCTAGATCTGAAATCTAAAAAAGTGACCTTCGATCTACCAGTATGGCGCGGCGTCCTGACTAAAATTAATTACGGTCGTCATTCAGTTCTTAAGACTTAATTAACTACCGCCTGAGGAGTAATTTATAGGTAACTATGGCTAACTTAAAAATATTGGAATCAATTACTAATACTGAATTCGAACCAAATAATCCTCCTCTCTCGTGTATTGTACATTACGCAACCACACCTAAATCGACAGCGCGGCATCTGACCACGACTCGATCCCAGCTAAAGAACTGTTTGTATAGCTGGTTCGCAGTTAACTGACTACTTTTCAAATCAACCTTTGAAAAAATTATAACTCTCTTTGATTGCATACATTTTAACGGACACACAGACTGGCGATCTTCTAGTAAAGTTGGTAGCTATGTATTTAGTAACAGCAGTGCCATGCTTTCCACATCCTATTAGAAGTACGATATTAAATCTGTGGTCGCAAGGTTTATTTAACTTAGTTTCTGCTTTACGCACATAAGCGTAACAACTGGTTCTTTATTGAAACATTTACGTTTCTAAGAACTTCACGGTTACACTTGATCGACGAATAAGTAAATAAATGCATTTAGTAGGAACGAAATCCAAAAAGAAAAAAATTCCCACCTGCTAAACGGGAGATGCTATGCGATGAGCTTTGGTCCAACTTTTGCTTCCCCCCACCCCTCAAATGTTACGTGTTTGCCAATCGGCGACCTATGTGGCCGAGGTAAGTAACGTGACTGCACTCGATGAATTCCGGCCTCAAATACCAGGATAGCTATCGACGTGCGTGCCTATTTTGAACCCATCGCACATTTGGGCCTAAAAGAAAGGGCGTTAATAAGTAATAAGCAAAATAAAAAAAGGTAGTCGGTCCAACGAGAGACAAACTAGTCCACTAGATTTTTTTTTAACCCAGTATAAAACTAATACACCACTATCGTCACTAACATGAGCGTACATCGAGAGGAAGGCACGCAGGCATGGCATCTCAGTGGATTCTGAACAGTCTTTGTTTGATTGAATGTAATTGCTTTAAAATAAGGTTACAAACGAGCGTTGAGATACACGTTTCAAAAGCTTCCCTAGATAGAAATGCCCCCCCCCCCCCTCGCAACCTTAAATTATCTTGATATCTTAGAGTCGACTAGCTGCTACTAACAAAGCCTCTCCTGTCCCTACCTCTCTTCCCCCACGACCACTGTAGATTTACACACACACAGTACACAGAACAGTTTTTGAAGAAGTTGAAGTTGGATGAGCTGCCTTTACCTTCCCTCTGTGTGCGACCTGAGACAGGGAGCTAAGCTGCAGTTCACAGGTTCAGTAAGAGTTGGCCAGTATGACGGAAGTGTAACCTCACCAGTAGCGTGCGCTGGCGGGGTTTAGTAGTGCGATAACAAGTCCAAGCACTTCAAGAAATGCTGAATTTACATTTTAATTGTTGTCTGCAGGTGAAATTTCAATAATAATCTTGCCAAACAGACAATCTTATACATTCCACAGCAGTATCATGTGAACGAAAGCTTGAAAGCTACGCTCAAGAATTCTGGAAATTAATTGACAACCCATTATTAATCAACATTTTAGTTCAGTTCCAACTTGCCACTAGTAATAAAAATTCATGACGCATTGTTATTACTCATATTAGCAACTCGAACTTTCACTTCCTACCACGCCGTTAACAACAAGGAAGGCATACGTTACGGACTGTCTTGTTCCGGAGAGGCTAATTGCCGCCACAATAATAATGAAACACTACAGGATACTGCAAAGGCATACCACGCTACAAGACAGACATTACATAAGGCAACATAATCTTCCTTATTACCAACATGTGCTCTGGAACGAATCCAACCGTATGGGTTTCGGGAGACATCAACGCTCGAGTGGCTAGTGACCCCAATTGATTACTTCACAATTAGAAAAATTGTCCCTAAAATTACGGAAAATATTGGTTACAAATAATCCGACATCTGCGTCAGATTACGCTCTTTACGTTTATTTTTTTATAAAGTTCTCTCTTCCTAAACTTCACATAAATCTCCGTGAATTCACGGAATGTGTTCACAAACTTGCAAGTTTTTTTTAAAATTTGCTCTTTATAAAAAGGGGCAACAAAAAAAAGTTTTACTTTCGTCATGTGGATGACTCACTGTGTATAAACATGACTATAAAAATAATAAATTTTGCCGGTTGGCGGGATTTAAACTCGGAAAAATGTTTGGGTAGTCCACTACATTATCCATTCATCTACCACGCTTTAAAAGAAGTTACGTTGTAAACACGGAATACACACACACACACACACACACACACACACACACACACACACACACACACACACACACACACACACACACACACACACACACACACACACACACACACACATATATATATAATATATATATATATATATATATATATATATATATATATATATATATTATATATATATATATATTTATATATTATATGAGTGTGTGTGGAATGATTCCATGTACCTCTTGGATTCTAGGTTAGAGTGTGTGCGATTTTCTTTTATTTCAGTGTTACAAACAGGGGTAAGAAGAAGAGTTTTATTTTCGTAATGTATTTCACTGTACATACCATAAAAATAAAAATAAAAAGTTTAAATATTTTGTGCTTTAGTGCGATTTGAACACGAATCGAAAAATGAACAATCAGTAACTCGAAAGACTAACCTGCTACACATTTACACGAAGTATTTATTAAATATGTATTTTACACGAAAGTGACGAACGTGCCTGTCTTAATTTCAAGTCATGTTAGAGCGCTTGCTGTATTTGCGGTTTATAAAACGAGTTTACGAAAATATTGTTTTATTTTCGTTATGTGCGTGTTTCACTGTGTATACAGAAGGTTTTGTCCTGTAGCGGAATTTGAACAACAATCAACGAATTGGCACTCCATGAGTGATTCGCACTCCCCTACTACCATTTTACACCAAGTAGTGTTGGGAAGATTAGATTTTATACACTTCAGGTATCATCTGCATTGTTCGTGTCTCAAAATCGAAGCCATAGGACACGAAGAGGTTCCGTATTTTATATTAATGGAGCTAATTTCCATTATTCGTCATTACGAAGTGCCTTTCCGTAAGTTAACCCTACATTTCTGTAAAAATTTCCATAAATCTACAGACATTTCTAAGTGTTCTAATTACGTTCACCGCCATGGCCACCTAGCAAGATGGGAGAAAATCTCCCAAATAACATTAACTTCTGATGGTAGATTGTTTTCTGTTCCGCTTACCCATTTACTCGTTTGCATTTGAAATCACACAAGGGAAAGTGTTTAGTTTTTATTTTATAGCCAAGTACCAGAAAACTTTGCGAATTCTTCCGACGACAAGCCAGAATTCAAACTCGTGTAAATTTGTCATCTTTACAACAAGATCCCAGTTTACGGAATTTGGACGACCATGAGTGAACACACGTGCAAGAAACCAATCGCACCGAATCCCTTATTTTTTAGCACTTAAATGAACTTGACCCACCGCCTAAAATAAGCCGAAGAACAAAACAAAGAAGACAGAAAACAAAATAAACCTAATAAACTGAAAGAAAATATAAGTAAATGAAGGACAGTAATGGACCTTTCAGTTACTTAAACATGAATTAACGCGCGAAAGGTAACGAACTTACATCATAATAGAAAACTTACAATTTTACTGCCATTTAAATTTAAGTACGAATATTTTGTTGCCGTTCACTGTTTACTTCGTATTCTATTTACTACTAAGTACTTCTTTGGTTCATTGTTTTTTGTCGTTCATTTCCTAAGATTTATTTTGTTTTTTCTTGGTTTCTTTTTCTTCTTTGGTTTATTTCCGGCAGTTGATACAATCCACTCAAAGACTTACAGAAATCTTACAATACAAATGCTTTTTAACTTTAAAAGGAAATGCCGAATCCACTGCCACCTGGTTTGGGGCGAAACTGGTTAATTATTGGGAAATAAACCAATGAAAAAATTGCTTAGGAAAGGTCGCTGAAGTTGCGAAACTTTCGAGCTCGTTTTTTTAGCAGACAAATGGTCATTTTTTATGCATAAGAACAAGAACACGAAAATATTATTCTTAACTCAGCTGCGTATTTCTGCTAAACTTATTCCCATATGATCCGCAATTTATTTTTAACACTACTTTTCCCGCAATTCAACACAATCGCCCTTAAACTAATGTGCGGACCACGTGAAAATGACTTTAATGATTAAGTTAATGAAAGTAAGAGACCAAATTTATGCTTAGTAAGTGCACTGTTTGCCGCAGGTATTAGGGAATCCAACATTTCTGTTACCTCGGAGCTAAACCTTGTTAAGTTTACTTGCTGAATTTTTACAACACATGTACAGCCAAAGGGTTTGATAAGGCACCCAGCTGAAAATTACGAACATTCAATTCGCAATATGGAATAAGGCGAATTTGTAATGAATTTTGGCACCGTTGTAGTAGGTACGAAAAACACCAACAGGAAAATTCTTGATTACACATTTTATTATTTTGTAGCAAATCCTATCTAAAATATCAATGCACGTTACACAGTTTAATTTACTGAGGAAAACATTTTTACCATGCCACAACTGAAGGCAACTGTAACCAAGTCTAATGCACTGAAATAAAGAATTACTATAAACAGAGCTTGAAGTTATATCCAATCGGCTTCTCAAAAAAAAAAACTATGAAGAAGCGTCTGCTTTGATTCTGATCGTGATAGTCCAGGCATCATGCTCGTATGACGAAAAAGTGGACCTGAGCTGGTTATCGCTCGAGCCTCACCACTATCATGATTTATAATTTATGAGCAACGATTCAGTAAATGAAATGGTCCAGAACCCACTACACTCAATAAATCACACATATTGAGACTTTCTGCGCATAACTTGCGAAGTAAAATGAAACTAGAATTTTATAGCTACTAATAGCTTTGTCGAACGATCATCCCTAAACGGCAGATGACCTGAAAACAGGCTTCCAGTAATAGAGCGTTTTCCAGCACTTCACGCCAAGGCGTTAGAAATTCCCGGCATGACCTCGCCGTCACAAATGGAGCGGCCTGTACTGCTAAGTTCTTGGTATTCAAGACAGCACATGGGCGAGGAGCAAGCGGAGACTTCGACGAGCGAGTACACAAGTAACTGTGAGACGTGTTGCGGCCTACTGACTTTTTTTTCCACAGTGGTAGAGGTTTGTTCCTTTCGTGGAGACACTTCTGTTTTTGGTTCACGGCATGACAACTCATCCGGTGTCAATCGCGTTGACTTGGCGTATCAACTGACGGTTTAAGGTTTCAGAGAGCTATAAAATGTTTTCACGTCTGAGAATGGTCTAATAAAATGTTGGCAATCTTCTTGCATTAAATTGTCTCTGTTACTATTGGTTGTCCTATGTATATACATACATCCAAACATTTACACAAACACGCACTGTATGCACGTTTCCAAGCACATTATGATTTCTTTTGTAATTTTTATTTTATTCAAATTACGGATTTGCAGAGTCAATAAATAACGACTTTGTGACGGGTGTACTCTAGGGTGGGGTTAACATATAGGTGGATCACAGAGTATCAACCTGCTATTTTGTATCTGATACACACTTGCATCAATTACTGTAATCGAGTACACTGCTGAATCATCAGAAACATTTAGTATGAGTTTAAAATTCGCCGCCAGTATGTTGCGTCAACTGTTCCATGTAATTTTGATACAATAAAATTTTAACTGTATTTAAAATGTGCGGTTAAGATGAAACCCAGTTTCTTGTTTTAGATTTGGAGACTGCACAGTTAAGTGATTTAGCTAAGAAAAATAGAGGATAATTTGTAACTAAGTTTTCGTTTACACGATTTACATATAGCAAGTTCATTATCTTCTCTGAAACATTTTCGCGGAAATAAAATATTTTATTATAATCTTCTTCTTATCCATACTTTATCTCACTATAAAACATAACACACAGTACACCAACTCAAAGCACGTACTTGATAACGCGCGTACTCGATAACGCGCGTATCTTATACACGCCTACCTGGTACTGTGTACCTGACAACACGCCCGGTACTCGAGAGACTGGCGAAGCAGTGACGCGGGCACTCGAAAATCTTGTATCTGATACAGATCAGTACCTCTATCAGTTTGGAACAGATATAGAAAACAGCTGTAACAATCCATCTCTAGGTTAATGCCCTGGTGACCGGCTTCTGAAGTTAAGACCCGTACGTACCCGTCATCTCAGAAGTACGACATGGAAAGAGACCCCTAGTCTGCAACAAGCGATGGGATGCGCTGGTGTGGGAAACCAGCACTCCGAGAATACCCGTTCGGCATAGTTCGCCACGTTTTTACATGCGAAGATGCGGACCCGTAATTCACCGTGGATCGAGCAGTGGCTGGAGACTAGTGTGCTAAATGCACGACCACCGAATCTCCGTCCAATGGACAGGAGAGGTTTTGCAGCTACATGTTATAAATTCTGTAGCAAAGATAAGGAAGGGGATACTGCAGACACAGACACATCTCCTATCCGAAAGAAGTGTTTACGTTTTTAAATATTATAATGTGGTTACGAAAAAAAAAAAACTCACGAAATTGTTATTTCTGCATCGTGTGTTTCATGTAGTTGGAAAAAGATGGTATTAGAGCATACAAAAGAGAACAAAACGACTTTTAATTTTACACGGTGAAATACGGCTTACTAACCATACACATTTAATTTTTTTTATTACTGAAATAATTTTACAAGGAAGATTTGGATAGCTACGTTTCTCTTTACACGTAGGATTCCAAATTAAAAGAAGGAAAAAACAGGAATATAACTTATAAAATTATTATCAATGGAAGAATAGCACATTGAGTATTAAATGTCTTGGATCGGATCCGTAGATTTTTTCTTATGTAGTCCTCCGTTATGAAATAAGCATTGTGCGTTTTAAAAAACTACTTCAATAACAATCGGCTAATTTCGGCAATACACATTTGCAAGTGCTTCATGAATACAATACAATATTAAATGCATTCCGAATGTCCACTGGTTTGGTGACAATCTACCCAAGCTGGAACAGACAGATTTCGCTTAGTTCCTCAATGAAAAATCTCTAGTTTGTAAAATTTGCCTGTGCTTAAGTGTATCTACGGCACTGCTGAGGTAAGAACTGAGTTTTTTTTCGACAGGTCGTTAACAGTTAAGTAAATTTAACTTGGTCATTAGAAGTTTGTGGTAATGTTAAGGTGGTATCGCTTTTACTGTAGTTAATCGTGTCTCCCACCAAAGATAAAGTAATTATTAATCGGCTGCCTTGTTTTAATTTAATGATCAGTAAATATATTTGACAGTTTACATCTGCTTGCAGCCGACTCGCTGACTGACTCATTTTGGGTAGTTAAATTCTGCATGGTTTAGTCATACACAAAAATGGCTCCCCAAGCACACACCAGCCAGTTTAAAACGAAATGTTGTAATATGAGTCTATATATGATGCTGATGCTGAAATCTACTTCACACTAAGATTACGTTGCGAAATATCACCTACCCTACGGTCAAGGAAGTTGTTAATGCTCGTAATAATTGGCATTCCTTAAACCTCAGAATATGTCGGAATTCGGAATTAGTGTTAAATAAGCATCAGCCTTAGGTACTGAGTAATTTGTACGTTGCATAAAGAACTTTCGCGATCGGAACATGGTTTATTTGAAACGCCCTGAGTGAAACAACCCCGTAACAATACACAAGGTCCAAATTATACACAACCCAGTTGAAAGTAATAACAGGGGTTACTTTGCAGCAGCAGGCAATGAACAAATCACAGCAGTTCTAGTGAAGAGAGAACAAAAGTATAAAGTCAAATCTTTAGGTTCCCGAACTGATGAAATTTTACAGTAGGGGATAGTAGGCTAAAGTGGCCACTCTAAGGTAAAATTATATTTAAATAGTCTAGTGTAAGTAAAAGTAAAATAGAAAATCATCCTCCACACAATATAGTTATTGCACAAACAACTAAATATAATACTTTTTTTAAGTGTCCCGAATTATTATTATTTTCTATTGAATTTAAACCATTTGTTTACCAAATTATTATTTTGCCCTGCCATGTCGGGTAAAATGGCCACTGACTGACCACTTACGTTATTTGCTTTAAACAGTTTCTCCCCTTTGTTATATAATTTACACCCAACAGCTGGAGACCGAATTAAATACTAGGAAGTAATGAAAACCAATACAAACACGCTTCGGTCATTACTGATCAGTGCTCTCCTCAATCTAGTCATCTGCTGTTTGCAGTTTTTAACTATTGTATTACACAAACCAATTTATTAATTAAAGAAGTTTTTCTGAAGCTGTTAATTAAAAAAAATAATTTCAACACAGAATTGCAAGACAAGTGACATGAAGCTAATGTAAAAATTTATAAATGCAGTTAAGATGAATATACATAGATGAAACGACTTAGTCACACATTACAGCATCCGCCTGACGTGCGTGTTAAAGGCAGCAAAACGAATACGGCGCAACGCGGTAAACTACTTTCACGCCACACAAAATCAAGGCGAAAGCATATTTCCTACTCGGGACGAGATTCGAACCTTTGACTTTTATCACTGTCCTCCGCAAAGACGAAGGCTTTGTGCCAAGGACAGAGCTCGCTGAAAAAAAAAAGTTTTCATTCCTCGACTGGATAGCAATGCGGTTGCATTCAGGGAGTCAAGAGAGGACATTTTCCGGAATTGCGCTCGCTTCAGTTGTAACTAGAGCACAGCCCTAGTCACTGAGGTGCCATCATAACAAGGGCGTTTCTTTCTCTCTCTCTCTCTCTCTATCTCTCTCTCTCTCCCCCTTTTCGCTCCCGCTTTCAAGGAAGTTATTGCAGTTTATGAATGAGTTTCTCGGGAAACCCTAATTACGATATTCTAATCAGTAGGGAAATACTCAAATCAATGTTAATAACATTAATGAGATGAGTTAAAGATGATACGGGATGGAGTAGCATGGGGGCTAAGGCCAGGCGGGAACCGAAGGTACAATTCGAAACCCCCACATCACCATAATATTTTCCACTCTCCACGTGTCTTCGTTCGAACAATTCTTGACCCGCCTGTGTATGTGACCCGAGTCGAGGACTTAAGCGGGTGACAACCGAGGCAAATACTTAGAAGAAAAAAATCGGTCAATTAGTACAGATTTACGACTAACGTTATTCCGAGTGCTAAAGGCTAAGGGACTTCCTAAACACAGCAGGTTCTGAATCACCGGAAAAAGATACGGTGTTCGTTAAGTGTGAGTCACGCGAATGGTTTAGTCTCGGTCCGTCGGATCGGCCTCCTTGCGACCGGAACGTAACGCCTTAGCGATAACAGCCGCCTAGGAGCTTAAAAGCCAACTAAAACTCCATCCTCTTAATTTGGCCAAAACTGATGATGAGATGGACTAAACACCAACTGCGCCGCCGCTTACGGGAGCGGAACGATGGAAGCAGGAAAAAATGAAAGAAGACCGAGAAAACCACTGTATTGTCGATGGATCCTATTTCATAAGAGACAGGGGTTCCTCCTATGCAACTTTGGGTCCATTCAGAGGCATATATTTTATCCAGTGATATTTGGATTGTATACTGTTTCGGATTGAAACTTGATGAAGATAAAATGATTCTATGGCCATTATACATGACTGCACTATCTGAAAACAAGACTTAACCTGCCACAATCACAGTATTGTGTTATTACTACGGTTAACAATTTACAGTACAATATAACCATCAGTTTCGAAATCTATGGTTCTATATTTTTTCTAATCGACACTTCTCAGCCAGAATAATTAATTAGCTCGATAGAGCAGAATGAGATAACTGCAAAGTGTCTGACAATATCTCTAAATAAGTATATAATAAAATACAGGTTTATGTTTTACTTTGACCAATAACGGCTAGATGCCGCCCTTCTCCCCCTCACAAACCGCTATGACATGACATGAGCACGCAAGCAGAAGTAAACCGCCGCACAAGGACACAAGGGGAGAAAGTAAACACGAGTGTGCAAAGGAAATCGCCAACAGTGAAAGTAATACATGCAGGAAAAGAAAGTGTGAAGTAAACAGGGCTGCGGCTTCGATTAAATTCTCTAGGCTGGAGGGGCTAACAGAACACTGAGACAAGAGAAAATTAACAAGTGGTCCTAACAGCCGCTGAGATGACTCGTCAGCATACAGAACCCCTCTTGCTGTATGGCCATGCGGGCTCTTTCTGTTATCAAACACAGACCAGTCTGTTACATGGTGAAAACAAACAAAATGGTATGTGGTCAGCACGAGAAACAGCACACACAACCACACTTTGAAGAACGTTACGATTAACGCACGCAGTAGGCCATTAATTTATAATTGAATTAAGATTTACGTGTTTCGACATGTAAAAATTTCAATTTTTAAATTTCAGCTTCGATTTCAAGCAGCGAAAAGATACATTGTGAAAATACTGAAAATTAAGGGAGGGGGAGGGGGTCTGATAGTAAGCACAAAATATTCTACTAAAACTGGCCCTGCGAAATTTTTTGTGGACGTAAACTAATGATGATAATTTTTAGCTTAATTAAATTAATAAACTGCTACTACTGACTGAGGAACCAATTAAATGTACTGAAAATCCATACCACGGGTGTGGAATTAGCTGTAAGCAGAAATCTGGTTACTTCAGCGAACTTCAGTCGCTGTCATGAGAGACTGAATTCATTAATTCCAATGGCGTTGTTTTCATTTATCTTCATACCAATTTCAATTATATAGAACAAGTTTCACCGTACTCACTCCCTCCTACTTACACCTGGTACTAATCAATAATAAATGGAACGAAGTCTACCTGGAATGTCGTCGGCTTTCTGGTTCTACAATCTGCAATAAAGATAGCTAAAATACTTATTTTTAAGAGTAGATAGCGAACCCTCAGGCAGAGAGCAGTATTTAAAGTTGTAAGTTCTTTGCCCACATGCTTGTCTAGCACACTATGAAAGTTGTACAGATAACAAATCCATATTTGCTCCCATTTTATCGCATATTCTTTCGTGTTAGCACCCATGCAAGGAAATGTTTTATTTCGTGTTCTATTTTCACTGTTGCCACATTTAAAACACAATATTTTCAGACTGAGGTGCCACTTGGTATTAGTCGATTTATAAAAAAACAATCTTAATCAACTTTTATGCTAAATGATGTATCTAACCTTTAGAAGATTCACGTTTACTCGGAGTAACGCTGTACTGTATATGCTATCCCTGGATATGGCTGTCTGATACTGTGACTTCCACACAATTAGTTCGGAAGGTTAAAAACTATGGTTTTAATGCCACTACGAGGACTCGCCCCGATCGTGTGTTTGATTGACAGCTTAGGAAGTAGGTCATGAGTGAAACGAAAGAATTACTGACACCTGTATCGACTTGTTGAACGCATGCAATTACTTAGTGTTATGGTTTATTAAATAAACGAAATAAATTATTTTTTCGAATACTGCAATATTATATAAATTTCTCCGTACGTATGATTGTACTATTGCATTTAAGCTTTAAATTAACGAGCCTGTACTGGTTTGAGTGAAAATTTGTATTTAAGTTCTTCGTAATATTTCTGATAATATACAAAAAAAATTGCATGCATTAGCAATATAAAAGGAATGAACTAAAGGAAAATGAGTAAAAATAGTTTCACTATAATATACAGTAAATGAAACGTACTTGAAGGACAGTGAAAACTACACTGTTAAGAACTGTGCAAAAAGTTTCGCTTTTCCTTTTGAAACTAACCCTAAGATTAAGAATGCCTTAGACAAAACACAATTGGAGAGAAATGAGGTAAAATTTCCGTCTTGAGGTAGCGGAACTAGTTATAAATCAAAACACCCACAGCAATACGGAAATAACTACGCCGATGTTCGTAACAGTAAACCTGTCACGAAAATTCGAGGTCACAAGAATCTTGTAGCATGAAGTCATTTCATTCACGGCAGTACGCGCGAATTCTGGTTATGATGGCCAGAGCGTGTCGGATACACATGAGAAGAAGGACCTTATCGTCCATGTTCACTCACACACTGACCGAGAGGACGGTTTAACGCAACGAAGGAGCTATCTTGGGGACGTTGTCCGTGGTCAGCTGGGATCCAGCCAGACCACAGTCCTGCCGCATTAGCCTTATCCCCTTGCCCCTTCGCCATTAGATTGCGATCAGCTGGTGCAGCCGGCACATCGTGTCCAGCCTTGACGAGCAACCACCGCAGGTGAAAGGCGAGATAGATGTTTCACAACGCGCGCTGATTCATTACACCAACTCCCGCGCCATCGTCGTTCTCCTCCATCCGAACGGGACTGCGCAGTGGAAGGAAGTGGAGTGGAGAGATTCGGGAATCTTTTCTGCACATTTGTTGTTTGTACGTCTACGTGCATATATAGGCTGTTCACGGTAAAATGAGCACTTTTGAAAGCCCTACTTATGATCTACTTTATGCACGTTGTGTATTCTTCTGTCTTATGTAAAATTAACATTGCCATGGGCCTCATCACTTTATTCACGTGTCAGTCGAGTGAAACTGTGGAATTATTAGACAAATAAATATTTTAAAAATCTGCTCAGTTTTACACCTCGATGCATTAAAAAAACAGAAAGCGAAAGAAATAATTTGAGTTATCAGGAATGGTTACCTAACACTTTTTATTCGACATTAAGATAACGGAACTTGTTTCCATCCATCGTTACCAACTTTACTGGGCGGATGTCACTCAGAGGTAGTTAAAATATAGGCAGGCTTATTTCTGAGGTTGATTTCAAAAGTGTTCATTTTATCGTGAACAGCCTTTATCAGCAAATAAAGGTCCTAGGAATACATTGTCCAAAAAAAAAAAAAAAAAAAAAATCTAGGCCCGTACAGTTATGATAAGTTTACTCTAAGAGAAAAATCACGAAAATGGTTTAAAATCGCATTTTTAGAGCTTACCTGCGCAGTTTCCTTAATAAGTAAGCGAAAAATGCGACAGAAAGGATGGCTGTACACACTGCGCTTCCTGCTGTCATCGGTAAGGGAAGCAATTTAACTGAGTTGCAAAAAGGGATGATCATTGGCTTTCGGCCCAAGAGGGGCAGTATTTCGAAAACAGCGACGTTTGTGAACTGTTCACGTGCCTCTGTGGTAAAGGTGTATCGGGAGTGTACGAATGGCACCATTGGGAATAACCATAGTGGAAACTCGGAGCTCCATGAGGCATTCATGTACGAGGTGAACGTCGACAGAAAGGCTGGCTGTACACAGTGCCCTGCTGTCATGGGTAAGGAAAACACCACCAAAAACAATTCCGGATACGCCCCTGTAGTGAGGTGAACGTCGACTACGACGGTGCATGAAGGCCAACGGACAGGCTACAGTGGAACAGCTCACCAGTCTCATATATATATATATATATATATAATATATATATATGAGACGCTTTGTTCCCGTTCCCTTTTAGATTTTCTATTTTGTTAAGTCTCGCAGTGTAAGAAATCAACGAAATATGCAAAAGTGGAACTCAGTAAGCATTACAATTTCCTGTCGCACACGCCATGAAAAGACGCGTACTAGCAACATGGCAGACTGTCACTGTAAAATCAGTGCGATAACACAAACTTGCTGAACCAATTGGAAACCTTCCTTCCGCGGCATTTAGTACCTAATCAGACATAAGGGCGAGTGCATTTTCAGACCATAATGACCAATTACCGACTGAGTATAGGCTGTTCACGGTAAACTGAGATTTTTTGAAAGCCCTGCTTAAGATCTACTTGTATCCACGTTGTATATTCTTCCGTGTTATGTAAAATTAACACTGCCAAGGGCTTCGTCACTTTATTCATGCTTCGGTCTAGTGAAACTGTGAGATTATTAGAAAAGTAAATATATTAGAAATCTAATTTTTACACTTAGATGCATTAAAAATCAAAAAGCGAAATAAATAATTTAAGCTATCGCAAATGGTCATCTAATGCTTTTAATTCGACGTTAAGACATGGAAATATTTTCCCTTCATAGCTACCAACTTCACTGGGCGCATGTCACTCAGAGCACCTGCTAAAATATATGCAGGTAGGAGGAGTGAAATTTTTCTAGGTTGATTTCAAAAGTTTTCACTTTATCGTGAACAGCCTTTACACTTTCAGGCATTTCGCTTAACCGTATACTTGATATTGTGTGCGACTGCGCCGGTGTGCGTGCACACTCAACGCGGCTCACAGCTCGCCGACACTGTGCGGTGCAGGCTACCCTTGTCCCAGACTAGATACGAAGATACGATCTGCCGCGCAAGGATAACTGCCAAGGTGAGGGCACTGCCCAGCTGTGACGTCACGGCGTGTTCTCCCGCTGGCGACGACACTTCTGGCCGGGCTTGTTCCTGTCTCTGTCCACGGAACAACACACAACCATAAAGACCTTAGCGGCGGACATTACTCTGTTGCTTGCTGCTCGAATAAGGCATTCTCGCTACAGTGGCATATCCGGAATTATTTCTGTATGAGCGAGAAGGGGGGGGGGGGCGGAGAAGCTGATCATGCTCAAAATCAAGAACGAGTTAACGTCAATTCTAAAATACTGGCAATCCGGCAATCATTTTACACAGCCCAATTGGAGCCTATGCTGCTTTATTTGTAAATTTAAAGAAACTTTCCAGCCGTTACTGAACAACTCATTGAACAACTCTCTCACTGCATATTCAAAATAATCGTATATTAAAAATCAATGTATTTATCCCTCTGATGGACGAGAAGCATATGCAGACAAAATACCGTATTTGCTTCCAGTTATGCTGACGAGAATGTTACAACCAAAAACGAAATCAAATGGAGAGTAAATACTCATTCCATAATAACATGTTTTTTTAATGTAGGCCGTTCACGGTAAAATGAGCACTTTTGAAAGCCCTAATTAGGACTTACTTGTATGCAAGTTGTATCTTCTTCCGCTCTATGCAAAATTAACGTTGCCATGGGCCTCATCACTTTATTTACACGTCAGTCAAGTGAAACTGTCAAATTATTACAAAATAAATATTTTACAAATCTGCTCATTTTTTCAGTTCGATGCGTTAAAAAAAAAAAAAAAAAAAAAATGAAAGAAATAATTTAAATTATCACAAATGGTTTCCTGACACTTTTTATTCTACGTTAAGATATGAAACTACTTTCCATCCTTCGTTACCAACTTTACTGGGCGGATGTCACTCTAGTGCGCAAGTTAAAATACATACAGGCAGGAGCAGTGGCATTTTGCTAAGGTTGATTTCAAAAGTGCTCACTTTAATGTGAACAGCCTTTAAAAAATATTTCGATTGAAATTGCCTGAATGTAAAACATTATTATTACAGCGCAATTTCCAAATTGGTATGGGGAAGGGGGGAGAGTGAGTGACTACAGTCTCATCAGCCCACTCTTCCCCCCTCATCCCGTCCCGCCAAGGGGACACGCCCCTGATTAACTTTCCACGACGAGGTTTCTCTATTGTTAAGGATAAACTACAGTTCAGAGATCCCAGTACGCGTCAAATAACAGGATATCACCCAATTCCAGCATCATCACACGCTTCCTCTTTCCCGACGCCCCTCGTAAAATAAAAAAATTCATGCGGATATTCTGAAAAATGTTTTCTTCAAAACTCAAATGCAGCTCATAACTGAAGATAATAATAAAAAATAAGCAGTAATTTACAAATTTATTTCGCTGCAAACTAAAGTTAAATACTTGCAAACATATTTTTCTCTCGTGATTCTACCACAGCTCATCAGATTCGCCTAGGATAATCCATACTTAAGCAAGAAACGAGTAGAATGCAATAAATAATCAATGTAAGAGTAGGGACATTTCTCTCTGTGGCAGGAGACAATGGATACATTACAGCGGCTTCATTATTCACAGACTAGTGAAAGTTGGTATACTCTCGCTATTTTAAATCATATTAAGCACAGACATAAATTACATTGTGCCACGTAAAATGAACATAAAATGTATCGTAAAAGCAGATGAGGAAAACGTATGCGCGAGAATCCAAATATTTAGATCATAGGAAGGTTAACTACGCTGGGGCATATTGATGTCTTAATTCCATTGGGTACCGAACCATGTGATATCAACTCGAAGGTCATAAAGTTCGAACCATACCGAAAGTACATTTCGGATCATCATCGTCACCTGTCTGCCTTCTCCGCCCGGGGACGTGCCTTACGGAAGTAAACTAAATATTGCATCATGTAGCATCGTGTAGCTTACTTTAAGCATTATATAAAAAAAAAATTCGAGGTAACATTCCCTTACATGTAAGGAAAGCAAATTACATCTACATGTAAGGTAAAATCACTTCTTAAATGTAGAGTAAATTTACATAATAAGTAAAGTACTATTCCCTAATCGCACGGAAAAGAACCTGACGAAAGTGTGGGAAAATCCCAAACAAGTAAGAGAATATTAACTAAATTTTACAATAAAATCATACTTAAAAAATCTAGGAGTATAAGTATTGTTTATTATCTGTATCCTCAGATGAATAGGAAATGAATCCACGATTCTAACAACTTCAATACTCGCCGGTGGGTGGGCGCGAACCATTGTCATCTATCTCTGGAGACCAATGCGCTATCTATTACACCACGGCGACAACGTAATCGCGTTATTGATTATTCGTACAAAAGTATTCCACCACGAAAAAAAAAAAAAAGTATTAATTTAAGTTATCTGCAAAGTTTTGAATTGAAATAACTATAAAAGTTTTCCCTAAAATATTGTTTTATTATTAGGTGTAACAGTCCTGCTATTCTAAGCGCAACTTGACTAACTAGTTATTCATGGAACTGGTTAGAATAATTATTTTGTATAACAGATTGCTCAGTTACTTTACTGCAGTACAAAGCAAAGTTTGTGTAGAATTAATTTAGTGGTTTTATTAGTGCTTAGAAGTCAATACCTTTCTAAGTCTTGTAATAATTCCCTCGAAATAAAAATTACCGGAGTAAAGATAACGGCGTATATTGAGATTTGAACACGAGAACATAAAGCTATTCGTTTTCCACAGTCTCTTACAAGTATTCTTATTTACTTTTTTTACAATATTTTTTTGTAACTATTTGATAATATTGTACTTTACAGATTTTCTACCTTAAAATTAATATTTATTCCTTAGTACTACGCCTGCCATAAGTTCTACAAGCTCTGCAACATGGCGCCTCATTTTGTTTCTTCCTCCCATCCAACTGTTGAGACAATGATGAGCAGATGCACATGTCGTAAGGTAATTTTCCCATCCATGTATGAGATTTTCCACTGCCACGTAAGAGAGTTTTAATCCAGAGTGCGGTAATTCTATCTTACATATAATGTAAAATGTTTTTTCCAAACAAGTTTGCGAATATTACCTTACAATTTATCAGGTAATTTTCCCAATGTTTTTTTATAATGATACGTGCATATATATAGACATATGCCCTGTGGTATTGATTTTTTTCGAAAGAATTTAGTACCTCGATATATTTGGTTATAGTTTAGTAAAGTTATATTAATGACTTAACGAGATAACGCTATGAGAAGGAAGTTAAACAAGGAAATCTAATCTCGTGCGGGCCACAAGCCAATTAAGAAATTAACAGCTTTAGTTCTGTTTTCAGGGTATCAAAACCAATTTCTACACTGAAGTGATTTCGTGATAAGTCACAGACTCTAACACAAAAATCGATTAGAATAAAAAAAATTAGGTTTTATAGTTTTTGCAAAATATCATCGAGAAATGTTGATTTAGTTGATAATGCGGATAGGATCGAAGAACTACAATGCTGCGAAACGCAACTGGATGTACTGGTTTACGCCTAAAGGCGGTTCACGATAAAGTGAGCCCTTTTGAAATGAACCTTAGAAAAATTCACTGCCCATGCATGCATATATTTTAATGAGCGCACTGAGTGACATGCGCCCAGTACAGTTGGTAACGATGGATGGCAAGTAGTTCTATATCTTAACGTCAAATAAAAAGTGTTAGGTAACCATTTGTGATAACTTAAAATTATTTCTTTCGCTTTCCGTATTTTTCATGCATCGAAGTGTAAAAAATGAGCAGATTTGTAAAGTATTTACTTTGTTAATAATTTCGCAGTTTCATTCGACCGACGCATGAATAAAGTGATGAGGCCTATGTCGATGTTTATTTTACATAAGGCGGAGGAATACACAACGTGTATACACGTAGATCTTAAGCAGGGCATTCAAAAGTGCTCATTTTACCGTGAACCTCCTACATCGTGAGTGGCAACACGGAAGATTCTCTCTGGCCTTCATCATGCGGCCCCACCATGTGCACGGGTTCTCGGCGACCTCACTTCCAGCCAGCACGCGCGGAACTATACTGCGTCACGCATGTTGCGTCCTTCGCCTCGTATCGGGTCGTTGCCACAACGCCGAAATACCACGAGAGTAAACCTACAATAAAGCTCAAAGTCTGATACAGAAGGAGATTTTGTGCACAAGAAGGTGATCACCAAAAGGTGACAACAAGGTGAACACCCTCTTGTATGCAAGTGCCATGTACCGTGCATACTGCACCACAGTAGTAGTAATTGAATGTTGCAGCATGCCAGTCACTCATCACCACCGTAACACAAAGATGTTACAAACCTAAAAAACCACTAATACAGAATTAAAATCTGTTTTCCACTCTCAAATTAACAACATCCTCATAAATGAATGTACGGGAACTACATAAATGTATAAAACGCATATGTAAACAAACTACTTGCACGAGAAGGTGAACGAAAAATAGAACAGTCCCTAAATGATTCTAGCTATAGGTTGTTCACGGTAAAGTGAGCACTTTTTAAGGCCCTCCCAACAGTCATTAACCATTAATAAATATATCTTATTGCAGCCTCAGGGTGGTGAAATGTATACCATGTGTTTATTAGTTACATTGCAATGTTTACATTAAAGAGCAGAAGGAAGACAGAAATTGGATGAAAGGAAAAATTAAGAAGGGCCTTAAAAAGTGCTCACTTAATCGTGAACAGCCTATAGCACACAAGCCCTTGTGCGCAAGCCACTAGCAAACAAGTTAGCCATTCACAGTTGCCAGTTGACTTGAACAGAAAGGTGCACCTTCTTATACAAGAAAGCGAAACGTGTGTATCAGTCTTAAGACCACAACGCCGAAGGACCATAGCACCAAAATACCAAGTCTGGAACGTTTCACTGTAGGCCGTCAAAGTAACACAACGAAAAAGAAATACATTTTTTCCTATTATTCTGATAAACCATAACGCGTAATGCCGAAATTCGGATATAACAAATAACTAACGTAATTTGTCAACTCGTGATTTGGCATTGTGGTCAAGTCCACGTTTAACACTGTGGTATTTCGGCATGGTGGTAAGGCCCTCCTTTTTACTTACAAGTCACGGAGAAGACAATAAAAAACTAACTGTACCGACCTTTCCGCAAGTTGACATCAACCACTGGAAAGTAGTCATGCAGCTGACTACACAAGTGTGTAATGGGCAGCTCGCTACTTGCTTGTGAAAGGCCACAGTAGGTGCAGTAACCCTTCTCCCCGTCACCAAGGTAGTTTCAAGTTCCTGCTACGTGTACCGAAAGTGTGCAAGTGTGCAAGAGTGTGCGCGTCCACCAGTCGTGTGGGTCCGTCAAGCAGCCAAACGGCCCCAAGATCGTTCAAGAGCCAAACATTGTTTTCTACATTTTGACGTCTGCTTTCTGGCCTCGTGGCATGATATCAATGATAACTTAATAAAAATACCATATCATTTAAAAAAATGACATTCATCATGTGTTTCTTTTTCTGCCTGAATATGAAACTATTATCGAACTTAAAAATATTGATTCGTACAAGTTTCAAAAAGTTATTTTGACACAAAGTTGGGTTTCAGCTAAAATGTTTCTTCGAGTCACAAGAGTGTCACGTTGGAAATTTCTGCGAGTGAGTGAGTGAGTGAGTGATTGAGTGGGACTGATAATACGCTCGACATCCACAAAAAAAGTTAAATCAAAAGCATATTGAAAAACTTTCGAAATCTGACGCTCGGATTACCTACAATAATGGTTTAGTTTTTAGCTGCTTTGACTTTAAATTTTATCTCAAAATAAAAATTTTAATACGAGTGAATATAAAAAAAGCAACAAAATATTCTAACGACGTTTTGATGATACTGCCAAATATTTGAGCTGTAGCTTAATGTATTGTTACATGCTGAGAACGTCTGCAGGGCGCAATAAAAAAATAATAAAAGTAACTAAATTTGATTTATAATTTATCAACTCTGATATTATGTACATCAATTACGTGTCTTTACTTTTACTCTTTATAATTTAACAGTGAGAGCAATATTTAATGCTTATTTAAACTTTAAAACTTTAATTAACGTCTTGATTGCAGTCAGTTAACTCAATACCCACCACTAGCATTTTTTCAGTCTATCTGCTTCTATCAATTATAATGTCTTTCACTCACGCTCTTAGTCCAGTCTGCCAGCCACTGCTTGCTACTTGCAGTTGCAGTATCCTCTTCCGCTGGTCTTCTCCCGCTGCTCGTCTTCTATCGCTCGGAAAACACACCAGTCATCTATTTAGCTACTCCAACTCAAACTTCCAATCTAGAGGCATGCGGTGCAATTTATAGTCTAGCCCTGACCATCTCGAACATTCAACACACCCGAGTTGCGCTGCGAGATGAGGTCAGTTATACAGAGCATTCTTCGATAAACGAGGAAATCACTACAACCAGGGCCACGCAGCATCGTGCCGCAAAAGATTATCTTGTCGGCCTCACTTTGAAACTGATGCGTGTCTACGCTCGATCGCCCGCGCGATGCCGACCGCGACTCGTAACACTATTAATTTGGTTGAATTTCGAGATTTTACGAAAGAAAGATAAAAAATTAAATTTCTACACTTATTTTTATTCATTCTATCAAAGTAATTCTCCACAATTGTTATAGACTCTTATTTTATGTCCCAACAAATCGATTAACACTCTAAAACTGTAGGGAATAATCCCCGCTTCTAGAAAACTTGTAAATATGGCTGGAAAACATAGCAGTTTCACGCACTTGCGTGAGTATTTGTCACGTCTGATCCTGGGGCAGTGCGAGCAACGCCAGTTCCGGGAATGGGGTCGTCGGAACTCGACCACCTCTGGACGCGCGCCAGTGACGAGGAGAATATGAAAGTGGACAAGCCGTGGAAATTACAGCGAGCTGATGTCGAGTAGCTGCTGCGACACTTTACTTGTAGAGGCTGTTGACGATAAAATGAGCACTTTTGAAATTAACCTTAGAAAAAAGTTACTGCCCCTTCCTGCATAGATTTTGACGGGCGCACTGAGTGACATGCGCCCAGTAAAGTTGGTAACGATGGATGGGAGGTAGTTCCATATCATAACGTCGAATAAAAAGTGTTTTGTAACCATTTTTGAAAACTTAAATTATTTCTTTCGCTTTCAATTTTTTTTTTTAATGCATCGACGTGTAAAAATGAGCAGATTTGTAAAATATTTACTTTACTAATAATTTCACAGTTTTACTTGACCGACGCAAAGCAATATTAATCTTACATAAGGCGGAAGAATACACAACGTGCATACAAGTAGATCTTAAGCAGGGTTTTCAAAAGTGCTAATTTTACCGTGAACAGCCTATAATTACCGTCCGCACAAACATCAGCCCGCCTACTCGGGCGTTAAGTCACGAAGGCTGATCGACACTAGCTTGGCAGAGTGCACAATGGACGACACATACACGTTATCCCCTGAAGGCTGTTTTTCAAAAACTGTTGTACTGACATCGTACTTCCAAAGTATTACAATTAGAAATTTTCTTAACAAAAATTTTACGATCAAATACAACGGTGGCCTTTCAAACCCCCGCCGAGTCGCGCCGTGACGTCATTAATCATATGCGAGCATGACCGTCCCCTTTGTTCACGTTCTTCTAAAACCATGTTTGTTTATAGCAAGTTGTATTGATACGAAAGGGTTCTGAATGTAACAAAATTTGCATGTAAAGGCCTCAAGTGGGATTCTACTGCTACGGAAGGTAGGTCCTACTGTGTGCAATGATCACTTTTCCTACTCCGGTTCTTTTATAATATAATCCGCTAAAATTAGGAGGTTCTATGACCTGCAAGATAGAATTAACAGTCATGCGTATACACGAGTCTATGGGTTTTGTTCACTATGGATTCTACGTCGTTCTAGTTCTCTGCTGTTAGGGGTTACCTCAGATCCCTCCAGAATGAACTTCATGAGCTGCAGTCCAATCGCAAACGAGACACAGGCGTACAGATTATTCTAGTCTAACTTGTGACAAAATAAATCTCAAAACACTTAAAAGTCAGGTTTCTATGTCTTTTAGTATTTCTTTGCAAACAAACATGCGACGTTAATGATCTACGACAAAACTATGGAAATAATTAAATAAGTTTTCAAGGTGGGTAATTATAATAATGGTGTTAGTCATTGTCAGTTAACATCGGGTGTAGATTAATTTTAAATTCCTGAAATTATAACATAACCACTCACAATTCCGCGGCATCGCAGTTCTTCGCCGCTGCGCTCAGAGTGCAGCCACACCGCTCTTCCTCACACGCATTACTTAACTTCTACCTGAACGAGCTTCGTAATAATCCCGCAACCAGATAATGGAGGTGTTGCAGGCATTACAAGAACTCGAAACGTACCGTGATAATAAGGCCCTGATCTACGACCCGAGTGATCATCAATATTAGTCAGTATCTACTTCTCCCATTCGTTTTCCTTACCCTCTCAACTGCACACGTAACTGCGTTATGTAGTTAAACCAATTATATTACTAACACATAGATACTTTTAACATTTCACATTATAGAAGTTGCTAAACCGACTAGATTTCACAGCCCTACACACATCTGAGAACCGGCCATACTTGTTTGTTGGGCAATGCTTGTGCAAAGCCCCTCTCACACTGTCAAATTTTCCCCTTCAACTATATTTGATAATAAAATTTGAAGACAAAATACGGCCATCAAATTTTTCCTTCCAACAAATTTCATCAAATAATCTTGAATGTGTTTTAAAACGTGTCACGCCGTCAAATTTTTTTACTGGGAAAATCTAATATGAATTATTATTTTAAAAATGTTTTCATAGTGAGGCATTTCTTTGTTTTTCCAAGTATCCCATTACATGAAGAAATGTACAGAATTTTGCAATTTATTTTCGCTTATTTACTACATTCAAATTTTATTTATCAGAGATGTTTTCTGCACAATACAATGTAATGCCTCTGAGTTCGCAATACTATGTGCAATATTCACTTAAAATAGCATCCATGCCCAGGCAGCTTCTACACAAATTAATTATATTAATAACATACTTCATTTCCAACAATTGTTCGTTATTTTAATGTTTCTTGACGTCCATTTTTGTCGTGCACGATTCTGATTGGATGAGACCGTCAAATATAAAAGAAGTTTTAGAACCGGTCCAATCTTCAAATGTTTGATGGAAACTGAAGTTATCCATTATTCTCAGTTAAATATGGCGGCGGTTATGACATTTCTATGACGTATTAACTGTCCAACTTTATTTTACCAAACTTATTTAATGCAGTTGGCGGAAAAATTTGTCAGCGTGACGGGGGCTTAAGAAAATATTCACCATTTATTTAACCACATAGAATTTATTCACTTCGCCCCCAAAAAGTGTCAGTGACCCATTCACACAAGTTTAAAAGAACGACCAACAATGTTATGTTTAGCCCAGTAAATGTAGGAAAATAAAGTAAAGATGACTAAACGCCTTTCTGTTCGAACGTTCCGTAACCCTTCAATGTCGTGCATGTATATCTCTTCCAACCCCCGCGATTTCTCGTTGCAAAATTCTGACGTGCCAGCATTCGAAAATATTGTAATTTTGTTTGAATTTTATGTCTGGGCACGTCTGGGGGATACATCCTAATTGTATGATTGCAAAACACAAGCGTCAAGAATTTGCACGGGACCAAACAGTCACTACAGTAGTCACTACGATCATCTTGGATCTACATAGAATTGACTAATGAAGCGAAAACAATTCATTTCAAGATTAGAGAGGACGACGCATTACTTTAAAATCACGAAGCATTTATTTATTTATTCAAAAGCAAACAGGAAATAAAGTGCAGCTTTGGGCTCTCCTTTCTTTGATGAGGACCTATGCTTGTACACCTTGAACAAAGTTTTGTATTTTTTTTTACACACAGTTCTTTTGGAAATAAGTCGCCGAAATAATTTTTGTATTACTACAAGTAAATAACAGTACATTGTATAACACTTTATTTCGGAATGTGTAAAAGAAATGTTGAATTTTAACATGCAAACAGTGAAGGTATATTCAAAGTTTGTTACAAGAATGGAGAGGCATACACTATTTTCTATGTTTCATAAAAAAATGTGTCGTAGAGATAAAACTATCTCACTCAAAGTGTTACAAGAACATTCTTAGCAACTTATTTCCAAGGAATTTGTTTGTAGAATTTGCACGTTTTTTTTTTTACTCTGTAGTCGAAATGATTTCAAGTCTGACCTAGTATGTGATACTGAGTATTCAAATCTACTTATATCAGGGTAGCAGTGGGCCACGAACAAATCACACGTACAATAAAAGTAATATGAAGGATAAACCCGACTTCAATCCGGAATGTTCTGACCGTACAGGCCTAAGACACCAGTGGTCACATACTCATGTGAACCTATGTTTACAAGAGTCGTTCGAACTCGCCAGCTAAATATACTTTGATGGAGGTTGACACTCGGCGGAGAAGACGAACACGAGTCCATCTACAGCCTGAACGTCGCCACATTGCGCTTTACACTTAGCTTCCACTGAACTAAGTAGCGTGACCATGTCGGCCGACCAAGTCGTCCCCATGTGCAATTATCAACTAAATCGATTGTAGTAAGTGACAGATGGGAGCAATCATAGACGTGGGAGATGCGGTGTTGTGGTGTGACAGGCCAGTTTCAGGAAAACCCTGTGATTGTATGCAGTTGTTAACTCTTGGCCAGAGGTATGTGATGTCACGTAGACACATCGGTTTCGCGTTTAAGACTGGTACTGTTAAACTGAAACAAATTCATTCCAGGGACGTTTCCATCAGTCACGAACAGTAAGAGGACTTGGCTTCCAAGAAAGAACGCCATCGAATAGCGAACGAAGCGTCTTGGGTGTGCGTATTCGCTCCTGTGCACATCTCGGCGAACGTGCGACTTTCGCCGCGACGGAGGACAATAGACGGTGAAGTAGGACGCCAGTCAGCTCCCTGGGCAGGCAGCATGTGACGTGATAATACAACTGCTTCATGCTCGGCGGGACATCTAAGACGACGGAGTCAACAAGATGACTGTCCGGTCAACGGCAATGGTGGGACTGACTAACGACTGGCGGTAGCTCACGACTATACCCGGTTGCTTCCAAGTCGACCCATCAGACGCTGAAATGTTTTGTAGCTAGTGTTAGCTGAAAGTTGTGCAACGGAATCTCGTGAATCCTCGCAATACTTTTTGTGTCACTGCCCTGTCTCCACGGGGTAGTTAGTTTCTACTGCATGCAGCAAGAGTGAATATCATTTTGAGTATGTGCCAAGTTCTCTATAGGCACGTGGAGTTCGTAAGGTTATACCTTGTTTAAAACACTTTAGTATGCACTAGGTAGAAAAAGTGCTAACCACAGTCCGACCTACCGAGGTTACTTATGTTGTTAGCAGTACATAAAAGCCGATACAATTGTTTTTACATAACCAAACATGAAAATCACAGTTTTGCTTCTTTTTTTTTTTTTTGTAAAACAAAATAAAAAAACTATAAAAAAAAAAAGGAAACAAAGAACTTGGAAAATATGCTGGGAAAAATTTAACAAAATTCAGGAACAGCCACAAATAATAATATTATATATATATATATATATATATATATATATATATATATATATATATATATATATATATATATACACACATTTATAACACAAAAAACTTGTCTTTATAGATATGCATACCTACCTAAATTAAAGTAGCTCGTAGAGTATTTCTATAATGCTAATAATTTCTGCAAGTGATAAATTTACTTTGCAAAAATGACCACTCAGAATTCTGAACGACGATACAAAATCCATGCCTGTACAGGCCTAGGCAAAGAGGAGAATTTTCGAAACTTAACTATGTTCTAGCTTTTGCGCTTTTCGGCTAACCAAAGGGCAACTTGCTCGTAGATATTGAAATTAACGTACCACGTATCTCGTGGTTGCCGATTCAGGCCGCGAAGTTGGGGAGTTCAGAGTCAAAATATCACTGACACTGCGTCATAGCCATCAGAATAATATTTTTCTCAATTTACAGAGTTAAGAAACTCTCCATTATAGATATTCTACAATCTCTTTTAATCATGATACGAAATAGGTTGCAACTTACTCATATATCTAGTCGCTTAACAAGCTAACAGATTTGTTTTAACAAAAAAGACTAAAGTAAAAATAATTTCGAATTAAATTTGCCAATACAAATTATTTCGTTAAACTAGACCAAGCCGAATATTTTACGGCGACATACCAAGACGAACCGGGTTAAATTCCGAAGGGGGTCCCCCCCCCCCCCCTTCCTCTGATTTTTGCATGTGAGGATCGTGCTGGACGATGCCATTGATTGGCGATTTTTTTCTGAGATTTCGTGTTTCACCCGCCCTTGCATTACGGCGCTGCTCCATTCCTACCTCACCACATACCCATCGGCTCTCAAGACCTCGATTTTAAGAGCCGCACAAATCTCTTCACTCGGTAATCTAGTTGATCAAAATAATTTGAAGTGACCACTTTTTTTCCGGTGAATATTTTAGTGGCAGCTCCCCCCCCCCCCCCCTCACCAAAATACCTGGATAACTTGCGGTTTTGAGGAAAAGGGGGGAGGGGGGCGGAAGGAGGCGCGCTTGCTAAAAACCGAAGATAAATAAGAGAGAGACAGCCAGTTCTATTTTCCTCCTGTCGCGAGTTCCTGGAAAGGAGCGACGGTGCACGGCGAGTGGATAATCACGATGCAGTTACGTAACAGGTCGGCACGAAGACGCTCGGGACCTGGTTGGGATTTCGTAATGGCGCGGCGCGGCCAGTGATTACCACCGGCGATCGCTGCAGATTGAAATCTTGGAGCCGGCTTCCCGGCCTCTTTGACAGCTGCGCGCGCATCCAGCTGAGCCACGCCCACTACTCTTGACCGCACCTGCCAGGCCACATTCAGTCGGCCTGAAGATGAGGTAGACCGATCTCGCTGGCTGCGCACAACCAATCTCCGTGTCCCAACATTGAACTGCTCACCTGCCAACACGTCTAACGAAAGCGGCGTGGTTTGGACTTTACGTTAGAAAACTGATTTGCAAACAAATGCTTTGAGGTATATGTACACATCCTTTAACCAATTTATAATACATTCTGATTATATTAAAATCGGTAAAAGTATTATATATAATAGTGCTTGTCAAAAATTAATATATAAACAAACACTTTCATTACTGTTGACCATGTGACTTTGACAGTTGTGTAGGATTGGGGTAGGTCAATGTTGGGTACATGCGCAGAATACGAATAAGCGGTCTACTTCATCTTTAGTCTATGGAGTGAACGAGGCTGCCACGATTTATGCAGGTGGACCCTGTAAACCTTGGTTCACGATGACAAACGAGTCAGTTACCTGTTGAACGAATGCATAATAGCCTGTACGTGTGAGGGAAAACCACTTAGCTTCGTGATAATCATGTACTTGTTCTCGTTCAGCCAAACACTATCGAACCTTACAAGGACAAGGGTTATTAGGTTGCATTTCGTTAAGTTCTCAGGAGGTGAAATTTTCACAATAAAGACATGGGTAAATTAGAGAATTTGTTAATTGTATTCGTTTTGGAAAGTATTTAATTTAAAAACAAAGCGGTAAAAAATGGACGCAGGGGAAACACAACTCTTTTTGTTCGTACAATAGGCGTAATCGAAGTGTGTCCATTGAGCAATTCATAAAACCAAATACCAAACAAACAATTTTCAGTACGTACGCCTCATATTCATTGCGTCCCCAGCCTCATTCCATAAATTTTATTTCATATTAGCGTTACAGCAGTCTTTATGTTTTTGGTAGTATAAATGGGGATACCTCTCAACCTGTGATATGAGTAAAATATCACTGTCCTGTTCTTCAGAAAGCAGGAAACTTATTTTATTTCCATATAAGTCCTCGTTAAAGGACTTGGAAGAATAATTGTGTTCGTTAGCATTCATTTTCATGAAATTGAAAATTCCGTATAAATAATTAAACTGCTCTAAAGAACACTACCAATAAACATGCTAGGGTACCAGAAAACGGATACCAGGTGGGGTCGCTGTCGGATTTTCGTACATGGGTATCATGCAAGACAGTGCCTTTGGTCGGAGGGTTTTCTCGGAGAGCTTCCGTTCCCCCCGTCCTTGCATTCCGGCACTGCTCCATTCCAACCTCGCTACATCCTCATTGGTTCTCAAGACCCCTATGTTAAGAGCAGCCCAAATTTCTCTACTACACTTCGGAAAATGGAAGTAATGTATTCTTATTTGTTTCTCAAACGATCTACTCGCCTTGCACCAAGGCCAACCGGCTTCAATCCCCGGCTGGGTCACTCCGGATTCCCGCAATTGGGAATCGTGCCGGACGCCGCCGCTGGTCACCGGGTTTTCTCGGGGATCTCCCATTTCCCTCGCACTTGCATTCTGGTGCTGCTCCATTCTCATCTCATCCCACCCTCATTGGCTCTCAAGACCTCGCTGTTAAGAACTGCCCAAATTCCTCAACTCTCAACTCGAACGATCCTGTTGACTGGACCTCATCATGCACATGATCGGAAATAAAGTTTCGCCAATTCCTACACGTCTGCACATAGGGGCCACTCCCTATACGACACGTACTACTTTAAGGCAGTGATTGTTATAGACTGTTCACGGTAAAATTAGCACTTTTGAAAGCCCTGCTTAAGATCTACTTATGTGCACGTTGTGCAGTCTTCCACCTTATGTAAAATTAACATTGCCATGGGTCTCATCACTTTATTCATGCGATCAAGTGAAACTGTGAAATTAAAAGAAAAGTAAACATTTTATAAATCTGTTAATTTTTACACACTGAGGCGTAAAAAAAAATAGAAAGGAAATAATTAAATTATCACAAATGGTTACCTAACACTTTTTATTCGACGTTAACATATTAAGCTATTTTCCATTCATTGTTACCAACTTTACCGGGCGCATGTTACTCAGTGCGCCCGTTACAATATATGCAGGTAGGTACAGTGACGTATTTCTCAGGTTGATTTAAGAAGTGCGTCGCGTCGCCCTAGAGCTGGCTGCCATGTGCGCTGGTAATATTCATGCACTAAGCGCTAAAGAGACGCCACACGTGCAGACGCGCGTGCGACTTGCTTCCAGGGGCTGAAGGTCGAGCCCGGGAACGTCCCCTCTCATGACGACGGACGCGGGCCACAGCTCGGCACGACCTCTTCTCGGCATTTCGCAACGAGCGGTGACAGTCGGCAAGTAAGCGTGTCGCCTGCTATACCGTGCGCGCGCACACATAGTTCTACCGTCGGCGTACGACGAGAGAAGTCCACTCTCGTTCCGCTACTGTAATATCTCCTTGTCGGTCATGACGAACTCGTTCATTACATTACTCTCAAGTCTCCAAAAGCCTGCTCGTTCTGTCAACCTGCCACGACAAGCTCACTCGCTGCATTATTACCACGCCTCCATAGGTCTGCTAATTCTTTCAGACTGATATACCAAGGTTGCAGGGGCGTATCCTGAAAATTTTGGCAAGGCATGCAACACGAAACTTACTTTGGCACTTCGCTTTGCACAGAGGAATTAAATATTAATAATAACAAAGTAAACATGAAAGGTTCCTCGAAATGTCTTTTAAGCGCTCTAGTACCCTTTTCCTCTCACTCTTACCTTCATCTGGGTTGCTTTGAAACACAAGATAATCACCAACATTAAAATATGCCTATATAAAGCTCAAAAGCACGTAGTTGTAAGTGAAGTGCACGAGATCTGTACACTGTCGATCCTGAAGAAAATTGAAGTGCTAAAATAATAAAAAAAGATATAAATCGCCACACTTAAATACCTCGACACATATAACTGAACATAATTGCATCCTAAAGAAAATCATAAGCGACATATAAATTAATAAAAATTATAGACAAGACACTTCAGCGTGTAAGATGAAGAAAATAAAAAAAACTTAATTCCTAAGGTAACATGCAGTTTTAGTGTAGGCATTAATTTAAAAAAAGTCTTGTAGCCAATTTTGAAAGAAAACCTATTTAATGTTCCAAATGAGAGCAAGGAAAAACATACAACCAGGTGTCAAATAGCGAGATTCACTGGTCAAATCAAATAATTTTAAAATTAAAGTTCAAAAATTTAAAAAATTTTTATATTCGAAAATTCACTAAACAACTCAATTCGTTGGTCATAAATCACTTAAATTAGGGCTAAGGTAAATATATATTTATTCTTATTAAACTAGGATAATTTAAATTCTGTTAAACATGTTAATGTTTTCCTGCCTAGAAACGTAATTAAAAAGTAAAATTACATCTGAATGTTCATAAAACATAATTTACTTTTAAGTTTTCAAGAATTATTTCCGTTGTATCATTTAGCATTTGTTTATAAGTAATCATTAATTAATTTTTGTAAATGTCAGGATTAAATGTTTACAAAGTTTCTGACTTTGTTCTCTGTCTTTAAATATCTGAGAGTGGGCGTAGGTCTCCCATTTTTAACAAACTCTATTTTTTTTCTAAACGAGCATAACTGAAACGATTTATTAAATTAACTTATTACAATGTCACTTTAACAGCCATAATTCATTTCACGAAACTACTGTTTAAAATACTAATTAAAATGTAGCTGTAGAACACGCAAACAATCAAACACTAAAAATTAAATATAAAGATAGAAACTAGCTCGCTAGCACACTGAATGTAATGTCTCCTTGTGCATGCATTTGCCACATTTCGCGCAAGCTTGCTGTGACGTCACACCAGCTGAACGAGTGTTGAGAATACCACAGTGCTATGCCTCGGCGTTTTAGGGAACTATGACGATTAATTATCGAAACACGCACTGCGCACACCTCCCCTCAGCGCCTTACCGTGAAATTTGAGTAACTATTAGTCTGAGGTGTGCAACCCAGTCCCGTGTGTAGCGAGGAAACGAAAATTTATTTATAATTAAAAGAAAAATAGGAAGTATTTGGTTAAGAAATATTTTCGTGTTTGAATTTCATCATAGAATGCACTGCATGCATTGCATTCATGGAGAATATGCCCCTGCAACTGCAAGGTTGCTCAATTTGTTTCTCTCACTGCTGTATAACCCTCCTCGTTCTATCCGAATTCAATGACCATCTTGCTGATTCCGTTACTGTAATGCCTCTATGAGGCCTGTTGGTTCCACCAGTCTAACAATACACTTGCTCACTCAATTAATGACACAATTTCATACACCAGCTTGCTGGACTACAGTGGCAAGCTTGCTCGTTGCTCATTCCTCTAATGCACTGTCCCGCTTTCAGAAGTCTGGTATTGGCATGACAGTTCGTTTATTCTAATAGTGTCCTGCCTCTAGAATGTCGGCTTATCTGATGTCCAGTGATGTACGGTGAACTGTTGCGAGATTTTGTAGTTCTTGATCACTATTGTGCACTGCCAGTGCACGCTGCAGAAGCCAATAAACATCAATGGAGCCGGGGGAAACTAATCGTACTATGTCCTCTCACGAGCAAAAAGCATGGTACCCATTACAAAAGTGGTGTAAAGTTTTATCGGTTGATGCGTAAACAATGAGCGAACACCCGCATACCTTACAGCACTCCACTATAGGCTAATTCCGGTCACAATACCACGATGGAAGTAGATAGTTACAGGGGCGGTATGAGAACACACCTGTTGATTATACTGTCTCCAGACTCCCCGCATATGTACACTATGTGATCAAAAGTATCCGGACACCCACGCGAAACTGTCCTATGAGTGTACCTCGGGTATACAGCACCGTATCGGACATTAATAAGCAATGGGCCCACCCTTGACCTTTATTACAGCTCTAACTCTACGAGGAAGACTGTAAACCAGGTGTCAGAACGTCTCAAGGGGAAAGGTCGACCATTCTTGCTGCAGCGCTGTAGCAAGTGTAGTGAGTGATGTGGGTCGTTGGGGTTTGGCGCGCAGTCGCTGTTCCAATTCATCCCAGGGATATTCAATGGGACTGAGCTCGGGGCTCTGGGCTGGCCAGTATATTTCCGGCATCTTATCGTACACAAAGAACTCAATAACAGACCGTGCTTTATGGCAGAGAGCACTGTCATGCTGAAACATATAGTTATCATCTCCGAACTGGTCTTCTACCGAAGACAGCACACAGTTGGTTAAACCGTCCTCATAGCCTTCCACCTTTAACGTGCCCCATAGTATTAGGAGAGGGCTAAGTCCCTGCCACGACAAACACCCCCACAATGTCACCACCCCACCTCTGCAGAATTTAACCGTGTGCACTATACAGGCCAGCATGTAGCATTTTCTACAGCCAAACCCTCCCATCGGATTGCCACATGGTACAGCGCGATTTATCACTCCAAATCACGAGTCTCCAATTGTCCACATCATAGACTAATGATGAAGCAGACCGATTTCGCTGGCTGCTCACAACTAATCTCGGTGTACCAACATTGAACTGCTTTTCTGCCAATACGGCTAGCAAAATCCACGTGGATTGGATTTGCAGATAGAACGCTCTTTAATACAAATGCTTTGTGAAATTTTTTTTTAACGTCTTCTAACCATTTTGTAATGTATTTTATTAAGAAAATAGTGATTATCATTTAAAAATTAAGATATAAACATGTCATCACTGTTGACCATGTGACTTTGACAGTTGTGTTCCTTTGGGGTACGTCAATGTTAGGTACATGCTCAGAAGACGAATAAACGGTCTACCTCATCTTTATTCTATGGTTCAAATCCCAGACTCGGAGCTCTTTACGCCACCGACCACGGTTCTTCGCGTTCACATGCGAAATGTGCGGTTTATGGGAAGCTGCCTGATCTGCCGGCCCACGGTGATGGCGCTAGCTGCCCAATTTGTGACACTGCGGAATACACGAGTGATGGTAAAGGCGGTTCACGATAAAGTGAGCCCTTTTGAAATCAACCTTAGAAAAATGTCACTGTCCCTATTTATATAATATATTTTAACGGGCTCCCTGAGTAACATTCGCCCAGTAAAGTTGGTAACGATGGATGGGAAGTAGTTCCATACCTTAACGTCAAATAAAATGTGTTAGGTAACCATTTCTGATCATTAAAATTATTTCTATCGTTTCCTGTTTCTTAATGCATCGAAGCGTAAAAATGAGCAGATTTGTAAAATATTGATTTTTATAATAATTTCACAGTTTCACTTGACCGACGCATGAATAAAGTGATGAGGTCCATGACAATGTTAATCTTACATAAGGCGGAAGAATACACAACGTACATACACGTAGATCCTTAGCATGGTTTTCAAAAGTGCCCATTTAACTGTTAATAGCCTGTATCACACGATGACATGCGTATCACCATCTTTAATGCTCGTTGGTCCTCGACGGTTAACACACGTTGCCTACCAGGCCGCGGTTTTGTTGTAGTTGTACCTTCCCGCTTTTACTTCACAATCACATCCCCGAAGATCGACTTGGGCAACTTGAAAAGGGTGGAAATGGCCGTGTCGGACTGCTTACAATCAACTACACCACGTTCAAAGTCACTGACGTCCCTTGATCCACCCATTCTGCAAGTATCACGTACTACTGGCCAGCATCGCCGTTACCTCCTGCGGTAACGGCGATCATAGCAACATTTAGGCGCGAGTTGGCGTTTACAAAAGAACGTCCGGATACTTTAAATCAGGTAAGTAGTGGAGATAAAATATGATTTTGTGTGGATATTTCTACGGGCCAGGTACAGTCTCCACACACATCGCGAAGTGCGGCCTTGTTATAAGTGAGGCTGTCGCAGTGCTTGGACTCCCTCATCTGCAGAAGGACGGAGTATAATGTGTTTGCTTGCTGGTTAACATTCGGCCTGCTTTTTGCGCTCCAGCTTGTGACGTCATGTTCCGCTTGGTCTTGGTCACGAACGTCTGTGTGCAGAAGCGCCGTCTTAAATTGCTCGTTCATGCAGTGAAACTTCGTGCACATGCGGAGAAAAAGATTTCCTACACGAAAATGTGCACTTCTGAAGTGCTGCAGTTCCTGGAATAACATACAATCCTGAGTACAGTAAGAAATTATATTGCTTGCAATCGTCACAATAATCTTCTATATACTGTGTAATACAGTCACTGATAATTAAATGAATTTTAATACTATTAATTTTAAAATGTCTTTATTTACGTGTTTTGCGAAGAAACAACAGTAATATAATATACATTTATAATATAAAAAATGAATTAGTTTAACAGGTTTCTTTGGTACTTGGATAATACTGGGAATGTAATAAAGATTGTATTACTGTTTTAGTGTATCGTACAGGGTACTGCTTAGTAAACCTGTTATAGGCTGTTCACGGTAAAATTAGCACTTTTGAAAGACCTGCTTAAGATCTACTTGTATACAAGTTGTGTGTTCTTTCGCCTTATGTACAATTTACATTGTCATGGGCCTTATCACTTTATTCATGCGTCGGTAAAGTGAAACTGTGAAATTATTATAAAAGTCAATATTGTACAAATGTGCTCAATTTTACTCTTCGATGCATTAACAAATACAGAAAGCGAGAGAAATAATTTAAGTTTTCACAAATGGTTACCTAATACTTTTTGTTTGGCGTTAATACATGGAACTACATTCCCCTCCATCTTTACCAACTTTACCGGGCACATGTCACTCATTGCGCCCGTTCAAATATATGCAGGTAGGAGCAGTGACTTTTTTCAAAGGTTGATTTCAATCAAAAGTGCTCACTTTTTCGTGCATAGCCTTTAGCCACTCATGAACTGGCTACCTTGCTCTTGGAGGTATAGTACTTACTATCAGGCTCACACTCGCAGCCGCTTCATACGAAACAAATTTCCTTGCAACAACGACGTAACTTATGTTCTTGGTTCTGACGTCTCACAAATCTACGTTCCTGAACTCCTAGGTCTTTAAGTATGTAATTTGAAAATTTCAGTAAACAGATATTTTCAAACTATTCAAAATCCTATCCCTATGTGGTAATCAGCTTTACGAATAGTTGTGTGAAATCGCAAGGTAAAAGGCACGTTTCAATATAGAAGAGTATTTGTCTCGACCCACAATATACTTAGCTACCAGCAAATGACTGCGTATAAAATCTGGAGCAAATCAGGTATGAAACTAAAATGTGTTTTTAAGCTGACGAACTAGTAAAAAAATACCCAGTGATTTAAATTTTTGGGTAAGAGATCGATTTTATACATATGTTGAGCGAATTTTCAGTCGCCAAAATGCTAAATGCTTTTAAGCGACTTTAATACCTATACATCCAATCTGAATGGAACAAAATTAACGTCACTGTTATAATGGCGTGCATTAGTTGAATCATTCTTTAAATTACGTTACGCAGTTATTGATTATTAAAGCGAGGCTTTATTACCTGAGTACTAACCGGAAAACAATATACAAAGTGTTGGAATATTGTAAGATTAATTTTACTTTAAAAGTTATTGATATTCTTGAAAGTTTCTTAACGGAAGAATACAAACATGAACGACCTTACTATTCTGCTGTCGTAAAGTGCGAACAAACTGGAGAAAGCAGAGTTGATGGAGAAGACAAACAAACGAAACACGCGGGCATTGCCACGGCGGGAAAATGGGAGGTGTTATGAAAGAACAAAAAATGGGAAGACGTGCTGACAAGGAGAACAATATGCGGACAGTTGTGATGATGTCATGTCTGGTGTGCGACGATTTCTTACCAAGAGATAATAGAACTGAAAGCCGGTAGGCATGAGGCGGAACAAGAAAGAGCCCAAGATGTATACTACACATGTGATCGACGATCAGGTGGGCAATCACAAGGAAGCGTAGAGAGGCCACGTCTGCAGTGGCAACCGGGAAGCAGTAAGATGAGAGCTCAGAGCAGCCCGGACTGAGACATGCACTATAGCTCGACTCACAGCCATCCGTTTCATCCGTCAGCTGCCCGTCCGTCCGTCACGTGATATTCAACCAATCACAGGGCAACTTCTTTCTATCCGTCAAGTGTATCTCAAACTTTAACTTTCGACGGACGGACGGATGAGATGGTCCACCGCCTTGTAACATCGTTCCTTGAACATAGCTGTCGGAAAACAGTCACTTGTTTATTTGTCTCGATAATTTTCTTATAAATACACAAGGCAGTGAATTTGTAGATTTTCAGAGGAAATGTTGATAAATGATGATAGGTAAAGAGAATATATTTATGACATTCATTAAAAACATTTGTCTCGGCGCGAGAAAGTTCGTGTTGTTGGGTGGTAACACTGAGCATTTTCTTGCCAGACGGATCGACGGATGACGGGCTGTTGTGATTCGCTTTCAATTGACGGACGAAAAAGCCGACGGATGGCTGACTGACGGACGGGCGACTGATGGAAGCGACGGATGGTTGTGAGCGAAGCTTAAGGCTGTTGAGTTTTTGCGTGCCTACACACGCGGGCCAGCAAATACGAGATCACACACACTTTCCGAAGTTTACAGCTTACCTTTTCCTCATCGGTCTGCAACTTTTCCTTTCCTCCGAAATTCGCATAAGACGCACACGGTCGTAACATCCGAAAATATCACGGCGGCTAAGCGACCAAAAGTGATTTTCTTTAAAATGACCACGTCTTACTGTGACGCTGGAATTTAACTATATATGATTTCGCTTCCACTTGAAGCGGATGTTTATGTACGTCAACAGACAGTTATATGCTTGCGAACGACTTTAAAACATTAGGTACCTACATTCTACAGAGTACTACGATTGCACTGCAAAAGTAGCTCTTACACGAATACCAGGAGTTTTCAAAAATGTTCGATTATACGCTTGGGTGCTGCTAACCCATGTATTTTAAGTATTAAACAATATAAAATGTTTCCGGCTCACAGTTTTTTCCGTAAAACAAACAAATAATGCTTGACATTGCGGTATGGCATTAATACTGTAGACACGGGAAAAATGAGCGACTTCAGTGAATTCTGAAGGATAGACATTCGTTTTTACTATACACTCTAGCTGATATCAACTGCTCGCTGGCTCAGTGCTGCCACAGTTAGAGGTCGTAATTGGGTTTGCAGTTTGTTGCCAGATTATTATTGGCTTAGAATTCTCCAGAAGAAGTCAGGTAGGCCTTGTGGTAATTAATGCCTAATTGAATCCGTGAGTTCTTAAGATATCTTGGCATGCAGTCAAAATATCTTCACCTATGACATGTTCACTTGTGTGTCGTTACTTCAAAAACCAAGTACCACCCGAGTTACCATGGGTAATAAAAATTTTCAGACACCACGGAAATTCGGTACACAACTTCTCAGTACTCAACAGTTTCGTTATTAATAGTAATCTGTCAGAAACCAGCTACAACGAAACAGTATTGAAACTGTACTATTATTAAAGTTAAAAAGTTCCATGATATAAATTTGTCGCTTAGTCCACTGTTGTAGATATCACATCTGATTGGTGCTAGACTTCGACAATAAAAAGTAAGAATATTTTTACGAGACGCCAGAGGGGCGTAGTCGAGTTCGTGATAGATGGAGGTCTTAATAAAATAAAAATAACTAAATTTGCTTATCAGTTTATTCATACAGCTATTATTTACAACAGTAAAACATGTCTAGTCGTAGAATTTACTTACGCTGGTCACTGCCGTTGCCACTCGTCGTCTAGTGCTTAAAATTGCATAGTCGCCCAGACTCCCGACTCTCATAAACTGCGGCTCGCCAGCCCGTCGTGCTTATATCGTTTCAGTTGCTCGATCTGGAAGGTTCCCCGCACCCCGAATTTCGCTGAGAGGCAAAGCCCTTTGATCAGAAAATTTCTTCAGATAAATGCAGAAATTCAATCTGCCGAAGTTTAGGAGCGCGCGAAATGCGTCGGTTTATCGCGGCGGCACGCACTGACTTCCCTTTGTCATCGCTGCCGCCCGCTCTCGGATTACCTGCGTAACCTTCCTCTTGCTCGCGCAGGACAGGTCAAGCGAACTGTTACAAAACAGCCAGTGCGTAACAGTATGAATTATACCTGTTAATTTCGGCGCAGGTTCTTCAAAAATACATTAAATATGTATATATCAATTTAAAATGCACGCCTTTGATTTGGTGCTGTAGCTTCAATTTATAGCGACTTTTGCAAGAAATGTTTAACATGCAGCAGTGAACATCTAATTAATGTTCGAGTGGACGAAGATGTGCAGCCACTGCAAAACCTATGGCTATCTCAAATTTATTTAACGGATATACTCAATAACAATCCATCTTTATAGAGCCAACAGTGCATTCACATCATGGAATTTTATGCAAAAATTAGTAGCAACGTTAATGATTTTCTCGAGTCCGTCCGTTGTTAGACCTGTTGTCCGAAACAAGTCGTACACACAGTTGTGGAAGACCCAGTGAAACATTGTATTAAAGTCTCACCAGAATACTACAAGCTTCTGCTTCTTCAAGGCATTCTTGGATAATCGACTAAAGAAGATGGTGTCAAGCGATTCCTTTGTTGCTAGTATCATCAATTACAAGCAATATCTGCTCAGGAATAGCTGCAAAATGCAATGGCAGCTACTGTTGATAAGTATTTTCGTACAACGGGCTGGACTGCTGTACCCTCAGGTCTTTGAGATCCAAGGCCCGGAATCCAACAGTGTAGAAATCAAAGGGAATGAAACTGAAATTATCATTGCAATACGGGTGAAGCCTAAAAAGAGTGAGATAGAGTCTACCAAGACGGGCAAGATAACATTTTTTAATGTCATAGGACGTTAATAAGCACCCAGAATTGAACATATTCGCCTTTGTTTAGACATATTTTGTTGCATCCTATTGGTATAGAGCAGGCTCGTGATTTATAGTCAGTATCTAATGCTAGGGTAGGCCTGGAAGGAAATTCATCCCCGATGATTGGCTAATGTATTGAGCGGGAACACAGCTCTGGTAAAATTATGGTGAGGTAGCAGGAGTGAGGGGTAGCTTCTTGGCTTGATCTCAGGTATTCTAAGAACTTAGAGGATCTCTGGACGAGATGTGATAGGTTTTACTAGGTAGCCGAATGGTGCCAAGGTTTAGTCTGTGGTCAACGATCGAGTTACCGGAAGAATTATCGAGTTCATTATGTACTATAGAAATCTTGCTGAAGGGTGCTGTGCCATGGTTAAGTCTTGGGGGAAGCATACGCCAAGCAATGGTCTGTTCCTTTGAAGCAAATCTAAACATACACAAATGGGATATCACTGCTTTATTCCCAGGTTCTATACCAACAAAGTTCATCAATATTTAAACCTTAATTCAAATTCATTCAGCCACAAGCAAAAATGTCTAAAAAGGGAGCTCTCTATTACTGTTTTGTTTACTTTCTATATTTTTTCTCACCAAATGAGCATCGGTCTTATGTAAACTACTCAAAATGAAAAAGTCTTCATGATTTGCATGGATATGTTTTTATCTATTCGGCACCACTCTGCAGAAACTAAAGATATACAAACTTCTCAAGTTTTCCGAAAACTGAAAACAATACAGCATTTGTAAAGGAACACTTATTGTGCCTCTCATCGATAAAGTAATGTTATTATGTATAAGTCAGGAATAGTTCTTGAACAAACTTAAAACAGAATGTGGTAATTGTGCACTCCTGTGGACTCTCAAAAGCTGTGTTGCCACCTTTTGCCTGCATCACTGAAGCACAGCGTCTTGGCTTGGCATACACCTAACCAGTGGTCGGGTATGCGTCAGGGGAAAATGTTACCACTCCTGTGGTACAGCTTCATCTAACTGGGAAAGTGTTTGGGGAGGGTCTGGACGTCCTCAACTTGTATTTTCAGATGATCCTATACAGGTGCTCTATCGGGTTAGGTTAGGGATCATCTGCAAACGCACGTTAAAGACGTCCAGACCCTCCCAAAACACTTGCCCAGCTAAGAAAGCTGTACGAGAGGAGTGGCAACACACTCTCCAAAAGTGTGTCCGACGACTGGTTAGGTGTACGCCAAGCCAAGACGCTGTGTTGCAGTGATGCAGGCAGGATTTCGCAACATACGTTATTGGCAGTCCACAGGAGTGCACAATTACCATATTCTGTTTTCAGTTTGTTCATACACCATTTCTGTTTTACACATCATTATGTTAATTTATCGATGCGAGGAACAAGAAGTGTTCCTTTACAAATGCTGTATTGTTTTCAGTCATCGGAAACCTTGAGAATTTCGTACCTCTTTAGTTTCAGCAGAGTGGCGTGGAATAGATAAAATATATCCATGCAAAGTCATGACAACTTTTTTATTTTCAGTAGTTTATAAAATGAAATGCAATAAAGTTGTTATTTTTGCAGAAATCCATGTGTATGTGTATACAGGAGGTTTATTAAAGAACTACGGGGTTTTAAATGGTCATAGCAAATGTAGTAAGTGAGATAGACGAGTTCCGTCACACGGAGCGTACGCAGGGCAGTTTCAAGTTTTGTTTAGTCTGTAGTGGAATGTGTGTATCAGAGGTTGGCATGCTTGTGCGGCCTGACATGGCCGAATGTCACGCTTCAGTCGAGTGATGGCAAATACAATGGCTACGTCGCAGCAGAAGGCAAAGTGCGTGATTTGATTAATTGAGACGAAATCCGTTGTTACAGTGCAACGCAATTATCAACGTGAGAATGGAGGTAACGCGCCTACGGACAAGACTCTTCGCCAGAAGTTAAAGCAATTCAAGGAAACGGGCAGTGTGTTCAAAGGAAGGTCACTCGGGAGGCCGCCTACATCAGACGTAGACGTAGAAAGAATTCGAGCATCCTGTACGCGTAGCCCAAAAGCGTCATTAGCACGGCGCAATTTGCAGTTAGGGATTCCGAAGTCGACTGCGCACAAAGTGGTACGTAAAAGGCTTCGCTTGTACGCCTATAAGTTACAACTCTTGCATGAAGTGGAACCTACGGACAAACAAGCAAGCGTCGAGTTCGCTGTCTGCATGCTGAACAAGATTGAGGAAGACGAGGACTTCACGAAAAATGTAATTTTTACTGATGAAGCGACATCTCCATACGAGTGGGGCTGTGAATCGTCATTACGGCCACATCTGGGGGGGAGGAGCCACCACGCGCATTTATTGAACATCAGCGCGACTCGCCGAAGGTTTACGTTTGGTGCGGTTTGATGTACGACCGTGTTGTGGGACCGTTTATCTATGCCGAAAAAACAATTACTGGTGATGTCTACTGTGAGATGTTAGAACTCTTTGTGTTTCCGCAATTGGATGGCATTGAAGCGGAAAAGGGCTTGGTTATTTTCCAACAAGATGGAGCACCACCCCATTACAGCAGTCATGTTCAACATGCGTTAGACACACGGTTTTGTGAACAGATGGATGGGTAGAGGCGGACCGATTGCGTGGCCGCCGCGAAGTCCAGACGTGTTCCCCTTAGATTTTTTATCTGGGGACATGTTAAGAACATGGTGTACGCAGAGAAGATACGTGACGTTCGACACCCGTGTCAACGCATTATCGCAGCAGTCGAAGCCATACCACCTGACGTGCTGGCACGGACATGGGAGGAGATTGAATATCGTTTGGAGGTGTGCAGGGCCACAAATGGGGCGCACATTGAAGTGTACTGAACACAGCAGAAACTTGGAAGGTATGGCCTCTCTTTTCATATTATTGTTTCAGTAATATTTTCTGTGCTTCATACCGAAAACTGCTTGTGTAACCTCGGGGTTCTTTTATAAACATCCTGTACAGTATATACACATGTGTGAATATATGTAACACATAGACATACACACACACACACACATATATATATATATATACACACACACATACACACTGTGTTTCTGGCCACAGCTTACTTGGCGTGGCAAATGTTTTATCTCACAGGCTGTGTGCTCACAGCATAATTAGTTTAATTTCTCAGTTGTTCTGAATCGGCCTATTCAGTGAAATCTCGCGAGATGTTAAACGTACATAATGCACTGATCTGCGCATGCACCGTTGTGATGCCATGGTGTTGCTTTACACTTCTGTCATGGCATTTATATTACTGGTGGAATTAACTGAACATATTCACAGACAACCTAGGGATTTGGAGCGAATCCCGCATGCGTTAGATTTAACTCGTTCAGTCAACGTCTCCACATTCGTGGACATAATGCACGTGAAGTATATTTACGGCTGGCACTTACCACAGCAAGGAATCAGTGCCAAGTTCTGAGAGTGTCTTCGTAGTGGGTGATATCCTTTGTGAAGGTTTCCTTTGTTTGCAAGAAACGATGCCACGACTAGTTGTACTTCAAAACACTTTGGTTCAGAATCACTCGCGATGGGATGACTTTAATTGTCACTCGTCTTACGAGTCTGCCCGCGAATCACAGACTTGTCGGGAATAACTAAATTCTCGTTAGCTCATTCAGGTTAATAAAATGTCTTCTCGCATACACGACCATTAATCCAAAGGAAAGTTTCAAGTGTGAACGTAGAATAATTAAGTCTAACATGTGTGTAAATCATTTTCGCAAAAGCAAGTGATTCTATTTAATGCCTCCTCCCCAAAAACATAATAAATTACTATGTCAGTTATAATTTTGGCCGTATAACTCCCTCAGTTCTTTCTCCTTCCGAGTGTCTTCCATTATCCACCTCCTTTCAACCCACTATATTCCGATTCCAAATGCATTGATATAACTAAGCAAAGCAATTTTAAAGTAAACATATTTTTTACAGTATCACGAACCACCCTCCCTCTCGTCACTATTTTACGTAGTTCATAACTATTGTTTCAGCTAATCTAGTTGGTCATCTTTTATTCGATTTTTTCATAATTTTTCGTTGATTTCATATTCACGGTTCATTTCTTGAGTTTTCGTACGGGTAAAGTCCATCACTGAAATCTAGTTTCAATTTGTTATCACTTTGTCTGTAAAGGAGCAATAAGATTGAGCTTTCCTTCTTCGGGCGACGATCTTTCTTCGTTCTTAATCCTTTGAAGTGCTGAAGAACTTCATTCTGCTGAGCAATTATTCACAAGCAATATTAGATATATCCTCATTGTTAAGCCTGCCCCATGCGCCCCACTGAACAAGTAACTGAAACTAAACTAATAAACTAACTTACAAAAGGGCTCTTTGGAATGGTTTAGTTCAAAGGTAAGTTATTCAAACAGCGTGAAATGATTGGATATTTAAAACTTTACCTTGTACATTTTTCACTTAAATTACACTTCCCAATTTGATGCGCTTCTGGGCCTAGCCCAATGGGCCCATTTATAGAAGAGGGTCTGAATACACGATTGCAACACTTAGACTACGTTCATAAATAAATTCGCGACGGTTTAAATATAGGATTTACAAGTGGATCACAATGGTATCCAGCATAAATTCTGGATTAACATGTCATGTAAATACAGGATCGTGGCCGATTTTTCTTTGGCGCATGCTGTGTTTGATGTATGCAGATGTTCTCTGCATCCCCCCTCCCCCAAACAAAAAAATCTGTTTTCCCACACAAAAATAACATCGGTACATGGCGCAACAACGACCTTGACTGCAGTCAGTTTCCAAGAGTCGCGTGAGAGGGCAGCACGTGCGAACAATGCATGATTTACTCGGCCTTGGTAATTATTAACTGCGGTGCGGCCAGAGTTGCCCATATAGCGGTTTTCCTGCAACGTTTAGCCTTTTGTTTTTTCCTCCCCACAGATTATCCCGTTAAGCATAATCGTAGTTGATTTTCCTTCAGGTTTCGAATTAAAAGCTGAGTCCCTAAAATTTACGAAATACGTAAATCACGCCTCAATAAATGAACATATATATATCTTAAGTTATGGCATGGTACTTGTGTCAATAATAAATTCAACCGTTTCACTATGCATTTTTCTAAAGTTTATAATTTGTGGCCTGCGGTTTTTTTTTTCCGTACGGGATACATTACCGCACCAAGAATGTAGGGACCAAAGAACTCACAGAGCTGACACATATGGGTGCACTTTATCTCTGTCTACCCGCAATGCTACTTTTCTCAATGGAAAACAGATAAATGCCATATAACCAGGGTGCCAGTTACTGCCGCAATGCAGCGTGCATGATTGCACTGTATAATCACCATTGCAAATAGCGTGATCCGAATTCGATAGCTTGTGAAAATCATGGGATTTGCAAAAAAAAATATGCTAAGTGACTGCACAAAATAATGCCGAGATAAAACTTACTTTGGCCCTACTCTGTGCATTGGAAGATATTTGCGGTTACTTAATAAAATAGTTGCCGTTATAAAGAATGTATCGAAATGATAGCGACAAATTTCGGCTGCAGGTTTCTCCAAAAAAAAAACGTGAAAACTTATATACTGCTTATGGCCTAAAGTGAATCCTAATGTTGGCACACACGTTTGAAATTGTGTCTGTAACACAAGTTTATTACACATACTGGAGGAAATGTTTAAGATAGAACATTGAGGACCCGAATGATGTGTAATCGAATAAAGGTCTATCTATATACACCATAACACATGTATGTCACTGTCATCAAGTGATTCCACGGAAATAATCACAGCTACTACTCTTATTTCGACTTAATCTCGATGATGCACTATAGCATACTTGGGATTTAAAAAAGGTTATTAACCTGCATATCACAATTAAATTTACACATTATTTGTTAAAACACTTAGTGTCCCATCTCCAATTATTGTATAAACTAGCGCTTCAGGTCCAACTCAAAATATATGCACCGCACTCTAGGATTCACCGTAGATAATAGATCGATATGTTTTCACCTTTTTTCGTGATTGACCTGCAGCCTAAGTTAGTCGGTCTAATTTAGGCACACCTGTAGTATCTAACTTTTTTTTTCGGTTTACTCATTTTAATTTATCATGCTTAGACCACGCAGAATACAGTTTGTCTTATGCTTCGTCGCTTTACTTAAGAGTTGTGTTTTTTTTCCAAAGTAGTTTCCCAGAAAGAGAGTGCATTGCATGGTCTTTCAAATGAGGCAATAACTTTAAACACAACCAAAATTCTTCAGTAGACGTAAATTACATATATAAGTGTTACTTATATTTAGAAAATGGTTTCCTTCTTATAATAGGGGTCTACGTTGATGGCAGTATGTTCAGTTTGAAAGCAAATGATTCACCTGTAATCGAATTCAAGTGCGCTTATGAACACTAGGATGGGTGATGGGAGGCAAAGCAGGAGAAGGGCGGGAACAGAATTCTTCCCGCCAATAACAACTTTTGCTACCTGGCAGTTTTCTTTTAACGCGGTTTTTTTTAAAAATAATAAACTGCTTATAGTTATTTGACGGTAACGTAATTTCTGTAACCATGCGCGAAAGCTAGGCATAGACAGTTAAATATAATTTGTCAACGCCACGAAACAGTTACACCTATCACACTGCTACTCTTAATTCCTTTGTGTCAGCTAAGATGAACGCTCTAGACATTCATTTCGGGCTTGAATTTCACAAGACAGCAGCGACTCAGATTGTTTCCAGTGTTTGGGCTTATCGGGCCACATCACTCGCACTGCACTTAATCGTCGAATTGCATCAGATGTGTTGAGACACACTGACTCTGGGGTAGGGAAACTTCGTTCATCGCAACTGCTGGAACTGGCGAGTACAAACAAACTCGGCTTTCCACGACAATTCAGCTAGTTTCTGGGTACCCTCGTAAATAGCACATCCATAAACTGATAACACAATACTTATCACTTCGAAATATTGTTTTACAATACAAGCTGCCAAATGTGTTGCGTCTGCAAGGAAATTATTAAGTAGTTAATTTAAAACTCTCATTGATGATGCAGAGTTCTTGATGTGTTTCAGCAAACATTTGTGTAATATCAACGAAATAATTGCATCATCGACGCACATCTCGCAGTCTCTTTTTTAGCACATTGTTCTGTGGTGACCACACACTTTTTTTTCACTGGTGCCTGGAATAATTTCTTTTAAAGTTATCAGAGGGCCGCTTACATACGATAAGGATCTACCTTAAAATAGGTGGCACACATCTACATGATCTACCCAGCAATATAGCTGAGAACCTCGGCACTGACGCAGAAGTGAATGTGGTGTACGGTAGAGGGACTCATTCCGAGAAATTATGGAGTAATATGAGTCTATATTTTATTAGTGTGATGTCCTAAGAAGTGTAAATAAAGAGGAATTTCAAATATGCCGACTGGTATATCATCTCTATATCTTTTATGAGGTGACAGCATAAGATGTGCAGCTGTAATGCGTTAAAAGTCTTTTAAATCTTCCGCGAATAATTCACCAATTACTGCGTAATTAATACAAGGAACAGCAGAAGTATTAGTCTGCTGTGCCATGTAAATCAGCATTAGTACAAATTGAACATAAGAAATATAAGACACAGAAGACATAGGGAGCGAAGGATTACTTCAGTTACCCAAGTTTAACAGGTTTTTAAAAATTATTTTTACTAACACTGTACTCCAACTTGCTGATTGTTGATGTATTTAATTCATCGATTTGCCAGTCTGGCTATAGATATATAAATAACATAATTTACAGCGACCCTAATGAGATGCGTTAGACGAAGGGTTGCCTTCCTGCCAAAAGGTGCTGAATTCGAATTCCAAGTAAGCTATGGATGTGTATGATCCTTTTTGTGAGCACTTTGGACAATTTTGTATAGGCATATAAACTGCATTTTAGGAGCAAAGCGGAAACGTTCATTGATAGCAATATAATAACTATTTGTGCCACTTAACTGAAAACAAAACACACACATTCAGTGGAGATTACGTAATAGGACAGAACTATTAAAACAAAAATACGCTTAAGGCGTGCGTGTAAAGTCGCGGTGATTAAATAACGCGTGGCGCCGTCAAGAAAGACAGGAAAGAAGTGACCGCGACTATGGACTATGACCAAGCTGCGGACGTGGACAGCAGACTCAGCAGTGACTGAGGCGTCGTGTTGCATCTGGACGGGCGATGACTGTCCGGAGACATTAACACTCCCATACAACGTACGAGTTCACGTGTGATTCGCAAACACGTCTCCGGACAGTCATCGCCCGTCCAGATGCAACACGACGCCTCAGTCACTGCTGAGTGGCTGACACTTTGCAGCGTGACAGCCACTTGGGGGGGGGGGGAGGTATTGTCACATCTCCAATAAGAGGACACGGACGATCTCTGTGGACACACAAGGTGCATCTTATACATCTCATAGACCCAGGCAGACTGGACAAGCTGCCTAGCCTGGAGTGGCAAGTTTTGGGATGCTGCATTGTATGCAATGCTCGAAAATGGGAAAGCGGAACAAAAAATTCAACCCAGATGTTTCAGAAAATTCGTTTTTATAATTTTTTAAATCTGAAGTTTTTTTTTCACTCGTCTATCTAACATTTAAAACAGTTTTACCCATCATTACACACGACAGCACCTCCTATCATAAAAGAGCTAAGATTAATGTTAATTACAAGATGCTCAACAAAAGCAAATTACTTTTAAAATGCAGTAGTTAAGATATTCAGGCTACTGCACCTATATTCGTCTTTTGTTTACATACAGAGTCGGTCTTAAAGGTAGTGGTAAGTCTTTGAGACAGAGTACCGACATATCACTAATACGGTTAGGGTCGGGGTAAATAATCTAGGAATTTTTTCTCCTCAGGGGCAACAAACTGCTATATTGGCCCTTGGACTAAACCCGCACAGATAGCAAGGCTAATGAACTTTTAGGATTTCCAGCGACCAGATGTAAGCTAGGTACGGCTACATTACAACACGGATGACTCTAGCGAAAGTCCTCAGTTGGCTGGGAGACAAAAATCAGCAATTAGGAGGTCAGTTCAAGAGAGACATTTTGGAAGCTAAGTGTCTTTTAAATGTAAGTCAGTCACTTGAAAAACAAGCAGCACCGGGATTTTAATTATTTTGGTGCTGTTTATTCATAAAAAATAAAATGCACTAAGAATCAGTGACTTGGAGCAGTCGAATTCGCTGTGAACAGTAGTGCGTCATAACCTCTTTGCTCACTGAGCCGCTCTCCTCTCCACTCGCCGCTCCACTATAAACGCACCCTAAGTCTCGGGTTCGTCGAGGACTGTGCAGTCTCGCCTGCAAGTCGCTGAACCCGCGAAATTTCCGGAGCTCAGTTTGTGGTGATCCGTATAGTCCAGTCTCAGAGTACTTGGCGAAACAGCCGCTTATTCCATGGACTCCAGCGGCACAAGCCAGAAAAATGGCGACACTGGCCAGCGACATGAAGGAGTGCCCTTAGCTAATCAGCCCCTGCTAGTGCTGGCCTACTTGCCAGCAAGTAGCCCATCAGATAATTGGTACGCCCACATCAAAGAAACTGCAACGTTATTTCGCTTCTATGTACTTCTCTACTCTGTGGTAAATGTGGGGAGGTTGAGAGGTTTTTGTCGATGCGAGGTATTGCACGTCGGTAAGGATGAGATGAGTGGAGCATAAAGCAACGACGGAATGCAGGGGCGGAGGAAGAGGGAAGTACCCCGAGAAAACCCTCCGGACAACAGTAATGTCCACTACGTTCCCCACATTCGAAACTCCGGGTGCTTGGTGGGAGACGTGTAGTCTGACTATGGTCCATTCACGGTAAAGTGGGCCGTTTTTAAGGCCCTGCTAATTTTTTTCTTTTAGCCAATTTCTATCTTTCCACCACTTTTCAAAATGAACATTGTCATGTAACCAATAAACACAGTGTGTACATTCCACCACTCCCAAACGTTAACGTCTGAAGCAGCCATAAAATGTATTTATTAGTGGTGAATGCAAATTGGAAGGGGCTTAAAAAGTGCTCACTTTACCGTGAACAGCCTAGCAGGTGATAGCGTTTCTGTTCTGTTACAGTCCTCGTGGCGGGCACACTACAGAGTCTCCGAGCAGTAAGCTGGCTTCCCACGATGTCCTACTGAAGGCTGCAGGAGAGGAAGTGCAGGAGGGAAAGACGACAAAGCCTCGCCGTCGTCTTGCGGTTAGCGGTGCTCACAAGCCGCAGGATAGCGGCCGCCTTATCACAGACCAGTAGGAGGGTGGAAACGCCCGCGCACAAAAGCCAGCACTGTTGCTGCCGCCAGTACAGTGCCGCCAAAAGCAGCAGAGGTACGCCCTTGCCGACTAACTTCGCCCCTAGTCCATAATACCATATTCCCGCAATGATTTTTTTTCGCGAAAATACCTCTGGTATGTAAAATTATTTAGAATAGTTGATGTTTATCATTGCCTCAAATATTGTGTTCGTCGTCTACACGAGTTGTGATTTTGGGGTGCTTAAGGGGTATGGTGCTTATGAAAGTCGTATATTTTCCTATTTTTTTTAATATCACAAATGGTTATTCAAAGGATTTTTCAAAATCTTTTGCTCAGGACCCAAATAATAATTTAAAACACTTTCTTAGATCGTTAAATATTCACTTCCTTTATTATTCTCGGAACATTGATGGAATATAAGAAAGTATATCTTATTTTTTATCTTCCATCAGTGCTGCGGAAGTAAAAAAAGGCAGTGAATAACATTGTAACAATGTGTTTAAAGTTATTGTTGATGACTTGTGTCAAACATAAAAAAAATTGCGGACAAACAGTTTATGGCGAAAATCGGGTAAATATACCGCTATAGTGCACATCATTCCTCGTAAATAAAATTAATTTCCATATAAACTATGTATGTATGCCAATGGTTTACCTGGGACTCGAACCCGGGACCCCGATATTCTAAGTATGTGCCTTTGCTACTTAGGCTAAATACGTCCTCAAGAATGAAATTATATACATTTTGAGAGATATCGATTTTCTGCGAAAAGACGGGCGTGATTTGTAGAATTTTTTTGTTAACGCTGTCCCCTGCCAGTACAAAAAACCGTGTAGCTTTATTTAACCAAGCCACAGAGTATTCGGTTACACTACCGCTGCAGTATCCGCGATTCACATATTTACGTCACTCGGTTATGCACAGAAATTCCAAATGACGGAAACTCTCGGCTCCAAACCAGTTGCTAGCAGCCTCTGGAGTCACAACAATGGAAACTCTCTTCATGAGAACTTTGGCTAAAACACTTGGGCGTTTTGATTGCTTTTGCGATTGGAATATAGTTTACTAGATCATTCTGAGACGACTGCCAGTCAGTAATAAACCCATAACAACAGGCTCAACCAAGTGGCTCGAGCTCATAGAAAACTGTGAATCCTAGCCTACAGTATCCACCAGCGAATGAAGAAGACTTATTTTATGCTGAAGAGCAAATTAATCACAGCAACGCGTCGCGAGACATCGGTCTTAGAAACCGGAGAGACATACAAATAGAACATGAGATAAGACTTTTACACAGGCTAAACGAGTATTTATTCTGCTTAAGAAGCTATTGCTTTCAAAATAATAAATGCTTGAAATGTTAAGGCGGATTTAACAAAGTTCAGCAATGAATGCACTACTTTCCATAGAAAGACCTGAATAATCTACGTAAATAGTAATTGGACTACAGCATATAACAACTTGTCGCTGTAAACATAATAGTAACCAGGTTCCTAAGTGGACATGGACACGTTATTTTTAGCAACTGACCTGTCAACATCTCAACATCTTCTACAGGTCCGCGATGTTTCAAAACAGGTCCATTTGCGATTACACCTTAACAATATTTTCCCAGATGGCAAATGATTTTCGAAAGCGAGACCTGGAGACCTGTATACGTGCAGTGTGGCGCGTGAAGGCATCGCGCGTTCTCGCGTCGCGTAGTGTGTGTGTGTGTGTGTGTGGCGCCCAAGGAGCCGGCAAGTATGCGAAGCAGCGAGGCCACCGGCTACCTACCGTAGTTGGGCGTGAGAAAATGTGCTGTGAGGAGCTAGTTGCGTGAGAAGTAGGAGGAGGAAGGAGCAGCAGAGATGAAACGTGGTTCGATTTCCAGCGTTAAACAGGCTGCTAGCATGAACCCTGCGTACAAGTTTTCGGATTGTTAACGTGAATACGAAGATGGGAAAAGTTCAAGAATTCGTCTTTCTGGTTACCATAGTACAGCCACCGAAGGGCGTGAAAAAAAAAATCAGGTTTCGCGTACAGCGTAAATAGTATACTATTGCTGCTATATGTGCCTAAAGTAAGTTACCTAAAGGCTGTTCACGGTAAAGTGAGCATTTTTTAAGGCCCTTATAAATTTTTCCTTTCATCAAATTTCCATCTTCCTGCTGATTTCTAATATAAATATTGCAATGTGACCAATAAATACAGTGTATACATTTCACCACCATCAAAATCTAATGGCTGAGACTGCAATAAGATATATTTATTAACCGTTAATGCCTGTTAGAAGGGCCTTAAATGTGCCCACTTTATCATTAACAGCCTGTAGGCCTATATAAGTACACTATAAATGTGAATCAGTATTTTGAATCAGTTACAGTCACTGTAGCAAATCTTCGGACTCGCGTGTGGTAGAACTTGGGTTCGAATCCCGGTCCCGCAATCCTGATTAGGTTTCCCATGGTTTCCAGAAATAACTCCAAGCAAATGCTAGGATGGTTCCTTTCCATGTTCATCGGAGAAAAACAGTTTGCCACGCTGTCAGAGTGTCGAAAACACCTCAAGCAATCTTGCGCTTGCTCAATGTCGTTTGTTCATGGCAGTATCGCTTCGCTCATTCACAGCTGTTCACATAAAGGATGTCATACCATTGTGGTTTTGATGTTGCAAGCTCGGATGCTTGTTTCCGCAGTGACTTCTTGGGTGATCGGAGCACAGATACCTCCACCACCGCACATGTGTCTTGTCGTGAGGTTGGTCGTCCTGTCTTCTGTTTGTCTATAATTGATCCCGTTAGAAACACCTTGTGTTTCCAACGCAGTATTGTCCTTTTAGGAAGGCCTTCTTTGTGGAATAGTCTCGTGAAGTCTCATCACACATCATCTACGCTCTTTCCAGTATGTGGACGTTCATATTTCCAAACACTATCAAACCACTCTTCAACGCTGTAGCAGCTCGTGTCGGTTATCTGGCATAGAGAATGAAATGCCATACACAACCTCAAGGAAAATGAAGGGAGTGACAAGAAATTTGGACCATTCTGTACATACTTACAATTGTCCTCAGTTTTCACTAGTTCTGTTAATTGGCATATGCTCAAAGTATCAATTACAGGAGTAAATAACTCTACCGTTAAATTTCTACATCAAATATCTAAGGTTTAAAAAAATGTTTTACCTCGATCCGGAGAAGGGTAGGGGTTGTGAAGGGAAGTATCGGATTATTTCTCTGTGCCAAAATCAGCATTTCTACACTAGGCCTACTTGTAGAAAAAAGGTATAAATTTTATTTCCACAAAAAACCTTCACAGCAACAAACCTTTCCTCCATATAGCTACGGTAAAATCCAAAATGTCTGATTTAATTGGCCAATATCTTAATTTGTGGTAACTTGTTTCTTACTGCTCAAAGACCACGTTTCACTATTTATTTTCCATCTTTTGTGACGTATACGAAAGTCGTTAATTCCCGTACAAGCGCGTTGTTAGCGGTCGTGATTCGAATTTCCCCTCAGTCCAGTGTTTCAGAGAACAATGATTAAACTCGCAAGAAGAATATCGCCAACGGCACTTTCTTAAATTTGTTGGTGAAATATTGTATACAAAGTTTTCTTTATATCGTTAGAGCTTTCGATATGGCACCTTCATTCTACAAATATGAAATCAAATGTTAACTTTTAAAAAGTAAACCAGCTTTATGTAAAATGAAAGGGGCGCCAGTCAGAGATTACCGGACTACGCAACAAAGTACTCGAACCAGCGACATACTTAGTACCATAGTGCCTATACGCCTCTCTCTCTCTCTCTCTCGCTTTCCACTGGCGAGCACGTCAGTCACGTGTTATCAGCAATCACGGCAAAAAAAAAACTGGAGCCAATGTAAGCAAGTAGCGCGGGAATCCCGCTGCCAGAAGATAAACAACTTGAGCTGGGCTGCAACAACTCTGAATGTATCTTTACTTAACGAGCCACAGCCTCTGCAACAACAAACTTCGCACCTGTTAGTTTACTACTGTATTTTTTCTCTCCTCTTCCAGGTACGCCGTGATTAGTGAATGCGTAAAAATTAAGAAGCCATGTGCCAAGTACTAACCTAACGGATCGAAAAAGTAACGAGTAACGTGACAACACGTCGACGCCAAGAAATTCAGCTTTATTTGTCAGTCGATATTATACAAACTTGGTAAGAAGATATACAATAACGCAAAAAAATAATGTTCGTAACGTCAGCTCCAACTCGCAACGATCCAGTAGTAAAATCATTGTGGGATTTCGTAACACTCTCGTTTTCATGTGCCGAGTGTGTTTGGATACATAGTAGCAAGTCAGAATCACATTTGAGAAATCATTGCTTCCACTCCGGCTGTCCATAACTGATTTGTGTGTTTGCAATTTTTGCTGGTGCTATACGTCCTTGAGGTGGTACTTGGTGCTTTTTTTTCTCGTTATTTAACCATAATGTTTCCGTTAAGTTCTAAGTATTATACGCAACTGTATTGTGGTTTCTATGTATGGTGTGCCATAGATGCTGGGGCGCACATAAGTAATAATCGCACCTTGTATATGTATTTTACATCTAAATAGATCAAGAAAAAAAGTTTAGCCGGTTGTACTGTGATGAGGAAGGGGACAGGTTACCGATTTGGTTTTCCATCACCATTCCGATGGCAGTTCAGTTCCTCAATATGAATCCTTCCAATAAGACTAAACTCTTATTAGTCTCCGTGCATAAAAATAATAATGATCGACATCATTATCGTGCACATGTAAAAAAAGTAACAAATTAATAAAAATATATTATAATAATGAAAATAAAAGTTTCTTTATAATCCGCGTTTAAAACATTCGAATAACCAAGGCGGGGTGTGGTTGCGGGTTTAACCACGATCAGTGCTTGCTTTCTGATGTTATCAAAGTGCTACCTGATCATTGGAAAGTGATGGATTCGAGTCCCGCTCATAGTAAGGGAGCAATCACAGTTTTAGAATCAAACCTAAATCTAGCTTAACTTAAAAAGAGGCACCGAATGGTAAAAATACAAGTTCTTAAAGAAGTGACACACCATAACGGCTTGAGCAGGGCACGACTGTCGATTCTAGCCTTCAGGCCGCTGACTTGCGAATAACCTGATCTACAGTTACAAGAGAATCAGTTTTATTTACGTCGCCAAACTTTCTTGTTAAATGTGCCAGGGTTGGTCATAAAACAGGATACTGACATCTAATGCGCTGACAAAATTTGCGAAAAGTTGGTATTTCAGTTATAGTACATCCTACAGCCTTTCTACATAAGATGAGAGACGTTAATAACAAATAAAAAGAGTGAACTAATCAATAAACAGTTGAGCACAAAACGAGATTAATCGCTGCCGCCCACTTGACAGCCGGAATTTTTCACGGATATTTTTCACGGTAGAACATGTTTTACAATAAAGGCCATGATGTACAAATTCTTTAGAAATTCGCACCCTCGGCTTGCACTTTGATCGTTGATGACGTAGTACATAACATTTTAGCGACAAAAATACTATCCTAAGAAAGATTTCTTGCACAATCTGACAATAGTGTTTAGTGGAAGGAAGGTTTCTTTGACTCGTGGAATTCGTATAGCTCACAGTGTTTTAAATAGTTGCTTTGATATATGATCGTTCCTGGTTTAATCTCTCTCAACTTTCTTTTTGTTAAAAGTGATATTAATTAGCTTTGATTTTCAAATAGTACATTATCACAGAGGTCTTTGTTTTGACACACAGTTAGGCGCTAGTTTCAAATTAAATATTTGTGTATTTCTCTTGGGCAATACTGCAGATTTTAGTGAATTTACTTTTGAAACTTCAGATTATACGCAGTACTCTTTATTCGTAACATGTGGAATTCTTCTTACAGTCAGATATGAACTACACCAATGAACTGAAAGCATTCCCCCCTTTTTTTTTCGTTTACACGGCGCCAAAACAGGAGAAATTAACAATGAATGAATTCGAAAAATGTTACGATATGAAAATTACACACAAGCAATATGTGGTATTCATGTTCTTTCAAAATTTACCAGTTTTAAATTTAAAGTGATGTACATTTAATGAGCAGTTCATTATGATTGGAATACAGTATAAAAATTACAATAGTCATAACTTCATAAAATGAATCGCGCAATGTAGCTGTAGCGAACAGTTTACTGCACTGCCTATGGCTACTGTATACTCTTCTGTATTAAATGGCTTTAACCCTGACAGTGACAGTTAAAGTAATCGATGTTGTTACTGCATCGACGAAACTTTTGTAACGTAACTAATGAACGATGTGTGTCATGCTTGTCTGGAAAAAATTAGCGAGTTCAGTGACCTAGAAAGCGGTCCTTTGTATGCTCTATACGGTACGTGATGTTTCACTGACTGCTGCCACAGTGATATCTCAGTTTTACTCTTGACGGAGTTGGGAATGATTTAGTTATTCCATTTAAGGGTTTATAACCGGCGTGGAACCGACCCTTCCAGGGCGCAAGTCAAACAAAGTGGCCTAGTAGAGAGAAAGCCACACAATTATAGAGGCGACTGATGTCTATTTTGCATACCATGGAAGCAATTCACAATACCCCCCAACCCCGGCCAATTCCTGTGTAAACTCAATCAAACTGATATTTATATTACATTAGCATCTGATCTGACTTCATTACTGGAGGAACTTGATTTTGAGCAGCAAAATACCAAGATCGTATAGTTGAAACTCATCATACATTGGCATTATTTCTCTTAAGATTATTTAGTATCCATTCATATAGCGTACAGGAAACAAAACTTATTGAAATCATAAATATAAGGTTTTAAGTTTTAAGGTTACGCGTAGAGAGACCAAGCATGAAAATGTGTAATTTAAATGGACTACGAATCACTAGACTACTAAATGAACAAGTATACTTTGAGAGGCATTAAGGGGCAGGCTCAAACCCTTAGCGATTCGGCCTCCTCGCCACATGACTGAAGCAATGCCAGCGACTGAAGTTTCGACCCCGGTACACTTTACGATTGATGGGAGAAAAACTCTACTCTCCTGTCCCCATTTCCACTTCTTTTACGTACACTGATTGGACTCAAAACATGAACATACTGATAACTAATGAGCCTACTTTCCTCTACACGGGTGAAAAAAAAATTTGTGAAGTTCTTGAAAGCTTACATGGTAGGTAGTCGTTGACGTCCTCATTAACAGCAATATCATTACAGGCACTTTTGAATTTGAAATCAGCATTTAAAAAAATCACTGCTCCTGACCGCATATATTTCAACGGTCGCGCTGCGTGACATGCGTCCAGTAAAGTTGATAACGATGGAGGAAAAGTAGTTTCTTATCTTAACGTTGAATAAAAAGTGTTAGGAAAACATCTGTGATAACTGAAATTATTTATTTCACTTTCTGTGTTTTTTATGCAGTGAAGTGAGCAGATTTGTAAAATATTTACTTTTATAATAATTTCACAGTTTCAGTCGACCGACGTATGGATAAAGTTATGAAGCCCATGAAAATGTTAATATTACACAAGGCGGAAGAATACACAACGTATATGCAAGTAGATCTTAAACAGGGCTATAAAAATTGCTCATTTCACCGTGAACAACCGATAGAGATGAAGCCAGAAACATGTGAAGCAGTACAAAGACAATTTAAATACACGAGTTACTTACCCGGGATTCGAATTCAGAAAACTTTAAAATAAAGTTAGCTTGCAATCAACTGCATCACGGAGGTAGGATTCGGAGCACCAACTTCAGATGTAATCAGTGTAATGTTTTGAATTATAGGGTTCACTAACCTGAAATATTTACTCGGCCATCATTTCGAAAATAAGTGCCTGAGCCACTAAAAAGCATAAGTTTACATGGCCTACCATAATGCTACTTGTACGAAAAATTTGATGGAAATCGGTTTTTTTGGCCTCAGAGATATGGCATAGTAACCTAATTTTCTTAAATGAGGCTATCTTATTAAATTGCGTATAAAGAGTCTCTATACACGTTTGTAATAGATAGTAACTGCATAAAAAGTTTAATTGAAATTGTTAAAATGTTAAATAAATATGCCAAACTTATGAAAATATTTATACGGCCACCATTTTTAAAATCATTGTCTGAACCCATTCAAATCATGTCAATTTACATGGCCTTCTCTGGGTATGCAAAATTTTGGGAAATTAGCTGAATTACTCCGTAAATATGACCATATGGTATAGTTTACTTACCTGACACTACTTTGCAAAAAAATCCGGCAAAGGAGGATCTGTGTATACATGTCGGTTGATTGATTCTCGAGATATGGCATATAACCGCCATTGTTCAGGTGACGATCTTCTTAAACGGAGGGAAAAGTGTTTGTATGTTAGCACATTCCATTATTGCCATAGATACAATATACAAAGTTAAATTTAAATCTGTTACATGTTTTGTAGATATAGCACACTAAGCTAAAATGTTTGTATACGCACCATTCAGCATACAAGAGACTTACATAGTTAAAACTTATTAATTAATATAGCCTACCACAGAATAACTTCTTTACCAAATTTGAAAGAAATCGGTTGATTATTTCCCGTGATACGATTTTAAACTATATTATTTCATGTAGGACTATTTAACAAAATGGCGGAGAAATGAGGCTTCGCACAGAACATTTTGATGGATATAACTGATACTGTCAGCATACAAAATTAAGTTGTAATTTGTTTCGCAGTTTCGTAGATAAAAAATTCGGAGTTAAAATATTTATATGGTCGACATTTTGAAAATATGTGTGTCTGACCCTCTCAAAATTTATTAGATCACGTAGCCTGCCATAGTGATAATTGTTTGCCAAATTTGGTAGTAATCGTTTTTTTTTTCGGAGACCACATCATTTTAGTTTGTCGAGTGATACTCTTTAACAAAATGGAAGACAAAAGTTGTTTTTCGGCTTATTTTATGCTTATAACAGATACTGCCAGCGTACAAAATTTGGTTGAAATTGGTCAAATGGTATGGTAGTTATACCAAATAAACCTAAAATTTTTGTATGGCTGACATTTTTAAAATAGTGCCTAATAAATTTTAATTAAGTTACTTATATTTATCTGACATATTATAACACGTCTTACGTGCCAAATTTGGCGAAAATTGGTTGAGTATATTTCGAGATATAACACAAAAGCTTTATTTTTCATGTGACACAATCTTAAAAAATGGCGAACAGTAGTGGTTTTTGTTTGAACTATTTGATGATTGTAATAGATACTGTCAGCGCACAAAAAGTGGTTAAAATTGATCAAACGGTGTGGTAGTTATACCAAATAAATCTCATATATAAATCATAGTATTTATTACTTACGTGCGAAATTTGGAAAAAATTGGTTGAGTAGTTATCGAGATATAACCTAAAAAATTTTTTTTTATTTGACGCTATCATCCATGGCGAACGAACAACAATATTCACCTCTGAATTTAATGCTTACAACTTGCACTGTAAGCATACAAAATTTGGTTAAAATCGGTTGAATGGTTTCCAAGATATGACATATCGCCATAAATTTTAAAAGGGCTGCCATTTCGAAAGTAAGTGCCCGGCATGGTCGAAAATTATAAAATCCAGGTGTCCTTACTTACTACTATACTTGTACTGAGTTTGGAGAAATATCGGTTCACGTGATCAAAAATTTAATGAGGAAGAGACACACACGCACAGAGGCACATTCATAAATATACTCACACACACACAAATACAGACAGGAAAGTGATCTCTAAAGCCTTTCCTTCCTTCAGAAAATAGGCTAAAAAATAAGACGACGAAAAACGGTGAGATATCATTTAATAGCCTATGTTACATTTTACGCTTAATTATTTACGAAAACTTATATAAATGTGGTTTGTCGTTTCTAACTTGAATTCACTATCATATATAAACCGTATCACAAGAATATTTGCACTTCAAATATAGTAAAATCGTAAATTTATCTACAGTATATGCAGTACATAAACATGTATAGGTATTAATGCATATAGTCTATTGGCGGTTTCCTCACACTTTTTGAATCGAATCTTTGAAAAATCTTTCCATGCATTGCGTGTTTGGTTGTTTACTAAATATGCCATATATCACAAGCGTTTTATAATCTACTCACATTATATATATATAATTTACGGTTAAATTTAATTTTTAGTTATATTTTATGTATAAATTATGATATTTCATTTATTATAAAGATAAATAAAACTAGGGAGAAAATAGTAGTGTTGGTAATGCCTAGTAAGAAATAGTTCTTACGCACAATATTGTCAGACCGAATGAGTACGAATAAGGTGCGTTGTCACATTGGTATAAACTTGATTAAGCTTTGTTTGTATGGGGCGGAGCGGAGAAATATCTTGGAAGTAGAATTTCAGCAGGGCTTCAGAAAAATTGGAAGGAATCGTGAATGTTACGTATATAACGTATATGTATAAATACATATAGGCTGTTCACGATAAAGTGAGCACTTTCGAAATCAACCTTAGAAAATGTCACTGCTCCTATATTCATATGTTTTAACGGGCGCCTTGAGTGATATGCGCACTGTTAAGTTGGTAACGATGGATGGGAAAGTAGTTCCGTATATTAAAGGCGAATAAAAAGTGTTACGTAACCATTTCTGTTAACTTAAATTTATTTATTTCGCATTCTGCTTTTTTTTAAACGCATCGAAGTGCAAAAATAGCATAATTGTGAAATATTTACTTTTCTAATAATTTCACAGTTTCACTTGACCGACGCATGAATAAAGTGATGAGGCCCATGGCAATGGTAATATTACATAAGGCAGAAGAATACACAACGTGTATACAAGTAGATCTTAAGCAGGGCTTTCACAAGTGCTCATTTTATCGTGAATAGCCTATATACATGTAGATGCATAACTTATACACACATATTTGTATATGTATTGCAGAGTATATGCACATAGGTGCATGTATATATTACGTATACTTAAAAATAAAATCCTTGTGGGGAGAGGTTATTTAGCTCGGGTCCGGGTACAGCTGTTCGTGGCGACCACGAAGGCTACACCAACCTATCAGCGGTGCAGTAACCCGTTCACTGGCGGTGGTGCGGGGCGAGCGCCGCGCCGCGCCGCGCCGCGCTGGTGGACGGGACCGGAACCACGGGCGCGCGACGCGGAAACGAGGAAGTGAGTGCGGATACAACGGCGGCCGTGTCGCGCTGCGTGCGCGCGCAGCTCTGCTCCGGCGCCGGCCGGGGCAAGACAGCGCGGCGCGGCAGGAAGTGAAAGCCGAGCTGCCCAGCTCGCACACCGCGGACATGCGGGTCCCCGCCCACCTACTATGCACCATCTGTGATATCCTCCTGCCTCGCCGATATTACGCACGCACTTGCACTCTGTACCCTGCGTCACCACACCACTCCACCAACCCCCCCCCCCATCTACAATCATTTTATTTCTCTTTTCCTTCTCACTCTCAACACTTAAGAGACCGCGGTGGTGTAGTGATCAGATTACTTGCCTTCCACCGAGGTGGACTGGGTTCGTTCCCCGGCGTGGTCGCTCCCGGAATCGTGCCGGACTATGCCGCTACTCGGCGGGTTTTATAGGGGATCTCACGTTTCCCAAGCCCTTGCATTCCGGCGCTGCTCCATACTCGCCTCACTTAATCCACATTGGCTCTCAAGACCTCACTGTTGAAAGCCACCTAAATTTTCCCACTCCACTGTAAACTTCGGCCTCAGTAGTCTAGTACCAAAAAGTCTATGACGAGCAACAACACATACTTTTCTTAGACTGAATGTATACAGGATTCACTGGAGCAATTGAATGCAATTTTTTTTTAAATATACGTAATGATTCACGAGGAGTTACCGCCACTCACAGGGCTTATTCCTTACATCATTTGGAGCAAACTATGTCTTATAAATGTGGGTCCTTTTCCCAATATTTACAGAGTAATTCTACAATCAGCATACCAACCCTACAGTGGAATAGGTGTTTTCAACACCGTTTCAGCATTAATGTGTGACATGGTGTACTACACGATCAGCTGACTGGGCCATTCATTTTCCCGGGAAGCTTGACTGGTGTGGTGTATCTGCAAATTTTGGTAAAACTGCCACTGCTACTTGAGGATATTCTGTTAGCAGTGAGATGTCGCATGATGGTGCACCTCCTCACTTCCATCGTGCTGTGGTTGAACACTTAAATGCGTGTTTCCTTGAGAGACGGAGAGGACGAGGCGGTTTTCATCCCTGGCCTTCTCGATCGCCAGATCTATCACCACTAGACTATTGCATATGGAGATGGATGAAGGATATTGTTTACCAAAGGGGATCGCATAGACACGTGAGGAACTACTCGCACGTATCATGAATGCCGCTACAGAAATCAATGACAGCCGTGTGCAGCTACGTAGAGCAACACGTGCGGGTCATAAGCGTACGGTCAATTGTAAGCTCTTTAAACGCAATTGAGATGCTCAGCTGTAAACAAAACGGTCTGATAATACATCCCTGTATTTAGAAAGGAAACGAATACAGACAGTGTGAATGTGGACCTCTGAAAGTTTAAGTGCAAATAACATCCCCTATCAGTAACAAAATGTGTATGGATTGCAATAATCACACCGCATTAAATGTTATACCCACGAGCATTTAGTAAATTTTCAAGATAGATTATACCTAAATTTACATGAAAAGGTTGCCTTTAAATCTTTACTCTTCTCCGTTTCCAAGAAAACAACCCCTACACGAATAGAGATGCGATATAATTCAAAAGTTAAACATTCGTGGTCTCTAAAATATAATCAAACAATGACCAGTGTCTCAAAACACATAACCTAACAGAAATCTGTAGTCATGTAGGGGCTGTTTTCTTGGAAATGGTGAGGGTTAAAATGTTACAACAAGGCAACAATTTTTCTTGTTGTTTTACGATGAGGTACGCAGCTTGGCGCCCCTCAGGAGCACCCTGAGACAGTAATAACTATGCAGGAATAGAATGGCAATATAGTAATTGTCTTTATTTCCGCACAATTGCTAGCCGGGGCCTTGATCGAATGAGCCAGGTATTGGAAGCGTCCCAATTAAGGAAATGCACCAGAATAGTTGTGTAGCGAGGATGGGAAAACCACTCGGAAAATAATTCTCACCGTAGCCTGCTAGGAACGAAGCCACCGCCCGCCGAATGCGAGCACACTGCCGCATAAAAAGAAAAACTAAGTGTAAAGTTTGGCAGTGCACGGATTTTTGCAGCGTCTCTTTATACGGATGTATACAGAATTAACAGGATAATATGAAAATCAATTCGCCATTATCTGCTTCATAAAACTTATTTTACTCTGTTCTGTGTAGTACAGAAGTCATATTTTCAATAATACATCAATGATACAACAAAACGAAAATAAATTAATACGGCCAATATGGTTATCTTATCCTCATCTTAATCGATTTAAAACGGTGGGGTGGGGTTTACTCTATCATTAGATAGGAGAAAAATCACAAATTTCGAACAACTCGGTTAAGAAGTTGTTAAATAAATCAGCTTCGTGGTTCATGCAGTCAATAAATGTTTATATTTCCCTCCGAGAAGATGGGGGGAAACAATAACCTGCAGAACGAATTATTTGGATATGATTCGTGACTAAGTAAAGTGTAACTGTTTCTAAAAAAAATTCTGATAAAAACCAAAACAATATTTTAATTGACACTAATTAAATTTGACTCCTAAACTCCTAAATACCAAAAAATTACTTAAACCGCTAGGCTACAACGATAGTCTATGTAGTTGAGAAGGAGATCTGCACAGAATGAAGGTACCCTCGTAAGCCACTCTTTCTAAAGTAACATAGGATAAGCTGGTTCCCCTTTCCCTGTGCCTCGGATTACATGAGGGCGAAAGCGGTCCCTATCACGCCACCGCAGCCATGACAATGATAGAGGGAGGGAAAGAGATGCACATCCGGGCTGCGGCACGATGCATGGACAGCCCTGCACTGCAGGCCCTCTACTGGCCGGAACCAGATAAACAATTCTCCCACACTTTGATATGAAGCAATAAAACCAGCGGTAAATCGCTGTCCACTTTCGTTCTTCACAACGTTGAAGCATATCGCTTTTAGACAGGGCATGGCAAATTACATAATCTAGGAACCAACCATGCAACTTAGAGGCCAGGCAATTTACCCAACGTTAGCGTACCATTTATATATTTTTCATTAAAATAATGACAATAAACGACCGCCTTTTTAACTTAATCAAGTAAACATTGCAGATTTTAACAATTATCATATTCCTGAACATGTGTTAAAACAAATGCAAATAAGAACACAAATCAGTTCTGAGGTACAGTGCGTGAATTGAAAAAATAAAAATAAAAGCAACTTGCAGACAAGACTAAGAAACTATAGTGTAGGACTCTGGCTACACGAACTCTGAATATCTGTTTAAGCCCACTTTATGACAGAACCCTGTAAATAACTTATAGGACGTAGGCGATATAAAAAGCTCAGACATACCTCAACATTTGTTACACGCTTCCACTTCATACAAAACAGCGGCAAGTGAGAACACAGTAAACACGAACGACAACGAATATTGGGCCGTATACAGTTACTTGCATAACTACAATATCTAGTAAACCCGCGAAAACAGCTACAAAGCGCTTGGCTATGGCGTGTTGCTTGTAAAAAAATATGGGGGCAAATCCAAATCCTGCACTTTAAAATACTGCACGAAACGTATCAACTATTTTCCGCCACGACATTCATTCTGCGTATTCAGACGGTAACAGAACTACCCTAGAGCGCATTTTGCGTATTAGGCGTGTAACGGGGAACGGACTCTAATATTTTCGCGTCCATCATTTTGATAGGCACACACGAAGGCGCCACAATTACATTTTTAAGTGACATGGCAAATTACTCCCGGGATTTTATAACTGAAAGGTATGCACATATTTTTAACACGACCTAGCTCTTTTGATGCGAATCACATACGTTCACTGGCCTACTATCTCTAACCGGTCCAGTCTAGTGGAAACATCAATTAACACGCAGAAGACAGCCAACACGTAAACAAAATCTCCCCCCTTCATTCAAGGTTCTTACAGACATTTCAGATCTAAATTCGAGGAATTTTCAAGGACTTTGCAAGTACTGAACTCTACAATTTCAGACTTAATTTACGGAAACTTTCTGGAAAGACACAGAAAAGTTCGAAAAGACATTGAACCCAAAAAGTTGAATCAACCCACATACCACTGGCTCAGAACATATCAGAGTAGTAAAATGGCCACTTAAAGCATCAAGTTAGCACTGGTTTGCCTCACACTACTTCACATTACAAAAATGCTACAAGATGAATTTTTTTTTCACGTACTGTAGATGTTATATGTGCTGCACCTTTCGGCAGCTGTTGTGCGAGTATGTTTACAATACAGATAACAGGACTGCGACGGAAGAACACAGACCAGTTGCTATAACAACCATGTATTTTTCATTCTTAAGCAGAAATTTTAATTTTATATTATATTCTATTATAACCTGACAATTCAAGGACTCGCCAAAGCACAGCATAATTTAAGGAGTTTTCCAAACCTTAAAATGAAACACTTAAAATTCAAGGAATTTCAAGGACTGTAAGTACCCTGTAAAAAGTAATCTCAGTGATTCAATGGCTTTAATAAATTAAATGCTGCTCACTAAAATCCTAGTTGGTAGGTTGCTACATACTAGTGAAGAATATACTGGTAGTCAGCAGTTGGGGCCGAAGAAACACAGAGAACAGAAGAATGCGGCGTAATTTTCACTGATCCGTCTTTTGCAGCGCACGGGCATCAAACCCACGACACTGCCGCCAGTGAGGAACCGAGGTTCGAAGCAATTCACCCTCCCGCAACTTTGCGTGTTTGGACGTGGCTGAAACGTGCCGGGTCACATACAACCGTCCCATGCCACCAGATCTGCCGACCACGGAGACCTCTACCACTTCGATGGTTTACGCGCCATTTCCGTCGAGTTGAAAAAGAGGTTAAGTCGTTTTTACGAGCTGGGTGAGGCGGTGCTACCCCTTCAGTAGGGCTCTTTAATTGGGAAATAGGCTGGAAGGTCTAGCACGACAAGCAGGAAATGTTCCAGAAGACATCCGGGACATAATTTCCAAGTTCACCGCACAAGGAATTCAACGGGGTGTGGAAATCATCTCAGCGTATCAGTCCACTTACTCTGGCCTAAAGAAGCGTGAAATCCACTTATCCCGTACAGTCTACCGTGGCCTTCTGAGAGATTCAACTTGTTTACTTAGCTCACTTCTGAGAAGACGAAGTGATGCGGAAATCTATATACACGATATACAACTGTATAAGGTTTGCAAACTGTCCGTTGTTATTCAGCCAGCTGTAAAAAAAGTACGATGTGGATTTTACCTTTGGAATCTTTAAGAGATTTAAAATTTGTCGGCTAGTTGTTTTAAAGTAAAAATTGCTTCAATGAAATAATTAATATGAGTACTGATGATTATTTCAATGACTAATTGTAACTAATGAAATAAAATTACATTACCTTACAGTGTATTCTACTGCCCCAGGCAATGAATGGCCATGTATTGACAGTATTTGCAAAGAATAGCCTGTAACCGATTGAAAACACTTATTGAGAATTGAAAAACTCAAACAGCTATCATTCACCCGAACTCTTTACTAAAAGATTATGAGTTTTTTGCTAATGCCATTATTAAATCGTTTGTTATGCAGCATTTTCATTGAACACAGCATAAATATTGTTCCTATATTTATATACACCAAATTATAAGAATTTATCGTTATTGGTCGGTGCTGGGTTATAAGTTATATGATGTATAAATCTATGCTAACAGTTTCAGTCTGAATATGACTTAAAATCGACAGAGTAGCATCGTTTTGTCTAATATTTTCAAGGCTAATATTTTCAAGGCCGTATTAACCTGCTTGTTTTGTATACTCCCGCCATATGGAAAGTTAACGTTGCGTCAGTAAAGTGAAACTGTGATATTATTGGAAAATACAAATCAGGTCAATTTTATACTTCCATGCATTAAAAAAAACAGAAAGCGAAGGAAATAATTTAAGTTTTCACAAATGGTTACTTAGCACTTTTTATTCGACGTTAAGATATGATGCTACTTTCCATCAATCGTTACCAAATTTACTGGGCGCATGTCACTTAGTGCGCCCGTTAAATATATAATGTTAGTAGCAGTGACATTTTTCTTAGGTTGATTTCAAAAGTGCTCACTTTAGCGTGAACAGATTTTAATAAAAAGACCAGAAGGCCGGCTACGACTCTATGCCACAAACCAGCTCATAGCGACAGATACCTCAGAGTTGCCTCCCCATCGTCCACCTTCATGGAAGAGAACTGTTAACTTATACCAAATTCGGTACACTAGATGCGTAACCAATGTGAGGAAACTTAAATAGCTGATAAGTTAAACCAGCCAACTACAACACTAACCGCCATCAGATACAATAAGACTGTACAGCAAGCTATGGTCTATTCGCTGTTTCTTCACACTTTCCGAATCAAACGTTCGAAAAATCACCGGATGTTTGACGTGCTTGGTTGTTTTTTATATTTGCCTGCCTGTATCACGAGCGTTTTATACTTGTGTTAATATAAAAATACTTCATTTTGGGATAAATTGAACTTTTACTTATATTTTAGCTATAACTTATGACATTTAATTGTAATATGAATAAAACAGGGATAAAATAGGTGTGTTGCTAATGACTAGTAATACATAGTTCTTATGAAAAATATAATTACACCGAGTGCGCACGAATGCGGCGCGTTGTCCCTTGAGTGTAATTTTCCAGACTCGGTTAACCTTTATTTACATGAGGCGGAGGGATATCCTAGAAGCAGAACTTAAGCAGCCTGAGAAAAGTTGAAAGTAACCACGAATGGGCTATACCATTGAAAAATTACCAATAAGAAAGCACACTCACAACGTATGTAGTCATTCTTCAACAAGCTCAAGAATTCTCAATCCTTGAAGCCCGAATGGTGAGAAATATAAAATCTACGACGTAAAAAAAGCCACAGGGAGAAAAAACCGAAGCAACCCCATTCTTTCAGAAAGATAACGCCTCTGTGAAACGACTGGCAAATGCAGTGCTCTCGCAAATTGGAGTACACAGGTCAAACACATACAAAGGTAGACACCGTGCTCAGAGAGCACATACGCGACTACAAGCAAGAGAACAATTTGTTAACGGGTCAGTGCTCTGCTATAATTACATGTTTAACTATAGCGTATTGTAGGAGTACTAACCTTTCGTTCTTCATACATGTACGTCTTTTGTCTAACGTCTGTCCATCGTGAATTGAGCATGACACCAGGTGCGCAATGCAGCCACGGGGACGGCAATTTGCCTCGCAGGATACCCCCCGCCAGCGCTGCCTGGCGGAGGAAATCGCCAACAACATCCTGACCCGAAAAGCTCGCGCTATGCGACACGCAATCCCACACACTTAGGGCCCCTTCACACGACACCACTTTGCAGCGCTTCTCAGTGGCTCGTTAGTAGCGCCACTCGCGCGCGTGCGCCACAGCCGCGCGTTAACAGCGCTACAGACGCGCGTTAGCATCGCCACACATTCGTACAACGCTGTGAAGCGAGAACTACAACAGTGTACATCACAATGGATGTTGAAGGTGATCTCATTTTGGCCAGCCTGCTTATAAAGAGAAAGAAGGGGAAGGAAAAATGTAGAAAATCGTGGGTACATCCATTGCTCACGGAAAGACTAAATAAGGGACTGTTTCACAACTTGTTTGACGGTTTGCAACAAGATAGTGACAATTTTTTTTTTCGTATTTCCGCATGTCGAAAAATTAATTCTACGAGCTGCTATCTATGATTGAAGAGAGTATACGTAAACAGGACACAGTGATAAGAGAGGCGATACCGTCTGATCAGAGACTCGCTTTGACTCTGAGAAGTTTATGTTCACACAACATATCTGTAGAAACCAAAATATTTTTGAACGATTGCCATACATAGTAATAAGTTTCCATTTATTATACTTGTAGAAGACAACATATAAGTTTCAACATGTAATTATACTTACATTAGCGAATTAAACACAACGATGTAGATAAACAGTTATGTAATTCAATTGTTTCATATTTTTATAATGACCGATGGTCAAATGTCCAAACAACAATTTGTAACTGTCAAGAAGGTACCATGTCATAAGTTGAAAACAATGGTTAGAAATATGAAAAAGGTTTAAACCATTATACTGTATGAAGAACACACACTACTTCAACCTGTGTTTACACAAATGAATTCAACCTATTAATCGTTTCAAACACATGCCGGGTATAAATTTTTTTTTCAGTGTAAGAACTATTTAATAACAACACTTTTAAAATCCAAATGTCAGTTCTTAATATTATTCAAGACGTCACCAAGTGAGAAGTTTAACAATTCATCACCATGGTTCAAAACAAATCAGAAACATCACTATTGACAGACGAGCTGTCTTCAATACCACTGCTTGTAAGAGGGGTGAGAATGTGATCCACTGATGTCGACTTTGGTTGCTGGGAGCGAGAATGTTGATAACATTTGTAACCAGTCCTGTATGGTGGCACGTACTGTCGGGCAGGCCTGTTGTAGTGTTTGTTGATTGGTCTGTCTTCAATACCACTGCTTGTAAGAGGGGTGAGAATGTGATCCACTGATGTCGACTTTGGTTGCTGGGAGTGAGAATGTTGATAACATTTGTAACCAGTCCTGTATGGTGGCACGTACTGTCGGGCAGGCCTGTTGTAGTGTTTGTTGATTGGTGTCGTAGAATAAAGGACAGTTGTGGGGTGAGGGCCTGTAAATTGAGCCCGTCGTGCTGCTGCTATGACTCCAATGATCTGACTTTTCACGTCAAGCTTCATATGTTCCGGTTTTTTTTCTTCTTTTTTTTAAGTCTGAGAGGAATGACAGTAACAAAAGCTTGTCGTCGTCCGCTTCCTCACTTTCTTGGCGACAGTATTTTGCTTTCAAAATATCAGAAGCTGAACATCTGTAGCATCGCCTTTTCTCTTCTTATTCCTTGCAGTTCTGGTACGATGATTATTTGTATCGTTTACTTCTGACATTTGCTCGTCTTCATATTCATTATCCTCTTCACCACTGCCTGCACCAAGACTGTCCCCAGTTGTAGTTTTTGCTGTTTCTAAAAACCAAAGTTGTTCGTAGAAAATGTATTGTTTCCTGTACTTTCCTGCGAACCCAGACCTGTTTTCGTTTCTTTGCTTATCTTTTTCTCATATGTATGAATCTCACAGACTTTTCCATCCGCGTTGATAGTTTTTAGCTGAAACAAAGAAATACATACATATATAATTCGGGGCGAAACTTTACATGAAAATGTAACTATCTTTGTTTCAGGCACTTGGGAACTGGATGCAGCATGAGCGATCTGAGCATCGATTACCGCATCAGTTTGTCAACAGTATCGGGGATACTTCGCGAAGTCTGTACTGCCATATAGGTTTCATATAAGGGCCAGTGCTTTCCACCTCTCTCAGTACAATTGCTACTAGAAACAGCAGCTAGCTTTGAGAAAAGAGCCAATTTTCCCCATTGTGTTGCCGCAGTTGACGGTAAACATAAAAGGATAATTAAACCCAACGACAGTGGCTCTTTAAACTGGAACTTCAAGCACTTCTTTTCGATTCTCCTGCTGGCTGCATGTGACTCTAATTACAGGTTCCTATACATTGATGTCGGTGCTCCCTGAAAAGCCTCCGTTTCGACTACTTTCAAAAGCACAAGACTTTACACAAAACTACAAAGTAACAAGATTAAACTTCCAGCACCAATCCATCTTTCACAACAACGACCTGACCAAGTACCTTATGTGATGATTGGTGATGAAGGCTTTGATCTCTCTCAGTTCGTTCTGAGACCTTATGGAGGGAGGTTTTTGACAGTTGAGAAGAAAGTTTTAACTATCGTCTGACCCGAGCTAGAAGATACACTGAATGCTACTTCGGAATCTTGAGTGATAAGTGAAGAATCTTTCATCGTGCTATCAATGTTGAGCCAGACTTTGCAGAAACAATAATAAAAACATGCTGCCTTCTTCATAACTTTGTGAGGGAACGAGATGGCGTAAAGTTTAAAGATACACTGACCGTTCGAGGATTTGCAGAAGGAATGCCTGTAGACAACTGTAACCCTGGCAACAATGCTAGGTGTACCCGTGCAATACTCACTGATTATTTTATGAATGAAGGAGTATTTGAATGGCAAATGCAAAAGATTTAAGGGCATACATTGGTGTCCATCACCAGACGCATACACTTAACTGATGTGCAGTAAACTCTCGGCATAGTGAATGTCAGTAACCTGGGCGTCTATCAACGCAGACGTAATGTGAAGGGAAGAAAGGAATGGATTGAACAAATAGTGTATTTGACTATATAATACATGATATTGTTGCATACGTTTACTACCTGTTTGTCAGTGTAATAAACATTAACAGTGTGATGTTCACCTCTTTTACCAATACACTTCTGTTACTATTCTATTACATACATATATGTTTATTTTTTATTTTACAATATGCCCACTATTCCCTATTCAATTGTTAATAAACGCAAATTATTGTAGTGACATTAACTGCAAAATACCTCAACTATATACTATATCCAACAAAATATACGCAACATACCATTATGGTATGCGGTTTTATTGATGTGTACAAGGGTATATAGTAAAATGTTTCGTTGTGCCTTTACTGTAGGTCATGGCTAAGTTCTGTACATTACGTTTGTAGAATAAAGATTATTTATGTAATATTTGTATCAATGAACATCAGTGCCGTAGCCAGAATTTGTGTCCGGTGGAGGGTGGGGGGGGGATCGGGGGGGGGGGGGGGGGGGTGGCCTCCTTGCCACTTGCCACTTGCCTTCCTAGATACGCCACTGATGAACATTATAGAATGTTCAGTGTGTTTTGATGACATGGTCATATATTATTGGGGCAACCAAAACGTCTTGAAACAATGAACATTTCCATACAGAGAATGCATTGTGCGATTAGCTCCACGAAAGAAAACGTTAAATAGTTGGATCAAATTTATGAATAGAAAGAATTAATTACTATCCTCACATAACAGCTTCCCACGCATTTATCTTAGCAATTTTATTGCTATACTCATCACTGGTCTTGTCCCATATCGCTGGATACTTTTCTATTTCACTAATGAAATCTTCCATGTTTCCATTTACTGTTTCCGACGCCATTTCACTCAATATCCACCACAAAATATGAAATGTAAATTAGCACGTCCATACACAACACTTGCTTGTAGAGTGGTCGCTGGTGTACTGGGTGGTGATCGGCAGGCGGCGCCACCGGCGGACCACCACACCAGTGGCGCGGCTGCAGCGACGTGTCAAGGCTACCATTTGATTCCGTGTATTGTGAACGTTGGCGCGACTTTTTGTCGCCGCTACTGATGGCGAAGCACACCACCGGGAGCTTCAGCAGCGCCACATCCCTATCGCTGTGGCCGCGTGTGAAGGGACCCATTTACCTCAAGCATTTAACAACAGAAGCTCCACTCGGTGGCCCCGTGTGAAGGGGCTCTAACCAAGCCGACCCTTCCGACCTTTCCTCGGTTTCTTCAGGCCAACAACCATACTCACTGGACAACAAATGCTACTTTTATAGTCTCTTTATACTCTCCCGCAGTTAAACGGCACACAGTATAGATATAGAATACTCTGATTACTTTTACGCTGATATGCCTACATGACCAGGGCTACACTTGAAATACAAAAACCACATGCACACGGTAATGATATAAGCACCTACGAAATTTTGTTCAGTAAACTCTGTACATACATGAAATACCACCCAAACAAATGACCAAAATAAGTGACAAGAAAGCCTAAATAATGAAAAATAACAGGGCCTATTCAGCATGATTAAATGAACTCTTATTCAGGATATAACGGATTGCAGAGCTGGGTTGTTTGTTACAGTTCACAGAAAATAGCTAACTAAGTACTGCGGAAAAAAAAAAAAAAAAAAAAAAAAAAAAATTTAAAGGCAATTCGATTGCGACTACATATTTTTCATAATGGTATATTGTTAGTACACGTTCTTCAACAACGACTTCAGAGAGCATGTATTCGTGAAAACTATAGTTTCCTAAAGTCTATAATCACAGAAATCATTAAAATCTCTGCAATTTACTACAGCTTTTCTTAATTGTCTTCCAGTTACCATTTTCATATCTGTGAAATGATAACCAAGGCTTCAATACAAAATTTAGCAACCGAAGTACCTCATAACTACATCTAAATCTATATCATTGCATATCAATATAACAACAACAAAAAATAGTCATGGTCTTGAAGTAATCGCATATCGCATATTACTTGTAATAATATATTTACTAGAACCCATGTTAATATAGGCTGTTCACGGTAAAATGAGCACTTTTGAAAGTACTGCTTAAGATCTACTTGTATGCATGTTGCATATGTAAAATTAACATTGTCATGTGCCTCATCACTTTATTCATGCGTCGGGTGAGATTGTGAAATTATTAGAAAAGTAAATATATTACAAATCTGCCCATTTTTACACTTCGATGCATAAAAAAAAACAAAAAGAGAAAGAAATAATTTTAAGTTATCACAAGTGGTTACCTAACACTTTTTATTCGATGTTAACATATGGAACTATTTTCTATCCATCATTACCAAATTTACTGGGCGAATGTCACTCAGTGCACCCGTTGAATTATATGTACGCAGGGACAGTGATTTTGTTCTAAGGTTCAATTCTAAAGTGCTCATTTTATCGTGAACAGTCTTTACTTTGAAATTATTACCTCTAAGTACATTACAAATGAATAATTAAGAAAACAAAATAATATTCGTCTTAAATTATACGTCTACAAATACTGGAAAATAGATAATAAATGCATTCGACAGATTACTAACACTTCCCTTGCAAAATGTAAACTCACTTTCTAATAGATCCACAGCAAATAAATGCTAAAAGTTAAGGTTTCAACCTGAATGCGATAGCTGTCATAGCCCTACACATCATGGACATGACTCATTGGCTATGAGTTGGAGTCTCTGAGTCTGTAGACAGGTTAATACGGGACGCGAAGGTTGTTTACAATATCGAACTGTTCAATACACGCCGTTCCCAGGTTCGCCACCCGGCCGTGGTATTGCACTTCACTAAGACCGGTGCCCGAAAGTAGCATCAGTTGCGCATCCAGTATTTATACCCCTGGATTTTCTTATGTTCTCTCTACCTCATAAACTTGAAAATTCTGCAAACCTACATTATTCTCGAATTGTACGATTTTAAAATAAAAATGTTCTATTATTTATATTTCTGGTACCATGGTTGTTGAATTCAGCCCACCCACTGTGCGGCGCGTGGTGATTCCTCTGGCACAGGCATGTCCATTCGCTGATTGGTTGCGCGATTCTCTGGAACGAGTCTCTGATTGGCTACTGCGTGTTGTGTCACGTTCCCTATTGGCTGGGCTGCAGTCTGGCAATAAGTTACCAGGCGCTGATTGGCCTACGGCACTCCCTCCAACATGCTGCTAACTAGCCTGACTAGTGACGCCACTTTGCTGGTACATTACATTACACTTCTGATATCTGTTGAGTTTCATGCAATTTATGCGTACTTTGAAGTTAATAATTCTTTAGAGGTTTAAGTAATTTCAATATAAGGTGTTTTTGAATAACACGTTGAAATTCAAACACAGCATCTACGGGCTAATATAAACAACGAATCCTAGTAACAAAATTATTTAGAAAGGTCATCTAGTATTTTTTAATTTAAGTTGGAATTAGGCAAAACAACGCAGGGAGTCCGTAGCTATACGTACCTGCTTGACTTACAAGTTGCATACTACGAAGGCGAAAGGAATTAGCGAACCTTGCAGGAAATAAAATGCAAACACTTCTGGAGGCCTTTACTACTTAATTGCTGATCTCCCATTATTTATGTAGTTAGATAGATGTGTACTAATTACTAGCGGCGCCCACGTACCCCGAGTTTATGGTGTGTTACGTGTCGGCGCTCTCCTCATGTCGCGCCGGTTCAGCACGCCTTAGTGATATACAACTTGTTGTTCACACAGGTACATACAGCTGCCGACTCCTTGCGTTGTTTCGCCTAACGTCAACTTAAATTAAAAAATACTCTACGACATTTCCAAAAAAAATTTTACAAGGATTTTTTTGTAGTCCATAGATGATGTTGTTAGAATTTCTACATGTTATTCGAAAACACATATTGCTGTTTTCATGTATAATTTATTTTGTCTATAGCTTGTTGCCAGTGTTCCTAACTTTTACTGTTCTATGTACACGGAAGCAGGTATGAGCGACAAATTATTCCTACTCGTGATAACGACGCTAGGATACATTTGGAATAAAGTTTAAGTCGAAGAATGTTTTGGAACACGGGATATCAAGACATACCACACTGTCATTTCAACCATTCACGTTGTAATTTTTAAGGAGCTGTTGCGATTGCCCAGTTGAGCGAAGCTAGCCGAACCTGTGGAACCATGAGTTAAAATTAGCATATACAAGCCAGCGAAAGATTAAATATGTATTTTGTGGCATCAATTGAAACTAATAGAGCAAAAATTAACTTCGGATTTAAGATAAACATCATGTATTCAGCAAAACCCTAGAATTTTAACATGAATCACAGGGTTCGAGAGTAAAAGATATAAGAGGGCGCTCATCTCACAGCGATAACCCTATTAGAGGCTGCTCGCTGTGGCTTCAGCATTTTTGAAAGTTCTGTTACTTTACCGTCCATTTTGTATCTTTCATACGTACGTAACATTAATATTTCCAAGGACATTCTCATTGTATTCAAATTAATATAGATATGTTAAACTGTGAAATAATAGTCAGGAATATAAATATGTTACTGACAGGATAGGTCTTATTATTATGTTCTCAAAACGAACGGTGACTACGTGAAATAAATTCACTGTCTGCAAATTTAAACGTCACACTTTTAATAAGACGTTAAAACACACAATACTTTTCCTAAATTTATACATTACTACCTTTACTGAGAACATGGCAGTCAGTGTGGCTGTGGACATATAAGGGTAGGGAATTTTTTATTCAGAGGTTGGCTTAAAATGAGCTCAATTAACGGCGAACTAACTATAACAGGAGGTAAATTGTAGATGCACACTGAAATCCCACCACCCTGCAGCGCGTGTCAATCAACGTCCGGGCTGGGGATATCGCAACTGCAAACCATAGACTAAATATGAGGTAGACCGATCTCGCTGGCTGCGCACAACCAATCTCCGTGTCCCAACACTGAACTGCTTTTCTTCCCAACACGACTAGCAAAAACGGCGTGGATTGGATTCGAGGTTAGAACAAGCTGTTTAGTAAACCAATCTGGAATGCAGTTTGACTAAATTTTAATTGGCGAAAGTATTTTATTCATATAAAAATGCTTGTCTTTTGAAAATTAAGGTATAAACAAACACGTTCATCACTCTTGACCATGTGACTTTGACAGGTGTGTTCTTTTGAAGTAGATCAATGTTGGGTATATGCCCAGAAGACGAGCAAGCGGTCTACTTCATCTTTACTCTATGCTGCAAACGGGCCCTACAGAGGCACTTGTACCGCTGCCGCGAAACCGGTGTCGGCGCCGTACACGTGTACCAACGTCGACCAAATAAATTACCCGCAAGGCGCGTACTTGCTTTTCGGGAGTTCGCGGCCCGCCGAAGGCCAACACGTCGGCCAGATGCTGGTGTTCCTCCTCGTGCATGGCGCAGCGGCCACCTCCCGCGTCTTGCGCAAACCTTCGCCGTCGAGAACACGGAGAGACTCCCACCTGCCGCCTTGAACTGCGTCGCAGTGTGTTTGAAATACAATTCTAAACTGTTAACATGCGTCCAGTCGGCTGGTATACGAAAAAAAACACACACTTCAGATGAGGCCTACAGAGTGCTTTCAAGCCGCCACTCACATTAGTAACACTATTTCACAGCACTCCAACATACCTAAAAACGGCTTTTCCAAAGCTCTGCATCTCAAAATATACAAGCCAGATACATAAAAAAATACTTAAGAGCACTGCCAGTGAAACTTGCTACAGACTTTCACTAAAAACAATGATAGTATCACCGCTTAAAGTCTCACACAGGTACGCGCAACATGAAGAGAGCACTGCTCGCCAGTTCAAAGCCGTACGTTTAGTGGTGATTGTGCACTTGATGTGCTTAACAGAGTCGACCTTACTGCTCCCGCGTTTCTCGGCATAAAAAATGGCAAATAACTCCTGGTAGGCGGGTCGTCATGTTGAATTACTGGTTTCTAGCTTATTTCAGTGGTTTAGAAACACTTATTTTGAAACTACAACTATACCTCTGGCAATATACATTACGCTGTAAAACAAGCGTAGTTTCTGAATTTTTGTCAAGTAATTATGACGTAATTTGTGCAGCATTGTTTTTAAACCACCAAGACATTCTTGCAGTTTCACATTTACTAAATAACGCGTCGATTAAATTTAACGATTATATTAAAATGTATTTGTAATATGTAAACGTGCTATAATAAAGAATATTTTATTATTTAATTTTAAAACAAGTTATGGCACTTAAATAACAATTCAACTTAGTGGATGAGTCGAGCCTCAAGTTGAGCTCGAGCAAAACTACCACATATTCTACTGCAGTTGCGCTAATCTTAACACTTTTGAAATCTATGTTGTGACTGCATAACACAAACATTTCCTGGAGTAAGCAGCATGCATTCAGTATCTAGTGTTGGAAGCGAATTAGTAAATAGTCCATACATTAATATATTATTAAAGAAAGAAATTTACGGATTTGTTGCTACCTTAGTTGGCTTCTTTAGTTTTGCGTTAATTAAAGGTATATTAGCATAATATAAAAACATGCATGTTTCTGAAAACGTCACAATGATACTTGGTCAACAGCACGCACTGTAGGCGCAACGAGTGCTGACGGCTCACCACCACAGATGCCCACACGGACGAGCTGGCGGCAACTGATAATAGCGACGGCCTGGTTGTGTATATACTCTTATAGGCTATTCACGATAAAATGAGCACTTTTGAGAGCCCTGCTAAAGATCTACTTGTATGCACGTTGTGTATTATTCTGCCTTATGTAAATTTAACATTGTAATGGGCCTCATCACTTTATTCATGCGACGGTCAGGTGAAATTGTGAAATTATTAGAAAAGTAAATATTTTTAAAATCTGCCAATTTTTACACTTTGGTGCATTAAAAGAAACAAACAGCGCAATAAATAATTCAAGTAGTCACAAATGGTTATCTAACACTTTTTATTCAACGTAGTTATATGGAACTACTTTCTCTCTATCGTGACCAACTCTACTGGGCGCATGTCATTCAGTGCGACCGTTGAAATATATGCAGGTAGGAGCAGTGATTTTTTATGAGGTTGATTTCAAAAGTGCTCACTTTATCGTGAACAGTCTTTAAAAAAATATTCGTCGGTCATCGGCACACGCGCAACTGATTATACAGAGACTAATGTTTCTAGCGTAGCATCAGGTTTCGGCAGGCTGCGAGCGCAGCTACCTTTCGCCTAGCCGGCCGCACCCCGCTCCGCTTAAATCGACCCGCCAGCAGTTGTGGAGCTAACAGTAGGTATACGAAATAATTAGTATCAAAGAAAAGTCAATGTTTATATGTGGTTTAAGGACGTACATGACTTTGAATAAATTACATCACATAATAAATACGGATCGGTGGTTTGCTTCGTCATTAGGGCCATAAAAAAACTGAGTTGTTTCGCAACGCCTGATAAAATTTGTTTGAACGCTCCATTCTTAACTCGAATCTGAACATGGCTACAGGGGAAATAAAAAAACGTAAAGGCAGTTTGCATTGATACTGAACCAATTATTTTCTACATCGCATCCTGCACGGCGATGCACGTGAATCGTTCGACGGGTTTCACCATCTCTGAAGGTCGCGGTTGCTCCCAAACCTGGCTGATGCCGATGATGCCACATGATTTCGTCTGTCTTCCCTGATCTAGACATCCGCCTTCAGGATATGCTCTACCGCGCGCGATGTTGATGGGCGACCGGATCGGTTTTCGACAGGCACACTTGTGCTTCGCGTTTAAAGTGTTTCAGCTACTGGTACACCCTTAGTTGATTCACGATGCGCGCCTCATACTACGTCAACATACGGCTATGGATCACCACAGGTGCGTTGTTCTTCTATTGCACAAACGCTGAGTGGAGAGTCAATATGTCTGAGCTCGTTTCTACCTGCCATGTGAATGAACGGTGGAAAGTTACCCCATAATACCATAAGCACATAGTGTCTTGCGTCAGCCCTAGTGTTGTCATCGCGAATTCTCAAAACTGCTTTTACCTTTTCTATTCGCCCTCGTATTATTTTGTAATAATTTTCAAATAGGGTTGACGCAACGTTAACATAACGGTACTCGTTTTCAATGATATTCTGTCGTTAACGATTCAGTGCTCATAAGTTATAAGTTACTTTTGGGGTAGGCGTGGACCATCAACGATCCAGCCTGATCGTCACGCTCAAATGCTCAGTGAGCACAGCCATTCTGCGATCTAAAAGATGCTGGTCTAAATGTTTTTCCTCCGGCGGATTTTAAGTTGTCTATTTCCTCTTCAACTAATCTTAGGATTTCATGCGAAATCCCTGTGCGCAAAAAGTACTACCAATGTCACTAAAACACAAATTCTACTCTTCAGTATATCCGTAACAGAGACTTAGCTTTACAATACTCACATAGCCAAGCCAGTGTCTATGCATTCCATTACTGATCGTAGAAGCAAAATGCCTGGACTAATCGGCCAGTTCTAACTTCGCTGGTCGATATCGTAAAACTTGTTTTAGAAGTGTACTGAAATAAAAACTGGGGACAAATAAAAGGACAAGAATAAGTTGTAGTCGGTAAACCTCTGGTCCATACCTTAACACCGCCTTTTTAAGGAAAGTCAATAATATTCGTACCAGCCAAAAGTTCACATCAGTGTCGAGAGAAGACAGGCTCCCACAAGTGTGTACCTAAACGAAGTACGTGACGTCACTCCTGCCGCGCCCACATACAACGCACTGAACACACATCGGTTCTTTCTACCGTGTGTGCGCTCACTGCGGCCGAGTAGGTACATCTATTCAGAGTTACCGCAGACTGAGGACTCACAACTGGTAATAACATCCGCTCGTTGTTCCCGCCTGAGGCTGGTCCAGAAAGTATGAGAAGAGGCTGTCACTAAACAGAGCCCACTGAACTTCCCTAGGGACAAGATACACACCGACATTTTATCGGACGTCTACGTTTCCACACGCACTGACGTGATCGGAGTCAGATGTCAGCTTGAGTTTGTCAGCGGGAGGAGAAAGATATGCCCTATGTTTAGCAAACAACTTTACCTTCTTTAGTTATTATATCCCGGGAAGATATATAAGAAGACGAATGAAAGACGACGTTGGGTTCATCCAGTGTTAACAGCAAGATTCACACGTCCACAGCTTTGTCCCATAAACATGCTGACCTGCTCTACAACATCTCTATTAATACCTCTACGTCTTACTGAAATCTATTTATTTATAATATCACACTAATTAGTAACAGGCACAAAGCTCGTCTACTCTCGTTTTGCACATACTGTGAACTATGAACACTAAAGAGAGAACATAACAGGTGACCTATACTACAATCTGGACATTTCAGGGACGGAGTTTCACTTATTTAATGGTTACGTCCGCCGAATTCCAGCTAGTCCCGCTAAAGCGTTCTTTCTCAGTTCATCCAAATGGTACTCCATTCGGTATCAACTTGTTGAAATTACATTCCCTGAGTAGAATTTAAACTATTGACATTACTGTAAGAGTTTTTTGCTTTCCTTATAAGTTGAATAAAATACTAGTACGCGCTGCAACTGGCACCGGTAGGCTGTCCGGCGCTGTCGGGGGTGACCCACCTCGACTCTCCCTTCTTCATGGTACGATGCGCTCGCTGCATTGTTGGCACGCTTATAGGAAGTCCGTGAATAACTGACAACGGTGAGGATTACTTGAGTTACAGCCCCTCCTACCCCCGCTGGAGAAGCCGACAGGAGGCGCAGGAACATTCTGGGCATTAGGACACTCAGCGCAACTCGGGAATTAGCGCAAATTTCTATATAATGGTCTACGACCTATAAATACAAGCCACAGTGGGACTGCGGCAGTTTTTTTTTGGCGAAGGCCCTCTAGCTGAGTGCGGGCGCAAAGTGAAGTACGTACAACTGCGGACAGGGTGTTCTTGGTGTGAATGGATGAGAGGGCATAAAACCCGGCTAGTGAAGCCAGCTGTGCGTGAGGGTACTCGAAGAACTCTAGAACATTGCGGACTGGTGGGACCTGGACTAAACTGAGGTGGGACTGAGTGGATATGTAATACGGATTTTTTTTTGAAATATTGGAATTTTCAAATATAGACACATAATTTACAAAATAATTTAATCGGTCTATTCACTGTCTATTGGGACTGATTCTTAATTATTTAATTTCATTGATTTATTTCAGGCATTTATAAATTGTATTAATTGAATTCAATAATTTATCGTAAACAGTAAGTGATATCAATTTATTGTGAGATGTGGAGTCGAGAGAATTTTATTTGTATTTAATGTAAATAAAATTAGAAAGTTATAATTAATTCTTTTATTTAATTTAGACATCCATCCTTTAACGAACTTAGTTTAGCCCACTTAATTTATAGAGATTAATTTTAACAATACGTGGTAATAGGCCTATATTTACGCGAATTTAGTACGATCATTTTTTATGGTAACTATGTATGATAAGAACGTTCAAAAAATACTTCAAGCTCTGGTACAATTGAATCAATTATGTTGTGAAATTCGTGTATCACTGCGGTTATTTAATGAACATTAAGGGGAATGGTGAATGCAAACCGTATATTTATATAATTTCTGTCATAACTGGTTTTACAGAGGATTTTTCAAAAATGTTGGCTTGACAAGACGTCAATATCAATTTTGAGCACCTTCTTATATTGTTACAAATTTACTGTGTTCGTTATTCTCGGAGCACTGATTGAAGATAAGAAAACAAAAATTCTTTCTTTTCTTTCATCAGCGATCCGAGAATAACGACGGCAGTAAATATCCAACAATATGAAAAGGCCTTGAAAATTATTACTTGCGTCTTGTCGAGCCAAAAAATTTCTACACACCCTTTGGAAAACGACTTATATCGAAAATCGGGTAAATATACTGCTTTGATGCACCATTTACCTCAAGCGAACCCTTTGATAATCTTTCACAGACCTCTGGGATGTAATGAAACACACGAGGGAATTTTCTTGACTAGTAAACTTTTAATTTTTGATTGGAAGCCATGAAAACTGCTTCAAATCAACGAAATTTGACAGTAAATCAGTGTAAACTGTTCCATTGCGGTCACCGAAACCCTAACGAAACAAATCCCCGGCCGGGTCACTTCCGGATTTTCGTATATGGGAATCGTGCTGGACGATGACGCTGCCCAGCGGGTTTTCTCGGGGATCTCCAGCTTCCCCCGCCCCTTCATTCCGGTGCCGCTCCATACTCGTCTCAATCACCTTCATCTCAAGACCTCGCTGTTAAAAGTCACAGAAATCTCTTCACTCACCCTAACGATACATTTTACTAATCTAATTCAATCTATACAATTGTGATTTAAACAGATAGTATTCCATTGGCCCCACGCACTGGTTTCCGGCGCATTGAACTGCTTAGTCGGATGCAGGCAGTTATAGGCTGTTCACGGTCAAATGAGCACTTTTGAAAGTCCTGCTTAAGATTTACTTTTAGACACGTTGAGTATTATTCCGCCTCAAGTAAAATTAATATTGACATGAGCCTCATCACTTTATTCATGCGTCGGTCAAATGAAACTGTGAAATTATTAAGAAACCAAAAACTTTACAAATCTGCTCATTTTTACATTTTGATTCATTAAAAAACAGAAAGCAAAAGAAATAATTTTAAGTTGTCACAAATAGTTACCTAACACTTCTTATTGGACGTTAAGTTATGGAACTACTTTCCATTCAACGTTACCAACTCTACTGGGCGAATGTCACTCAATGCGCCCATTAAAATATATGCATGCAGGGGCAGTGATTTTTTCCTAAGGTTCATTTCTAAAAGTGCTCAATTTATTGTGAACAGCCTTTAATTGAATATTCCATGAATAGTAATTAAATGATTGAACTCTGTGATCCGTCGCTTGGCACCATCAATTGTAAAATGCCTTGGACGTATGGGGCCACGTCATCCCATGAGATCATACGGGAAATGTTATTTGTGTCGTGCCACTCCAATGGTCCACGTGGCTGTAATATAATAATGGCCAGACTGTAGCGGTGCCACGCGGAGGGGTTTATTCCTCTGTGCGCAAGGAATGCAAGGTGTGGGAGTTGGGGGGTTACATCAGGGAGGGAGACGACGGATGTTTCAGTCTATAATCAATATAAATAAATTTTTTGAGTTTTGTGATACCGTTACTATTTATTAATATATTAACTGGAAACACGTGAGCACAACAAACCAGAGCGCCTACATGACTCTCGAAATTTACTTTGTCACGTCTGGAATATGTTCTCATGGGATAATCCCCAGAACCTGAGGACATAATAACGTTTACTTATAACTAAATATAGTCTGTACGGTCATACTAAACATCAAAACATACTTATTTTATTTTAAAAAATTTACGCTCAGCACCTTTCGTGCGAGAGGAATGGAAAGATAGCTTGCAGTGGCATGTTAACGAACGTGATAACTCTTTGCAGTATTCATTAGGTTTATGCACCGAATTATTATAATGGGTAACGAATTAAGGAGGATTCATCTGTAACTTACATCGTGAGGTTATGTACAGATACGACGGTATCTCCTATTTTTGGTGGGCGCCGAATTCATAAAAAAGGGGGAGGGAATTGGGGGGGGGGGGGGGGGTTCAGCGGAATGATATAAACGCTGTACGAATACCTTGGCAAGAGAGAATGACGTCTTAGCTGACAAGGACCTCCGAGGACCCTACATGAGGTTCGTATTAACCCCTTTTGCCACTATTAATTTATGATTTCAAATGTTGCAACTGTGTAATATTTTTATTCGTGCTTTACTTACACTGGTTCAGCACTTGCATAGTTCTCACAACCAGTTTTTGGTTTTTTTACGTGGAGAAACGAAGGCCGGACACGCTTTCTTATCGCCCCCGCCTCTGTGTACCCTGTACTCGGGGTAATGGCGAGTTATAAAGGCTGTTCACTATAAAATGAGCACTTTTTAAATCAACCATAGAAAAAAGTCACTGCTCCTACCTGCACATATTTTAACGGGCGTACTGAGTAACGCGCCCAGTAGAGTTGGTAACGATGGATGGAAAGTAGTTCTATATCATATTGATTAATAAGAAGTGTTAAAGTAGCCATCTGTGATAGCAAATATTTATTTCGCTTTCTGTTTTTAATGCATCGAAGTGTAAAAAGGAGCAGATTTTGTAAAATATTAATTTTTCAAATAATTTCATAGTTACACATGACCGGCGATGAGGCTCATGGTAATGTTAATTTTACATAAGGCAAAACAATATAGAATGTGCACACAAGTAGTTCTTAAGCAGGACTTTCAAAATGGCTGATTTTACCGTGAATAGCCTATAACAGTATTCCTTTAATTTTTCCGTTATTTTCCCTTTGTTTGGAGCCGCAGTGGTGTAGCGGCTCAGTCGCTCGTCTTCCACCAAGACGAACAGTGTTCGATTACCAGCGGGTCACTCCCGGATTTTCGCTTGTAAGAATCATGCCGGGCGATACCGCCTGTTTTCTCGGGGATCTCACGTTTACGCCGTCCTAGCAACCCGGTTCTGTTCCATATTTATCCCGTTTCGCCCTCATCGACTCTTAATACCTCGTTAAAAACAGCCCAAACCTCTCCCCATCCCATTTATTCCTTTTGGCCTTTGGCATTCACTCAACTTTTTTCTTTTTTCACCCCCTTGATTTTATTCTAATTCGTCTACATCCACTCTCAAGAGAACCTCCCCACTCCGCAGCGCAATCGCCCGGGAAGGAGCCCGGCAAACTCCCGAATGCGAGTCAGGTACACTGCTGCATGGCCAAACACGCGCGGCAGTTGGGAGTGTTAATTTCGATGGACGTGTGTTGCCGCCGGGCGTGCACCGCGCTGATAGGGCTACCCCCTTCCTCGCTCTGACCTTGCCGACAAGACGTGAGGCCGTGGGCCGGGCCCTTCCGCAGGGTCGCTTCCCAAGGCATTATTCAGTACGTCGCGTCAAGGTGGACACATCCCAACCATACTTGTTTTACGTCTCTTCCTATAATCAAACTCCACGACCTTGCCCCATAGTAGATCACGAAATACACTATCTACCAAAAAGTAATTGGGCACCCGTGAAGATAGGTAATTCAGTACCTCAGTAGACTTGAGCTTCATTGCCTTCGGAGTAGGACCGCTGGTGTTTGTCCGTGGTAGCATGAAAGCTAAGGTGTATTGTAACATTCTGGATAATGAAATGTTCCCAACATTGTGGCGTTTTTACGGAGTGGACCCGTGTTACTTCCAGGATGACAATGCCAGGTGCCATGTTTCAATGGCTACTATGCAGTGGTACGCCGACGACAATGTTCGCCGATTGGACTGGCCCGCCCAGAGCCCCGACCTCAACGCTACAGAACATCTTTGGAACGAATTGGATCGCCGGATGAGGGCTCGTCAGGCGCGGCCAAAATCCATTGCTCAACTCATGGAATGGTTGCAAAAGGAATGGCGACGAATCCCCGTGGATGTCCTGCAAACACTCGTAGAGAGCATGCCAGACAGGGTGGCTGCTGTTATCGCCGCAAGAGGTGGCCCTACGAGATTCTAACGGGGTGACAACCACCGAGCAAACATTTTTGGACAGGTGCCCAGTTACTTTTTGGTAGATAGTAGCATGGAGCTTCCTTTGCTGCTGCCGTATCCATTCTCTGATTGACTGCACGAGGTTCTGGGAACGGTCCGTTTATTGGCAACTGCGTGCAGCGAGAAGGTTCCCTCTCTTCTGCGCTGCCGGCTGGCGAGTCGGTTAAAGGCTGTTCACGATAAAGTGGTCACTTTAGAAATGAACCTCAGAAAAAAGGTACTGCCCCTGCATGCATATATTTTAATGGCCACACTGAGTGACATTCCCCAGTCAAGTTGGCAACAATGGACGGAAAGCAGTTCTATATTTTAACGTTGAATAAAAAGTGTTAAGTAACCATTTGTGATAACTTAAAACTATTTCTTTCACTTTCTGCTTTATTTAATGCACAGAAGTGCGAAAATTAGCAGATATGTAAAGCATTTTCTTTTCGAATAATTTTACACCTTCACTTGACCGACGCACGAATAAAGTGATGAGGCCCCTGTCAACGTTAATTTTACATAAGGCGGAGGAATAGACGACGTGCACACAAGTAGATCTTAGGCAGGGTTTTCAAAAGTGCTATTTTTACCATGAACCATATACCACGTGCTATTTGCCAACCAGTGTCGCAACATCTGGCTGGCCAATAACGCCATTTTGCAGGCGTGTGCGGCTGGAGTGTTGCGCAAGCGACTATTTCACATATGTGCTAACTACTCTGTGACTTGGCATTACAAATAAAAGCTTCCGGTGCCATACAGAACTACTATTGGTTAATCACGGTAAAGTGAGGACTTTCAAAAGCCCTCTCGTTTGGAATAATAGTCAATAAATATATTGCATTTTTGCCTTAGACGAAAACTTCCGAGTGGGTTGGTATTTACACACTTTATTTATTACTTACATAGTAATATTTAGTTGAAAAGGTAATTAAAGGACGGCTGAAATAAAAAAGTAACAAGGGCCTCAAAAGTGCTCACTTTATAGTGAACAGCCTATAGACAGAATTATTGAAACTGGCGCGGTTTCACACACATTCGCATTTTCTCATGTGAGACAAAAAATATAAAAAATGAGGGAATATTCGATTATGGTTACAGGCGTGAAAAGAGTAGGAAGGAAAAAAAAATATATTTAAAAATAACCGTTAAGATGTATCCTGTGCCTTGGCAGGCTTGGCTTTTCAATACTGACTGTGGAAATTAAGTTATGGAGAATACGTAAATCCAAGGCAGCAGGGACGTCTCCGCATTGAATTTGCGCTACGTTTGTGTCAATTGGTAAGGTGATTCAACATGCCAGACACCGGCTGAACAAATAAGGTGAACCTTCCACGGAACGACGTGGTGTATAAAGAGAAGATTCGCTCCCGAATCATTACGCAGCGTATCAGCGAAATGGCGAACATATATATATATATATATATATACATTTATATTTTCGCCATTTGTTCCATATATATTAAAAGGAACGCCTTACCATTTCACTTCAACCAGGATGTCATCTTGCAGCAAGTTTGCAATCTGACTTGAATTTTCATAACCGAGTAATCTTATTATACCATGTGATTCAAACTTAATTCAAGACATATTTTTAATAATTGGCGCATACTTGATAATACCAAGCTTTCATGTGGTTTGAATTATATTTGAAGCTTGCTGCAAGTTTTACTAACCAAGCGTACTACATTCTTGACACATGGCGACAAGTTAAGCTTGATTCAAGATTGAATCAAGCCGATTATGGTATCGGAGTTCATCACTATACTAACTTACTCAGTGTCTGTATGATTTTTAAAACTAGTTCTGCGAAAAACTGCACGGAACGAACCTAGTCTGATTCTCTTTATCTGAGACGTGGACTTTCATCAATTTTAATAACGGTTCAGCTAAACCTAAAAAATGCGCACGTTTAAAAATGTGCAATGTTCTTGCTTCATTAGGCGTTTGACTAAACTCTGGTTTGAAATCCACTGTAATAAACTTCAGCCTTTCCGTACACAACAATGCGACATGAAGTTAAACATTTATACAAAAGCATGCTTACATGTGTCAAGAAGTTCCCTTAATTTTCTTATGCCTGCAGCTAACAAGCCTATTTGCTTTTATATCTTGGTAGCGAATGATTTCAAAAGGAGGCTATACTCATTTTATTCTTTGAACTATCTCTTTCTGCAGGTCGGCTGTCACGACCTCGATGTTAAGAGCCGCCTAAACCTCTTCATTAATTCCCTCATTTACGGATTCATTCTTTCTCCAAAAGTGTAGGTCACAAAATGCCCTGGCCCAACACACGATCTTGCAATGAAATGTCCATGTCTCTACTGTACGTCACACAACCACGTGCGCCCATATGATACACATGTACTGCTTCGCCGTAAGAGGATTCATCACAGCGAGCAAACTAAAAACTTAAGACTAATAACCAACATGAACTTTGGACGAAGGTTTCTTAGAACCAATACAGCCAGTAGAAAACAGATTATCGACTGAAAAGTGGAGAGAACGTATCATAAGGTCGTTATGACGAAATTGTTTTTATTTGTTGATAAAAGAATTTTGCTAGTATGTCTACAATGTGGGCCTATTTACACGTTTTGATTCGATATTTTTTGAGTCGGGTTCTTCACAAACATTTTGTACCCATGGCAAAAATTCTTTGTCTATTTATCGTCTCTTTTCAGTGCTTTGAGAAAAATTATTATTAAGAAGGTGACACACGTCTTGTTGGACGGGTATTTAAAGAAACGTGTCTCCGATGCCGGATTTCAATGTCTGCCTGTTGCTTGGCGTGGAATATGACAGCCGCCCCGGCGAACCAAGCTACTCGTGCTCTGGTCCAGCGAGTTAAAGAACTGGTAGGTAGGTAGGGCTTAACGTCTCGTCGACAGCGACGTCATTAGAGACGGAGCAAGTTGTTCAGAGATGCAGGAACAGCGCAGGGATCGGCCACGACCTGCGGTGAGGAACCATTCAAGCATACGCCTGGAGTGATTTCGGGAAACCATAGAGAACAGAAATCAGGATGGCCGGACCGGGATTCGAACCCAGGTAAAGGCCGTTTACGATAAAGTGAGCACTTTTGAAATGAATCGTAGAAAAATGTCACTACCCCTGCCTGCATATATTTTTATGGGTGCACCGAGTGACATTTGCCCAGCAAAGTTGGTAACGTGGATGGAAAGCAGTCCCATATCTTAACGTCGAATAAAAAGGTGTTGGGTAACCATTTGTGACAACTTAGATTGTTTCTTTGGCTTTCTTGTTTTTTAATGCATCGAAGTGTTAAATTGAGCATGTTGGTATAGGCTGTTCACGGTAAAGTGAGCAATTTTAAGGGCCTCCCATGAGGCCTAATAAACATATCTTAATGCAGCCTCAGGCATTACATTTTAAGGGTGGTGATATGTATACACTGTGTTTATTGGTCACATTGCAATGTCTATTTTAAAAAGTAACACGAAGATGGAAATTGGATGAAAGGAAAAATTTAGAAGGGCCTTAAAAAGTGCTCACTTTACCGTGAAGAGCGTATAAAATATTTACTTTCCTAATAATTTCACAGTTTCACTTGACCAACGTATGAATAAAGTGATGAGGCCCATGACAATGTTAATTTTACATACGGCGGAAGAATACACAACGTGCTTACACGTAGATCGTACGCAGGGCTTTCAAAAGTGTTCATTTTAGCGTGAACAGCCTTTACTGCCGAACGTGCATCCGAAAGTTGACCACTGTGCCACCTTTCCCCGTAGAGAAGTGGTAACATGCTGTTTTGGCGTTCGGGAGGTCCAACCCGGACATCCTGATTTTTATTTTCTATGGATCCCCGAATCCGCTCCAGGAGAATGTCACGATGGTTTCTTAATAGAAGCCACGATCGACGCTTTATTCTCACTTTCCTTGGTTTTTGGTTTAATTTTTTAATGAACGAGCCAAAGAAGTACACAATTGCATTTTTTCTCTGTGTATTTAAATAACACGCATATTAAAATAGGCAATAGATCTATTTTTTTTTTTTTACTTTCACATTTGAAACGACGGGAATAAACTTGCTAATCGATTACTTTCCTAGTATCATTAAATACGTGAAAATAGGGACAGCAATAAAATATTCAATCCTTTAAAAATTAAAAAAAAAATTCATTTTTAAAGCATTATTAAGGCGAGTGAAAACGCTTCCAGTTACAAAGCCAGGCCACCGTTATAACTCTTTTGCGGCTTACACGCTCCTGACCTTTGGCGGATATTACTTCTAAGTTTATCTGAAGGGAATATTCTGGTTTAATGCCCTCGCTTCTCTCAGTGTGACTCGGACTGCGCAGAATCTTCGATATATGGTGACTGATGATATATATATATATGTAAGCGCGACGGGCCTCCAAGCCAGAAGTTTGGGGGTTTGGGCGACCTTGAGCGATAGACGACGAGCTAGTAGAGCAACGAGTGGCGACGGATGTGACCAGTGGGAGGAAAATCTGCGACTGTGAGAATAGATGCAGTGAAGAGTGCTACTGGCAGGTTAGATTACTGGACTGGACATTACAAATGGTAACAACAGACAGATTGAACATGTGATAATGAGTATGAGTTAATTGACTATAACCAAACGGAGACATTGAGAAGGACTTTAATTAAAGTTGAGATAGACAATAAATATTGCGCTCACTGAGAAATAAAAAGAGTAATAGCGGAGATAGATTAAAGCTGTAAATAATAGCTGCGTGAATAAATTAAAATCAAATTTGGTTCTTATATATTTATTAAGACCTCCATCTCCTACGAACTCGGATGCGCTTCTCTGATGTCGTGTAGTAATATGTATGTTAATGGTGTTTAGGGCGAAAGACCTGTTTTTATTTAAAAAGTTGGAGTGAAAAGTGAAGAAATTGGGTGGCTCTTAACAGCGAGGTCTTGAGAGCCGATGAGGGAAATTGAGATGAGTATGGAGCAGCACCGGAATGAAGGCTAGGGGAAAACGGGAGATCCCGAAAAAAACTCGCCGACCAGCGGCATCGTCCGGCACGATTCCCACATGCTAAAATTTGGGAGTGGCTCGGACGGGGATTGAACCTGGTTCGACTTAGTGGGAGGCGAGCAGGCTAACCGCTCAGCCAACGCGACCCCTATACAGTCAGAACTTTCCTTTTATTTCTTTCATCTAAAGAAAGTGCTGCGAAAATTTTCCCACTATATGCCAGAACTCGAAAGTGCGACCATAGGTTCGCTCTAAATATTCTGGAACGTCTGTCTTGAAATTACGCCATCACTATATATAATACACGTAGTACTTTTTATCTAGCACGTACGATAAGATTGAGCAGCTCACTAACCGTGAGTTATAAGGCACTGAGATACAAGGCACTATCAACAATTACGTTTTAACGAGTCTTTTCAGTTTATTCTTCCCTTTCCCCTCAAAAGAAGTCCGCTCACTGACAGAATTCAAGAGTCGTACTACAAACAAAGTTAAAGTTTCAATACAGAAATGTTTAATTATTTAAGAGACTTTGACCATACCTTTAAATTTAAAAAAGTGGTGAAATGCTGTAAAACAATGTGGTCACCGCTGTTAATCCCACTGTTTAGAGACTGCACGACTGCATAAAGACTATCAATCATTTTACGCACCTGTCAGTGTCGCTCTTCTCATGTGTCTTCCATCTGCAAAGTAAATATATTAAAAAAGGTGGCAGTATAAAGCATTAAACTTATCTCCCCTGTCAATGATTTACTGACGTACGGGTGAAATTATAGTTGCCAAAAGCAGACCTGAACAAGATTGTCTTATTAGGCGAAAACAAGATTCATTAGTTTTGATTAGACCTACATGTGACTGTAGTTTCGATAAACATGTTTAGATTCAACGGCTAAAATTGTCACTTTCTGAGCATTTACCGATGTCGGCACAGATAATTAGTTTTTTTTTTTTAAATAGATAAGATATAGCTCGCACACGTCTTATGAATACATTTATCATGCCGTATTAAATGTAGATTCACATTGACCTAAGTTAAACAGCGCATGCGCTGAGGAAGCACCGTCCCCGACTCTTGTGATCCGTCTGCGGATGCTAGTTTTATGTGGAATCCATCTGTGAACCCTAAGTTTATGCTAAACGCCCGTGAATTGCCCGTAATACCAGATAATGATTTTTTATGTTCAGTTAGTCACGCTAATACTCCAAGTGACAGTTTCCGTTTCTAGACCGCATTGTAAGTTTATGGTACATGCACAGTCTACTACTTTAGGTATTTGGATGTATCTACATTTGTCTAATGTAAGCATAACCTAGCCGCATTATCATCATCAAGCCCTAGGTTCACCGAGTTTATACAGCCAGGCTTGCAGAATACTTCATAACACCCATGTAGGGACTAATACAGTTTCATAAAATACACCATGTTCATTATTAGGGATTATCTGCCTGCACTTTTCTTTCAATCACTGAGCGCTAGAAAAAGTTCATCTGAATATGGCATAACCCTTTACCTCTGAGAAACCTTGTGACCGAGTCGTTAAGCTTTTACCTATGGCCCACGAAGTTCCGGGTTCAGATCCCGAGCAAGCTGAATATGTGAGCCTATGTTCTCATTTCCGTTAAGTCGACAGGCATAACGTGAGGTCATCAATAAGGTGTACAGTTAGATAAACCTCTCTAGCTCACCGACCTTGATAACAAATACTGTCGAGGCCAAGATAAATAATCAAAGTTAGAATCATGTTATAAAGGATTATTTAGTAAGCACGTGGCTGACAAGATACTTAAAGAACAACGTTAATGATACCAACAACGAGAGTTTTTTTTAGAACCTGTGTGTTAAATGTTAACGTTACTGCAAACACATAATTTACTCCTAAAACAAAATAGGGTGTAGTCGAAAAGAAAAATGAGTCTCTTTGTACACAAATGTTAAACAGCTTATTAAGCTACTAGTAACTGGTAAGGCACGTCTTCCAGGAAATCCATCGCATTTGCCTGGAATTGGGATTAAATACACAGCCTTGGGAAAACGCTCTTACGTGCATTTGGTCGGAATCAAATTCAGAACTTCCACAATGCGAATCACGTATGCTACATAGCACAGGACTAGCAAGGCTACATCAGGTGCATGTCGGACCAACGGATCGCCCCAAATTGTGGTAGGTATAATAATACAAAAGTACCATAGTAATTTTGTATTTTCGTACGTTCGAAAGGTGCAAGCGAGCATCTGCAGGAGTTCCTCGGAAAATATTACAGAGGCACACCATAAATACCTGCCTCACACAATAATTTCAATTACATGGTGTGCTATAAATGTACCATAAACAAAAAAATTACAATAATTAATTTATCACAAAATAGTACATATTACCTGCTTTACCGATGGTGGCCTAGCTCGCAAATTCCGCGGGCCTGACCACTTACTCAGGATATGGATATCACGAAGATTCACGTTTCAGTGAGCCTAGTTATTTATTCCATCCCGCAAATTTATAAATATTTTGTCACTTTTGTAAACAAATATTACCACGTGAGTAATAAACGTAGTGTACACAGACTGCCCCACTTGAAAATTAACGTCTAAGGCTACAATAAAAAATATTTATTGAACATTATTCCAAATGAGAGGAACTTAAAAAGTGCTCATTTTACCTTGAATAGCCTGGAACGTTGGAGTTCGACACCTGTTGAGCACTGTTCTAAAACTCTACCACCACTAATTGACTTGCTGTAGTGTACGGTTATTTGGAAGACGATGTTTAAAACGCAAAACACAACAATACTGCACAATTCTTTCCTGTTTATAATAATGGCGTGTCTATTGAGCAGTTAGTCCTGACGCTGTAGACTTGTTGGTTTTATGTTTATGTTTAGCGTAGGAGGCAATTTTCAAAATAACTGCGTGCGAGCAATCATTTCATACAAAAACATATTCAGCAAATTTTGAAAAAACTGCTGCGGGTAGCGGGCGAGTGAAAAGGAGGAGGGGCAGTTATAGACACTCCGGGGATCCTCCCCTCTCTAAACCAAGGCAAGAATCAATCCTATAACTCTCCCAGTACGTTTGCTTAGTGCTTGTTTGCGGAAAACTCTGGTTGCGGTTCCAAGGCTCCTCAGGATTTCCAAATAACTGATATTTTAAGTATAGGCTATTCACGGTAAAGTGAACCCTTTCGTAAGTCCTCTCATTTGGAATAATAGTCAATAAATGTATTTTATTTTATCCTTAGACGTTAACTTCCTCGTGCGATGGAATATACATTCTGTGTTTATTACTTACATGGCAATATTTATTTTAAAATTTGGTTAAAGGATAAAATATGACTGAAAGGAAAAAGTAACTAGGGACTCAAAAGTGCTCACTTTAACGTGAACAGTCTGTACAATGAATGCTGTATACTACGCCTGTGACAACATTTTTTTTTTCTTTTTAGGGTTTTAGGGTTAACTCTCCTGCTAATAAAGATTTACTCCATAGAACAAAAAAGTTGGTGATCGGAAGAAATAATGAGTCACTTTATGCACAGATACTGACCATGTTATTACTCTCCTAGTAAGGCATAAGTGGCTGGGAAGGCACATCTTAAGAAAATCCTGTGTTCAATGCTTTACTTTTATCTTTACTCATCTTTCATGTTACTGATATGTGATAGACACACAAAAAGAAGTGGAATACATAATTTAAGAAAGAAAACATTGTAGCAGCTTTCCTGTGAAGCAAAAACATGCAAACAGACTAAATACTAATTTTACACTGGACTGTGTAGAGATAAAATGGCCACGAAGTACGTTCTATTGTAAACATGTACGTGTGAATGTTCGCTGCAGCAAAGCTGGCTGCAACGAGACCCAGCAAGGCCCGAGGGCAAAAAGTGCGCTAGTTGCTTGCGTAAAAAAAAAAAACCTGAAAAGTGGTTTCCGTAAGGGGAAATGAGGAAAAAAAAAAAGGCAGTGGCGGCTGCACGAGGAAGTGACGACGAGGCTGTATTCCTGTGAAACTTTTTTTTTCTTAACGTTTCCATTGGAATATTACAAGTCTTTCATGTTTAGCGGACGGTTTTGTAATACTAATTTGCAGATAATAAATAAACGTAAACTCGTAACTATAAAATTGAATCACAGGAGTTTTAAATGACTTTATTAAATCTATTCGTTTACGTTGGTGTCTCACGTTCATAATGAGTAAATTAAAATATTTACGAATTAAAACATTCAGGCTCCTTAGACAATGTTGCTCTTACTTAGTTAAATGCAGTTGTTATTACGAGGATGATTAGTCGCTTTCCTCATAGTAACTAGTATTCATACTGATTATACAGAAACACAATTTGCTGGCTTTGAAAATCACAAAAGTTAAAACGCAGATCATGAAAAACATGAACGCTGTAGACAAATTCGGGTCACGTAACCAGTTTGTTGATAAACAGTGCCAACTGGAACACGACCCCAGGTTCCAGGGAGGGCGGTGAGGTGACCGAGAAAATCAGAGGGATTTCAGCAAAGGCCGTCCCGTTATTACACATGAAAATACTAACGAGAAAAAAACTAAAATAACAGGTTTCCCCAAACTGTCAAAATATAAGACTACTGGGCCAAAATGAGTGTAGAAGCTACGCTAGAAAGCCAGTGGCAAAAGTCTATAGGCTATTCGCGGTAAAATGAGCACTTTTTTTAGGCCCTGCTAAATTTTTAATTTGAGCAAATTTTTATATTTCCGCCTCTTTTTGATATAAGCGCTGTTATGTGACTAATAAACACAGTGTATACATTCCTTCACTTTCAAAATTTAGCATCCCAGGCTGCAATAAAACGCATTTATTAGTGGTTGATGGCTGTTGGGAGGGCCTTCAAAAGTGCCCACTTTACCGTGAATAGCCTATATCAGTCTTATTTATAGATGCATTATTCAATTTGAGAGCCTGTTTAAGAAGTACCTATACCCAACAAGAACTTATTTTCTCAAGTGAGCGGCTGACATTCTCCCTTCCGAAAATAAATGAATTTACTTCGACATTAGTTACGTGATTAAGGACAGCTTAATATATTTATTGTCCTATTTATATGATTTTACGGCCTTAGACTACTTCTGCAGTAATAAGTGCACAATAAGGGCCACAGGCTACCCTCTTGCATGGGTACGCCACATGTCAGTCGCAATTACATCTATAAATTTTTTTATAAACACTACTGAAAAAAAATTCCCCACAAGGATTTCTGAGTTACTAAGTTGATCACAGCCCATGTGAAAGTATGGGATGAAATTCGCACTGCCTGCTAGACTTGATAACAGTATTTTGGTAATGCGCCAACTGTCCCAGCGAACATTCTTTATGTGAAACTAATTCCAGGTGGCACAAAACTTTTTCTGAGTTGTGTACATTAATCTGGCTTTCCCACTGAAGCTGCACCTAGAAGAGAGCCATATCCGGAATAATTACATGTTTTCTCTTTCAATGGGACGTGTAGGTGATGCTGAGGGACTTACTATTCTCTGCGTCTTGTCCGGAGCTATGGTGGTGATCTCGAAGCTGCGGGAGGTCTCCCGGGGTCGCTCCCTGGGCGGGTCTTTCGACGCCAGCTTCACGCCGATGAAGCTGGGCACCTTGGTGACCAGGGACAGCCTGCGGGACAGCTTCCGGCCCAGCTTCACCCGCCGGGACTCCCTGAAGGTGCCGCACTCGCCGGCGCCGCCACTTGCGTTCACGTTGTTGCTGCTCACGCTCAGGTTGTTGTTGGTCTCCATCTTCGCGCGGGCGCAGATCCTTCAGTAGCGAGGCGTAATCACAGTACACCGAAGTTAAGGACTACCATCGTGGGAGGGCCATAGGCAATATTCTTCCTTGCGGAGGCGCTCGCCTAAGGCTAGGCGCCTCAACACAACGAAATGAACAAGCAAAGTCTTAGGCGAAAACTGTGAACTCAGCGCGGCGTAAAACTCCCAACACTCGCACTTTGGCTCCTTGTGTTTCAGCTCTACAGCATTACCTGACTTTCGATATATGGCTCACTTTCAAAGCAAACCAGCAACCCGTCGGCTTAGATGTGAGTTACGCATCGTATACGTGAAAAAGAAATACAGTTATCCTGCAATATTTTGTTATGCTATATTAAATAATTTTAGAGAGCAATAAATAATGCTAACTCAGTGGACATAGACACACTTTGCAAGGAAAGAAACAATTTAACAGCAATCTGAACCAATTGAATTATTGGTCTAATTCACAATTTTTTGCTGACGCATTAAAACAGCGTACTGACGTTCCTTCAGTTTTTGCAAAATGAGTACATTATTTACGTAATTGTTTAACGCAAGTTAATAGAGGGAATGCACCAACACACGAAACTTAACGTCTGCACGTTTCGTGGTATCGTTTACTCGCGCGTTTTTCACTCTGCGGAAGGAAACTTCAACTCTGGAATAAGAAATCCGGTAGCACTCGGAAAAGGTGCAGCGCTGCTCCGGTTTGCCTAAGCGGGAGGGACAGCGAGTTCATCCCCAAGACTACCGACGAAGACAGTCGCCGTCGACAGAAGCACGTCGAAGAGGTTAAACACGACACACAGACACACAACACAGTCACACGCGCACGCTGGCTGCGCGCAACTGTCTTCGCCACCGTGTTGTGCCGGCCTCCCGCGGCGCAGCGCTAGCGTCGCTCGCTCACTCTCTTTCTCGCTCTCTCTCTCCCCCTCCAACCTGTTGATCACACTGCGATGACGTCATGCCGAGACATTCTCTGTCTCCTCTCGCTCTCTCCTCCATTACGTATAGCTGCGCGGTATCTTGAAGACAAAGTCCGTTCCAAATACAAACGTCTTCGGTAACAGTACATCTGCAATGCGAGCGCACAACATTCACGCCTTAACGATCTGCCTGTTGCGGCAAGAAAAAATAAACGAAGAAAGGTACCTTTACACAGTCTTAAACAGAAAATCCGAAGCCGGTAAGTTACCAAAACTATTACCAGTCAGCTGATTGCTGGTTATTTTAGGACGGAGCATGCAACACTTCCAGATTTGTTTTGTTTTATTTTATTGCATCCGTAAGATCTTTTTTCAATACATGGCTGTAAAAAGATACTGGACAAGTCAAATTACAGTATACAAAGTTTATACATTGGACATAGTGCAGCAATTAATTTTTGTCGTTGCTTATTTGAAGCAAGATAAAATGTTTCTAACCATGTAAGTCCATGCTCACAGAATCTAAAAGATGACGGGGTCTTCACGAATATAGCGGGCTCCGAACCACTTCCGTACCAACACAGTGTTGATAAATTATGAGTAATGCCAGAGAGGGTTTCGAATGTTCGAATCATAATTGGTTCGGCTTTCTCGTCATACGATAGAGGCGCCTTAGCGTACACGGCAACCAAGAGCTCCAGTTCAGGGAAGAATAAAAGCAGGGAACGTAAAATATTTTATAATGAGCTTTTTTTTTTTTTTTTTTTTCAATAGGTGAGGTTTTCCACGAAAAAATTATTTTCTTGGTGACTATCTATCTCTATTTCTCTCGTGTGGTTCTTTGGCCGAAACGGTGCTTCTTGACTCCTCTGCTTATTTTAATGTAATATTTTAAGCATCGTGCTCATTACTTATTTCACTGTAATATAAGTAGTTTTGAGTTCTGTTTACGGCTTATCGTTACTTTTTAGGTACACAGATGCACAACGCTCCCATTCCTTTCGTTTCCTTCTCAGTTTGAAATTCGCTATTTAATCGAAAGTATGTATCTATTATATTTTTTTGGCGTAACTACGATTATCTATTTAAAAAAAACAAGCAATATAACATTCGTCCGAGGAAGAAGCGGTTGCTATTTTCGCTTATATGCCCGGGAATAAGTACGAGAACCTACATATACTTTCTCGTATTAATTTTGAGATACGGAGGAAAGCTTTGAATATTTTAAGATGTATACAAAGTTTTGAAATGGTTAGCGTGACGTACTGGAAACGAGTTACAGGAAATCAGTTTCACTTGTCATACAGCCACTGTACGAAGTCGGCATCCAGTATGTAATTAATGGACATTTTTGACACGGATACGTAAATAAAAATTTTCACAGTAATCATAAGTTGTTATATAAGTAAAAAATAAAGTATTAACTGTATATGTACATACACACGGCAACACTGGTTTTCAAACCAACACTTCCTTGGTATTTAGGTGTAGTTTTCTGGCGGTCATCGTCAATTTCTTAACGTCTCATTTTACAGTGAGAAGATATTGCTATTCAAGAAATTTAAGTACTGGAAACAATGGCAGGAAATAGTTGGTTGTTTATTTGCTGTTCAAGTTTCTTACTCCATGCTCCTTGAAGAATTTCAGTGGCGCGAGTGGATTTTGTTTTAGCAGGAAATCAAAGTCGACATTTGCCAGCGGATTGAGTCAGTCACCTTAACTATATAGTGCGTCGCGTTCATCATATGTATCTTTACTTGTAAGAGAATGTAAAATAAATTACGAGATGAAAAATGTTTGCATTTTGTTATAAATAATTTAATATTGTAACATATTCATGTACTCTCATTTACGTGTCCCGAAATTAGTATGCCGATTAACACGTGTATTGTTTTGTACCATATGACACCTACATATTTTGCATATGTTTAAGCACTTACTTACTTTTAATAGCAACCCTTCTGCAATTTTACTTATTTTGTTTCATGATTTTTAAATTTGTAATATGCGTTAGGATCCACCATTCTTTTAAATTCCTGTATGTTAATTTATGTTACTCTATGGCAAGAAAGAACATTATTCTGAGTATTTTGGCTGCTTATCTTAAGTATATTATTACTGATTTTTCAAGTCTCAGAATTTATTATTTTAATTTTTAACGCTGTTTATTTTCTTTTATTTACAGTTTTATTTTTTATCTTGTGTTACACTATATTTGTGACTTACTACACCGGAAGTAGCTGAGCTCCATTGATGGGACTTGATGAGGAAGTTGCCGGAAGTCAAGGGCTTCTGGGTACGGATCTGTAGATCCAAGGACGCAGTTTTAATAGCCGGGTTTTCTTGGGCGAAATCCCCATCATCGACATAATCTACGTCAGTGTTTTTGGTACCCGAAGTTAGTTTAATTGAGGGCTAGCTTGGCAAGTTAAGAAGAGGTCAAAGCCTAGCTAATTTAGTTTGGTTTTATTAGTGGACTCAGTCGACGAGGCAGAGTCTACGCCGACGCCCCGACGCCATGCTGGTAACGTCAGCTCTAATTTTTGCGCAAACAGACTTATGCTTGGAAGCATTTCTTATAAGTTTATCATTGCTTTTGATATGTTAGTGACAGATGATATAGCTTTGGAAGATGTAGTTGGCAGTACCGAGTGTCACTTATTAATTCAGCCCAGTAGTCCTACGCTACCCGATTGAGCTAGTTAGCGGAGCAAAACTTTGTGACTTTACAGTGATTTCAATATAAATTAGGAGTGAAAAACTATTTTTATATTTTTGATTTGGACTTAACTTTGTTTGAAACTTTTGCTAATTTTGAAGAAATTACGAACCCGAGTTAGATATGTGGGAAAGTGATTTGAACTTTAACGCTATATATTTAATGGAGCTCACGATACAAAACTTTGTTAAGAGGCACTAAGACTACAGACACTTTTATATGGAAACAGTTTAATTAATTTACAGTTCATTAAATTATTTGAAAGCATCATTAAAGATATTTAATTTTTATTTCATTTTCTGTTTAAGTAGTTCTTGTGTTTGAATGGTGGTAATATTTTAATAATTTTAATCTACTTACAGAACAGAATTTTTACTTAATTGATCTGATTTTTACACACAGTTAAACAGTTTTATTCTGATTTTGATTTTATTTATTTTTGCTTTTAATTAAAGATAATTAATAGTATTTTGTTTTCTTTTATTGATAATGTTGAACCACACAAGCCTAATTTTCTTTTACAAAGGTAATTATCCAAATGAAGTGCTTCTTAATAATATTGAGAGTTTTCTGTATTGTGAATGCCCTAGCAGAGTTCCTGAGACGACCAGTACACCGTTGGAGAGTAAGTTCCATTGGTAAATGTCAAACACATTCTGTTAGACACATATCTCTCTTCTACACATTGGTAATTTATTTCTCCTATTAGTATTCACACTAATAAGTCACCCCAAGTCTCACAATTCTTCACAATATATCCAAGAATTTGAAAACACGTGCAAATACACACACACGCGGATGAGTACTATGTGTCGTCTACGACTAGTAATAACTGCTCCAAAAGGTTGTTCAAGATAAAGTGAGCAGTTTTGAAATCAACCTAAGGTATGGAGCTGCAAAAATTTTAGGTGGCTTTCCGTAGTACTGCTGCCGTGTAAAATTTAATAGCAATTTGTTTATAAGTGATTGAGATTTTGTATTTAAGTTATAATTGCATGTAATATTATCAGTTAATGTTTGTGGTGTACCTACACTTTAAGACTCGTCGCATGCCACGTTGGGGTGTAATCGTAAATTAAGCAGTCCCGGGACTCTTTGACCTCGAGGAGTTAGTTTGGAAGGCATGGAGAGTGTAATATCACCAGTAATTATTTCGTAATTCCAGTGGGCAAAAAAATGTGATGATAACTATATTGCAAAAATTTCATCTTTCATAGATACAGATTATCTATACACGAAACTTATATTTTTTACTTTACTATAATAACCAAACAAATGAAGAAAGCTAGCTTGACATTACACTGTATCTTGCAGGCAGGCAGGCGCCAGAATAAAATGAGGATGGATGTCAGAGTGTCAGTTGCGACAAGACAGGATACTTAGAGCTGAGCTTCAGTTTCATTGCAAATTGCGTCATGATAATTAGATTAACCTCCGAATGTTAAAATTTTTAAATCCATAGCGCCTGTCTATAAAGTGTCTTTATTTCTATACAAATGCGTGCACAACGTTGAAAATCCATACGTTGTCGGTAGCTGTGGTTTTGTTTTCGCAAGTTCATTAAAAAAATCACTGTAGTCTATTTGCAGTTTCTCTGCACTTTTTGAATCAAACATTTGAAAAATCACCCCATGTATGACCTATTTGTCTGTTTCCTAAACATGTAATATATTACATACGTTTTATACTCGTGTTAAAATAAAAAAAACATAAAAGTACCTTATTTTTGGTTAAATTGAAATTTTGTTTATATTTTACCTATAAATAATATAGTATTTCATTTATAATTAGTATTAATAAAAAGGTGAGAAAATAGATGTGTTGGTAATGCCTAGTAAGGAATAGTTCTTGTGAAAAAGCTTATTAAACTGCGTGTGCACAAACGCGGCGCGTTGTCCCTTTGGTGTAATTTTATAGACTAGGTTAAGCTTTGTTTGCAAGTAGCGGAGGAATATCCTGGAAGTAGCACTCAAACAGGGCTTCAGAATAGTTGAAAGTATGCGATGAGTGGACTATACTGGTTATTGGTCGGAAATACACAATGCTTGAGCAATATAAAATAAATGTTGTCACAAAGCAGAGCCAGGATGACGATCCCGCGCGTTCCGCCTCTGCTACACACTTGATGTCACGTTGGTTTCAACTAGCTTTATTTCTTCGAGAGATGAGATATTTAACACGAGGCAGTTGTTTTGAAAATAAGTATTTTTTCCACTTTAAAGTTTTCAGTTTGCCGTGCCAGTAGATAATAATATGCTATTCATAGTATGCCAGGTTTCATTGGACTCATTTTGGCAGTTTCTGAAATAGACTAAAAACCCTTATATTCCAGGTGGCGATATCTTACAAAATGAAAAATAAATGTTACGAGTAAATTAATTTATAATCCTCCCTTATCTACTGCCAGTATACAAAGTTTCGTTTGTATAAGTCTAATTGTTCTGTAGCAGTGGTATAATAACATAATTATTTATATGACTTCCATTTTAAAATAAGTGTCTGATACGCTCAAATCATATAATGTAAGATGGCCTGCCATACAATTGTCTGTATGCCACATACGTTTTAGGTAGCGCTATCTTAGAAAATGGTGGACAAAAGAGTCTATAAAGGATTAAACATATTTGGTATATATGGAACTCTAACCTAAAATATTTACATGGCTACCATTCTGAAAACACAAGCTTGATATACTAAAATCGTATAAGTTTAGAGTAGCTAAACATAGCACCACATGTATGTAGAATTTTCGGCAAAACATTTTACGTGGTTCTTGAGATGTGCCGGAAGAGCTATATATTCCTTTAAGTAGCGCTATCTTTTAGACTGTCGGACTAGTAAGGGCATATATGTCTGAATTAAAGTTTACATTGCGAGCAATGTACATGCCAAATGTGTTCAAATAGTTTAAAAGGTTCCTGAGCTATGACACATCATCTAAATATTTTAATTGCTGCCATTTTGAAAATAACTACCCGTTATATTTGGAAACTATAAAAGTCGTGTGTCATCTATAGAATATTTCATATGTGTATCGAGTTTGGCCAGATACTGTGCGAGAATTCAAAAAAATTTGGAGCGACACAGAGAGAGAGAGAGAGGGGGGAGAGAGTGAGAAAAAGGGGGGGGGGGGGGAGATAGACCTACACGGATGTGACGCATAGCAAGGAGCTTAAACTAATTTTAGTTTTCTCCAATTTAAATATTAGCCTACTATTTTAAAAGGTGTTAAAATTTGTATCGACTCTTCTCTGTGCCGCTAAATTAATCGGGGAGCAACTTACAAGCTGTACGTGAGGTAGTGTAAGCATGCCAGCTGAGGAGTAACAATTTCTGTGTTCCAAAAATTAACAATTTTACTTCCTACAGAACCATCAAAACCACGAGGATTAGACTAAGTTAAGCATACTGTTTACTTAAATAACTGCTTCGATATGCTACAGTTCACTACATAACGCAACTTATTTTCGAAAAAGCGGGATTTTTGTAAAACCCAAAGCAAACAAATGGAACTTCATTGTTGAAACACGTGACTTTGGAAACTCTTTTGGCAATTCTTGAGCCGATTTTGGCGACGTGAGCAGGAGATGAAACTCAGTCTACCTTATCTTTATTCCATGCAAATAGTCTTAACTTGTATTCACGCATAAAAATGGCACCCGTATCCAAGACTTACCGGAGATACCAACTAAATAGCTCCCATGAGACGGCGTTCCAAATAGTTAAGCTGCGGAAGTCTGCTTGTGTCCGGTGTCTCTACACTAACAAAACCTCCTTCCCAACCCTCCGCCTAAACATATAATTAGGAACAAGAAGGAAGGGAAGAAATAAACCTTAATACACCAAAGTATCAACATAAGCAGCAGCAGAGTAGGTATGTTAAGGATGGATGGGTGCCACAACTCTACACATATCACACAACCTTTGTTTCCCTTTTTCACTTTACTTACCTCAAATTTCAGGTACATATTTCAAAAACTTTAAAACAATCCAAATGTACAATGGCTCACTTTACAATAATCCAACATTCACTTTTCTCATTTCAAAACCATCCAACATACCATTTGTCTCCTTTATAAAAAAAAATACACATTACTAATAACTCTCTCTAGAAAAACCAACAGGAATTACAACTTTCCCTTACTTTACATTATGAATATACAAAACAAAATACCGCCAACGATCACTTTGATCATTATACATTCCTACACATCAAAATGGCAATTTCCAATTTTCCTTAAAAAAACTTTCATAAAATTTCATTAAAATAGCCTTCGAAAACTCAGTGCCTCACCTACCCATATCCCTCAAAATCTTACTTCAACAACTTCCCTTTTAATTTTCACAAATAATTATTTTTCACAAAAAGCAATTACAATATTACTTTTACCAAATTATATTCAATACACACTTTTACAATAATGGAGCGCCGAACCTAAAGTGGTATAAGGAGCGAACATTTTTGCGTCCATAAAACCCCAACACTCTTTCTCCTCCAACCAACCATACATGTTTTGAGCCGGAGGATACTCTCCCCACCTGCACATTCAAGCACGTCGGTATTGCTCAAAACTGTAAATATACCTCCTGTCAATTGCACAGAGCCCAGGGATATTGTACCCACTATAACACTCGAAAGTGCTGGTAGAGCTCTGATAATATAAATCACCCACATACCCAGACCATACAATCCACAATAGACTCGAGCCTGAGGATGTTCTCTGCACCATAACACTTGACAGTGTCGGTATTGCTCTTGTCAATCATGCACACAACACATCCACATGCAAACACTATCTCAGTTTCCACACTCGCCAGTCCTTCTCCTTTCCAACTCTTCGCACACAATTGTCCGTTAATACCAACGACACCACTAATCCCCAATCCTTCACTCGCTAATATACAAGTTCCTCTTCTTCCCAACTTTGACAGCAATACCGTCCCGAACACACGCTGTCGGCAACTTCATCCACACTGCTCAAAGTCGAAGCAAAACTGGGCAGTCCCTTCCCGAGCTCCAGAAAGTGCCCACTCACATTACTCTGCCATAGCATTGTTCCACTTTTACAACGGATGGTGGGGAATTCTCTAAGCCCCGATCTCCTATAGATCTAAGCCCAACCAAATCTTCGATAGAAGCCTGGAACATCCAGCCGCCGAGTCTAAATCCACATCTCCAATGCAAACCAAGTTACGCATAAAATCCACGCGCTGCTCCTTCTCAGCCAAAGTCTATTCTTCGCCAAATCTTAACAAAATTCCGGGCATAACTGCAATACTTATACTCTCAATACTCATGCGAGCGGTTCCTTATCACAAATAAAAATTTTAAGTCCATCTATCACCAGAGTGAAAATATTCTAAATTCACATTTAACTCGGAAAATTTCTAAGTCACACATACATCCGAGAAATAAACTAAGTTCTCTTTCCGCTCGCATATTTACTAAGTCTGAATTCACTCATAATTTTGGCTAAGTCCGACAAAGTAGATAATTATCTTCTCTTTTACCGCAGACATACACGTAGCCTCTCCTTGTCCGGCAGCATTTCTTAGTGATTCCACTTCGCTAGAGTCCGGCCCTAGACGGCAACACACTCCTCGATCTCGCACATAGCGTCCACACACACACACACACACACACACACACACATACATATATATACACACACACACATACTCGCGGATATCTCCACTACACATGCCCCCTCTCCTGAGACTACTCGTTTACGATGGAGGCGCACTCTTTTCCAGCAAACATTTTAATTTTTGAATAAGAACCACTAACCACAAGAGCGACACAAGATGTCGAACGCATATAGGCACATAATAGCTGAAAACACAAAATATCTTAAGGGAAAAAATAGTCATGCCATATTAGTGAGGGAAACCACTCCGTCTCATGCTAAGGACGTTAAAATAATGAATCAGCTATCCTTATTCGCTACCAAGCAAACATGCAGATGCGGTCATGTAATGTTTTAAATGCTGATTTTAAAAACAGTCAAATTATCCATGACTTGGTTTTTGTATTCAGCAACATCGATGTCGCAAAAACAAGTACTGTATCTCGAATTTTCGGCGGCTGAGGTTTCAAAACCTCAAGTTGGCGGTAGTAATGCATACTGTTACGTTGGAATTTTTTTCTACTTGGACTTGTATGAATGCCAAATAATATTTAGACAGTGCTCTGGAATGCCTGCGAATAATGGACCAGCTACCTAAATTGAAATTTAAAGGGATTGCTCACATCAGTGAAGTAATGCAAATAAGGGGATTCTACAGACCTATGTAATGAATGATTCTCATGAATTGGAGATTTCATCTCCACCATATTTTTTGGTGCTCGCTTGTTACGTTCTCTCCGCTAAGAAAGGGACGAGAAAGTTCAGGTTTTCTTTGATCGGTGTGACCATACTTTCGTAGTTTTTTCAAATTGGTGAATGCTGAGTAAGTGACTTCAACCAGCGAAGTACTGCCCACTGAAATTAAGTTAGCAACATGCCCCTGACTGATGAATGAGGAGAACGTAACTATATTTCACTGGAAAACAATATAAATCAGCAAAATAAGTGGAATTCATTCACTCTAATGAAAGCCGGGCTGCTAATTTTTTTTTCCAACTAACATTGTTAAGTAGTTCGAAAAAAGAAAAAACTCACAAATTTGGAAAATTATTATTTTATTTTACTTCTTCAGTGAAATGCATTCGACAACTCATCGGGCCATATGCACAGACTCGCCTAGAAATAAAGTATCACTACCACTTCCTGTAGTGGAACTTCCAAGCGTCACTAGATTTCGTATTCTCAGACATTTTTAGTTTTAGTACTAGTGCGGATTCATGAAGTTTAGTACGGATGGTCACTAAATACGAGAATACACGAACTTGTCCGAAATTAATGACGTCAGTAGATCTCAGCCAATAGGAAGTCGCAGAAACTATGACGTCTGATTCTTATCGTAAGTAATAAAATGGAGAGGTTTGTTCCTCGAAATATGCATATTTTTCTTATACTGTTTAAAAGCGTCATTTATATACTGGAATCGACAGAAAACGCATGTAGAATTATAAATACTGCCAGTCCAGTCAACTAATAAATATCTGCGTAATTGTTATTTCTAATAGGTTGTTAACGAAAGTTTATGAAATAATGTTAGTACGAAATTTTTTGAAGGGATATATGAGGCAAGGCATTGATTAATTATTAACATTACTTCACACATCTCCAGCGCCAAACATAAGTTATTTTATTGCTATTTGAACTAATTGACGAAGTTTAAAAACCATATACACGTACGATTTTCTAAATATACTTTCCAAAAACTTTATTAAACTTGCGTAGTATGCTTAATGTTATAGAACCGTAGCTTATTTTGTAAATGTAGACATTCCGTAAACTTTCTTTTTTTTTTTTTTGTGAATTAGTGCGTATACATTTAAATAATTTACACTTACATTTAAGAACAACTAAAAACGTGTATTAATAAATCAAACTTATTAACTTTAGCGATATGTAGTGACGATAATGTGTTTATTACTGTTGCATATGAATTAACACGTTATTTTTGCGAAACAAATATGGATGAAAAATTACAATATAATCGTTTATGTAGTGTTCCAGTTCCATACATACACTATCTTAACAAGAATGTGTGAATATGCAGTCCCTTACACATTAAAAACTTTATAAATCTTAGTCAAATACGGATCTTGTTACCGCCATTTTGCAGAAAATCTCATTTCACTTCACTTCACTTCACAAGCAGGCCCGAAGGCAACGCGGTGGAAGGCTGCATGTTTTTTTCGCAACTGTGTTGGCCACCTCGTTGCCAGGAATGCCCACATGGCCTGAGACCTACCTACAGGAATACGACACGAATGCCCTTGCTCTCGTCCTCCAACAGTTTCTGCCGTATCAGAGGGGAGAGCTGGATGGAGCCAGGAGTCGTACCTCATGGCCGACAGAGCACTCAATGAAGCGGAGCACACCAAGCACCAACATAGGAATATCATGTGAATAAAACACATAGTTTTAAAAACGGCGTAGAGAAAACAACTATCTACATTTAAAAAGATTCTAAGAAACTACAAAAAAAACTTGAAATTAAAAAATGATTTATTAATTCTTATACTAGTCATTCTCCTCAGATGATTGTCATCATGAGATTAATTTTCTTATGCTCTACCATTCTACCTGTACACCCGCCATCTTGGAATACTATAACAGTCTTGAAAACGAATGTAATTTGTCACCGCACTCAAATGTTTAAAACACAAAATTAAAAATAATGGTGCGATTGCATTACCATCCCCAATGGTAGGCTGTAGCTTTTAAATTCGTCGATATCGCTCGCATTGTTTAAAGTTTAGTGGAAAACATTTTTTACTATTTAATTAAAAAGAAATTTTAAATGTCATTATTAAAACTCAGTCACTGGAAATTTTCTACTTTTATACTCAAAAAGGGCTAGGTAAAATCTTTCCAAGAATTATTTAAAATTGTTTTTTAAAATTCGAAAAATTATTTGGTTTTTATAATTTTTTTAAAATTTTATTTATTTTTAAAAGAGTCCGTAAAACAGGAAGTGTAGTGTAGATATTGTTCGGACATTGTAGACACTTTGCTTCGTCATATTTTACGATTCATTGGAATGTTATGAGACTATCTCAGGTTACGTCCAAATTTAAGAAGTGAACTATTTTTTTTTTTTTTTTTATATAAATGAATCTGCCCCACACACGAGTGTTGCACTGTTTTCTTCATATCCATCATGGCGACTGACGCAATATACTTTGTATCTTTTCATAATTATTTTCCGGCATGCCCTGTTCTTCACCTCTGGTGCCTCGATGGTCCTTTTCTTCGTTACAGAGACCGGTGTCTTAGAAATTTAATAATATATATTGCATTCACTCCATTAAGTACTGAAGAACTAGAATTATGTCGGTCACAATGGCATGTTTGTTCAAGCGTATTTTGAAGTACAACAGGGCTGTCTCTATATTCCGGTACTATATTCATATATCATGTTTATCATTAAAAAGTGCCATTTGAATTTCAATTTTAGACATTTCAAATGCATAGAAGAACAGACGTTTGTGAAATAGTAGTTCTTCTACTTTATTAAACCTTTACATAACTTAACTATATCATATCATTAATACAATAATAAAAGGTCTTAGATAAATTGATATGATTGGGGACCAACAGCAAAGAATACGCAAGTAATTGACGTTTTCATTCGTAGTATCACACAAACCCATCACTTTTTCTCATATCTGTACGTGTGCAATCACCGAAGTCTCCACGAGCCGGCATGTCGAACGCTGGCGCGCGGCGCCTGTGTTTACGTTATCCTTGGCCGGCGATTGGTTCCAAGTAACGGCGAGTTTATCTCCCCTCCCAACCACCTCCTCGAAGAGAATCGCTCCTTTGGCAAGGAATGCATCGCCTCCCCGGCTCGAGATGGGGACCTTGAAAACGCGCGGGAAAGAAAACAAACATGTAGCGCAGAAAAAAAAAAGACGTAGGAGTCGACGCAAGCAGCGAGCGCGGAATGCATTGTAATACGCGAGGAGCGATGACGGAGAGAGGATGGTCCTGGTGCGGTGCCAAAGGGTTCGGAATCCTTGAAGGGGCGTTGGCAGGAGTTTGATGACAGGTTGCGCGGTGCTAGGTATCTCTCGGCTGGGTGTATATGGGACGATGAAGCGTATTAACACTCCTCCTCTCCCATCGTCGTCCACAGTTGTTCTTATCGACTTGTCTTCAGTACCTTAGTCTCAGTTTAGATTTTTTGTTTTGTTTTTCTTGTCACATGGTGTTGCAAGTAGAGAAGATAACATTTAAATTAGTTGTTGCCTTCCTCTACATTTGTAGTATAGTATGTATCTCTCTGGAAAAATGTCATTCTTCAGGCTCTCTCTCCTCTTTATCGCCTCCTTAGTCAAGCGAGACCATTCCAGCACCGTGACACACTGGGAATTTATCATGCAAAATCCAGCATGAAACTCATCCAGCTCTGGATGCTGTGGTAAAAATAAGTCTAATAAAAGTAACATTTTAAAGTTTTTTAATTAGTTCAGTTTACTTTCTGTGATTCGGAGGAATACTATACGTTACATACACACCTTAAAAAAGTCTTCAACCGCCTGTAACTTTGTTGCACGTCGCTAAAGATTCTGTTATGTCAAAGGCTGTTCACGATAAAGTGAGCACTTTAGGAATGAACCTTAGAACAAAGTCACCGTCCCTGCACGCATATATGTTAATAGGCGCACTGAGTGACATTTGCCCAGTAAAGTTCGTAACGATCGAGGGAAAGTAGTTCCATATCTCAATGTCAAATATAAAGTGTTAGGTAACCATTTGTGATAAGACGAAATTATTTCTTTTGCTTTCTGTTTTTTTTTAATACATCGAAGAGTAAAAATGAGCATATTTGTAAAGTATTTCCTTTCTTAATAATTTCACAGTTTCATTTGACCAACCCATGAATAAAGTGATGATACCCACGTGAATGTTAATTTTATATAAGGCGGAGGAATGCACAACGTGGAAACAAGTAGATATTGGCTTTCAAAAGTACTCATTTTACCGTGAACAGTCTATAATCGTATTCGTTGTTTAAATTAACAGGCGTGGTGTTATGTAGAGACAATGTGTATTTTCATCCCATACTTGCTCTTGGACCTGAAAAATGTCGGTGTTACAAACATTTTTGAGTGACGTATTTTTGAAAGGATAAGTACAGCATAGCAGGACAGACCAAACATAATTGCCACGAGGGAATTTTAACATGTCTCACTATCACAAAGAAAAAATGTTTTAATAATTTAGCAGTGATTAGTAAATATGCACTGCTTTTTCGCATGATCAACAGCAACACGAAAATAAAATTGAAAGCTTCGAAAGAAAGTTTTCCTTACTTCTAATAAAATAGGCTTTTGAATAACAAAGAGAATTTTATGAGGCTACTGTAGTTGTTTTTTTTAATAGCCGATAGAATATTATAGATATTATGTTTGCAGCCTTTTTATATACTGTTTTTAGCCTGAAATAAATAATACAAGATTGTCAATTTTGGAATGTTACATATGTATTTTGTACCCATGCATACCAGAAAATTCCCTGGTACAATGGGTCGGAAAAGTAGAGGTATTTTGTATTTTTTTATACAACTTGTATAATCATGTGGTATTGATATTTTAATATAGACAATTTTCAGAACTCATGTGTATTTACCTGTTAGTTAGTCCGTCTAACCCTTTTAAGCCATTAGCCCTTAGGGATTTTAGATTATGTTGGATTAAACTTGGTCGTTGGTTTGTCTTTGCAGAAAGTATGTCCTTGCTTGGTTTTGACCTGAAGGGCTAAGCAAGGGCTTCAGCATTTGTACAGCCAACCTTTAAAAACATAGAAAATAAGGATATATTACGGGGCTAATGAGCTGCTGAGGAGTCCTAGAAAATACATTTCACCCCTTTTCACCCTCTTAGGGGGCGAATTCCGAAAAATCCTTTCTTAATGGGTGCCTGCACCTGAAGGGGAATCCATCCTGAAATGTTCGTGTTGTTTACATCCAGCGGTTTGATTGTGCGTTTATGAGTATGAGTGAGCCAGTCAATCGAACACTTAATTTTATACATAGAAATTTGTTGTTTTTCCATTAAAATCTTTGACAGCTACCGCACAATAAATTAAATTTACACAATTTGATTTTCACGAAAAGCTCCCCCATCTGGTTGTATTTGAAAACAACTCTTTATCAGATCCATACAAAACTCACGATAATTTACAATGTTTTGCCCAAATCGGTTCGATTGGAAAACAACATTTTTAGTAATATTTTGTTAACGTCAACGTATGTGTATTAGATGGTTTTAGTTGCTACATGTCTTGGTGTTTGCCTGCGAATCACAGATATTCACTATGTCCGCTACCAGAATAACCTTACTCTGACTGACCAGTCAAATAGTACAATGTTTTCTCACAAAGAGACATGGTCAGTGATCAAAATATAACTACGGTGTGCACGTAATATGTATTTAAGTCTATCCACACGGGACTTTTAATTTCGCCAAAATTTTATATATATATATATATGCTCTAAATTTTCCTTCTTAGAACGAACGGAACATTTTTTGAGTTGTTCTAATGATTATAATTTTAACAATCTCTTATATCCCAAGACAGGTACGACTGGCTAAGCCAATACTGAAAGCAATTATTTATCGTTGTACGTGCGACCAAAACAAAGCCTGTCTTCTTGCATAACGTTTAACGTTCTCCTCGAAGATTAAATATTCACGTTTGTTTCTATGTGGGAGGGAAAAGTTAAAGAGAAAAGTATCCAGCAAAGCAGAACACTTTGAAGATACATGCACGAGATGTATTAGAGATAAACAGCGTATGCTGTGGTCCGGGCAGGTGAGTTTTAAATATTCAGGAATGTCCTCTTCACATCTAGATTTCTTTCACTTGGAGTCAAGACGTCCTATAGTATGCGAGCTTTCATCCGAGCGTAACATCATTCCGTTAAGCAGATTTCCTAACCAAGGCACGAAGATGAGCTGTAGAAATATTTCCTTTGTTGGAGTTTAGCTGCATATGTATATGTGTAGACATATACTTGTACATTCAAATTTATTGATAATTTTCCTTGTTTATTCTTTAAAGCGTATTTTGCGTAGAAAAGGGAAAAGGCTAATCGTCGATGGGTTTGGAATATTTTTTAGGTAAACAATTTTGATAAGATTTTTTTTTTTGTTTTCACCCAATATTCCCGTTATAACTGGTACGTGGTCAATTGAGAATTTTAGAAATCAAGAACAACACCACAGGATAGGAGATGGTTACATCTTTGGGTGTTTAACATGGCTCTGAAGACCATAGAGTAAAGATGATGTAGATCAGTTTTTGACTTCTGCACATGTACCCAACACTGACTTACCTATCCGTAAAACTGCCAAGAGTCACATGGTTAACTGATATGAACACATTTCTTCCCATTTGAATGTTAAAAAGACACGCCCTTTTATATGAATAAAATACTTTGAATAACTAAATTTATTCTATGGGCTATTCACGGTGAGCTGGGCATTTTTGAAAGCCCTGCTTAAGATATACTTGTATGCATATTTTGTATTCTTCCGCCATAAGCTAAATGATAATATTCCCATAAGCCTGGCCACTTAATTCATGTATCGGTCAAGTGAAACTGTAAGAATATTAGAAAAGTAAATAATGAGAAAATTTGCTAACTACCGTACGTATATGCACTGAAAGACAGAATGCAATAAAAATAATTTCAACATTCACAAATGTTAACCTAACACTTATAATTAAACTTTAAGACGTGGAACTATTTACCCTCCATTGTTTACCAACTTTACCAGGAGCATGCCAGTCATTGCGCCAGTTAAACACTTATGAACGTAAGGGCAGTGAAATGTTTCAAGATCGATTTAAAAAGTGCTCAATTCTACGTAAATAGCACGTAGTTTCATAGGAACTATGTTAAAGAAGTGTACAAAAATTTCAAAATGCCTACAAAGTGTCCTAACCTGAAATTCTGTCCACGTAGTTTCTGATACTGCTATTGGCAGAAAAGTAGTCCAGTGTTAAAACACGGAGAGTGGCTACTGCGCAGCTTCCACGAGCATTCTAACCAATTCCCCCTCTTTTCTAGAGACCCAGGGGCCGACGGGATACGTGACCAACCCTGTCTGGCAACCATTGTAATTTTGAGGGTGGATGAGTTGACAGAGGAAGGCTAGATCTCTCACCTTGACGACTAAGCTAAAACGCTACTGATGAGGGAGACAGGAACGAAGACTTAAATGCCAGTGAGAAGGCAATGATGCTAAGACAAGGGAAATCTGAGATCAAATCCTCTACCCATGTGGGATGATATGGTAAACCATCCATCTACCACAACAGTGACTTTTAGTGCACAGAAACTTGCGAAGACCGAGGAATAAATGTGTAACGGAATAAGTTTAGACCAGATTCTTGAAAAGCGGAAGAAGAAGACCCTTTGAAAAAAAATCCCTTCTCCCAACTACATAGGCTTTAACGTACACATTGACTGGCATAGTGCAAGTAAAGTTAGCATAGACGCAGTAAAAAGTGTTCCATGCTTGAACGTCGTATTATAAGAGAAATTTTTTAATTTGTGAACACTTAGCTTATTTTATTATTGTGTTTGTTTTATGCACATATTAGTATATGCTATTCACGATAAAGTGAACACTTTTGAAATCAACCTTAGAAAAAGTGACTGCATATATTTTAACGGGGCGCACTGAGTGACACGCGCCCGGTAAAGTTGGTAACGATGGAGGGAAAAGTAGTTCCATATTTTAACGTCGAATAAAAAGCGTTAGGTAATAATTAGTGATAACTTAAATTATTTCTATCGCTTTCCGTTTTGTAAAGCACCGAAGTGTAAAAATGAGCCGATTTTTAAAATACTTACTTTTATGATAATTTTACAGTTTCACTTGACCGACACATGAAGAAAGTGATGAGACACACGACAATGATAATTTGACATAAGGCTGGATAACACACGACGTGGGTACAAATAGATCTTAAGCAGGGCTTTCAATATTGCTCATTTTACCGTGAACCACCTATAAGAAATAGCATTGTGGGAAGATATTTAAATTTATAACACTTTTACAGTTGCATATGAGGGACGCATGAATAAAGTAAACGGTCCACTGCAATGTTTATTTCCACACGGTGAAGGCATATAATAAGTTCAGGAAAGTAGATCCAAAGCCAAGATTTCCAAAGTGCTCAATTATAGGAAACAGCTTACATGAAGGCTTGGCTACGGGTGCACGGAGTGGGGCGGGAAACGCAGCATGACAGTTGAATATCTCGTGTGTAGATAGATCATGGAGGTAATAGATGATGGAGTGGCAACAGCCTGGAGTGGCAACAGCCTATTTTCTCCACGTTTATCAAGTGAAACCGATGTCTTGTCTGCTTTTTTCAACTGTGCATGCGCAGACCGATTATTACGTCAGCCGCCATATTATGAGTGGCAAAAGTTACATAGTAAGCAATGTAAAACTTGCACCTCTTTGCCACTACTAGCCCTGTCCTTTTCATTCATTTTTGGCTTCACTCCGTGTCTCGGCTTCCGCTCCATAGACTAATACCTCCATGAGATAGATACGACCACACGGAGTAGATGAGCACACGGAGAAGTGGCGTGGCGGTCCCTTGGATGCGGGCGTGATTGGCTGCGCGAGACTCTGGAGAACGGGTCTCGTGTGGCTGTACTGCGTGTAGCGAAATGTTCGCTATTGACTGGTATTCTGGTCGGCAAGTAGGTTCCCAGGCAGTGAATGGCGTACGGCGTTCCTTCATGTTTTCTGCATTGACCAAAGATAAGGAAGACCGACCTCGCTGGCTGCGCACAACCAATCTCTGTGTGCCATCATAGAACTGATTTTCTGCCAATACGTCTAGCAAAAATGGTGTGGATTGGATGTGAGGTTAGAGCATTGTTTTTTAACCAAGTGCTTTTGAGATGTTTTTATAATTCCTCTAACCAATTTATAATGTATTTGGATTACATTTAAACTGAAAAAATGTCTTTTATTAATATAATATTGCTTGTCATTTAAAAATTAAAATTCAAACACGTTCGTCACGGTTGACCATCCATGTTAACAGATGTGTTCCTTTGGGGTAGGTCAATGTTGAATACATGCGCAGAAGACGAATAAGCGGTCTACCTCATCTTTAGTGTATGGTTTTCTGTCAGACACGCCATTTTGCTGGCGTGTGCCACTGGTAGTGAGGGCAATAACCGTGCTGTTCCACCTCCGTATTCTTTCGTATAATCCATTCACAGTTACTTCACACTTTTTTGAAGCCCTGCCAAAGCTTTACTAATTCTATAAAATTACACCACAGGACATCGCACCGAATTCGTGCGCACTCAACTCTCATAGTATTTTGCATAAGAACTATTTGTTACTAGGCGCTACCAACACACATGTTTTCACACTGATTTTTTTGAATATTAATATAAATTAGATATTATAATTTTAAAATCAAATGCAGATAAAACTTCAAATTAACGAAAAATAAGAGGTTTAATGTTAACACACGTATAAAACGGCTGTAATACATGGGACGTTTAGAAAATAACCAATCACGTCATACATGGGGTGATTTTTCAAAGGTTTGATTCAAAAAGTGTGAAGAAACCGAGAACAGACCATACTCTGACGACGTGTGTGCTGTTTGACGCATGTCGCCCTTAACGTTGCTCGGCTGCTCGAGTGCTCCAAAGGCGCATAATACCTCCATCCAGGTTGGCGGCGCCGTTAATAATAAATTCCGGAGTGGTCTGTGTGGGCGACGACACTGAAATAAGAAGAAGCGAAGGAGACAACTGGCGTGTTGCGATCGCCATCTACCCGGCGGCTCGTGTGCGGAATAGGTATCCTTGCGCGGCGCTCAAAGCAAGTGGCGGTAACGAGGTGGGGAAACGCGGAACGTGCCCGCCGGGCGGCGCGAGGAGGTAACAAACAGTCTCGTCATGGGAGCCCATCAGGCCGGGGGCGCGGAGCCGCGATGAGGCGTGTAATTGTCCCCGGAACTCGAGCCCGAGAGGCTGCCGCACTCCGGGACGACCATCGCAAGTTCCGGCTCCTACACTCCAAGCCAAGTTTTAAAAACAAGGAGTTGCCCGACATAACTTTCTTCTCCTCACATATGCAAGTGATACTCATAAAAAAGGTTTTTGTACTATATTGGACGTAAAAAAAATTATCCAGTAGATGAATGTTTCACCAGATTTGTTGTAAATCATTAAAAATTATTTTTATGATGCGCTTAAGGTTGAAGTAAAGCAACTGCATATGGAACACTGCTCCCAACTATACAACTTAAAGACATCATAAAAAAAGTAGTACAGGCACCATGAAAATTGTCAGAAAAGTGCGATTTAGACTGTATATCAAAGAGGAATGTACATACATATTTTGCAACATTGTACAATTTTTTTACAAAAATGTAAAAAAAAAAAATCATCGATTAAAAGAGTCTGTATTTTTAAACAAAATTCAACCTTGAGGCCTACGATAATTTTTTTTGTGTCTCTGCCTTTCAAAATAGTAGACGGCTGGAGATAATACTTAACAAATTTAATTCAAACATGAAGTACTTCAGCACACTGTTTGATTTAACTAGATAGGGATTTTTGACATTCGCCATTGCGATGCAGATGTCTATAGAGAGAGAAAAAAAAAGAAACAAGAGCGAACACGAGAAGTGCTTAAAAAAGTCACAAGCAACCTGTGGGCAGGAAAATAAATACACAGTCGAATCACATTATTATGACCATCTGCTAGAAGTGCCATCTGCAGCGCGTATCCCATGACGTATGGACCTTGACGTGGACTGGTAAAGCGAGTAGCTATATAATGCGACTGACAGGCTGGCTGTGAACAGTGCGCTTCCTGCTGTCATAGATACGGGAAGCAATTTAATCGAGTCGCAAAATTAGTTTAGAGTTACGTTTTTTGTAATTTGTGTTTGGTATTTTGTAAAGTTTAAGTCAGAACACCACAACACTCAACTGTCTAGCATGTCATGCTGCAATTATTTTGTTTCATAATTCCACAATTAAAGAATTTTCGCACAAGAAAATACCAATTTCAAGAATATTTCAGCAACTTTCTTTGTGTAATAATTTTTGTGATTAGGAAACACTTTAGTTTATGCAAATAACCTCGCGTTGTTACGATTGCAACACCAGCCCCGCAGTGCGCTCAGGACAAAGGCGTTTAGCGGTAGCCTACTAAGGAGATTGGGTCAGCACGAGCAGCACTGTGAAAGCACAATCTATTGTCAAAAAACCTGCAAGTTTGGTCGTATTATTTAGATCTGGCTGACACCGAATGAATAGCTATCGTCTGACAACCATAACTCCACCCACGCCTAGCTATCGGCGAATAGGAATGAGTTGCAGCATGCTGTTACAATTTCCCTCTCTGGAAATTAAGTGGGCTATACCAAGTTCGCTAAGGGATGGTGGTCTCAATTAAATAAAATTATTAATTATAATTCCATTATTTTATTTACAATAACTACAGAAAAATTCTCTGAACTCACAATTTCACAATAAATTGATATCACTTACTGTTCACAACTAATTACTCCAATTTAATACAATTTATAATTACCACAAAGAAATAAAATAAAATAAAATAATTAAAGTTCAGTCCCAATAGACATTGTATCAACCTATTCAGATATTCTGTAAAATATGCGTCCATAATTGACAGTTCGAATATTTACAATAAAATCCGTATTACACTTCCATTCAGTCCCACCTCAGTTCAGTCCATGTCCCACCAGTCGCAATGTTATAGAGTCCTCTAAGCGCCCTCACGCACAGTAGGCTTCACTCGTCAGTTTCACACCCTCTCGTCCATTCACGCCACGAACACCTCGCCCGCCGTCGTCCATAATTCACTTCCTCGCGTACACATGGCTAGACAGCCTCCATCAAAGACTGCCGGCCGCTGGGTTGCAGCATTATATATAGTATCTTAGGCCGCCCCTTAGAATCTTCCCCAACACACGTGATGCGTCACGGAGGGCCGAGGCCCCAGCCAGTCTCACCAGAACTTTCTTGCGTCGTCACCAGACCCGTCGAAACCTCCAGCAGGGAAGAGGGGCTGTGACGCAAGCAAGTCGCCGAGCAGCTCGACAGCCCGACGGCGGGCCACTGTCCATTATTCGCAGGTTTCCCTGAAAAGGGGAGTCAGGAAACAACAAGCGTGTCAGCATAGGGAAGGGTAGGGTTGAGGTGGGTCCACTGCCACGCCACACTGCCGGGCAGCAGCGCGTAACAATACTATTTGGCGGGGGGAGGAGGGCCGAGAAGAGTGGTCTGGGTATCTGAACCAGGGAAGAGGGTCTTTGTGGGGCGTCAGCGACACAAGGCGGACACAAGATGGCAGGGCTCCAATCTTCGACCCTTCAGGGCACAGTAGTTCAGGGGGAAAGAGAGCAATTTGTACCCAGTTCTCTCCTAACCTGTTCCCGAGAACTTCCACAACAACTTGTACATGTAATAAACATTTCAGACAGGCGAAATTACATGGCGATATTTTTGTCTTTTGTATTTGGTAATTTTTCAGCTTCGAAGCTGACAAATAGCAAAATGCAAATTACAAAAATATGCACAGGGCAGCAACACTGGTGCGTGCAAATTACCATAACGACCACCTTGCGAAGCGCCGCCTTTGTATATTCTCCGGCCGCTCGGCCTCCTCCCTTCTATCCCCCACCCCCCGCCACACCGTCAAGACATCCAGACATCCTACTCGCCACTCGCTGCTCGGCCTGCCTATAGTCACCATCTATCTCCTAGCTGCCTGCGCCGTCAATGTCGTACTTCGGGTCGACATGAACATCGACTTTATTTTCAACCCATAGGTATCACCCATTCTTTGCATGCTTTTTACATCGCCATCTGCGGTAGTAATGTAAATATTAATCAATGTAATTATTTTTTGTTAGTCGACGAGAGTGACTCACAGGGTAAGTGGTGGACTATACAACTTGTCTTTTCCGGAGTATTGGGCTGACATGTGGTGTATAAAAATTGAGAATTATTTTTCAGTGCTAATATAAATGTGGGCGTTCAGTTGTGTTAATATTTTGGAGTTTAAAATTTAGACCGCACGATCAAAATTCTTCGTTTAACCTGTTTGAATTAACCAATCATGTTTGGGTGTTGTTTTTTCACTATGTAGTTCAATGTCACTTGACACCCCAGCTTGTTCTGCTTCGGCGCTGCTGTTTTGTCACAGTGAGTGTCCACCACTTATAGTCAATGTGTTTATGATGGAATGTAAAATATTTGATGATTAGGAGCTTTAATGAGTTTTAGAAATTAAATGTTAGCTGCCTCCTAAACAGTGTTCATATTTTTTAATTTTAAATTTTACAATTATTTTAAAAGCAGTTTTAGTCATCAGCCCTGTAGCGAGAATTTTTTGAGGCTATTGATCGTTAGAGTTTTGGTACGTCTCGTTATTTGAATCACGCCATGTTAAATGCAATTTACGAATATATTTTTGGTGAGGAATATCAAATCATAAGGTTAGTTGTGGACATGTCGGTAATTTAGGCAGTTGTCGGAGTGAATGTTTTGCAGCTCACTATTTCATTGAAGTTCATTAAACGTATGTAATATTGAGTGCTTAAGTTTGCAATAATTAATCTAGTCATGTATTATTTTTACGAGCATATTTTAGTATTATTAATTAAATAGCTCTTTTACATTAATTCAAATGTTCTGGGTTATAATGTTTTTTCTAGTAAGTGAGTTGTTATGTTTAGCAGAAATATAATTTGAGGCTGTGATATTGGTTCACACTGAAAGAAAGGGTTACATTTTTGAGAATCCCATGTTTTCAAAGTATAGCTGACATCAAAAGTCATTTAAATGGGCCAAATCATATAGAATATTGAATTAACATTTACACATCTGTTATTAATGTGTGATTCTTAATTATTGTATTCTCTAGTCATATACTCCTACTTTGGTGCTATATTATGAATTATCATTGTAATCAAATTCTGATATTTGCGTGCTGTGGCGTAGTCAAAGGGAATTAACTTGGTAAATGCTGGTTGTGACATGTGAAGATGATTTTATATTCTTTTGAATTAGGCACCCTTTCTGACATATACACACTTATACTGCTAGCCAGATTAAAGTAAAATATTATCATAGTGTGAGCTTACCTTTGTACTTGACCTTTGAATGTTAATGAATGTTTACATGCTCTCCTTGTCAAATAAATGCCTTGAAGTGATTTCCTTTATTTATCAATTATGCAAACCTGTACAAAATCGTGCATAACCTGTACACATTCATAATCGATTTTGTTGACAAAATTGAGTCATGTAACCATTTTGTGAACCTAAAGTGCCAATTGGAACATGACTTTAAAGTTTAGTTTTTGGATATAAATATTACATAGAAACGATTATTCATGTAATTTTAGAGTGAATGTAGGTCCGAGAGAGCATGATTTCCCAAAAGTGTGGTCAACGCAGTCTATGTTGAAACATCTGTCTACAAGAGAGCTTTTGGCATTGATTACATGTAGTTTTGCAACATAAAGATGTACTTTGTGTTCTACTTTATCTAATGCATATATACTCGTAGATATTTTTTTTGTTACTCTGTGGCGTAACTAGGAATGTCACAAGGGGAAAAAAGGGGAGGATGTGTTTGCTTGCCAACATTTGAAATGGACACAGTATAAAATAGCACTCCCCCAATAAATTAAATACTGTCAGATACTTTATACTTAAATAACATGCTCTCTTTTCTATATACATGTTTTTTTTTAAATCACTACACATGTGTAACATTTTGTCTTGTAATTTATTTAATATTTTTGTGAACGAAAATTAATTTAATCAATTTTTAATACATTATTGTGATTACCACAAATTTTTCCATGGTACATATTCTTGAATTCAAGGCATAAATAATACAAATATTACTGTGTAAATATATTTACATATATTTTCCAACTAGCCTGTATGTTTGTGATTGAAGATATTAAATTGAAACACTAAATACACCAATCAAAATATACAAAATTGTGCATCTAATCCTAAAATCTATGATTTTAATACTTATTCTTTTAAATTGCAAACAGGTTTACATGCCATTTATTATTTATTATTTATGCTTTTTCTATTGGTTTACTTCCTCGATACACAAAATTATGCACGTCAAAATGGCTGTATTATTTAGTATCGAATCGTTACTGCCTTGTTAACTGTATTACAAATCAAGGATGAAAGATTTCAGATATAGTGTTTGTACACAAGACACAGAATAACTCCGAGACTTGAGCTACGTCACACATGTGGTGGGGACGGCGACACGCGTTAGGAGGGGTGGTAGAAAGGAGGAGAGAAACAGGAATAAAACAAAGCCCTCACAGCAGGCAGAGAAAAGTAGATAACAATAACTACTAACCACTGAGGTATGAAGTACTATGGCAGTTCTTTAATGCTACTCATTACTCCATCCAGCCGACGAGTCTGACGTGTAAACGTCACTGCTGCCACTACTGTCACTGCCCGCACCACCTAAATTTGTTATCACTTTATCAATTTCACAATTTCAACGTCATATCGCTCATCCATGTCATAATAGTCTTTCTCGAATGTCTGCACATGATTGCAAGATGTTATCCAGTCTTCTGGCCCCATTCGGTTCAATATGTTCTCGCAGAGTTTTTTTTTCATATCTGTCAAATTGCAAGTAACATTTTTTGAAGCGGCTTCTCCTTTAACTTTAGCCCTGATGCTTTCTATAGGATTCAAATCCGGATGATAGGGTGGCAGACGAAGTACTGTGTGGCCATGATTTCCCAGTAGTCTGTCTGCCGTGTACTGCACTTGCCAAGAATTATGTTGCTTTATTAGGTCATACAAAGTTGGTTTTAGCATGTCGCTAGTAAACGAAATATTCACCTTACCTAACCACTGCTGCATTTCCATATTAGTTGAGCTGGAAGTAGGTGTTTTGTTTACTTTTACATTGCAATAAGGAGCATTATCGATAACATCAGTACTGCTAGGTGGAAGATTTGTTATTAATTGTTCGTTAATACATTTTTCATAATTTTCTTTATTTATATATTTGCTATAATCCCCTGTTGCCCAATGCTTACCTTTTGCCACAGGTGCTAGCAGACCGTTGGAAGACATATTACTCTACATTTTATTTTTCACATGCGATGACAAAATGTACGACTCATCCATGTAAATAATTGTCTGTTTCTCATTTCTATATCGCCGCATACTCATGAGATATTCTATACGTTTTTGCTGAATATCTAATTTTTCCATTAAAACCAGGTGCCAAGATTTTTTTTTTTTTCCCCCACCTAAATCCTAGTTTCTTCAAAGCTGTACTTAAAATTGAATTTCTTCCTTAGTAATTTATGTCATGCTTTAGCTTAAGTCTTAGAGTTTCGACAGTCGGCACACGTTTTTCACTTAGGTATAAATTGTAAACAGTACATAGTCCCTCAGCTTCGTCGAAGGTATCAAGGTCGTATTCAGAGGTTTTCTTCCGTTTCTTGTTGGGTGATGAGGAAGACGTTCCTTCACCTGCTCCTTTCTGTTTAGCTTCCCTCTTGATTGTTTGCATTGTGGTGCAAGACACAGCCGTCGCCTTAGATGTTCTCAGCTGTGCTTTCTCAAGTAGAATGGATGGTTCCCTCAATCTCGCTTCGTTTTTCATAAATTGCAGAACATTTTAAACCATTTCTCGCACCTGTGAGTGCAGTTTCTTACCTTTCACTTTTGACAAAACTGAAAGCATTTTAATGTACAATGTTGTACTGTACGTACCTCACTGTGTTGTCTCCTACGTATTACAGAACACTGACTGAAGAAGTGACGAACTTCACACACACCAACCTCGGATACAAACTGTAAAGGAAAGCGTGTCTTAATGTGAACATGCTCGCAATACCTACTTATACTTCAGAATCGACAAAGAGACTACATTTTCACTCTGTATAGTAGCTGCAACCATGCTGGAGTCAAGTACACATTATAACTCTGCGGCTTCGCCTCCTCCTCCACGACTGATACTGTTACATCACATTTGTAATGGTCGGCCAGGCTCGGAGTTATTCTGTGTCTAGTGTAGCTGATTCACGGTTAACTAAGCACATTTGGAACAATCCCTGGAAAAATAATGTGGTCTGTAACTTCTAAAATTTTATCTGCTAACCTTAGCCATTGACATCGGTAACAGGCACAAATTGGAGGAAATCTTCCCTAATTATTTGTATACTCTCGTCTACATACCGCACACAGAGGGACAGGTGTTCCATTTCTGAAATATCTGTAGTTTCGTCAGCAAGAACAGCGAAACACTTAGCACAGTTAACCTTCTTTACCAAAGTATTTAAAATTATATCATTGCGAGCTTCAATTATTTCATTTGGTATTTGAGGGCTTGTGTACATTGCATTCTGAGATGAAGATTTTAAATGATTTTATAATTCTTTGTAACAACTTTAAGCTTTTAAACGAAGAAGATTTCTGAAGTTTCCTTTAATTTTCAACTGGATATTCATCTCGATTAATAGGATCATAATCGCTATGTATGCCCTGTCTCCTAAGGGCAATACCCTGACGTCCACATAGTAACACTGTCTCTATTATAAGAATAATCCTGCTACGATTTTACTCAATTCGTGTTTTTAAAACTACATTTACTTGAACATCTACTGAGTCTTGTGAGCGGTAGTGCCATTTTTGGGGATGTGTCGGGGAGGGAGGCGAATTTTCTTAATAAATCATGCTTGTAGACCTTTTCCTGGGACCTTTCACGGGGTGGGGTGACATCCTGTTTTGGTCATGCCCCTTCGCAGGCAAGGCCATGCAGGCGGGTGTCTAAAAAAAAAAAAAAGGTACGACCGCCCATTCAGGACATAAGGCTGGCTCGTGGGGCGGCAGTAGATTCATGTTCATTTACAGTAATTTTTAAATGTATGTTGCTACCATGGCACAGCATAGCATGTGTAGCACACACATTCGGTACCATACTAGAATACTAAGATTATTCATATCAGTGTAATTGTACGAGTGGTAGAGGTGATCGAAGTTACATGTTTCATCTGGGACAAAAAAACTTGACGTTCTCGCAGACTGAATATATGCACTGTCACACACATGCTGACTGTACTAGGCCAGCATGCTGCATTCATATAGTGTCTGAGACTGCTTTACGATTTACGAGGTAGAGATGGAGCTATGACAGAATGCGATGACATGGGAAATGAGTGGGAAGTTACCAAGTGAACCTGCCAAAGTTTTTCACATTCAGTCTACCCTTCACATAGCATGATACAGGTCATGTAGTAGTATGAACATTAGGAAATTTATTTTCACACCTTGTGCGTGGGAGGGGTAATCGATCTATACAGATCGCCCTTGTGTGTTTGCAGCTGGAACTGACTCCACATGCCTGATGGATACACGTGCACCTCTGCAGCACAGGGTAGGGATGACACTTTGATAGAATATAATTAAGCATGGAGAGAAAATGCGTGCACCCAAAGTGAACCTTCTTTTTATTTTTATGTTTCCTATACTGTGTGGGTATTCGATCGATTTATCTCGTGTATGCATTAGGCTAGTTGTGGGCATGGAAACATGGTGTTTTCATGCTAGTTTAGCAGTATGGAATTTGTCCCATAGGTTCCCTCCTGGTCGCCTAGCATCGAGAACTCTGTAGCACATTCCACCATACCGACCAGTCGAGATGTTCTTCGTAATTGGATTTTCTCCATCTCTCCCGCAGACAAGATCGATTCTGGTCATTCCTATTTTCTGTCCTTCCCTTCTTTCGCATCGAATTCACAGTCATCATCCATTTCTTCTTCGTCTCCCACTTCACAGCCATCTCCATCGTCTAACACACCTATGATGCAACCATCTGCACTGGAGTGCGGTTTCTGTGACCAGACATTTACAGTCTGCAAGAATTGTCTGTGCCACAAGCACAACTGCCAGATCAACCCATTTAGGTCTACACACTAACATATGTGCGATATGTGCGAGGCATTGTTTTCTCACGCTGACGAACTTGCCAGATACCTTGTAAGCTTCACAGGTATGATCAGGCAAGATGTTTCGACATGCTGCAAGTTCTGTAATGATAAATTTGTATTCACTACCAATGCCAGCTGACATGAACGCAGCTGCTCGGTGAACCTCGATGTCGAGGCTCACGAGTATGGGAATTGAGGGAGACATTTCACACATGCTTACAATATTCATGCACTCAATACTAAGTGTAATGGGTTTGCCTCACCACCAGTGAAAAGATCTCGCATGGCTGTGGCAACTAACTTCAAGCCAGGGCCGTCCAATACTTCACAGTCCATAACATTTGTTCTGGCTCACATTATTGCTGCAGAAGTCTGATCTCGCTGTAGGGCTGTCATCACTGGTGCCGGCGAATGTAATGCAGGTGGAGAGTGCATTTCGGGCACTATGAAAACATACATTGCAGAGAATACCTCGAGTCAGGCCATAGATATTTGTGGCTACCTCGAGCGAATGAAGAACATCATTGGCCAGCTGGAGCAGTATATCGATGACCAGGGAACATTTAAATTTAATATCTTCCTCGAATGTATGTGTGGAAAACCAGAGCCACCATGGAGGAGACAGATCACCCCACCCAAGACAAAATAATGTACCCCTCTACAATGTTAACAACACTGAAGATGCTGTGATGGCCACGATTGCCACAATATGCCAGGAGGAGGGCAAATACATGGGTAAGGGAAGTGGCTGGACCCTCACTCCTGTGAAATGGCTTCACCTGCTAGTCAACAAGCTTGTCTCACTGAGAGCTCCCTCCTACACTGCCCTGCCTGAACAAATTTAAACCAAGAATGTAGTTCTTAACCCACAGAACTGGGACCAACAATGGGCGATATTGGCATGATATGTAGAAGGTGAAAATCCTGTGTGCATCAACTAACAATATTATAACCTGGAGACACAATTCGATTTCAGCAGGCTTGAGTTCCCCACTCCTCTGTGCCAAATTCCGCTGTTCGAGAGGAACAATATAGGTGTGAGAGTGAACATCTACGCACATGACGATATTGGTAAGGTGGTCCCAATACTAGTATCGAAGGAAGAACTGGCTCACCACTTTGATCTATTCCTTATGATGACTGCAGGCAGGGACTCCTATTATTGCTACATCGCATATTTCTCCCGACTGGTATGCTCCCTGGTGATGTCGCATCATTGTAATGTTTGTATTTGCAAGAGATGCCTCAAGGCATACAATGAACAAACATGAGTGATGGGCCTTACAGGTGCTGAGATGCTGGGTGAGCATAGGAGGTATTGTAATGAAAATGAACCAGCCTGTGCCGATATGCTCCCACCACAAAATAATTGAAAGCCTCCTGTGCCTCAGTTTTATAATTACCATAATGCTGATAAGGTACCTTTATTAGTGTATGCTGACTTTGGGGCAATGTTAGTCCCTGTACCATCATGCCAGCCAAACCCAGATGCCTTTTATACCTATAGGTACAAGGAGCACCAGTCCTAAAGTTATGGCCTTTATGTCAAGGTGGAAATCATAGTAATACCTGCCTCCAAAATTTAACATTGCCCACAGATATTGTTCTGTACACCTGGAAAGAGGCATGACAGAAATCCGTGGAGGAAATCATGAGGATTGGCAATCTTATGAACGACATATATAGCCAGTCCGAGCCTATGCGAGCGCTGACTTCTGGCGAATGGACTGGTTACGCTCTGGCCACCACCTGCTGCCACTGTTCTGGACCCTTCACCTGGGATAGGCACAAGGTTCATGACAAAAATCATTTTACAAGTATATTTATTGGGGCAGTGTGTAATAATTGTAACAAGCTCTGCCACTACTCCAAAAGACTGCCAATCCTCTTCCACAACTTGATGTATGATGCGAATTAAATTATTAAGCAGTTGGGCTATAATACACAGGAGATATTTGCTATCCCGCACAGTATGGCAGTGTCGTGGGCCTCATATACATGGACACCGACTCCTTTGTTTTGGAAATCTGCAGTCCCGACTTCTACAGGGACCTCGCCTTAGACCCGGCACTAATGGCCGAATTCGACACTAGTGCCTACACTCCTGCTCATCCCTGATACTAGCCCACCAATGCAAGAGCGATAGGCAAATTCAAGAATGAGTGCAGATGTAATGATTTGTTGGAGTTTGTCAGGCTGAGGACGAAGCTATATGGATATAGAGGCATGGACAAGGTAGTAAAGAGAACCAAAAGGATATAGAAGAGTTTTATGCAAAATATCATCACCTTAGACGAATATAAACACATATTATTGAACCAGCAATAAATGAGAGTAAAGGTAAACAGCATTAGGTTGCACTATCATGAAGTGTATAAACAATGACAAACATACTGGCTCTTTCGTGGATGGATGACAAACAAGAGATGAGATATGTGATGATGGGATACATACAGTCCTTTATGGTTATCATGGTTGATGTCCTGTACATGCACCTCTAGGCAGATTCATATATGTGTCTGCCCCCAGGAGAGTGAATTGGGGTCGGAATGTAGAGTAGGAGGCAGTTCCACACCCCGGGATTGTCGAAGCTAAAGCGCTTCCATTTTCCTCTCCCACGACGAATGATATGTGTATGTGATGATTTGTTCCATTTATTGTTTTTTTCCAGCAGCATACTATAGCACATGTAAGAGCCGTATTCGTTTTGCCAGGTATGTTGTTAAATGGTGGCATGCTGTAGCCCATGAAAGAAGTATACTTGTCTTGTAAGGCACATTACTGATATGTTGTGATGTGTGTACTATTTTGCATCCACAATCACTCATGCACGTACTTGTGCATGATATTTGGTATCTATGTTGGGTCTCCGACCTGGGGTTTATAGTCATTTACTGTGGGACTCAGTGCTTATCCTAGGGGGGTTGTGAATGTAAAATGTTCTTCGTATCACACTAGCACTGTTAGCAATTGCTGGTCGAATCGTACTTGCATTTACTCTTTATTTCAGCACTGTTCCCCCTTATCTCTTCATCTACTTCTACTGTACTCTTCCTCCGTGGCTGTCATCTTCCTGTGCGTTCCTTTGTCCACTCTTTGATTTTTTTAGCTGGGATGTTTTCCTTTTCAGCGACTCATAAGCCACCTGTGCACTATGTTTGTGATGTCACTGGGGTTTTTTCATTATGCAGCCATGCGTAACGAATAATCCTGGTGGTGTTTACTGGTTCCAAGTACGGCAGATGTGATCATTGTTATATTTTAAGCTTTTTGTGTTTAATTCAATTTATTATTTGGCTTAAAATATATGGCTATGAGGGTCATACTCAATGGTTTAGAGCTACTCTATAATTGAGTCAAAGCTTACCCCTTCCATGGTTTAACACATTATTTACCACATGGGTTTTACCCATATTACATTAACTGGAAACATATCGAAGGAGCTGATACTTAATATTTTTAAGTTATTCTAATAAAGCCTAATGAAGACACCTTGCAGTTAGGTTTTGATTTGATATTTTCCATCTTGCATGATGCCAAGGCTGGTTTGTAGAAGGACTATGGTGGCCGGCACTTAGTCCTCCTTCTGGCTCTCTGGAACATCTTCCCTTGTTGGCATCGAGGCGAAAACAGGCCCTCTTCAAATCGTCTTGCTCGACTATATCATGCCGCCACGGCCTCATTATTCGTCTGGCCGTGATTTGGCAATTGCGCGTACTGTTGTCATTTTTTCTGCTGCCCGATGACCTTGTACTCTTCATTCGTAGGATGGCTTTTTCATGTAAGCAATATAGTCATAGCTTGCCACAGTTTTTCACGCCATAACACCATCCTCCCGCTTCAAATAAAAGCTGTACCCAGCTCTTTGCTAGCTCCGGGTTGGCATTTTGGCAGTGGGAAAATTGATTGGGGGACGACCTCTTTGCTACGGTTGGATAATTTTGTGTATGAATTTAAAGAAAGAAGGAAGACTGTGTTAGGTAACTGCCGATATGTCTGTCCTGCGTGTTCACCGAGTGTGCACTATGCTAGCATTCCGCTGACCGTGAAGTGTTTGCTACTAAGGCCTTGAACTTGTAAAGTGCTGTGACGTGCAAACTGTTTTCCATGCGCTCGCGGCAGACGCCCCACTGGCGGATCGCGTACGATCAGTCTGTTTATTCTTTGCTTTTTGCACTGTCCAATAGTTCGTTAAATTTCCCTGTGGCTTCGACTGACCTTTACGTTAGTATTTGACATAGTAATAACTTTATATTCAAAGATTTATCTGTTACTTGACTTTAAAATGAATTGTCATGATTATGAAAAATGTTAATTATAGTAAACGCTCTCTCCGTTACAATATTACGTGAATACGAAACATTAAAACTGAAATAGAAACAAATACCTTTCACAACATACTGACATTTTTTCCCTATACATTATTCATGTTTAATTAAATTGTTGTGTCTTACTCTAACTTAATATAGCATAACTCTACCTGAGTTCACTAGGAAAAGAAAACATGGGATTGGATTGACATGTAGGAGGTATATTGTTATATTACTTTAAATTGAATAGTAAAACAAACAGTAAATGTGAATTGCAGCTGAGTCCTTCATATATACATACATATATATATAATTGGGGAAGTAATTTGATATGCTCTAATATTATTTTACTGTTATGCACTACCTTGTGAACTGGAAATTTTCTGTATAGTTAGCAACATAATTCTATATGCTTTTGTTTTGTTTTATCAAATAGTGTGGCATATGCCATTTCATTTTATATATATTCTACTGTGAAGTATATTTTATAATACAATTAAAAACAGTACTTTTTAAACTTTGATCTATGATACACAAAATACATTTTAATAATACTAATTACCTGAGAATAATAATTTTATAAAACCATTATTTAAATATAACAGGGACATTGAACTTTTCTTTTTAAATAAAAATACCAGAATTATGGAAATAAGCTACTCTACATACTTTGTGTGGAGTATACATAAATTTATTTATGTTTGTGTGTCTGTGGAGTGTCTGTAAAGTGTCTGTGGAGTGTCTGTAGTGTGTCTGTGGAGTGTCTGTAGAGTGTCTGCTGGTAGAGTGTTTGTGGATTTGTGGATTCCTCCCTTGTATAATTGATGCATCGTTATAACTGAACTCTTATGTAACTTTCACTTAAACAAATATTAAGAAGTTTTCTGGTACGTTAAGTGTCTTTATAATGTGTTTCGAAACAATAACAAATGCGTGGAGTTGCGGAAAATTATGATACGACTGTGTGTTTATAGTGTGTTTGGTTCCTGCAGGGTGCGTTATTATTTATGTGTGTAAAATATGGAACCGCTGGTTACCTGTTCTTTTGTATTACTGCGGAATGGTTGTGACGTCGCTTTACATGACACCAGGACAGGCCAGGTGTCCTACTGCTGCTGCAGTTGCTGGTGATGTTTACGCCTCCTCCTCTAGACAAACTTTGGATTGCTGGTTGCTGCTACTTATGAACAATTGTTGATCGGAAATTTTTAAACATAGTTTTAGTGTCTTGCCTTATCGTCCCCTTAGCTTATTAAGTTCCTAATTATTGTATTAAAACTAAGTAATTTTTTTTTCTCTTTCATAAAAATATTTACTTTCTTGTCGCCACCTTTATATATTTATATTATGCCAATTTTTTCTAATTTTACTTTTCGAAATTGGTCTGACCTCTTATTACGTTACCTAAAGTGTTTCATAGAAATAATTAATTTTCTTATGTAAACAATATTTAATAGACTTCTTAATGGTTTAATTACCCTCAAGTGTACTTTACTTTTATTCAAAAGCAACTTATAGCACTAACATTATCAATTTGTATTAACTGAGTTGTAATCTTTGTAAGTAAATTATTCTATTGGAATAAATTACATTCGCCAAGTATAAAACAAAAAAAGTACTTGATTTATTCCTGTGCAATCATTACTTAATTATCTTTGCATTCAAACAAAAGATAACATGAAGTTCACCCGAAAGAGAGGAAATATTCACATGTTGAACTACCTGTACGATAGACGTCACAATTTTTAGTACACTCGAACTGCTGTGATTTGTGCACTGGTAACGATGAGAAGATATTATTATACACATGAGTGAGTTGTGGATGTTTTAATTCCAGGTCGTGCTTAATAGACAGTAAGCCAACGACAGAAACAACATGAAATAAGGGATGTTAAATTTTAGCATGTCACGAAATGGATTCATGGAACTTGCAAGCCTCTGACAGTCACGCGTAACGTCCGTTCCCAGAGGAAAACGTTACCACTGCGCCCTCACAGTAGTCGAGAAGTACATTGTGACAAAGTGGTGGGATGGTTTCTTTAATGTGGGCGTACACATTCTCTAACTAGCCGCTCGAGGCTCTGGGAACGGGCCTCGTGTCTGATTGGCTGCCGCATACTGCGGGAGGTTCCCTGTTGACTGGGCTGCCGGGAAGTTACCAGGCGTTGATTGGCGAACGGCGGCGTCTCAACATTTTGCTGTCGTGTGCGGCTGGATCTGGCGCGATATTTCTCCAGTGCCCTGTGCGGCGGACCTGTTTCCCATTAATAAACCCTTTATTCCTGCAGAAATTCCCTTGGCAGTGGTTTCATTCAAAAAATCGTGTTACAGAAATTTCCGTCAATAATTCATTAATAGTTAAATACAAAATAATATAAATTAAATTAGATTGCATTTGATGGGGGAGTGTTCGTCCCTTCGGATGGAGCGTAGAAGGAGGGGGCGGGGGGACATGGCTAAGAGCCAGTTTAGCCGTGTTCTGTGGTCTCGCCAGTACTCGCTTGGCTTGTGCTGGCCCAGGTAGAAGCATCTCATCTATGGTTGGCTCCGTAGAGGTGGACGCTAGGTGCCGCACCTGGGTACGGGTGGGAGTCACAATGAGGCCCAGGCACGTGACTCTTTGGCGCTGCAGCTGTGTTTACCCTGGGAAACTCCTCGCACGTAACCATACGCTGGGGCGGATCCTCTCTCATAAAATGTAGAGTAGAAAAAAAGTTTATATATACACTCCAATGTCCTATGGCATATGTGCAGTTTTCATTTGGTTATTGACCCCGTGTCTTTGGTAACTCCAACACTGAGTGTCCGTGATTCGCTGGTAGACACCTACAACACATGACAGTTCAACTCAGCCAATTTCAAAAGTGGATCTCAGCTCTAGTGCTTTGGAGCAGAAGTTGTACTGAAATGAGTTAAAACTTTTTTTTTATTGTGCGGCGAATGAGTGCGGCTACATCCAGAGGGACCACCGTCACACCTCGCTTCTGGAACGCTGGGCGCCGCTGCTGGCTGGACGTCGACCAGCGCACCCCGTGGCTACGTGTGTCGCCCGCGACCTTCACCTCGACCGGTCCGGCACCTGTTCCGGCGTCCAGGCGGCCTTCGTCGAGAACATCCATCGCCCTCCCCAACCGCGGGCCCTCGACTGTTCTCCCCTTCACAGGTGGCGACAGACACTCACACAGCCTGGATATACTTTTCCTGCAAGAGTATCAGATTGAGTGACACTGTCTCGTGCACCAAACACACTATTGTCTCCGAGTAGAACTACGAGGACCTAAATTTATGTGCAGTTCTGCAGTCGTGCAGCGTGAAGTGAAACAGGCAACGTTTAGCACTGACACTATCACATTTTATGGCATAATAATAACAGAACGTCCCACTTATACACATAACGTTAACGTCTCTGGATGCCAATTCCGTAATTCTTAACCCTTTCGGACCCACTTTAATTCATTATTTCAATTCTTGCGAATAAGAAATGTTTCACGTGGAAGCGATATAACACTTGTTAGTGCCACTGCTAATGAACTGTAGGTATAACATAAGTAGAGACCTGCAAAATTCGCGTTATTATTTGGCGGCAGACTAAACTCCAATATGCTGTATGTTCTATTGACTGTTGCCATAGGCAGACAACTTGTGTGGGTCGCCCCAAGGATACGTTGAGCCAATAGGAAAGGCTTAAAGCTTGAGCAACCAATCTCCAGTAAAGCGGTCACGAAGGTACATAACGTTTTATTATCGCCAGCAACCAATTGAATCCCGAATTTCCCTCAACTGGGCACAAGGAAGTGAAGTTTAGCATGTTACCAAACAATTACGCGAATTTCGTATGTATATCCTTAAAAGTACTGTGTTCGGCTCTAGCAAAACTTAAACCGTTCAGAAACTAGAACAAAAACACGGTTTGCGAGCAAGTTACCCACAGGGAAGATTCTTTGGCGGTGAAACTCGCGGTACACACACTTGAAATCTGAATCAGTGATTTCCATCACTATAATTATTTTACTGATCCGTCAGTTAATTAGCTGTAATGTACTGGTGAATCAGTGTAATGCACTGAGGTTTTGCTGCTAGGCCACTGCAGTTAACTATAGGCTGTTCACGGTAGAATGAGCACTTTTGAAAGCCCTGCTTAATATCTACTTGTATACACTTTGTGTATTCCTCCGCCTTATCTTATGTAAAATTAACATTGCTATGGGCCTCATAACTTTATTCATGGGTTGGTCAAATGAAACTGTGAAGTTGTTAAAAAAGTAAATACTTTACAAATCTGCTCATTTCTACACTTCGATGCATTAAAAAAAAAACAGAAAGTGAAATAAATAATTTTAAGTTATCACAAATGGTTACCTAACACTTTTTATTCGACGTTACGATATAGAACTACTTTCCAACCTTCGTTACCAACTTTACTGGGCGAATGTCACTCAGTGCACTCATTAAAATATACGCATGCAGGAGCAGTGACTTTTTTCTAAGGTTCATTTCGAAAGTGCTCACTTTACCGTGAACGGCCTTTAAAAATCAGTAGAAATCACTGCTTAATTAGCGAATTCCAGTAACTAAACTCTGATCAGTAGAACTTTACTGATAAAAGTGGAGCAGTTTCAACATATCTAAAGTCAAATTCGCTGATTTGGAGCAATTTTAACAGTATAGATCATAGAGAGTGCAGTGCCGCCGAAAAATAACCTTCCTGAACGTTTTGTGAACCACCATTTCGGCCATTTTGACATTCAGTAAAATACTCTTCAAAATTAAACGGGTATGCGGGAAGTAAACAGAATAATTATATCTCATCGCGTTAATGCGTTTTTATTAAAGAGTCCTCGAAAACACATTTCACATTACAAAACACATTAGTGGATGAATTTCAAAAATTTCTAAAATTAATTTTTTGGAATTTATGTAAGTAGCCTATTGAAGCAAAGAGATTAACTATTAGCGTGAGAATGGACTGAGCCCAGTTTTTGAGGGATGCGTGGGCGTTGTTACAATAGTTTGTGGTCTAACGCCTCTCACTGTTTATGTTATCCACCATAACTATATCGCCCGTATTCCTGAGAGAGAACCCGCAATTTCGTCTGAGTATAAATTGATTGTTTTCAACCACACAGTCACGAATTACCTCCTGATAAAAACCGCCTTTTTATATCGCCAACATTTCAGACAACCGAAAGAAACACTTTCTCTGGTCACGGATGCGCTGCTTTAGCATAAAACATGGACTCTCGCAAAACTTGAAACACGAGCGTTGGAAAAAATATAGTTCGTACACTTCATAAAATACTTTACCCTATTTTTCAAGTATTGGCTGTTGGCTGCTCATAGAACGAGTGCAGGCTACACGAAAGTAATTCTAGACGAGGCACACAGTTTCGTGATTCTCGACTAAAAGTAGCCCTCGTAAGTGATGGCGTCCGCGGTATGAGCCGAGTCCCAAACGTGAAATTGCAGTAGCGTGTAACACGTAGCACTTTAACACAATTTATGCAGATGCTAAAGAGTTACCAGACTAGTCCGTGATATTTGTTTTCGTGGTTTCTGTGATGCGACGGATTCGAAAACCTACCACATTAACACTAGCTGGCCTTGGTAAAAGCCTTTTTTTTTTTTTTCTTTTCGTCAGGCTATTTCGTGGCTGTCACTGAAAGCTGCAAGATACAGAGGAAAAAGTTTCACCACAGCTCCAATACCTAAAATTTGTAATCAAACAGTGACGCGAGCACTTCAGGGAATATGGAAACAATCGGGGCAACACTAGCTACACAAATTGTCCTACTTTACGATTTCTCTCAAATAAATTTTCAAACTGAAATAGTATAAATAGTTCCGAATGCGTGAAACATGTTTGACGACTAGTGTTAACGGCTCCAGTGCAATAACTGACAACCCACTGCTCATTAAAATGGCAGAATCCACTCACTAAACGGCTTGACTTCCACTCAACATCTGCGATTGCCTGGTTCCAAGTGCATCCTACTTATTCGCAAGCTTTAACAGTTTACTAACTAAATAGTCGATGCATAGCAATTCGCTTGTTGGAGTCGCAGATTCATCTCCGAGCTTCGTACGTGTCAACAAGCAAGAAGCATGCATCGTGACTTTAACGGAATTTAGGAGCCACTTCAGCGAGTAGAATGGGCTCAAGCAGATGAGTTTCGATAATAGTTTATAGTTCTAGTAGATACCTAACCATTTATCAGCAGGTTTTCCTTTTAATATTCTTGTATCTCCGATAAACAAACTATTTTTTCGATAGACGCCAATTTTAAAGGGGCGCGTGGGGCACGTACCCTTTCCTTAATCATGTTTAAAACATTATGGAAGTGGAGGTTAAAAGAACTACGTGATATGAAAACTAAACAAAAAATAAATTTATGTTCTTACAGTTTTTTTTCTAAAATACTCTGTCAGGTTTTTTTAGGAGTTAACTTCTTTATCTTATCTGCTTATATTTTAATAATGAATATGCATATTAATTTAACATTACTTCTGTTTTGCCTTTTATAGAAAGGATATGACTTGTGAGCAGCAGTCATGGCAACTGGCAAGCAAAAGCACACGCATGTGTTTTTCCCCCTATTCAATATGTATGTGCCCCCTATTTCTAAAGTTTCTAAATTCGTGCTTGGGTTTTACTCTGTCTCGGTGCGCCATATAAACACTCCAGTACGCACAACTGCAGCCGAGTGGAGAGATTTGGGCCGGCTCTTAATAGCGTGGTCTTGAGAGCCGATGAGGGTGAAGCGATGTTTGAGAATGAAGCAGCACCGGAACGCAAGAGGGTGGAAAACGGGAGATCCCCGAGAAAACCCGTCGACCAACAGCATCGTCTGGCCCGATTCCCAAGTACGAAAATCAGGGAATTGAAACCGGTTCGTTTTGGTGGGAGGCGAGTAATCTGGACACTACACCACCGCGGCCCCTAACACCACCCGAGCAGCTATTTAATTAGATTTTTTCGTATCCTAAATTATATTAATGGCAAGCCAGTGTAGAATTGCCAACGCTGACGCTACTGATCATTGAAGAAAAAAAAAGGGGGTGTCCAGTTGTGCCGCCTCCCCCACCAGAGCGATGTGCCACGTCACTCTGCTTAAGCCAGCACCAATCAAATCAAGGTCCCGCGCCCTCTCTTCTAAAATTTTCATCGCTCACTTAAAAATTGTATGGTTTCTAACCTACTTATTACGTGGCATTTTGATAATCTATCCCAAGCAGCAAATGTCATTTGGTCCACGTGATCAAATCTAATTGTACTCGAGCTGCCCAAAAACTGTTTCCTTAATCAGTCAACCTCCATAATGCAACCGCAGATGCACCATCAGTGACCCATGAGAGGCAGCAGCGATCCACTGGCTTACCTTACTGCTTCTGGCCTGCTATAAGTTCACCAATTGTCGTCAGCGAACTTTGACAAGCCACTTGTGACCGAGCTATTGGTCACTTGAAGCCCAGCTATTTGCCACTTACAACCCAGCTGTTGGCTACTCGTGTCCTATTTAAAAGCATCTAGCCATGAATTTGCAACACCAATAAATTATTCAGTTATACTTAAACAGGAATTATTTATTTTACACCTTCATATGTGTTATCTTTAGGATTATTTCACAATTGGTAAATTTCCTCAGAAAGGCATGGCATCGAACTCACATTCCTTCACTAAATAGTCCTGAATGCTACCAATTACTCTACCATGTATTAAGGTAGAACTTTCTAAGTTACTCTAAATACGTATTTCTTCCACATGAAGGTTGCATTATTAACTTTGCTTCAGCACAATTTATGTTAGTATCACAAGTAAATACTGGGATTTAAATGTTTTTTTTTTTTTAAACTAGTACATTACTTTCGGGATCCTTTCAGGTGGTATTTAAAATGCAAGATAAGGATTATTTTACATTTAATGCTTTTCAGTTTTCCAGCAAATAATTTTTTCCCTATTATCAGTTATTTCGAAATAAAATTTTCCTTCATATATGCATGAAGTAAAAAAAAATTAGTGAATTGCTATATGATATTTGCTATTTCACAACAACAGTTAGAATGCCATATGGTCGATGAAATTGTCTCTAATGTCCCCAGCACTAACAGTTGGCATGCCATTAATGGCCCATAAGCTTGCTGAGAATATTTCTTCAGTAGTAAGAAACAGTTTTCATTCCACAATGGCCTTTCAGCTCGCTGCTTTTATGTCCCCAGCAGTAAGTAATAGATGGCGTGCCATAAGTGGCCCACAAGCTTCCTGATAATATGTTCCCAGCCCTATACAACAGTTCATATCATAAATGACCCATTAGTTTGCTGTTAATATGTTCCCAGCAGTAGGTAACAGTTCACATGCCATAAACTTGCTGATAATATTTTCCCGGAAGTATATAACAGTTAATTGTACTATTGTTTAAAAATGATAAAATCACTTTTTATTGATATGACCTGATTGTAACCATATATGAAATGCTGATAATCATAACTGCGAACGTTTGACGCCACTGACAGCTGTTGGCTAGCTGTTAACTGCTTGTTGTATGCTATTTTGGGTGCCATATTTTAAAATTTTTTCCTGTCCAGTGAGTTTTTACGGCGTCTATGGCAGTTTTCCTCCTCCATTCTTAATTATAGGTTATTGATAGGTACATCGTGGGAAGTAGTTGTAGCCCCAATCGCTGGCATGGCTGCCCAATCCCTCTCTTCTACGATATATGCCCTCTTGCATGAATTCTCTTCCTTACAGGCGTCGCCTATAAGGAAGAGATTTCATGCAAGAATGCGTACATCACAGTAGAAAGGGACTGGGCAGCCATCGCTCCGATTGGAGTCACAACTTCCTCCCTGAATGTACCAGTATCATTGACAGAAGGCTGCACGACTCAGGAATAAAAGAATGCAGACCGTTACGATGACTGCCCTTAACATCACATCAACGTTACCATAAACAGCAATGATGCTGTGAACGACTGTCATGGACAATGACAGTGGTAATGAGTACCGCTTTTGTTTTGGCAGATACAACCAACGTATCCGTGTATGGAGGCAACTTGGTCAGCACCAAAATGAATGGTTTGTCACACGTCACATGTCCAGACGGCCTGATGTGGCGAGAGTTGCGATTTTGTACGATGCCGGATCACCGATGTCTGATCACCGTTGCCTGAGCACTATTGACATTTTGACAGCCCAAGTACATTTATGAGGTTTTGCAACCAGTGACCCTGAACCAGTGACTCCAAAATTACTCATAATTACTCAGAAATGACTCATGACTCCTCCTCAGGAATCAGAGATTGACTTCCGTACGTGATGTCCCAGTGCCTTTACGCGATTGGTCAGCTGCAAACACGTGGCATCTCGGTGATTGGCTGATTGGTGTCCACACAATGTATTAATGGTGTAATAAGATTGGTTAGAAGTTAATATGAGGTCATAGGGCTTGCACACGTATATATTATAAGCAGTAGGGTAGTCGGCTGAGAGACTTAGTCTGACAACGGCTGCTGTGAAAGGTGGATAGTCTCGGCTAGCTTCTGCATCTTCGCATATAAGTATTATTATGCATCTACGATGTATTCGGGGACTCCAGAGCTAATGGTAGCTATGGCAGTGCCATAGACTTCTTCGGGAGTGATACCAGCACTGCCATTGACTTCCTCGAGCGGCATTCCTAGTAGTATCTCCATCGACCTCTTCGGTTGAGGTACCTAGAACACCATTGCCGGCGCTAGCTGATTCTTTAACTCCAGCACCAACATCTCCAACAGGTCCGCCCGAGTCTTTGCCTGAACAACTACGTCGTTATCAGCGTCAATTTTGTGATGAGACATTTACTTTCGGCAATAATGTACGGCGACATGAGTGCTTTAATTATTCCAAAAATCCCTGCTGTATGTCATATTTGTGTGACAGGTGCGGTAAGCAGTTCAGCCGTAGCGACAGTTTACTTATACATGCAAAGACCTGTAAAGGTGAAATGCATTTATCATCAATACCTCGGTAGCAGGTTTGCTGCAAGCAGGTCTCTTGTGACTTTTGTACATGCCTTCAAAAGTGTAGTTACCTATATAACCTGCCCTGCATAGTGCGTTGGTGTAATAAATGTTATGATATTTTCGCACAAGGACAACACGAGTGTGAATAGCGAGATGCATAAAAGACTGTAACCTACAACAAAGTTGCATATATTGAGATGCATATATATTAAAGAATATTTAAATTTTTTGATGGTATGAGCGACTGTAACAAATTAATTGAATAAAAATATCTGTGAATACAGTTGTGTTTTATTTTATGTTTTCCTAATTTGCTAGAATATAATTAAAATTTAAAAAGGTACAGAAATGAAATTAATTTAGTAAAAAATATTTTATAAAGTACCATCTTACTATATGTACAATTATATAATTAAATAAATCATACATTTTAAAATTGAACACCTTAAAATTTTTAATAAAAAATTATTTAATAAATTATGCAGGTAGTCAAAGTACGCATCATGCATGTAGGTATACGGTTCATTGGAACTATTTTTGAATAGGGTGGAAAATTATAGTTTTTTATGACCATAAATTTAAGTGCCGACAGCTCGCTTGGCAGTGAAATCGAGAAATTAAGTTGCCTATATTTTAAACATAGAATCCAACATGGAGGGTGCCGACAGCGCAACCTATACTTTAAAAACATGAACAAATATGGCTGCTGTGTGGTGGGTGAATTAATACACTAGGGCCACCTAGGTGATGAAAACATATGAAATCCAATATGGCAGTCGAACGAATATGAGAGACAAACTCTAGCAATGTATAAACAAATGACAAACGAAAAAAAAAACAAGATGGTGGAATGAGTATAGGCGAGAGGCGAGGGAAACCTCTGGATTTTTAAGTTTTTAAAATAACCTTTCAAATATTTTTTTTTTTTTTAGGATTTTTAATAATACATTTTCTGATATTTTTTGGAATTTTTTGGTATAAGGTCATTCAAGGCCACGAAGTCAAGGTTACCTGCACCCAATATGATTGTAGTACTCAGTAACATAATATGTTTGATGACTTTTGTTCAATTTTTCTCGAGTTTTTCAGTCATTCAAGGTCGTGGAGTCAAGGTCAAGGTCACCTGCACGCCATATGACAGTAGTAGTCAGTGACATAATATGCTTGTTGACTTATACAGTATTTCTTGAGTTTTTTGTTTTCAAGGTTTTTCAAGTTCACAGCATCAAGGTCACCTGCAACCAATATGGCGGTAGTAGTCAGTAAAATATTATGGTCGTTTACTTTAATGAATTTTTTGCTATTTTTTTTTTGGAATTTTTAAGGGAAAAAGGGAAATTGTTAAGGAAAATGGCTGTCGGAGGTCTGGATAGTAAATATTTTTTTAAAATTAGTTGTTAGTATTTTTTTTTTAGATAATTTTTTTTGGATTTCAATTGGAAAAGTCACCGGGGTCAAGGCCTAAGGTCAAGGTAAAAGTTACTAGCTTCCAAGATGTCTGCGGGTTACCAGAATGAGAGAGCACGAACAGCTCCGGCGTTCCGAATCCGGCATCCGTTGTCCCAGAAGGAACATTTTCCTGTAACTTCTATACCTATGCATTCTTATTAGCGGTTTTGTTTGAAAACTGAAATAAAAATTATATTATTTATTTTAGTGCCACTGTTTTTAACACTTAAGTACAATTAGAATTTAAACAATATGTTTGTGTTTTTTAGTTATCTTTGTTGTCATTGCATGTTCAAACCTATTAATGTCTACATGCACTGAATTTCTCAAATCTGTGAATATGCCGAACATGAAATAATTATAAAATAATAAAATTACACAATTTCTGTGATAGCATGGGCATGTCTCGTATTTGATAACTACTGCAGATTCAGATTATTATTATTATTTTAAATAAAGCATTATCGATTTTATTTTACTCGTGAAATCCGGCTGTGGGGAGGGAGTTTATTACACGGATAATTCTAATAGGCATTACTTACCTGAAGATTATTTTTCCTTCAGTTAATTTTAACAGTACAGTTTTCACAGTAGCCACCAAATTCTTCGCAGATAAGCAAGTACCATCGCACATGAGTTACAATTACCAGCAGAAAAAAATCCAAGAAGCAATTTATGCCATATAGTCCATTCATGGTTATCCCGCTAAAGTTCTACTTTCTGGATATTCGTCCATCTCATGCAAACAAAGCTTAACTAATCAAGAAACTTACACCAAAGGCACAACGTACCGCATTCGTCATCACTCAGTTTAATATTACTTTGCATGATAATTATTTCTTGCTATGCATTATCAACACACCTATTTCCTATTTTCTCCCTGTCTTCATTCATATTATTTATAAATGAAAGAAATACAATAAAGTATAGATAAAATATAAGTGAAAATTCAGTTTATCTAAAAATAAGACGCTATTATGTTAATATAAACACAACACTTGTAATACATGACATATTTAGGAAACAGCCAAACACATCGTACATGGGTTATTTTTCAAAGGTCTGTTCCAAAAAAAAGTGAAGCCACAGCGAGTAGACTACACACTCGTATGGGTTGTTCACAGTAAAATGAGCTCTTTAGAAAGCCCTGCTTAAGAGCTACTTGTATGCACATTGTATGTTATTCCGTATTTTGTAATATTAACGTTACCAAGGGCTTCATCACTTTATCCATGCGTCGGTAAAGCGAAACTGAAATTGTTAGGATAGGAAATATTTTACAAAATTTGCTAATTTTTGCATTTTGATACATTAAAAAACAGAAAGCGAAAGAAATAATTTAAATTATCACAAATGTTTACCCAATACTTTTTATTCGACTTTAAGATACGGAACTATTTTCTCCTCATCGTTACCAACTTTACTGGGCGCACGTTACTCAGTGCATCAGTTAAAATATATGCAGGTAGAAGCAGTGACTATTTTTATAGATTGAGTTCAAAAGTGCTGACTTTATCGTGAACAGCCTTTAGGTGCGAGCATTTGCCACAACATAAAAACCTGTGAGCGTGACAGCAAACGACGACTGGCGCCACTCCGCGTCACTTACGTTCTTGTTCCCTATCGCGCCACAAGTTGAAATATGGCTTCCGTCGACGAGCCATTACTTCAAGAAAGTGAAAACCTCGGCAGAAGAGGCTCACGCGACAATGTATTTACGTAGACTCTTGCACCAACTGCCAGTAATACCAGGCAATAAATTAGGTAACACCCGCATACTGTTTCCAGCAGGGTCAACACGAAAACAACGCGAGAAAAGACCAGCGCTGAGCGAAGTCGTCGTCACACAGTAGATGTACACAGAGATGAAATGGCGTTACGGTTCCTTTGATGTGGGCATACCAGTTCTATGATTGGCTGTGCGAAGCTCTGGGGACGACCTTGTGTCTGATTGGCTACTGCGTGCTACAAAACTTTCCTTATTGGTCGGGTTTCCAGCTGGCGAGTGGGTTACACGTCGGTGATTGGCGAATGGCGTTCTAACATTTTTCGGGCCAGTAACGCCATTTTGACGACGTGTGTGGCTGTAGTTTGCAATAAAAGTGGCTGTTTCATCTCTGTATTAAGTACTCTGAGCTGTCGTCCAGCTTGGAAAGTTAGATGAGATGTGATATGGCGTTGGAACGATGGCACAGACACAACGTCCCTCCAAACACAAAGGGGCGTAACTCAATTTTTCTGCTTTTTTAGGAGAGCAGTTTGAAGTTTTTAGCACTTGTTCTAGTCCGTCCCATGAACAAACTATTCCTTTATTTGCGTAGGTGTTTGTTATAAATTGTGGCGAAAGAGTTTTATCCAATAACGAAATATGTAATTTTTTTATATAAGTGTATTTTTATTAAAAATCCGAGGTACGCCTGTTTGGGCTTGTAAATTAATTTCGAATTGGGGTGTGTATATTTACCCTTATACCCATATATACCCTTAAGCCACAAATGAGTTTTACTTGCATTGAACTAGTGTTTGCCACAAAAATGAGAAGAAGAGTATTCTATTAGTAACAAAGAATTAAAAGATCTACATAAAATGACGAAAACATATCAATTCACTATATTCTATCAAATAAATTGAATAATAAGTAAAAACATTGAATGTACTTATCATTGAGTGTGATGAACTCTGGACAAAGAAGATTAAGTACAATGTTAGAAAAAATAACGTGATTCTATGAGTTTACTACAAAGTCATTAAAAAAATTAAGTTCCACATAATAATAAGTAATAACAAAAAAATAGAGTTCCTTAAACCTTTAATGTTAAAAATTATGACACTGTATCTGGTACTTCTATCGTTAGCACTGTTCTGATAACATTCATTGTTCTTCATGAGGTAGTTGTCTGTAAAAGTCTTTGTGGGTCTCTGATCGTATCACTGGCGTTTGTCCTTGACACAAGGATAGTAGATCCTGATATTTCTTACTGGGATAGTTTTGGTGGCTCCACAAATGGTTTAGGCCGTTTCTTAAGGGCTTCCGCATATTGCCTTTTCAGTGATAGGCACTTGTACGATCTCTCTGAAGGATGTGTTTTGAAGAAAATTATTTGCCTGTCGGTTTTCTTCGCTCTCAGTTCTGTAATTTCCGCCCACTTAATTGTTTATTGGATCCATCGGCAGATTTAACAGAATGCATGCGCATGTCTTTTGAGAATTGTTTGAAGTCAAGGAAGTTAGTAGGTTGCATATCATACACAACGTATGGTTTCTTTCTCCTAGCCAGACGAAAGATTGGGATAAGCTGAGATGGTATAACAATATCATTTGACTGTTTGATCGCATATGCTATTGTGCTATGAGCCGAACACCTTAGCTTTGTTCATGATTAGGTTCGAAAAAATTAAGAGTAATTTCTTCTAGAGATGAACTGTGATGAAATATGTAAAGAAGCATTGCGGCGACTATAGTGTTTTTATTTTGCCTGCCACAGCCTTCTGCAAAGAGTGCAACGATTTTGGTGTCCAGTTCATCACAGTTTCTGAGGAACATGTAAACACACGTAGCAATTTCTGATGATCCCCTTCTGCTTACAGTTTTATTCCAAGTGTAGGAAAAACAGTCCTTTGTACCAAAGTTGTAAACTGTAAAATTATAAATGGATAGTCTTCTCTTATAAAACACAGCACTTTCCTTAGTGATTGGGAGAGATATAACTTGTAAATAAAATACTGCGCAAGCATGTGAAAGGTCACGCATAGCCTTTTTTTTTCCTGATATTTTATTTCTCTGGTTTTGTCCTTCATTTGATAATGTATTGTGAATGTCTCCTTCAATATTTGTTTGGCTTTAACAGTACCTTCACGGTAGCTCATACACAGACAGGACTGGTCTTTCTTTGGTCTTATAAATGACAAAGTAAATAATCGAAATACTTGCCTGTACAATTCAAGGCTTCCTTTGGATTCTCCAGTCGGTATATCATTTAGATACATGTTGTACATTTGAGATACATTTAGATCTTCATGAAGAAACTCTTTCGAAAAATTCTCCCGACAGTAGTGTGATTCAGCTGGAGGATATCTGTTTATATGAGCTGCCATTTTGATCCGCACAGTTTCATCTTTCTCTAAATGAGATGGTCGTCTACCCCCTCGCTTTTCTGGTGTAGTTATGCCTGTATCACATTTTTTTTCCGCAAAGCAGTACGGACAGTTTTATCTGAAATAATAAGGGTATTAAGGAAGAAAACCTTACATACTGGTAAACTCAGGCAAGTAGTAAAACTTAGTTCGTGTTCTTCGAGATGTTTCAGATTTTGTGTTTTTGGCTTTAGTGTCGACAATTTTTTATGTGACGAACAATGTACTCTCTCTGTAGTCGGAGACTGCCCATACTATAAAATGCTGTATGAAATGCTTCTTTGTTTTCATCAGAGAACATGTGGAATTTTCTGTTAGTGTTGCAATTATTGTTGCAGCGAGGACCAATAGTACGCGCAGGTACAGTTTGTGATGTATTGGGCCGGATATGAGATTGGCCGGAGTACCGTAATGCCTAGGCTGATATTTGCATTTTCATCCTCTTTTTCTTTTGTTTTGGTTCTTCTCTTTCAGCACCCTCAACTTCAAACATCTCAGGTGCTAATTGTTCTTGGACACTGCCCAGAGCAATGCCAGCAAAATAAGAGCAACTAGTAATACCTTCGTGGTTATCAGTTGGCCCATATTTGTTTACTTCTTTTTCAAAAGTTTTACTTGTTTGATTTCTTGTGTCCAGACCGTTTGAACTTTGTTGATGTGAGTCGCAGACCAAATGTTGCTTGTATACCCATTTGTGGCAAAATGCAAAAGAACAATGATTCTCTCCCAATATTTTGCAATCTGTTGATGTACACATATTTAACTCAAAATCTGGGGTCTCCCTCAGAGCCATCTTCAGAGACTGAATTATAACTCTCTATTTCCTGTGCACGTTGTAAAATGTTTTTAGTGCTCAATTGAGGTTGGTCTATTTTACTTTGCTGGCCTATAATTTAGGACTTGTTTCAAATTCTTCTTCTCCTTGTGACTCTCTTTTCTTGTTTACTATTTCTGCTAACGCACATCTTCATCGCTTTCTTCTCCAGCTTGAGATGCCCTAGTTAACTCGTTCACCTTGTCACTTGCACAACACTGAACTGTTCCCTCATGATCATTGTCATCTACTCTTGGTCTCTTCAAAGAAACATACTCATAAGAAGCGTCTTGAGAACCCTTATCATTTACTTCGTTCTCAGTTTGTAAAACAACTCCAAAATACTACACTTTATCATAGTATACGTTTACCTTACATCCAGTCTTTAATCTCTTCATTCTTTCGCAACTAGAACTAATTTTGAGGAATCCACCACATTTCTAGTGCTATCATACCACTCCACACGCACATCCATGTTTAGTCAGGATTCAATCTGAAACCAAATATATCATGACATTTATAGTTAGGAAAGGTCACAAGCACATGCACTAACACATACAATTTCCATCAGAATACAACCTGAAAGATAAAAGAAAACTTAGGACATAATTGAGAATGACACATATGCAAGCACAAACAGGCGTATCTACAGATAAACCTATTCGTGCTAAAGGATCCATACGAAATTCCAACAACATACAGGCGGAAGTGGAGATACGCCAATTTGAACTTGTACAAACAAGACGATATTGAAATACGGCGAAATGTTTTTCCTTAATATCTTTCAAACCGTTCGTCGCAGAGATACGCCACTTCGGGACAGTAAAATATACACTTTGGGACACCCTAAAATGGCCCTAACTAAAAATCGTCAAAAAATGGGTTACGCCCATTTGTATTTGGAGGGGCGACAATACAGTAGTGGAACAGCCTCTTTGTCACAAACTCCAGCCGTACACACCAGAAAAATTGTCACTGGCCAGCGACATGGCGCAACGCCATTCGCCAGTCAGCGACTGGTAACTTACTAGCCTGGCAGCAGCCCGGCCAATACGAAATCATTCCCACCAAGTATTATCCACTCAGAGAAGAAGTATTGATTATGAGGGTTCGGTCATAAGGGGATGGGGGAGTAGGTGCCAGAAGTCTACCGACCGCCATGTTGGGTCTAGGCGACCTTGACCTTGACCTTACTCGTGTTCTTGATCCTGTGTCCGTCACCTTGGATAAATTAAACCCAAAAAATATTAAAAGATTTTATGAAATACTATAAAACTATTAAAAATTAAAAATTCTTAAGAAAACTAAAAAAAAATTCCAAAGGCTTAAAAACAGGAGCTCCAAGGTTCGATGGTGGGTGGAGCGACTGAACTACTTGCACGAAGACCAGCAGACGACTGACACTTGCCAATTTTTATTGGCTGCCTAGTCGCAAGCCTCCACTCCACCACTACGTTTTTCATTGTTCATGTGGCTTACCTTCCAACGTCTTCCCTCACTGTACCCTATCTAATGTCCATTGTGTTTCGACCTTTGCCCACTAGAGAGTGCTGATAACTAGAGACCTGCAAAATTCGCGTTATTATTGTGTCTCCCAGTCACATGCAGTGCAGTCAGAAAGGGAGTTGCTTAAAATATAAGCAGTAGCCAATGGATGAATAACGCTAGCTCAAGTATATACAGCACTGTCAAATCTAGTCTGATGCCAAATAATAACCCGAACTTTGCAAGTTAGCAAAGTACGTAATCTGACATTTTTTTGTATTTTCAAGATAAAAATTTCGTTTTATATATTTGTATGTAATAAGTATTTTTATATCAAACAGGTATTTTAAAGTCAATATGTCAAAAATAAATCAATCACAACATATTTTTAAAACAATTCTATTTTGTAATTTACAACATGAAAAAAACACATATACACATTGAAAGTGCATCTTTTACGCTTTGTTTTGTGTATTGCAAGGCACTGTTCCCCAGCTAGTCGTGATTTCCGTGGGAAATCGGTAAAATACTTTAAACACTGTTTGCAACATGAACTTTGTACCCATGCGAAGTAATCTGCATGTGAAAAATTTTTTATGTAACAATAATGCGAAATATTCTTCGTTTCGTCCTTCACAATCAGATGATCAATTTGTTCAGGTTTCTTGTTCTTAGTCGCACATTTTGACACCAATTTCCCCCTACAATTTAGAAAGTACACATTTACAGACACACCAGGCTTGTTCTCAAATACCCTAATTTGCTGTAGAACAGTCGGGAAATCCAGTCCGCTAAAATCAAACATTTCTTCCACCTCAACATACCACTTTCTCATACGTTGCGGATGCGATGACTTAATAAATCCGGTCAACGTTGACCACCACTTTAAACATTTTTGGTCATAGTTGTGGGAATTCATCATTGCACGTTTGTGTTTGATAAAATCGGGAAGGTCAAAATACGTCGGTAACTCTGAAGATCCATGCTCTATGTTACATGGAGGAAGCCCCTTTCATATACATATTCATATGCACCCTTAGACCACCCATCCATGAAATCGACACTCGACACTTCGAACATGTGTATTTTATTTGGGTGGGGATTTTAGTACAACCATGCTTCTCATGTCGTCGGGCACCGCTGCTGCAAGCGAAGATATTTTCCCAGAAGCGACACTTATAACCTTGGAATGGTTCAGCAGAGGTGGTTGGCCGCTCAGTTGTTGCTGGAACAGTGGTCGATGGCTCTATTGGCGATGCAGTTGCCACAGCCGAATAACTGATTTGCATTTCTGCAGACCCCGTATCAAACATTCCCGAAGACCCTGGAAATTCCGGTAGACACATAGGTGCCTCGGTCGTAGAGGCAGATGATATGACTGAAAATGAAGAAGACAAGACCCAAGAAGTCGATGGTGGTATTGTTACCACGCCCGTAGCAGACAACAGCGGTGCTACAGTAGCAATCCGTACGAAGAGGTCGTTAATGTTGTTACTGTAGGCAGCCCGCCCAAAGAAATCTATGCTACTGCTGGAACCACTCCCTAAAAAGTCGTTGGCATCACCAGTACCATGTCCGAAGAAGTTCATGGCACTGATGACCCCATAAGCTCTGGAATGATCGAAAACATCGCAGATGCAGAATAAGATTCTGACTTAGACACGAAGTCGCAGAAGCTAGACGATGTGATCCAAACTCTTCCATCGACAAACCGCCGATCCCCCACAAGATGCCACTATTTATACCATTTGCATCTCCCACCGCCTTTTTCCCTTCACGACCACCTCTGTCCTTGTTATCCCACCCAACCACTGCATGTTTCAACTTTAAAGTCTATGTACATTCCCAAGACCTGACTCAGTCTTGCACCAATACATGCACGGGTTATGTAGTGTTTACATTTCCTTTCAATCGACTAATTCTTCATACTCAAAGCAATATTTGGGATATTGTAATTTTTAAATACCAGTGTAATAATTATGCAGAGGTAAAAAATAAAAAAAGACATAAAATTTTGTTTTCACAAAATTTAATGTATAGATAATAAGATACACATAATCAATACAAAATCGATAAAGAATATTTTTTAATATTCTACGAATAGAGTCCAAATTATATATATTTTTTCTGCAGATAATCAATTGTGATCTTAGGGTATCGTGTAAAAGGCGGAGCAATTCACTTATGGAGGTAAGCAGCAGTGCTCTACGGACCTCCTGTATGTAATATTTTTTTTCTTTCACAAATTATTTAAAAAAAAATAATTTTTAAATATTTTATAATGTCTATAATTTTTTTAAACTTTTTTTTGGAATCAAGATTATTCAAGGTTACGGTATTGGGGTAAAACATGGGCACGAGATCAAGGTGGTCGGATGACGTCACAACCTGGCGGTCGGTCGGCTCCTGGCTCCTGATTCTAGAGCCTCGCGCATCCAATCAGTGCAAGGGTTTAGTACACATCAAAGGAACCACCACAACATTTCACTTCTGTGAACATACTTATTCTGTGGCACCGTCGGAGTGAAGTAATGAAGACCGGGGAGGAAATCAATGCCCCCCGAAAAATTCCCGTTCCACATGATAGTACTTCTAGGCTCCACTGATAGCGACATATGTCCAGTTGCACCATCGTGTTTCGAAATCGGTCCTAGATCGGATGTGTATCGGCATTCAGGGGTTCGGAAGAGCGATAAGAAAAACTCAACAGAACCAAACGCCCCCGAATACCAACACAAAACGAAAGGCGAACAAAAGTTATCAGAAATGTCCATGGACCTGGTTGTGATCAGTGTGTATACTTACCTAGGGTTAGTCTGTAGTATACAAGCCGAAATTTACCATAATTTCCAACAGCTTTACAAAATTACAGAAAATGCAGGGCCGACCACTGGCACATTCCTGCAAACTTACACTAATTTTCATATACAATAGTTTTGTCTGCATCGTGAAAGTAATTTTAAACTACGATTTTAATTCAATTAGGTTAAGAGCCAAAAGGTGATCAAGTAAAAAAATCAAGATGTCATAGTGACACTCTTTAATCAAAATAAATATCTCTGTAATATTGAACACACCTTCTTCTATAAATATTTTGATCACTAGGTAATTGGCCTACATAATATCAATTATTGTTAATATCATTCTTATTTCATAAACTCATAAACGGGATCCCGATTACATACTTTTAAAGGCTAAGGTGAAAACAATTTAGAGTCGAACACAAACATTTAAGTTACATTTTCTTATTTTTTGGACATTATTTTTAATGTTCAAAAGCCGAATCTGCTTGAGTATTTGGAATGGTCGCAAAAGTAGGGTCGGACTGCAGACACCAGATAGAAAAGTTCAAATTAACGAGTAGGTTAGTCAAAACACATGCTTAGTATAGAAAAGATTTTTTTTTTTTTGGCTTGAAAGCAGCAGTAGGAAGTAAGAGCACGCCCGCAGCTCTGGACGGTCCTCAGAAAGTAGTAGTTATCGATCCAGCAAGAAGATAGTGAAGATGGGCACCAAGATACAAGCTCGTCACATCTTAGGCTATGTTATAGACAGGCCCTACACGGGAACCGCTAAACAAACATGGCAGAACACATAAAATAACAATGGCCTGAGAAAACTAAAAGGATTGAAAGTTGCCGCGCAAAAAGGGCGACAAGTCACACTTACCAAATGTGGTGAAAGTTCAAAATTAACGACGGATCATGAAGATGCAGTAGAGATAAATTTTTTGAGAATGTCACGCCATGTTTTAACGATGTAGAAGAAGGAAACGAGACTGGCGGAAGTGGTCGTAGACCAGGTATCGATTGAGGCAGTTATGGCTACAATCGAGGTAATAATTTACGATAGTAAAGAAAATAGTCACATGGTTTAACTTTAACGAACTGACAAAATTATGATAAACAGATAGTAATAAATTTCAACATAGTACGAAATTCTGCAAAGGGTATTTTATATAAAACGTGACGTTTTGTTGACATTGTATCTTTGCCGATACATAGATAATTAATAAAGTACACGATGTTTTACTAACATTGCAAGAAACTTTAAATGCAAAATTGCAAAAATGACAAATTATTCTGAAATGCTGAATAAAAAACATTTTGACACAAAAGACGAACTAATAAATGTAAAGGCCAGAGTAACATACTTGGTCACTGGAACAGTGACTATCAAAGTTAACAGTGATTAACAAAATATATGAAGTTTTTCACACTAACGAGTCAAATTTCTGAAATTAGATGTTGGAAAGTAAAACAGAGTTTATCAAAATATCGCACGAAACGAACTTCACGAAAAGGGAAACTAAAAGTCATAATATCTAAACAAGATTACACAAATTACATGGGATGCACCAATACTACTGACACACACACACTAACGAAACAGAACTACACAAGTCCCGATAGGTGTCGCACAAACAAAATAACGACTAAAATAAATCGCAACATAGGGTAATACTGGGACAAGGAAAATACTTACTAAAACGACAAAGTACTGGTTAATACTCCGGGATAGTATACAAAATAGATTACGGAAAAACAAGGGCAAAATTAGCTCACTTAACAGGAAATAGCACAAGCTCACAAATCGGAATGAAAACAACAAAGCTAAAGGTTAACAAATTCGGAATTCTTAGTAATACTGACGGATATTCTCTAAGGTGCCCCGAAAATGGTAGTGTCGCTTTTCAAAGCTGCACAGATGTAAGATTTTCACAGAAAACTGTTGCATCCTCTTCTAATATCTTTGGTTGCACCATTCAAGTTCAATATTCCAACCAAAGATGTTAGAAGAGGGTGCAACAGTTTTCTGTGAAAATCTTACATCCGATCTTGGATCGATTTCGAATTACGATGGTGCAACTGGGCATTAGCCAATCGTGTTTCCAAGTCGAGAAATTAGCAAAGCCTATTGTGGTTGATGCTGACAAAGATAATGATACTCTTAGGGCGTAACCCTACCGCAGATGTTTTCAGTTTTCTGGAGAAATGTGGTAGAAATACTTCTGAGGAATTTTGCTTTGATGTATGACTTTTATTTTTTGTTGTGCTAACAATGCGAGCGCGCAATAAAGTAGAACTACGAAGTCGCACGCAGTTGTAAGTTTTACGACCATTGGTTTTTATGCTTAGTATAATACCGAAAGAGGTCCGCTTCAATCGCCTTTGTCGTAAATAACTGACCTGCGAAAGTGTTAGATATACCTAAATCTGAAATTCACTTTAAAATATCTATTGTCTTCTATTTGTTCCTGTGATATGATGCTCAGACAAAATCGCTTTTGACCAAGGAAGGCAAGTTATTTTAATTCTTATTTTTTTTAAAGGATAAATTTCTATACATGTCTATGCGTCTGGGTAGAACGATTGGGAACAACACTGATGTACTGCTGAGTGGGCGGGGGGAATTCGTAGTAAAGTGGAATAACTTATTTATAGCTGCAATTACGTGTTAGAAAATATGTGGTATGGTCAATAAATGTACTTAAAATTAAAGTAAAAATCACAAATATATAAATAACTTCTGACAGAACATTCATTGCGAAATTAATATGCCACAAGACAAAACATGGAGTTCATTCCCATGGACATGGGCTCTTTATTTCTTTTAGTAGCTTGAGAAACGAACACTTGATGTTTCGAAAATTATTATTTTTTTCTTGCTTCTCCTTCTCCATTTACATTTATATGACATGCTGAGTTTCCCTAGAGACTAAAATTGGCATTCCGGTTCATATATTTTCGATAAAGTGCTATTCCCTTTCCATCCTTTCCTTTTATTATCTCTAGCAACCTTTGAATACTGCAAATATGTATTCATATTGCGTTGCCTCTGTTCTTCTCGGTCTTCCTCCTCTTTCTCCATTTTCATATTATTTTTCGAGTTATTTTTATGCAAATGTTTTAGGTACTCCAGTTATCCAATTTTGTGATAGAATTGATTTTCGAGTAATTTTTAAAGAAGTTTCTCATCCGTCATCCCTTTAACGTGCCAGCGTAATTTAAACTGTCAAGTATCAAGTTCTAAATATAATTTATTTTAGACGCAATTTTCTTCCCGTGCTAGTTCTTGGCTTTTACTACTGTTTTCTTATAAACTTTCCGTTGTTATAAAAAATCAATTTTTGCAAAGGGGAAATTGTTTCGTCCATGGTTGCAATGCTATGTTTCTTCTCCAAGTAAACGGGCCTGATTTAACTCAGAATAAATTAAACTCATAGATATTAATCTTGAATTTATTTAATATATATGCATGTACATATGTCCCTGAAAAAACTGATTTCAGCATAAATTTAAAAAAAAAATCTCCATTTCCATATTTAAGTTTTTGTGACAATATTGTAAAACTGTACTGACGCAGTTTCCCGGACTGAATTATTTCCGAAATTAGCACTAATCATTTTCTCACAAATTGGCATTGTAAAAATTATATTTAGTACTTTTTTAATGAATTAAAAAAATAGTATTGCTTTGAGGTCTTCAACTACCTTATGAAGATTTAACATTCCTCCGCATGTTAGAGCCTCCGGTTTTTAATAACTGCTAGGAATAAATGCTTATTTTCAAGTGGACGGCTTCCTTAAAGTTAAACTGTTTTAACTTTTCAAGTGACAAAACATGTTTTTAGGGTATTTTGTATTCTCACAATATGACATCAAATTCAGTTCAGATAATATTTGCATAGCAATGGGGAATCAATTTTCAAAGTACATATTAATGTAATTATAAGAATTTCAATTACATAAATACTCTTACCGAAATTTAAAAAAAATATCACACAAGAAATATACTTGGGTATGGCAGAAAATAATTTCTGATGTCACCAGGACCCGCAAAGAAATTATTTTGCACACACGTTATGTTGTTTGCCTGCAGTTTCATTTTAAATCTTACGACACAATTCAGATTTAAAATAGTTGTCTGCTGAGCCCTAACCGCGGACTATATAGAGTAGCATTCCAAACCAACCGCTTCGTAACAGTTTTAGAGTCCCAAGAAACAATTTACCGGAACTTTGTGATAAATTAAATTTTATAAATTAATTTGGTATGATATTCATAGTTATTACCGTATTAATTTTTGAAAATGAGTTAAAAGCTATTTTTATTCGGTATTTTGATTGATTAAATAATGACTTTATGTTACAAAAAAGTAAAATATCTTCCAAACAGAATAATAATTTGACACGTGAACATTTTAAGTTTTAGTTTCTTTTATTAAAATCATTATTCCATTTTTTGGCCGCGACTTCCTTTCAACTACTGGTATTCCGCCTTGGAAGCAAGCATTTTAAAAAAGGTCGAGCGAGATGTTGAGTACTCTAGCAACTGAAATGCAAACTGGAAAAGGCTATTCACCGTGAAATTAGCACTTTTGAAAGTCCTGCATAACAACTACTTGTGTGCACGTTGTATATTATTCCGCCTTATGAAAAATTAACATTGCCATGAGCTTCATCACGTTATTCATGTGTCGGCCATGTAAAACTATGAAATTATTAGAAAAATAAAAATCTTATAAATCTGCTCATATTTACACTTCGATGCATTAGAAAACAGAAAACGAAAGAAATAATTTAAGTTATCACAGATGGTTACCTTAACACTTTTTATTCGTCGTTATGATATGGAACTACTTTCCATTAATCGTTACCAACTTTACTGAACGCATTTTTCTCAGTGCACTTGTTAAAATATATGCACGTAGGAGCAGTGACTTTTTTCTAAGGTTGATTTCAAAGTGCTCACTTTATCGTGAACAGCCTTTATTCCATGTCACCAATTCTCGTCGCCGTTTTGTATTCTGCAGTCGAGGGTTCAAGGACGTGCGAACGGATGTGGCGACGGCGTTCGACAATGCAGGAAACGAGCGCGATCACGTGACAATGGGATCCCGAGCGAGCTCTTCGGCTGTAGCCACTGTTCGCGTCGCTACACCACCATCGCCACAGTCAGGGCACAGAGGGCCTAACAGTACACAGCCTATGCAGCTGATTTCAGCCACATGCACCAGCAGGCCATCATGCGCCCTGAAGCAATTCTCTGAGTAATGGCTATAAGATAATTTGCCAGACAGCTTTACAAACAAAGATGAGTCTTTCACAATACCTATGTCAGACGCAAAGCCCGTTTGCAGATCCCCGCACCGGCAGTAAATGATCGATAACGCTTATTTTGAAGCCTAGTTTAGTGAAACAGCTATGCAATTTTGCTTCTCTGTAGCCTACTTACTTGCCGAACACTTTAAAGTTTGTAGAAACTGTTTTCCATGCAAATTTCTATTTCTCTCACTCTTGCATTGTTTCTCACCGTAGTGTGGCCACCCCGCAGTTACGTACACAAGTTACAAAATTAAACTACTATCAATAATTTTAAATACCTGCTTTTTAAACGAAAGTAAAATGTGTATGCGGTATCTGAGACATTCTCTTTATTTAAGCAGCGCACCAAGAAGAAGTACTTTCCATCATGCGTCTATACCGCTAGTATTTAAAGAAGACCGTCGATCGCTCTGGTATATACACTCATACGTGTGGAATAAAACTCATTATTTCCTCCCCATCAAGAGAATTAACAGCCAGTCACATGCGAATATCTGTGGCTTATCAATGTGACTGTAGCTGATTTATAGAGAACAAGTTGGGAGGTAATGTGGATTACACATGTTATGTGGGCTTAGAAACTCACTCGTAAGGACCTCAGTCGGATGAGCTGAAGGGGGCGAGAGTTACAGAGGATAAGGAATGAGTAAGAAGAACGGAAATGGCTAATCACTTGCAAGACTTGTAGGTACCAGTCAGCTTCGAGAATACAAGGAAGGAGTTAATAAGAATATTTTCACAAGATAGCAAGATGTAACTGGTATTTAAATTGTGGTGAAAAGTGAGAATCGGCTAACTTGCATATTTACATGAAGTTAACCGATAAAACTAACGAGCCTATATTCCTATACACCTGCTAGAATAATTCTGATTTCGCCCTTAAAAGCTTAGATGGTGTATAACGGAGTTAGGATTAGGAGCATCAACTTCGGCTGTTATCAGTGTAATGTTTTGATAAAGGCTGTTCACGGTAAAATGAGCACTTTCAAAAGCCCTGCTTAAGATCTAATTATATGCACGTTGTATCTTCTTCCGCCTATTGTAAAATCAACATTTCCATGGGCCTCGTCAGATTATTCGTGCGCCGGTCAAGTGAAACGGTGAAATTATTAGAAAAATAAATATTTTACAATTCTCATTTTTACACTTCCGTGCATTAAAAAACAGAAAGTGAAAGAAATAATTTAAGTCATCACAAATGGTTACCTAACACTTTTATTTGACGTTAATATCTGGAACTACTTTCCATCCTTCGTTACCAATTATACTGGGCGCATGCCATTCAGTGCGCCCGTTAAAAAATGTATTTACAGGCAGGGGCAGTGACTTTTTTTTAAGGTTGATTTCAAAAGTGCTCACTTTATCGTGACCACCATTTAGAAAGGGTCTACTTACTTCAAATATTTACAGAGTCGTCATTCTGAAAACAAGTATTTGAGTCACTTAAATCATGTGAGTTTACATGATCTACTGTAGCACTAATAGTGTGCAGAATTTCGTGTAAATTAGTTGATTGGTTCTCGAGATATGGCATAAAAGCTTTATTTTTTCATTTGCACTACCGTACGTAGAGGCATAATAAAACGGCTCTTTATAGTAATTAGTGATGCTTCTAATAGAAACAGTTAGTGTACCGAGTTTGGTCGAATTCGGTTTAATCGTTTAATAGACATGACAAACTTATCAAAATTATTATTTATATGGCCATCATTTTGAAAATAAGTGTCTGAGTCACTGAAATAATGAAAATTTACATAGCCCACTGTAGCACTTCCTGTGAACAAAATTTGGTAGGAATTAGTTAATTGGTTCCCGAAATACGACGTAGATGTTACGTTTGCTCCCCTGGTACTATCTTTTAAAAAATGAAGGCAGAAGGGGTTCTCTATAGTCGTATTTAATTCTTCTAATGGATACTGCCAGCATTTAAAGTATTGTTGAATTTTGTTAAATTTTAATAGTTACAGCATAAGAGTGTAAATGATTTATACTGCAGCCATTAAAAAGAAAAGCCTGACTCGCCTAAAACATAAGTTAATATGGCCAAGCATTGCATTACTTGGGTGGGAAATTAGGTGGAAATCGATTAATTAGTTTCCGAGGTATGGCATAAAATCTCCACGTATTTATGTGGGGCTATCTCCATAAATTGCTGACAAAAATGTTTTGTATTAGCCAATTCGTGATTTGTCATAGATACCTACTGCCAGCATATAAAATTTGTTTGAAATTGTTTGGGACACAAGAAACATTAATCTAAAATATTAACACGCATGTCACCCTTAACTCGTATAAATTAAGATCGTAGACTATAACTTGTTGCCTGAATTTGGAATGAATCAGTAAATTATTTCCCGAAATATGATATGAAAACCTAATTTTTCGTGTGGTGTTATTTTCCCGAAATGGTAGACAAGAGAAGCTCTGTGTTTCCACATTTTACTGCCATCATACAAAGTTAAGTTGAAATTGGTTGCATGTTTTCGTTGATATAGCATATTGCGCTAAAATGTTTATATCGCCGCTCTAATGAAAATAATTGTCCGACCCCACTTAAAACATATCAGTGTACTTGACCCACCATATTACCTACAACTTGTTTGTCAAAATTTGTTAGGAATCGGTCCATTATTTCCTGGTTTATGATATATTTTTTTAATCTGGCACTCCCTTACAAAAAAGCGGACAAGAAAGGCTCTCTGTAGACGCATTTGACGGTTGAAATATATACTGCCAGCATACAAAGTTGCATTGAAATACGTTACATGGTTTCGCAGATATATCATACCAAGATAAAATGTTTATACATCAGCCATTTTGAAAAAAGTCACATATACATGTCGTACAATAGTACTACTTAATTGTCAGAGTTGGTTGGAATCGAGAGATTTTGCATGAAGACTTTGTTTTCATTTGGCACCATCTTACAAAATGGCGAATAAAAGATGCTGTGTATTGGCACATTTTATGCATTTAACAGGTACTTTTATACACCATGTGTGATCGAGTGAGGTCTTGATAGCCGATGAGGGCGATTGAAGTGCATATGGAGAAGCGCCGGAATGAAGTGGCGGGGGAAACAGGAAATCTCCGAGAAAACCTGCCGACCAACGGCATCGTCCGGCACGATTCCCACTTGCGAAAGTGGGACCCGGCCGGGGATTGAACTCAGTTCGCCTTGGTGGGAGGTAAGCGTGCTGATCGCTCAGCCACCGTGGCCGTGGCCCCACGTGTGATCGAAATTAGTCAAACAATATGGTGGATTTTACAAATGAACCTAAAATATTTTTATAGATGCCCTTTGAAAATAAGTGCATTATCCGTTTAAATCGTACACGTTTACGTCATATACCATTCTATTACTTAAATGCCAAATTTGGTGGGACTCGGCTAAGTGGTTTCCGAGATATAACATAAAAGGTTTTCTTTTTTCGTATAATGTTACCTTGCAAATTGGCCCACCAATAACAACTTAACTCTCTTAATTCAGTACCTACATAATGAATTTGGTTTAAACCTGTTAGATATTTCTCGAGATGTGAAATAGCACCCTATATTAAAAATATGGCCGCCATTTTTAAATAAAGCATCCGGCTGGGCAAAAAATACAAAAGTCAGATGTTCTTGCTAATACTCTATGCTATAGCACACAAGAAATACTTATTGTTTGGAATACGTAATTAATTTATGCATTTTTGTATTTTTCTCACGCATAATATTTCTATTTATGTAAACTATATAACAATTTTCGTACTTTTGATATTAATTTGCAGAATTTATTCTATTAGATATTATGATGGCAATTAGGAATGTATAAATTAATTAGTTTAGCTAGAGTTTTTACGTATTTATATTTATTTTAATTTTATTTTTCAGTCTAGTTTTTTTATATGTTTCAGGGTTTTTTAATTTTTGTGTCACCGTTTTGAGACTACGTATTCTTTGGTTTTAGTACATAATTATCGCAGGGGTGGTATATTCAAGTAGGATTAAATTTGCAGCCTCCCGACTGGCTGGCAGGTTCGAACCCTGTGTTTAGATAGGCTGGCATTGTATGTTAGCATTAATTTTGCCCTGACTCTTCGACACGTCAGGTCTGCGGTAGGTCGCTCACCCGAGTGGGTGGAGAGTAGAATTTTTAATTAGTCATAAGGGAGTCCATTACTGCCCTTGAATTAAATTTGTGTATTTGATGGTACCCGCGAGGAAATCAAGATGGCCGATAAGCCCTCTCCGCATATTAGCTGTTCAGGAGATAGCAAGTACCAGAAACGACCGTTGGTCTGTAAGCTGTACTCTTACGTAGTAGAGAATACACTATATGCTAATTCTTCCTGCTGCAGGAGAGGCCCGCATTCTGCCAGTTCCTGATAAAATAAAGCAGAGTCCTACAAGAAAGTCAGAATTACACAGCTAAGACTGAGTTTTCGTTTGTACATTTAAAGTATTACAGGACACTTATTTTCAACTTCCTTCCGTTTTTTTCTGGAAGGGCGATAGCGATGGCATTTTGTTTTGCTATTAAGAACACGTATCCCAGCATCCTTTACCATGGCTAACATGAGACAGAGTTTAGTGTTTTCACTGAGTAGAACTGGAGATGACTACTCAAGATTTTAGTTAGGTATTTTCAGAAACAATGCAATTTTTGGAAGTCTTATTTAATTTAAGGAGCAAATTAAGGATATTTTATTTTTCTTACACTAAGTCATTGGGCGTAGGTATACGGCTATTACCCAACGATCATAGTTTGATAATTCTCTTAAATTATTTTGCAATTGCCATAAAGGATTTTTAAAATAGTTTTTCACTCAGCATTTTAAAGTTGAAACTAGAAAATTAATTTCTCATAAAAATATCATATGCTAAAACAAGCCGTAGTGTATCCTATTCATTCAGTAGTGAGATGCTTCACCCTTCTGCTCATAAGCATGTTTATTTTTTTTACTTGTCTGAAAATGAATAGTTTTTATGTGTGTTCCTGATCGCATACAAATAGTGTGCGCAATGGTTGGGTTCAATGGAGATCTTGTAAGTAGCAAAGGTGTATGCTACTCTACAGCCTGCAGGGTGCCGGACTATAGTTACCCACCAGGTTGTATTGCAACCGTTCCAAAGTGTTCTTCTTTACATATACATTTGAATGACCTCACAGAAAAATACAGTAAAGATAATGAGCAAAGGTAAGGCAGGTATCAATGGGAATGACACTGCGCAGCTATTATGCTCTCTCTACTGAACTATATGGTACGGGATTCTAAGTCACCTGATTGGCTCGCAGTGATCCGTATATCCATGCCTAACACTGGGGCACATGCAAATTGGTATTTTCTTAAATATTTCACACCTATACACACAACCTTTAGCACAGGGTATTGTTGTACTGGACACCTACATGTTCAGTGTTTACTAGGGTCCCAGTTTGTACACCTTATATGTGCATCTACTCAGCATATCATTTTCACATTTACATAATGTGCCTACGAATGTCCCTGAGTTAAGTTACATACTTATTTGGCGCCCAATGTATGGGTCATTATATTTGCATATCACCTCCTCATTTACGACCTGTGTGTTATAATGTGTACTGAGTTTGGCGAAATTCGATTATTGGTCTCAAAAGTTTTTAATGTGCGGTGGTATGGAGTGGGACACACACGCACACACTCACAAACACGCACACAAACAGGAAGGTTAAACTCATAGTTAGAGATGATGGAAAATCGCGAAAAATTTTTGAGACAACATATCTTCTATAACACTCTTACTAGTTTATTCTTTCATGATTGGATGAACAAGGTTTCGACTCGGTCAAGTTGTTTGCAGACCAATCACGAACGTCCTGCTTTATAGTATCAGAATCCTCATTGGTCCAGTGAAATAGGGTAGTAACTTCAGACATGCATGACAGCCAATAGGGAAAGAAAACTGTCGGATATGTGTACAGTATGTTGAATGCTAGCAAACAGTCAACTTTTCCCACGGTAAACCATCATCTCTACTCATAGTACATAAATACATACAAAATAAGGTACAATGACATAAAGGAAACAAATGATCCCCATTGATCAGGAGCAAAACGTATTGTACAGAATAATGACCGATTGCGCATATGACCATTATTATGGTGATCGTTTGTGTGATCAGGTTCTTGTTTAGGTCTTGAAACTTATGGTTCGTTCGAAAACACGGGTAAAATTGCGTAAGGAATGAAGTGATCATTGCTGATCATGCAAAAATTGTATTTTACTCAATGATGGCCAATATTGAGCACCGCAATCGTTCAGACAAAGTATAACTAGGGACAAGCATTTTTGCCAAAATATTTATGGCCGTGTTAGACTACAATATCCTACGTCCAGAACTACAACTCCCTTTGGTTATCTGCAGCGTGTCGACGTGAGAAGACCTGTTCCTATTTGACTGGACCAATTGTAATGAAGAACTCCGATACTGAACGTCCATGATTCGCAGACGGACACTTGAGTCACGGGATGTTTGAAATGATCCAACCCCGAAAATGCATATGAACAAAAGTGTTTCGGAGTACAACTGGTCTTGAAATCTTTTCGCGAAAAACACCTGTCCTTATAGCTATTATCAGAGAGTAGACGAAGTTAGTCATACAGACTGTTATGTTGGTATCCCATATTTTATTGCAACCAAATGCATTGCTGAACTGTGTAGTTTAGCTACAAATGACAACACCGCCGGATTTTCTCTCGCAGAAATACACAAAATGTCCATTGTTAATAGCGTATTGAAGTGAGCTTGTGACAGTGATAGGAAATTACACGCGCGCACACACACACACACACACACACACACACACACACACGCGCGCGCGCGCGCACACGCACACGCACACACGCACACACATACGCGCACGCACACTTATATATATACATATATATATATATATATATATATATATATATATATATATATATATATATATATATATATATATATAATAGCAATTAGTGTGATGAGCAAATATTTCAAATATATGTGGTTATAAATTAAAAACATTGCTACTAACAGTGCGTACAGTAAGCATAATTAACACAGTGATAATCGAGGTTAGGTGGTTACAATCAAGTATTCATAACTACAGCATGTTACACTGCAATAGACGTAAAATACGTGGATCGATACATCGCAGATTAATACAAATACATTTGTGTATAGATAAATTAAAAACGTTTTATAAATACAGAATATTCGCTTTTGTAAAACATTGCGAGATTGTTGTTTGTGGTCTCATATCCCTACAATATTGTACTGCAGTCTGTTCTGTGGTAAATTTTTTTTTTGGGGGGGGGGGGAGGCATACACCATTCGCCTACAACTCTCATATGATATTTGTGGTATAACTTTTATATTTGTATTCGAAAGACAAAAGCAAAAATTCAGTTTCTATTAAATTTAGTGTATTTTTAATGTTGCCAAATGTTACAGACGGCTGATGCTATTTTTTAATATTTGAGAGAATAGGCCATAGTAACGTGGATAACCTTAACTGCTGCAGAAACTACAATTTTCTTGTAACAGTGGCGAAGAAAGCTTCGTGTACAATAGGCATTGTTCGTCTCCGTAACTCGAAGCCAAAGGGAATACGGAGACTTTCCGTATTTTTTATTTACCGACTTAACTCCGTTTTTCGTCATTACGGATTGCCTTTCCGTATATACACTGTACATTTCCGTAAAACATTCCATAAATATAAGGAAATTTTTAAAAGTGTAGTACATAAACTTTTGCCTCTAACTTTTGGCTTCCGGAGGTGGGAAATGATTGAGTGTTAGATGGTGAGTTGTATGGTGGGTGAATTTTGGCGAGTGGAACTGGGAAGAGCATAAGATGTGGTTAGAGGAGGCGTTAGAAATGCCTGTTTTCTAAGCATAATAGAGAAATCAGGTAAGCTAGAACTCGTGCTCTTCTCCATCTAGTGTGTCACGTAGTCATATTCTCAGATGGCGACGTTAATTCTTGTCGTAGTGTCATTTCTGCATTCATAATAACAGTATTTTTATGCGACCATCTTCCATCACAAGGTGGGTTTCATTTTGCTATCATGATCGAGCGACTGTTATTTTTGGTGCGCGGCGGCCGTGACGCTAATGAGGCGAGGAGACCTAACGAGTAATTTTATTCGAGATATAAACACAGTACCGCGATTTATGACCACATACGTTGGTTTTTACATAATTATCTATAGTTATGCACGTCTACAGTCCTACAGATCGGTTCATAAATTACGGACAAGCCCGTAGCACATGAAAATCTGTCTAGGTTAGGGTCCAACAAGTTATATCTAGGGGCCCCGGGGACTGGGTGGTTAGCACAGCGCCCTCCACAAAGGCGATCCGGAATCGATTCTCGCGGGGTTACCCATCATTTTCGCATACTGGCGACATGGCGAACGTGGCCTGTAGCAGGTGATTTTCCTCGGGGAACTACCGCTTCCCCTTCTGACCAACTCCTTTTCCACCCTTCAAAATACCCTCTGATATGTCTCACCGGATACAGTCGGCACAGGAAACTGTATTGCAAAACACGCAAGTTCAAAATAATATTTAAGCCGTATTTCATACATATTGGGTCGGGACAGTGGAACCGTGCTTGCGAGAATCGTTCATGTACGCACTGTTGCAGTAATTCGAAATACGTAAATGATTACCTTCTTATTCAAGCTAATCAAAATGTTCCTAACGTATTCATGTGTAACGGGATTGTTTGTCGTTTACTAACCTCACCTAATTTTGGGGGCGCGGTGGCTGAGCGGTCAGTCTGCTCGCCTCCCACCAAGGCGAACAGGGTTTAATGCCCGTCCGGACCACTCCCGGCTTTTCGCATGTGAGAATCGTGCCGGGCGATGCCGCTGGTCGACAGGTTGTTCTCGGTTTTCTCCGCCATTTCATTCGGGCGCTTCTCCATACTCACATCTCACCCTTATCGGCTTTCAATACCACCCTGTTAAGAGCTGTCGAAATCTCTTAATTCACTCACTCACCCCCTAACTGTGCAGGAAAATGCTCGCGTTAGAAATAACAATTGCATTTTACATGAACTTTTTGAACGCGTGAAATATTGGGATGAAGACATCCCAACCTTACTACGGAAAAACTATTACAAAAATTAATTAATTCATGCTTGAACAATGAGAAGCCTATTCCAGTATAATATATATTGCATCTATTTTTGTGTGCACGATGTCTGTGTGTATTTGGGCGCCTGCGCGCGCACACACACAAACACACGGCATCTATGGTTGGTAATTTCATGGGACTTCATGGTTGGTGCGCAGTGCTAATAGACTCGACATCCAAGGACGCTGCTACGCTGTCACAATACAGTATACTCTTGGGCAAAAAAAACTGGAGCCTTGAATTCAATCAAGTTAAGGTGATGGTTCGATAAGGCTTAAAGGCTATTCACGGTAAAGTGAGCACTTTTGAAAGCACTTTCATTTGGAATAATAGTAAATAAATATATTTTATTTTTGCCTAAGACGTTAATTTCCGAGTGGGGTGGAATACACATAATGTGTTCATTACTTACGTGGTAGTATTTATGTTAAAGATTGTTAGAGGATAAAATATGGCCGAGAGGAAAAAGTAACTAGGGTGACAAAAGTGCTCACGTTACCGTGAACAGTCTATAGAAAAAAGGCACAAGGCTACGGACGGGACCTCATAATAATGGGCTCCTAACCACGTGATACAGATATTCTTGTTGTACATCGATTGTGATCGGAATCCATCTGCTATGGGATTTTACCTTCGCTAGTTCACAGATAATTTAAAAGTAAAACCCTCTTAAGAAGTTTTCTGTTAAGAAGTTTTCCTGCTTAATAAGCTTTAAAACGTTTGAACTTTGTATATTACAAATACATAATTTTACCCTTTTAAGAAGTTTTCCTTCTTAATAAGCACAAATTTTTCAGTATTTTTCTGAAACGTCTTAACAGGGTTTCACTGACTTTTTAAATTTAACTTCGAAATTATCTTAGAGCTTTATATATTTTAATGAAAATACTTACTGATATGTTCACAGTAATATTGACAGCTGATTGGGTAAAGTAATTCTTTATCTTAGCTATCTATGAAGGCAGTGTTTAATATTGTTGTCACTGAATCTGTCTCCTTTTCATTTTATATCCCAACAGTTAGCCAAAAAAACCACATATAGTACGCATGTTTAAGCTCCGTGTAAAGCAAACAATATCAACATATTAAAATATTAACTTTATTATTGTATGTTTTATCATTGAAGGAATGCAAGAACATACGAAGGATTTCTTATCACCACATTAATAAATTCAAACATTTAATGCTAGGAATATATTTTTGCACACTTGGTGTTTACTGGGCTCACTTGCCATCTGCCTACAAAAGAAAAACATTATCAAAGTTTAATTAAATTATTTTAATACTCTACTCTTCCGTGTATACTTATTGTGCGGCCAGACACATTGCACAAACCTCGATCAAGAGATGATTTGAATTAATTTTAAAACTGACCCTAAAAATCGATATTTACCGCTCGTATCAGGTCTGAAGAACATTTAATATTCGAAAACACATCAATTTTTATTTTAAACTAGCTGATCCCGGCGAACGTCGTTCCGCCTTTTTCACGTTCTATTTTGCCTTCTCAATGCATCCTCTCTATTACGTCTGGTACATCGACCGATGTTTGAACGTGGTACCGCTGTCAGTTGTCTCTTTTAGAGCAACAAACATTTCCTGCAAGTATGGGCAAAATCGGCCCATAAATATAGAAGTTAGACTCCAGCGCTGCCTATCGGAACCTAACCTACCAAATGCAAAGCACAGTAAAACAATTTCTTTTAGATCCATGGAAGTTAGACTACAGAGCCAACTATCGGAACCTAACCTACCGAATGCAAAGCACAATAAAACATTTTCTTTTAGATCAACAAACATTTCCTGCAGTATGAGCAAAATCGGCCCATAAAGGTGCGGTTTCGTTTGCGTGTTCGTCGCATGCGATTACTGCGTGCAGCGGCTGCTTGCGTCACTGCTATGACACGTCGAATGGAATTCACTGGAAGTGGTTTCGTTAGTGCGACGAACGTTAGAGATCGAATGCGACTGCTGCAACGAACTGCTGTTGGGGCCAGTACTCTGCAGCGATCGCATGCGTTGAAGTGGTTATTTATATATTGTGTTTAGCTGGCTATTTCGTGAAGTAATGAGTTTTTGCAAAGACGAGTATGCGAAACTCATAGAACTGATTTCAGTTCAACGGATGTTATATGATCCTTTAAATAAAGACTATAAAGATATGGTATTGCGAGATGACATATGGGAAAACAAAGCCTCACAATTGAATAATAAAACAGGCAAGTAATGTAAGAATCATATTATTATTTATTAAGAAAAGTATTAAAAATGTAGGATTATATACATTCATAGTGTTGTAATGGTATATTTACAACAATGGAAAATACATATTAATCATGACGTGCTCAGCATTCATGTACCAGTATTTGACAATTTTTGAAAAGTGTACTTTGCAATTATATATTTACAACCATAAAATTTAATATCTAGCATAACACGTTCAGCATTCATATAACAGTATTTGATAATTTTGTATAATCTACATTCATATTGTTGTAATTATATATTTACAATCGTAAACATTACATATCAGGTATAACATGTTCAGCATTCATGTAACAGTACTTCAGAAGTACGGGAAAACAATATCAATGTTCCACGTATTGAAGGTTTAGTTTGTGCTTATCGCTCTGTCTTGCCATTCGACTCCACTCTCATTAAGAAAATAGTCTTTCAATGTATTTCGAACATTGAAACATGCTGCGTGAGCGAACCCTCCAGTTCTATGGAGAGGTGTCATACTTGTTAAGCGTGCTGTTGATCGTGTTGCATTATTGCCAGGTAAATTTGCTGGAGAGTCCCCTCGAATTAAATTGTGTAGACAACAAGCAGCTAAGATTAACATGTCACATGTTTGTGGTTTAGCTGCAATCGGAGAGTGAAAAATTCTGAAAACTTGTGTCAATAGACCAAATGCATTCTCCAATACTCGTCGAGCCCGAGTAAGGCGATAGTTCAATATTGCCTTTTTAAAGTCCTCCTTGGCTTGGGTCTTATTAAAAGGTTTCATAATATTTCTGTGTAGCCGAAATGCTTCATCTCCAACAATTACAAATGGCACAACTTTGTCCGAACCGGGCAATGTTGTTGCCGGTGGGAAATTGTGTCATTATATAATTTATTTCCTATGCTTGAATTTGCAAATATGCCACTATCGCCTTCTCTTCCATAAGAGCGCACATCAACACTTACAAATGTGCAATTTGTGTTTACAATTGCCGACATCACTATTGAAAAAAAAAATTATAATTAAATTGGGAGCCACTATTTGAAGGACATACTATTCGGACATGTTTCCCGTCCACAGCTCCAACACAAATTGGGAATTGCCACCTTTCCCAGAATTCAATTGCATTTGCTCACCAAGCATTCTCTGAGGGCACAGGAATGAGAATGTGAAGAAGTCTTCTGCGAATCACACTGATATAACAATGTGATATTCGAAATGCATATCTCAGAGAGTGGAAAGATTCTCCAGTTGCCATAAACCTGCAATCAAATAGACCAATGTTAGTTGGCAATTTTAATATGATATAATAAACGTAAGATTTCAGTTTAGATAATACAATATGTGTGTTAATGAAGTGATGCTCACTCTGTTTCAGGACAAGATTGCAAGACAAGATAGCGATCAATCAGAGCTACGTGGAAATGCCTGAAAAAGGCAATCAATTAGGTAGTGGCTCTGCGGCCCGTGCTAAGCGCACATGGGGGTTAACCCCATACTTAGATATCCTAAATTATGTTCAGTCGGAGAGGTGCACGCAGACAAGTGTACCAAATCAGGATGTAGAGTCGGATCCCGAGGAAACATAACAAGAAGTGGTTGATTCTGTCAGCATGGAAGATGAAACTGTTGGATCTGTAGGTGAACAAAGTAGTACAGCAAGTACCAGCAAAAGTTCACATGGAAGTAAACGAAAGGTGGCGCAGAGAGACAACTTATCACGTCTCCTTCAATAATCCAAAGAAGAAAGAGACAGGTTGATGGAGATGATCAGCAAGACTGATGCAAAAGAAGATGATGTGGACTTATTTTACAAGAGTCTGGCAGTATCTGTGAAAAAACTTCCAACATATTTACAATCACAAGCAAAACTTAAATCCCTACAAATAGAGATTGAACTGGAACATCACGCCAATACTGAGGCGCTGAGTGTGGATAATATTGTTTTCATTTCTAATGCCACAAATCCGATTTGAAGATTGAGGACAAATTCATCTAATTAAGTACAAAATTCTATTCTTTCAAGGTTACAATGTAAATTTTAATTTTTTCATAATGAGTACTATACACATATTTATGTTTCTGTAATGAATAAAACAATGTTTCAAACTATTCTTTTTGAACCTATTGTCAGAACATAAAAAGTTAGTTATAACATTAGTGTTCACACTTACCTTAATATGACAGCTAGTTTTTCTTGTGGTGTAATTACTCTCCATATCTTGAAGCAGATTTCTTGATGTCCAATTTAATAGCACTCAGAACAAAATCAAACTGGTTTATTGTTAAACGAAAAAAAACTGTGAAACTTGGTTTCAGCATCCGTAAGATATTTTGTTATTAAGTTGATTTAGTATCCTTCTTCATATATTCGTAAGTACGTAACATCAGTTCTCTTCCTTTTCCGGGGTTCTAGCATCATTCGTATTACACACTCCTCCACTTCTTGTTGTTTTAAAACGCACAAACACACCTGTCTCTTCACGTGATCCATTGTTCTGTGTAGCGACTGCTGTCACAATCGCGTGCATTCACTGCACAAACCAAACTACCCCACCATATGCGTCGGTTGTATCCAGTTACTGCACGCAGTAATCGCATGCGACGAACGCACAAACGAAACCGCACCTTAAGTATAGAAGTTAAGACTCCAGCACCACCTATTGAAATGAAACATAACTAAGAACCTTACTCGCCATCTGAATAACATATGGTGTGAATATAGTCTCAATAGATCAACAAACATTTACTGCAAGTATAAGCAAAATCGGCCCATAAATATAGATGTTAGACTCCAGAGCCACTTATCGGAACCTAACCTACCAAATGCAAAGCACAACAAGACAATTTATTTTAGATCCATAGAAGTTAGAAGTTAGACTACAACACCAACTATCGGAAACTAACATACCGAATGCAAAGCACAATAAAACAATTTATTTTAGATCAACAACCGTTTCCTGCAAGTATCAGCAAAATCGGCCAATAAATATAGAAGTTAGACTCTAGCGCCACCTATCGGAATGAAAAATAACTGAAAACCTTACTCGCCATCTCTATAACATATTGTGTAAATATGGTCTCAATTGGTCCAGTGGTTTGTCTGTGATGATGCGGTTTAGTCACGCACAAAGGATTTTATATATAAAAGATAAGTTTTTCTGTGAAAATTATTGAATACAAGTATATGCAGTTGAATTTTGAAACACTCACTACTAAGAACATTTGTGTCACGTGTGAAAGTTGTTCTTTCATTTTTAAATTCAGAAAGATACGGTTGTGCATTTACAAGTCGTGAATGTTGTTAAATCCTCAATTTCAATTAAAATAACAGTTTTTCAGACATTTTTATTGTGAACAAAAATGACTGATTTTTCGCTTGTAATTCAACGCATATTTTTTGAACGCAACATTGTTGAAAACTGTAAGTCGGTGACGAAATCTTACAGACAGTAATAAAATCAAATATCGTCTACAAACAAACTTATGTTCAATTAATTTCTGTTATTTCTTTTATAAAATTTTTTATAATAAACCCGAAGGAAAAAGGAGTTGTAAAACATGCAACATATAAAAAATATGCATGAACTATCAGCACTATAGCTCATAATTTCTGTCCGTAAATAATACTGACGGAGGAACAAGGACGTCGTCATATTTTGATCAATAGGAACTGAACAGTGTTGTCCTATACAGAGTTGTCAGATTGACTATTCGGCTCAACCTCGGGACATGTGATCTGAGATCAAAGAACCTCACACTTTGTTAGTGAAACACCTGTAGCATTGATTTATGGAAAAGCTGTTGAAGTTTGAAAGAGCTAGTTGTTTGTCAAATATGACCGCAAGAGAAATACGACACATTGCATGTATGGCCTTGAAATGTCCAGAAAAAAGTGCACAGTGTCCTGCACAAAACATGTCAACATCAGCAAAAGTAGTAAAACCCCAAACAGTGCCAAGTGTTCTTGTGCTGTTAACAAATGTAGGCCGCAAAAAAAAAAAAAAGTGATTTAAATAAGAAATAAAAACTTAATTTAGCTCATTCCTATAGCTGCAAGTTCACAAATTTTTCTCAGATAAAACGTAATTTCTTTAATCAAAAGCAGATTTTGAAATGTATGGCCAAGAAATATTTAAAAAGTTTCATGACAAAAAATTACGGCCCTAGAATGTACCTGAGTGAAACATTGCACCGGCAACATTGTGGTTTGGGGTTGCATTGCGTACACTGGGACTGGAAATGTAGAAGTAATAGAAAGCAAAATCACACATCAGTCATACGTGGAGTTTTTGTAACATAATATATGGAGCAATGCACCAAAATTAGGACTCAAGGACAATTTTATATTTAACAGTACAACAATCCATAATATACGGTCAGCGTGACTATGGAATGGTTACTCTATTTTATTGCTCTTAAAGACTACGGACTACGCCACAAACGCCAGACGTGAAACGTAAAGATAATTTTTGGAACAGATTGGAAAAAGGAATAAAGAAATCTAGAGTTGAGATAACGTTTTACAAAACATTACAAAATAACAGTGTCACATACTCTTCCATGTGAAAAGGTTAAATTGCCGTTACAGCTGTAGACTCGTTCAGTTACATCGACAAGAACTGTAAGAATCGAATTCCGTAGTATAGTTTTTCTAAATTTTTAACTATAGGAAGGCATAGATGTGTATGCATTTTTCACGTGTAAGTTTAGATTGGTTCAAGTGTAAGACACCTCTTGGTGAACCAACTAGTATAGAGAATCAATGCTTTTCCACTTCTGTGCCCATCCACTATAATGATCTTGCCCATTTGCGTACTCAGCACTCTACTAAAGTTCATTTCGCATAACCATTATACCTATGTCACAGCCTGACAAACGTTCACCGTGTTTACATGCGTGTTTAAAGGAAAATGAATAACAGACTGTATTATGTATTCCTTTGTGTGTACATTTAGTACGTCAAATAATTGCTGAATAGCACTCTATACGTATAAATTGCCTCCACTATGAGCACGCTTCCCATATCATGTCTGAAATCATTATAATACCGCTAACAGCTTGCTATTAATTTAATTTGCACGGGTATGAAATAATCAGTGGCAGTTCTCGAGTGCAAAGGCAGGGCAACACACTTTCAAACAGCCGATGGCTGTAGACACAAAACTGACCAATAAACGACTGGTATAACGACAGTGTGAGTGTGTGCTTTTTAACAAAATCTCGATGTTTGGACTCATGTCACGTGAACGTGCACAGAGTCTGAAGACATTATATATTAATAAAATTAATATTATGGTGAGTATTCCGGATGCAAAAATCTATTCTCTTAGAGGGAATTGGCAAAGGATCCAATCGTGTCGATTAATTTACTGACTGTCTGGTACCGACAATAGGTCAGAAGACTTTAGTTAATGTGGATGAGGAATTCAAGATTATGACCATTCAGCTAGAGTGGGGTATCAACTACCCTTGTATACTGTCGTTCACTTCATGCATAACTAAAGAGTAGGAGGGCATTTTACATCAGCTTGTAAATATACAGAATAAGTGGAGAGATCTGAAGGGTACTCAACAGCGAGATCTTTAGCTTCGAAGGAGACGAAGTGAGATGGAGAAGTTGCAGTGCCGGTAAGTAAGAGTGGGGAAACAGGAGAACTCCCAGAGAACCTGACAGACAATTTGTCAGCCACCATGTCTATAACGACAAAAGCGTGAGTGACAATGCCGGTGATTAAAACCGAATCGCCTTGGAAGGATCGCTAGTCACACTCTGGCCTCTGAACACAAAAAGCAAAGAAAAGAATATTAATGGACAAAGTTAATATATGGGGACCATGGAGCATAATGGAATATGCACTTCAAACGGGGTACTGAAATATCTAGACAGATAAGTGCTGCAATCTATCGGACCGGCCGTGAACTTCTCCTGGTGGAGCTAGGACGCGCGAGGCTGGGCCAGCCATCTTGAAGACTATTTTCGACCTTGTGGGTTGGAAAGTTGTTAACGAACTATTGGATTACAATATTCTCGGTGACTTCAAGTTAATGTAAGTTCTTATTATTATAATATTTCTTCTTCACATTTACTGCGTATTAAAAGTAAACATTTGAGAGTATGGGCGGGGGAAACGGGAGATTCCAAAGAAACCCCGCCAACCAACGTCATCTTCCGGCACGATTCCCACATAAGAAAATTCGGTGACCCGGCCGGGGATTGAACCTGATTCACTTTGGTGGGAGGCGAGCGTGCTAATCGCTCGGCCACCGCGGCCCAACTTGGTTAAATATGGTTGGCTCTTTCTCCCTTTGCGCTTTATTTACTCATTAGTAAAACTTCACTAAGCCACCACTTTAAATAAAAGATAAGCAATAACATTTGCGAATAACTAACCATTTATCGTTCTTTGTTGACAGATGGTTCGTAAGAGGGAGCGAACAACTCAAAGACAGAACTGGTCGAAGGAGGCGATGAGTAATGCAGTTAATGCAGTTGTAAGTGGCTCTGTGGGCTACTTGAAAGCTGCTCAGCAGTTCAGTGTACCTCAAACTACACTCGACCGATACGTTGCAAAGAATAGGAAAAATCCTGACTACGAGGTTGATCTACTTCTAGGCAGGTATCGTAAAGTTTTTAATTCTCAGCAAGAAGCAGACTTGGTGAATTATATTAAAAACATGGAAAATAGGTTGTTTGGATTTACATCAAGAAACCAGGTCAGGAGGCGCTGGCAGGTTGTTGTAGCTGTTGTTGGCAAGACGGCGTGACGTGAAGGTGACGCAGGCGCAGTTTGGAGGAGGACGCTTAGGTGTCCACAGAAATGAGCTAAGTAACTTTATTATTTAGTATTTTTTTTAGTTGGTCGAGACTTTTCTTCCTAAATCTGGAGGAATGGCCTCGACCAATCGTATAAATATTAGTTCCATTGTGTAAACAAGAGAGGTTATTTGCTGGTGAGCAGTCATAGACCGTGAGTCATGATGAGAGAGGACTAGAACTGTTCAAGCGTTGTGTTATGAGGTAAGGCACTATTTGATCTTTAGAGGAACAGAAATCAAGGGAAATTGAGAAAAATTGAGATTAGTTTTTTTTTTTTAAGTACTAATTCACTCTGAGTTAATAATTTTTAGGTTGTTTATGCAGATTTTAGTTGGTACAGTCTTTTAAATGTGCGTGTGTTGTTTGTTGTCCTTGCCAGTCGTAGCCCATAGCTTTGTGTGGAACGAGAGCTTATAGCCTTGATTTGCAAATCAGTACACGTTTTAATTTTTAGAAAGCAGATCATTGATTTTAAATGCCAATCCTTCCTCCTGATTTAAGCTTGTATAATTTATGCCATTACTGATATAACTTGTGAGGAACATAGCTAATCTAGAATTTTTTGATGAGTATTTATTTACAAAGTTTTACTGGGTATAGTTGAGCGGGTACATACATAAACTTTATTGACAGATGCTCCTTCACAAATACAAAGAAATATTGTAACAGCTTTCTCCTCAGAAATAACCTTAAACTGTGTGGAGAACTTTAAATTGAATGCCGATTTGCCAAATTTATTTTATATTGGCTTATTCTACATTTAACCCTACACAGGGTTTTGCATTTTCTGTATTTTCGGTAATCTAAGTTTACTCCTAGAGGAGTATAAGGCGACAATTTGTTGTCAGAAGACAAGTTTAAATTACACAAGTCAAACATTAAAGACTTATCTTAAAACCAAACTCAGGCTGTAGATATAATTTTAATTTTTTTAATTTTTCTTTCATTTAGGCAGATTAGCCTGCTCATATCATTTAATTCATAATTTTGTTCGTTAACATTATTATTATTGCTGTTTGTGAGGAAACTTGAAAATCTTTTTCTTTGTTCTTTTCAAAGTGAGAGAGACTAATTTCTGAACAAATATCATTTGATATCTTTTGTTAAATGAACAACTTTATAAAAATAATTTTTTTAAAATTATTGTTTAACAGTCTCTATTGCTCATAAAATTTGCAATTTGTTATATTACTTTTGTGACTTTACTTTAATAACTTAAAATAAATGTTCACGTGTATTGAAGTCTGTGTGTTATTTGTATATGAGGTATGAAGAGTACTAATAATTTGAAGTCATGATCCACATAGTGAATTAATTTTTGCTGTTATGAGATCTACCTAGATTCATTATTTTCCTGGATGATTTATATTACAGAAGTGAAGTAAATATTTTTTTTCGCCGCTATAGCCGTTGGCTCTCATTCCTGACTTACTGAGTTTAGATGTTTTTATAGTTTATTTTATTTTTAGATGAGATTCACCATTGCCACAGCCCTCAAATACACAGGAAGACAACGATACGATCCCTAGTACCTTTCTTTCCCCCCAACAGAGTAGATATTACCTCCCCCCTACTTTTTTCCACAGTCCTTCTATTAATTTTAATTGTCCTGTCCAACCATTTTGATTTGCTTAGTGGCAGTTAAAGAATGATCTAAACCTTGATAATATTGAATTTTTCAACAAGCTATTTTATTGTTTCCTTGGGACTTTGTTCAATTCTGGGCTTTCAGGCAGACCAGAATTGTTATTGAGTTATATTGTAAATGCTTGGTGGTGGAGGCTTTGGAGGGCAATAGTTTTAAACTACCCAGTTTATATTTTGGTATTTTGAACTTAAATTTGATTTTGCCACTTTTGGTGTTGTCGTTTTGCCGAGTTTTGATATAGGTTGATATTTCTTACCCCATCTTTTTCCCTAGATTCGTCTATATATATATATATATATATATATATATATATATATATATATATATATTTATTTATTTAATAACATACCAATTTCAAATGATGGAAGGTTACTTTTAAAATATTTTATGATATTTAACTGAGGATGTTAACCCTTTTTACAACTTGTCTTCCTAAGGTACTGTTCGAACTTTTTGTCTGTTTCCTTGTCGGTAATGAAGACTTTCAACTTGGCTGCATTATAGCCTCTGAACTTGACAGTTTCTATAGCCGGCGGTTCGGCAGAGGCCTTCCTCAGCTCCTGGACCCTGAAGTTCGCGATGCTCTGCTGAAATTGTCCTGACGCGATGGAGTGTCTGGTGCTGTGCTTGTCTAGATCTCCCGCATCGGTCAAGCATGTCTGCGCCTGGGTGTCACGCATTCCTTGTGGACCACTCTGTGAGCTGCTCATGTCCTCCAGAATCTCGTGGGGGCAGCGCTTCCCCATTTCTCCTGCCGTCACCACCACCCTCTTCGGGAGGTAGTCGGGGTTGCTTGCTTTAATGTTGGACTGCCTGTAGAAGTTAGCACCTTTCGGCGAAGCACCTTGCAACAGTTTGTCATGACTTTCGTCGGAAGTTTTGTTTGTCCGCTGGTCGTTTGATATGTTTTTAGTTTGGGGTTTCTGAAATTTGGAAGAAACTCTCGAATTGTTGAAGCTGGTTTGCATATTTTGTTTCTCAGGAGCGACTCTTCCACTGCTGCTCGTTTTGCCAGAGTTGCTTAACCTCTCGGTAGATCTCGCAGACTGACTGTTGTCAGCTGCCACGCTAATAGCAGTTGTCCCTGAAGCAGAAAATGGCGTACTGTTGCTCCGGGAGGAGGCTGAGGAGTTCAGTAAAGAAGTTTTCTTCTCCAGAAACGACTTAGTGATGTTCACATTGGCCATTTCTTCAGGTCTCATTATTGCTATCTTATCTTTATCGAAACCTTTTTTCAGATGTATGTTTCGTCGCACGACAGTTAGCACATTTCTAAGCATTTTCAGGCTATCATCAAACATCATATTCAGGGATAAGACATGTTTCGCAGAGGGTGCGATCTTCATGGGCAACTCGTTGTCAGCAGACGAGCAGGCAGAGATACACACCTTCCTGCAAATCTTTCGAAAGCTACTGTAGCTTGATGTGATGGATTTCCCCTTGAGAAACGAGAGGAACTGCTGAATGTTTGGTTTCTTGACCATTTCTAGCAAGGAAGACGGATTTCGGGCGAGTTTAACCATGTCGTCCACTTTCACAGGATTCACTTGCTGCAAGATCTGCACGACGAAGCTTATCAGGGCTTCCAACTGTTTGTTGACAAACAACATCAGACCATTGGTTCCTTCTGCTTCAGAGTCGCGTGGCACGAGATCCGCTGAGCGCTTTACAAGCAGAGCATCACACTGGGCATTGCAGACTGACCCAGACTGCGTCCCACTCCCCGAGAGTTTTCGGCATTTTCCGACCTGCAAGGGGCATATTTCGTCACATCAAAACGACTTTAAAAATTATTCTCAACACACTGCTACTAACTTAAAATTATAACATATAGAAATAATAAATAATTGATGTGTCTGATAGGAATATATAGTTTAAATTAGATATAAATAAATTTTATTAGTTTTTTCTTTATGTATTATATGAAACATATTATATGCTAGCAGGAATATTATGTGGTAATATGAAACATATGCCTAAAGGCATATTATACTGTATATAAATGTATGTCTATGCATAGGCGACGATATCTGAGGTATCTTCCTGCGTCCCTGCAGTGCGAACAGAGTATGAGGGTTTTCTCGGGGTGATCTCATGCTATGTCTTTCCCTATTTTCATTTTCCTATTAGAAAAACTGTATAATAATTCTGTATTTTATCGCAGAATTAAATAGTTAAAATCTTCCTGGGTACAAGCTCTCCTCCATCCTGAGTGATAAGCATGCTGATTCTCGGCCAACAAATACCTAAATTCACGATTCCTTTCACCGGAAAAACTGGTGGGGTGCACTGTATTTTTAACAGTTGATAAGCGAGAAAATAAATTTCACTTGTTGTTTCCTGTCTATGGCAGGGTTATGCTGATGCGACGAGGGGAGGCTGGTGTCCACACGAAGCTGGCTGCCCTATCAAACAGGTCAGCTGGCGGTATGATAGTGTGGTGTGATAAGGTGACTGGAACATTGCCAGATACAAGTGCTAGGCGAAATGTGAGATCCCAAGAAATCCTTTCGGCCAGCGGCCTCGAGCAGCATAACTCCCACATGTGTGTGTGATCCCCTACCTTCCCAACGAGAATGGAACCTGTCTCGTTTTGAGGCGAAGCAGTGATGTGAAGAGTGAGCTTTGAGCTGCCCCTCCCATGCGAATGTATGTGTGCTAAGTAAAGGATTCTGTGCATGTGGTCGTGATTGGAGGCAAGCGCTCTCGCCACTACACCACCGTGGCCCCACCTCAGCTCCATCGCGGTGCACAAACAGTGGACTGCATACAAGACATTAATACAGTTGTTATACAGTTGTTCTGTACAAATGTGAGTAGACTATTGGCGAATAAATGTAATTTTTATGTTTATTGGTGGAGACAGATGAAAAACTGAAGGATTGATCGAAGGATCGAACAATAGATTGTGGAGGATTGCAGAGGACGAATGCTGAGGATTGTGGATGATTGCGGAGTGGGACAGGTGAGGATTGATGAGGATTGTTATGGATTGAGGAGGATTGCGAAGTATTACTGAGGCAGATTAGTGAGAATTGTAGAGGAGGGTTGCCGAGGATTCCAAAGAAATGCAGAGGAGGAATGATGAAGATTGCAGAGGATTGCTGAGGATTGGTGAGGAATACGGAGGATTAGTGAGGACTGTGTAGCACGTGGAGTTGATTGTGGAGCTGATTGCGGAAAATTTGGAGCTAATTGCGGAGTAGTCTGAGCTGATTGCAGAGCAGGTAGAGCTGATTACAGAGCAGGCGGAGTAATTGTGGAGCGATTGTGTATCACATGGTGTTGATTGGTGAAGGTTGCAGAGGATTGCTAAGGAGGAGGATTGTGGAGGAAGAATGCGGAGGAGGATTACAAAGGAGGATTGGGAAGGAGGATTGCAGAGGCGGATTGAGGAGGAGGAATGAGAAGGAGGATTGAGGAGGAGTCAGTCTGTAGGAGTCAGTCGGCAGGGGTCAGTCTGCAAGAGTCAGTCGTTGGATATTATGAATGGCTGTAAGGTTTGCTGGCCTGCTTGGTTGGCGTCATCGGCTGGTATGAATGATTAGTATGGAACCCTAGTTAAGGTCTGCTAGGAACAGCCAGTCTGTATGACTGGTCGACTGGTCGGCATTAGCAGTTGTTATGGTTGGCTTAACATGATGGTTGTTAGATTGAATGGCTGGAATGTCTGTGTGGTATGGGTGGTCCGTATGGTTTGGGGGTGTCGTTGACTGGCGTGACCGGTTCGTATTTTAAGCTGGTATTGTTGGTTTGTATGTTGAAGGCTTACGGACTAAACTGCCAATAGAAACTGGCGAGGGTTGGTCACCTGCTGATCGTCGTACCAGGAAGTGGCTGTGCTCTGCCATCTTTATGAGAATCGAACCCTCAGGGTAAGACACATCTAACTATTTTTTCACATTATATAAGTAATTTTTTCTCCATGTTTTTGCGATTTTTTTTAGATTAATTGCATTTTTTAGTTTCATGAGTTTGTCATGGGGTCAATGTCAAGGTCGTGAACAACCAATATGGCGGCAAGAGTCATCGATGTAATTTTTAAAGATATTTATAATTGGATTATGAGTAGGTGAGAGGTAGGGGTTGTTGGGTATTGTGACATGGTGGAGGCTGGTGTAAAGATATATGTTTCTCAATCTTTTTTTTTTTTTTTTAGATTTTTTTGTAATTTTTCATAATTGGAGAAGGCGGAGGCAGTGAGGGATGTTGGTGCTGGTTAGGGTGGTGGGGTGAGCGGAAGTGAAGTGTGAGGTAACAGTATATGTTTCTGGATTTTTAGATTCAATCTTTCGATTATTTGCGATTTTTCTCGATTTTTATGACTGGGTATGCGATGTTGAGGGGCGGGTGGTGTTACTAGGGTATTGGGGTCGAGCGTGATGAGGGTGGTGTAATGTTGTATATTCCTCGAGTTTTCCAATTTTATTCATTTTTTTAAATATTCTGATGAGGGTGGGAGGGAGAGAGAGAGAGAGAGAGAGAGAGAGAGAGAGAGAGAGAAAGGGGGGGGGGGGGGTTGGTGTGGTGAGGGGAGGGGGTGATCAGGAGGAAGGTGGGTTACTGTTATATGTTCCTTAATTTCTAGATTTTTTTTTTGTATTTTGTGGGTTTAAGGCTATACAGGGTCATTGGCACGGGGCCAAGTTCGAGGACACCCGGATCCAACATAGTGGTCGGGTGCATCACAAAATAGTGTCCGGCCAGCGCCTGATGCATGTGCCCCGTCCTCATGTCACCGAATCGGAAACCCATTCTACTATTTTCAGCAAACTTAACTTCGTATTTAATAATTGCTGGATTTTAAATCAAACGTATTATGGCAGAAAATGACTTCCTTTTTAGGTCACGTACATTTCAAACATTTTAGCAGCCATTTAGAAAAATACTATTTACAAAACACACAAACTTACTCTTCACTTTGTAATTCCTAAACACATGCTGTTTTGACGATAACTTCATTAAAATCACTTTCACCTGCACTTATACTAAATAAATTATTTGCTGACTTATTGTATTAACACAACAGTTTAGCTATTTTTGAAATCTACATTCTCAAACTTCAGAACATAAATACTTTGTCGCTCGCGCTTCAATGCGGTTAAAGAAAATGGCGGACCAATTCTACCCTTTAATGAAGTGTTAGGCGACATGTAGAATAGTTCTTTTCACTGAAGAATTTAAAAAAAAACGCACTTAAGAAGAATTACAGTTAATAAATTTAAATATGCAAACACGAAAATAATAAACATCAAATATAATATCCCATAACAAGCAAGGAGCTTGCATATAAAACATGATGAAAGAGAGTTCTTCAATGATATTCACCAGGTTGGAGATGTTTCACAGAACCATAATGTATGCACTCAACGTAATTTCTCAAAATGTTTTGAAGTTCATGCTTTATAGCCCAGAATCTGTAAGCTCTACATTATTATAAAAACAGATTTTAAACCACATGTGTTGTAAGCTACGCCCAATATCTATCAGTGCCAAAATTATTTATTATTTTTTTATTACTGAAGTTTTCTACTTTTGACTGAATACTACATAGCTGACAAAGAAAGCAAAGCACCTAGAAGGAATGTTACAATTGTAAATAAGTCGGTATATGTAAATAGTTTGGTACATGTGCCTGCTATCGCTAATTGTGATTAGATTGCCAATGCTGTAACGCAAATGAAAAGTTCCTCTACGATTATAGCGATAAAGTTTTAAGTCTACAGCAGAGCATCAGCAAGTCAGTCAACACAGTGAGAGACGGTCACCGAATACAGAGTATGCCTCATATACGCATTTGACAGCATTGCAAGCGCTTGATTGAGTCTGATAAGTGCCACAATGTGTCTATATGAGGCCGGGTAGATGTATCGTGAAACTGCAAAGGTCACAATAGCCCAATATTAGACTCAGAGGTGGTATGTTAAGATATCCACACACACATATCATGAAGGTTCTGAGCGACCAGGACAGACAACACCAAGAGAGGGTAGTCATGTTGTGTGTCAAGCAATATACGATCCTATAACATCTACACCTTGTCGTCCCGCACTGTGTATAGTCGACTGACATCAGCCAGACTATAGGCTTACCATCCCATGCATAGTCTGCCAATAACACCAAAGCAGAGAAAGTGGCATTTGGTGTGGTGCCATAACCGAGGAGTATAAAGTGATGACGAGTGGTATCTCACTATGTTTAGCCATGATTATCGGTTTTGAATTAACATGCATGACCATCGTGTGCGAGTATGACAATGTTGGCCGGGGTGAGAGAAACATCCTGCCAATGTTGAGGGGAGACATATTGGCATTACTCCAGCCATCATGTTGTGCAGAGCCATAGGGCGTGGCTTAAGGCACCTCCAGTAGTGATTCGGGGTACGACAGTAGGTTAATGATATCCTGAATCCTCATGTTACCCTTCACGATACAGCGCTTTGGTACAGCTTTTTCTTCAAGACAATGCTCGTCCACACATGGCACATGTGTCAATGGAATACCTGCGTTACGTTTAGATACTCTCGAGGCCAGCAAGGTCCCCGATCTGTCTCGGTTAGAACATGTGTGGGATCAACTCATACACCAACTTTGATCTGGTGTCGATCTGCAGGATATCGAGGGTCAGTTACAGTAGCAATGTGCCAGTTTGCCTCGAGAGAAAAAACAACTTTACGATGCGCTTCCGAACCGAATCGGCGAATGTATCCGTGCCCGAGGGGGTGCTACATCCTACTTATATGAGCCCAGGAATATGTCCTTACTGCCAATTCGGTTGTCCGTGTGATATTGTAATCACTGCAATACTATCACGTGACCTTTCAACCTGTGCGGTTTAGTTTTGTCTCGACTCCTCATTTGTTAATGTGAATATACATATGACTTTCTTGATATCGTATAAGAAACTCTGTTCATACGAGGATAAGGAACTTACACCGCTCAGTTAGTTTCCAAATACACTTTCTATGCTTTTACGGCGCGATAGCAATTCATAGAAGAATTACAAAACACATCAGTGGTCGTAAGCTTTGATGTTATTAAAAATACTTTTGACTAGAGCTGAATCATTGTCAATAATATTATTCAGTGGTAACTGTGACTAACCACTACAGACAGCAAGTTAACACTACAGAGCCAACCGGTGATACGAATGCACTGTTAGAAACATGCCTCGCTGCTAGGCAGGAAGTTGAGGACGTAACAGGGAAGCATCTTGTTGACCAGGTGAGATCTGGCTGAAGTGTGAGATGTCCTTCCACTGCGGCTGGTATTCTTTCTCGTGGAGGGAGGTTGTGCATCTTCCCACGATATCCCATTGGACCACTCGCCTTTGTCACAGGACTGCCTGCGAACATATCGATAAAACATCTACATCGCATGATTTTATATGAAATAAGATATTCAATAGTCTCAGTAAAGGAAACCTGTACTTTTGTATTCGCGAGAAGTAAAATATATTCTTGCGTACAATATTTGGATTGAACGTGGTTGTTGATCATGTGTTTTAACCGCGCTGCTCGCCAGGAAAATTAATTTACAGTGTAATTAACACTGCACTTTCGGGCATTTTAAAAAGATGTTGGGGAATGACTGAAAAATAATATCGGCTAATAGAAGTCCCCACAATATGTATGCGACATTTTTTGGTAGCATGAATTGTATTAATGAGTTTTGCTTGTGTCGAGGGAAAATTTTTGGTTCCAAATTAAGGGCCATATCTAGCAGAAAATTTATCACCTTGAGGTGTTATGATTTCATATCTACATATCATATACTTGCGATGTTTTTGAATCCAGTGTACATTTGAACATTATTATTTACATCTCTCATCGAATATTTTGAAGAGGTTGAGGTACAGACTGTGGCAAGTAATAGCAGTAGAAATGTAGTCAGTATGCAACGAAAATCTGTTAAGTCAAAACATAATGGAACCATCGTAACTATAACTCCCTGATATTAGCTGAATGTGCGAAACCATTATCTATCAGGCTGTGTAACAAATTAATTTAGCAACTTGCAAGAACTAGTTTGCAGAAAGCCTCAACTAATGTTTCTGGTGCATTTCAAAGAATTTTTTTGTCACTACAAAGATCTCTTTACATCATCTTTATATCAATGTGGAAAGGATTAACATAGTGTCTGTAGATAAGCTGTAAATAAAACGCATATAAATTTCTTTATACGTCGTCGTTATTAAGGTCGCACTTTTTTTTAACCTATCCCTGTACAAAGGAGCTCTTTTGTGTGAATATCTGCACACATGAGTATAGAATCCTGTGATATCCATCGAGATCACCACAATATGTATTGATATAAAGATTTCTGTGGAAACCTCGTTTTTGTGGCGGTTGTTTCAATACTAGCGCCTTTAAATCAACAGAAAATGTATTTCCGGGGAACTCTCAGGTAAACCGTTTTAGAAAGCCATGCGGAAATTTCAAAACAGAATGTAAGGGGCCTGACAGGTGGGAACGCACAATACACAGGGCGCGTGACTGAATTATAAACGAGTGAAAAACGAATAGCTATCGCTGTACATTATGCGCACAAACAACCATGTGATAAGCGTGTGTCCGAGTAACGACTTATGACGGCACGTTGATGTATCGCGCCACACGAAGAGGACATAATAGTAAATACGTGGTAACGTACTCTGTACTCTGACTCCGAAATGAACACAAGGCAAATAATGATGTGGTAAATGAAAATATAGAAATATCATTAACTCCTGCTTTTGCACAAGTAACTGCTCAAATCACACGGTGTACAGGAATTGTTCGAAAATCCTACCACAGGGATAGTGTGTTGCCGACCTGTCAGGCCACTTACCGCCTGCTTTGAAATGTCCGCATGGATTTCTCGAAAACGGTTCGCCTGAGAGTGTTCCGACAAGACAACCTTTTCTTGTAATTTAGACCTGTGATTTATATCATAATCTGCCTCTACAAGTAGTTTACAACTTATTGTTACAAATATTCATGCAAACATAGCCTGCAACCCCCATTTAGTCAATGAAAGCATATTTCAAATCGCGTTTTTAGAAGTGTAAGATCTCCGTGACGCAAATCGCTATTCACCGATTTGTTACTTATTAACAAGTCCTTCTGATATTTTTTACCTAAAGGTATTTCAAAACTCGTTTTTTGGGTTACATAGCTCCCTTAATAATCACATAAGGGAGAAGTGGCACATAAGTTTAGTCTTATGTTTTCTTAAAGAATAGCCCACTGTAGTTTGTCGGATTTGTTAAAAAACAATATACGTTTTTCTTAATCGCAGTTTCTGGCTTCTGTACTTACACACGGCATGCGCCATTGTTATATATTGGAAGAAAATTATTGAAAGTCATCTTATCTTGATAAACGGTAAGCATGGTCGACTGATTCAGTCTACAAAACTAAGTAATATCGAGGAACACTGTTTACATTTCCGATTCTCATATTACTAGTCCAGTTTTGATTTAAAAATGGCTGGGACCTTTATTCTAGTTCATTTTATCCTGCAGTATGATAGCTAACATTATTAATTTTTCCAGAATTAATTCGTGAAGGTAGGCAATGTTAAATATATGTCAGACATGGCAATTTTCCACTCGCTACTGTAACGGAAATGCCATGATATATGGTGCTGAACTCCACGTGGAACTGCGGACACAGAGGAATGTGGACATAGTGCACTGCACGTGATACTAGGAGTTGCTACCCACCTGTTGTCCACATCGGCGCTCAGTCCTGTCGTGGGCGGACGTGATCTGACGGAGCCTGCCGACGACAGATACGTCCTGGGTCTCACTACGTGCATCGTCAACAGGTGGAGGCACATCAGCTTCTCGATGTCCACTTCTTCGTTCGTGAACAGCATCTCGTACACTAGCTGCAACACTTCTCTCACTTTAACCATAACATTTCACTTAACGGCTCTGCCTACCAAGCCGGCAGCCTCGAACTTCAAATGGGTAATCAATCTTAAACGAAATTCATTCTCATTGCGCCAATTTTAAACAAAAAGTATTCTACGTGAAATGTTGTAAGGAATGACGCTACGTTGAAAAAAATTGCCAGTTTTTTGTTTAGTACTTTTTTTATAAAATGTAAATATTTAAATTTTACACATAAAAAAAGATGAATAAGTATATATATATTTTTCAAAAACAATTTTATGCAGCAATATTCTCTGAGAAAATTGCGTCAACGTGTTTTTTTGTTTGAAATAGTTATCTTTAAAATTGACGCAATGAGAAGGAATTTCGTTTAAAATTGATTCCCCATTTGAAGTTCGCAACTGCCGGCTTGGTAGGCATGCCCGTTAAGTTATTTGTAAACAGTGACGACATGTAGTAGCCGCCAAACGGTGAGAGGGCTTCGGTGAAATATATATGTTTCCAAAATTCTCAACGTGTCTTGTTAATGTCTGCCTACAAATAGTGTTTAAGAAATGAGTATGGCAGGTCCTAAGACTAAGTTTTCTATTTTCGCTGTGGTAAACTTTCGGACTCGCATTTAGGAAAACATTGGTTCTAATCGCGGTTCGGTCGTACTGAGTGTTGCATGATTTTCCAAAATCACTCCAGGCAAATGTTGAAATGGTCCCGTCTAGAGGCTATGAAAGTTTCCTCCCGTGTCGCTGTTTTTGTGAGCAGCTTGCGCCGTCTATAATGACCTCACTATCGACGAAAAGTTAAACCCTACAAATATATTTCCGTATCTAACCTGCTTTTTTCATTAAGAGTAAGACGGCTAAAAGTGCGTTTTCACAATCGTTTTCATGTATGAAAACTGTGGTACAGGACATGAAAAAAAAGTACGGTGACATTCAGCATAATACGAGGAGTCGCGGTAGTTTATTAGTCAGACTACTTGCCTCCTAGGCCGAACCAGGTTTCATTCCCGGTGGAGACTCACTGATTTTCGCACGTGAGAAAAATTGGCATTGCCAGTGGTTTTTGTCGGGATTGTCTGGCTGGATATTTGTTTTTGCGTGTCCAAGGCCTATAAGCACAGGAGGGTTAAGGGCGACCTAGGTACGTACATCTAGTGTTTGGTCACCTTTACGCGCAAGACACTAAACTGACGCGCAGTCTCTCTCGTCAACTCGCCTCATACGATTTTCAGCGGCAACCCTATCATTTTGTGGTATGCTATGTTAAGTAGCCTTTACAATTTAAGGTGCATACCTAAAAATAACAGTAAAACACTTGTATTAGCCCCTTTTCACTTTTGAATAAAATACGCATTTCAGACAGAAACAGAAAACGGAAAATAGTATTCGATCATGACAAATTTCTTTAATGCTATATTCGTAAGCAGACATCGCTCAAAAATATTTTTAAAGATTTTAAATCGCGACACGAAAAAGAATGGTACAATTTTAAAAAAATCACAACTTCGAAACTATTTAACCGATTTGGTTGGTTCTTTCATCAAAATGTAGAGGAAGAATCAAACTTTTGCTTACCATAAAATGTTTTTATGGCGCTCCATTTGTAGCTCTGCACATGTCCATGTGATATTCGACCTCCATCCACGTATTCCGAATCATTGTAGGCGCAATTGTCTAAATGGCAACAGTGATTCTCTGACGCAAATACTTCAGATCTCGAATATGCACAGCGTAGAAAATGTTCTTGACATATCCCCAAACGAAAAAGTCTAGAGGGGTAAGGTCGGGGCTTCTTTCCGTGTCCATTTCGTTTAACATGAAATCAGCGAATGTAAAACGTCTGGGCCGTTCTTCCTGCTCAAATCTCAAACGTTTATGAAGAACATTTTGCATGGTAGTCCTCGGAATACCAAGCTCCAAACTGCGGCGGGTAATTGACTTTTTAGGATTGCACACACAAGATAGCCTTAGTTGCTCCACCTTTTCTTCTGACATTCTTGGCCATCCTGGTGATTTTTTTTTCTGTACGGTGCCGGTTTCGCGGTCATTGTACACGTTGTCCTGGATACCGCGGTCTAAAATTGCGTTGCACAGTCACTGCATACTTGAACTCAGCGAACCACAGAACACACTGTGCTTTCTGCTGCACGGTCGCCATCTCACTGGATGGGTCGGCTCAGATGCTAGATGGCGCGCTCGCACCTGCCACAGTCTCAAGGTTGGTGTGCGACTGTCGGACACGCCTCAAAAAAACTTTCGTCCTTCCACTACAATTTGGTGTAAGAATCAGCTAACTCCGTTAAAAAGTTTCGTCGCTATAAAGTTATGAAATTGTACCATTCTTTTTCCATGATCCTGTGTAACCTAACCTTAAGGTTTTTTTTTGGATGGGGAGGAGGAGAGGGCAGACGAAACCTCTCGACTCAACCATAAAATGACAAGGTCGCTGCTATAAATATTAGATTCATAAATTACGTCATGGCAAGGGAAGCGTACTTCAGGTCGAGTCAGATCGAGTGACGGAATTCTGGGCGGGCCACGTAAGCTGCCGACGTCCCTCAAGGCATGACATGAGCTGCGACCCCAAAGTGAGTAAGCGACGTAGTGCTTTTGTAAGGAAAGTAGGAACATCCTCCTCGCCTTTTTTCTCAAAAGATGTTATCCATCGGTTCCACGCTAAAGTCCGGTCTCGGATTACCAGGTACTGAACCCTGAGGATGATGACCGTCATAAGAAAGCGTCGAGCTATATGCAAAATCTACGAGGCTCTTTTCATATGTGGGGAATTTATCACATGTATATTCTACTACTACGTGTACCAAATAACCGTAACACTAACTGAAACAAGTGAAAGACAAGCGAATCCTTCTGCCAGAGGTTATGAATGCTAATACAGGCAGCTGAGTCTAGTCAACCATTAAAATACGTGAGAAGTTTCTTGTTCACCTGAATGCAAGAAAAAATTTGCAGTTACGGTAAAATTTTATACGAAAACATTAAACATTTTCCTTCGCTCTGTAACTTATTGCAAAATATCAGTCTAGAGCTAGGAAGTTGTTGAAAACTTATTTCGGACATATAAAATGAATTAAAATACCAACAGAGGCAGTTTGCCATCCAACAAAACTAAAACCCAGAAGAATGTATAACTGTGTGTGTAAATTCATAATGTGTTGCGTTATAGTTGGTATGCACGAGGGACTAAACTACTCATATCAACTAGAAATTGCATGATATCGATAGGTAACCTCGACGGCTAGATTCGATACTGAGTTACTCCGGTCCACGAGAGTCCGGATTCAGATTCCCGGTAAGCCATACGTGTGCGTATACCATTTTTATATTTAAGTTTAGGTTTTTGAGTACGTACGACTCCCCTCCTCATAAAAGACTATTGGCACGAAGTGGTGAGAAATTCTTACTTCAACAGTTGGCATTTCGAATATATAAATTATTACTCTAGTAATGATTGAAGGAACAGTTAAGGCCGCCTGTGGAACCTGAGCCATGGTCTAAACGGGGCTGCAAGGATTTGCGTTATAGCAAATGTAGATTTACAGTGTCTCTCAATGGACTCACGGATACTACCTTAGCATACAAACAGCTGTTTACTAGAAGAATTCACAATGGACTGATATGAGAAATTAGGCAGTATTCCGTTAAATGTTAATTATACTCAATATTTAATTTTGAATGAATTCTTCCCCTTCCCCTCGCCTCTCTCCCACCGCTTCTAACACTTCGGGTGCCGCGGGGACTGAGCGATTAGACTGCTCGTCTCCCACCAAGGCGAATCGGGTTCAATCTCCGGCCGGGCCATTCCCGGATTTTCGCATGTGGGAATAGTGCCGCATGATGCCGTTGGTCGGTGGGTTTTCTTGGGGATCTCCCGTTTCCCTCGCCCTTTCATACCGGTGTTTCTCCATACTGACCTCCATCACCCTCTTCGACTCTCAAGACCTCGCTGTTAAGAGCCGCCCGAATCTCTTCACTCACTCACTTCGCTCTAATACATCGTTGGCAGGGGGGTTCATTGTTTACTTGTATTGTGGCATCTTTCCTATTTTTATTCTAACAAGTTCGTCCAATTCAAGGCCCAGCGAATTTCCTGAAATATTACAAAGAGAGAGAATACGCGTGAGAGAAAGAAAGAAAAAGAAGGGGAAGTTAACAGACATAATTTATACTCCAATTACACTCATCAGCAGCAATTATTACCTGTTTTGATGCGTACATAGAAAGTTTATACAGAGATCACTGTTATAAATTTCGTGGTCCAAGGCAGAGTCTATCCGTCATCGAAATCGCTCTTGCAAAGGTTTCAAAGTTATAACACATTGGTGTGATATTTGTTTTTATTTGTCCAGTTTCCGGTGATTAGTAACAGAGAGCAGGGAGTGTCAGCCAGGGTATAAGGAAATGAAATATATTATATGATTGCAAACTACAAGTGCTGACAAAAAGTCAGCTTCTGGCACAGTTTAGAGACTTGGGTGTATATAAATTATGTTGTGATCTACTGAAGAGTCCAAAATTTGCCTTTTTAAAATCGAGTAGACTTAAAGAATTTCTTTGTGCTTGGCTCATTCATCGTAGTAACAAATGTGGTAAAAGATATTAACATACCTGTTGCGAATACAATTCCTCTAGGTTTTGAGATGTGCCTGATACTCTGCGTTCACCAATGCCACTCTTGAAGTTGTTGCTGGCATTCTGAAATTAATTAAATTGTGAATCGATAAAGTAGTTTGTTTACATAAAGTTATAAACTGGCCAGTTGAAATTTACAATAGCACAATGTCAATTTGGCTTCCGAATCCAGCTAATTATTCATAGTTAAAAAAAAAATATTATTTCCATTACCTCAGAATTTGAAATTTCCTTATCTGTTAACAGCAAATGAATGTAGCTACATTATGTCCGTAGGTTTGCTTCAAACAATATTATACGGCTATGGATACAGATGTTTTATTGCACTGATACCTAGTACTGTATGTGATGCAGTCAATAATACGAAAATAAAAATCAATTTTTTCGCGTGTGCTCTAAATATTTCGTGAAGTCAATTTTGGATAGTAAGAATTAGCCTATTACCAAGACGATTGAATGTATTTTCTGAGAGCAGTTCCTTGTGACCGTTCTGGCATTCCGTTGGTCTTTCCAATAGGTATGTGGTAGCCACTGATACGGAAATCCTTAACAACGTAAATAGTATCTACAATAAAAAAAGAAACAGGATGTAATTTAAAATTCAAGAAAATAGCATAGGCATAGTCTCTTACCACAACACTCGTGAAGTTCAGAAGCATGAACTGTAGTTTGCGGGGACATTTAAATTACTAATTTTTCATGGAAGTGTAGATTTAAAGTGATATATTAAAAGTAAATTTACGTTTATCAATTCATTAGGGAAACACGAATGTCAATTTTTTGTAGAAAAACATAATTATTCACAGGCAAGAGTACTACAGTTGGTAAAAGGAAACAGAATCAAAATGCATAATAATCTGACAGCAAATGTGTAACAATACATGCTTGCCAATTTTACTGCTGTTTTACCACTGCTGGCGGATTTTTACTTCCAATTTTTAGTCTACTTTCCTTACTGTCCGTGTGTACCGCGTGTTTGAGTCTGTATGTATTATCATAAAAACTTTTGTACCCGGTAACCGATTTTCACAAAACATGGCGCACTCCATACTTTTGTAAACAAGAAACTTATTTAACAGGAAAGTAAACGTGTGTATAATGAACTTTTTTAAAAGGTTATAATTATTAGTAAAAATTGCTATCACATAAAACTAAATTAGACTCGTATATATTAATGAACCAATAGAAAATTTTAGGGTATTTGTAGTTGGATTAAATCAAATTATTTCTGACGCGTTATTGGAAACCTGTTCTAAATATTTACCTAAGGAACTTAAAACTGCAATAGATGTATTGGCAGGCTATAGGATCAATAATTCAACAATACTATGAATGATAGTAATTTTTATTTTTTGCGCACGGTAAACGCTGACCGCCATTGGGAAATGGACTGAGACTAGCAAGTCTGTGATATTTCCTGGAATGAAAATGTAAAACCACATCAGAATATGTCGCCAAATGTCGGATGTACAAATTACTGCATTGGCAGATACACTCAGTAAATGTAAAATTATTTTGTTAGCGAAAAATCTACAGGAGTTTATCCTACACGCGACTTCTTACTGCTTAGGTTTCACAGTAGGAATAATCGGTAACTAGAAAAATCATTTCCCAAGTCTTAAGTTTAGCCAGTCGCAGAGAAGCATACAATTTAATGAGCGCATATTTCAAATTTAATTAAAAATAATGAACATTCAAGATTTACTTCTCTTTGTACACTGCTGAAAACAATTGCCGATTCCAAAAATATTATTACATAAAACCTATTTCGATTTTGATTTCAAATAACACATTGTAAAATGTTTTTTTTTCTATTGGCTGAACGAAGGTAGTAGTATAGTTATTGTGTCAATTTAATTTGTAGAGCGTACTCCTTACTGCTTACTTCTTAATGTTTACTGCTTCATTTTCTCACTGTATAAACCACTAAGGTTAAAGTAAAGTAACTGCCTATGGAACACCCGACTATACAACGAGAAGAACTCATAAAAAAGTAGCACAGACACCATTAAAATTGTTGGAAACGTGCGATTGATGCTGCATATGAAAGAAGAATTTATATATTTCACAACATTATAAAATATTTTACTAAAATACACTTTTTAAATGTAAAAAATTAATCGATCGTTAGAGTACGTATTAAAAAAAAATTTAAGTGCTATTCCGTTTTGGATGCTTCGGAAAGCAGAATTTACAAGAAAATCTTCTTCAGTAAACATCATTAGTATATTTACTATGATCGTATGTATGAAAATCATAGGAATAATCTATAATATCAATTTTATAATTAACTTTATTTTCGTCAGTATCAGCTATAAATGTTTGTGACGAATGGACGCACATAAAATCGATTATAAAAATTATTTACCTACATAATTATTAGAATTTTATCACATGCAATCATAGTAAATATTGCGACGATATTCCATGACTTAGATTTTGTTGTAAATTTTGCTTTCCGAAGCATCCAAAATGAAAGTGCGCTTAAATTTTGTTAAAAAAATGCGAACCCAATCGATAGATTCATTTTTTACATTTAAAAATTATGTACTAGGTAAATATAGGTTATTATAATGTTGCAAAATATATACATCCTTCTTTCATATGCAGCATAAATCGAACATTTCTGACAACTTTTATGGTGTCTGTACTACTTTTTTACGAGTTCTTCACGTTGTATGGTCGGGTGCAGTGCTCCATAGGCAGTTGCATTATTTCAACATTAAGGGATGATGTGCGAGGTGTAAGAAGGGGATATGTGCCGTGGTTGGCCCACCCTATACCTGGCGACGACAAACGCCTTCGAGAATGTCGGCGATTGTCTTCCCTATCGAGAACTGTCTCGATACTAGATTAAGTCATCTGGGCGTGAATAAGTGTAGAATAGTCTTTAACGAGTAACGCAGCTGTGAATATGGTCCTTTACTCCGCCGAAGACAGTATTCTAGAATGTCGTGGACGGCAATGATTAGCAAGTGTTCCTGAGGATTCGACAAGCTGTGATGATAATTGGCAGGACAGAAATAGCAACTTTTGTACATGAAGTGACAGCAGAGTGATCAGGATGATTCCAGGCGAGTGGTGCGCTGTCTGCTATCGACCTAAGCAGAGGTGGGAAGAGTTCACGACTGAGAGACTTATACCAATATTGCTCTCTAATAGCAATTAATTCTAATGAACTATATAAATTTTGTCAAAAGGTTTAGTTTAGAGTAATGATTTAGTTTATTTATATAGTTTAACAATATATTAAGTAGGCCTAATGATTTATTGTGGAAATTAATCGCCTCTACACTGAGAAATGTATGTAATGCAGGCTAGTAAGCGACAGTTCAATGTGAAATACAAATTTGTGTAATACTGTGACTAAATTATAAAATAAAATTTAACCTTTTACTTAATTAAGACCTCGGTCACTTCAAGAACTTGCTCACTTTCGTGCATTTGTACAGTGGTTAGAATAATTTTGTATTTTGCCTTTACAATGATATAGTTTCTAATTCAAAAGAGTCAATCTATGATACATAGCAGGCCTGTTAAACTACAGGGAGAAAGTACGAGAAGTTTACTGGACGGTACTTACCGCTGGAATTTTACTAGGCGAATTCGCTCCTCTAGAATGAACTTTAGAATATTTCAGCTCTAAGCGGTTCTTGGAGGCCTGGAACAGGCGCAGTTCGCTTTTCTCCGCTTTCTCCAATATGTCTAACTTCCTTTTGAGATTGTTTTCAGCTATTCTGTAGCGATTTTGTAGATCCTTGTTTACGGAACCTCCGAAGTCTCCTCGAAGATTGTCCATCTTGAATGAAGGTAGATTCGCTGCAGCAATTCTTACACTTTGCATCGCCATTTCTATTATGTGACAGCATAGTCTGCTGCGATAAAATATGAACCATAATTTATTAAAAACCAATTACCTAAAATATTCAATGTTGTTTTATTATGACTTAAATCCGAATCATTGTTATTATGCTTTGGATTAGTAAATGCCCATAGAGTAAGGAGACTGCTAATAATAATAATGCATAACCTGGAGCATAGATAGGTTCGTAATGCCAACTCGTTTGTAGTGTAGAGGGAAATACGTGGAAGAGTGCGCATGCCACCTGTGCCAAACCATCGAGTTTGTTTTCTAGTACTGGTTTTAGGTTCAGGTTAATAAGTAGTCCTACTTTAAACTTTTCATACACTTCCCCATGCCTATAGTTTTTAATGCAACAGAACGTACTCAAGTTAGTTAACATGTGTTATTAATATGAAATAACGATTCCGTTGAAAAACTAAATGTAAACCAACACATTCATCACTGTTGACTACGTGTTTCAGAGAGTTCTATTGGCGATGGGAGAGTCTATTTTGGTGACATGCGCATACAACGAACATTAGACCACCTCATCAATAAAAATACTCGTTATTTTCTTTTAATAGTTAAAATAATACCAGTGAATCTGAGGCTCTTTTATCCCTACAGCTTTTATGATTATCATGGCTACTAAATAAAGTTTGGCATTATAAATGTGGAAACAAAGATTAAATTACAATTCACGAGGAAAAATGTTTTGCCCACACAAGCCATACATATTAACACACAAACAAAATAAATTCCTTTTCTTTTTAATAATTTTTTAAAAGTAAATTCGAACACATTTTATACATGTGTGAAAATTCTATGTACCTACAGTACGCCGACATAGAGATTGCACGTCAGTTCAGTGTGTTACACATAGGGACGACGAGACATGTAGGTACTTGGGTCGTCTGTAGCCATTCCTCAACCATACCTCCAGTTAGGCGGAACCCTTAACCAGCTTACGCTAGTTGGTGACTGACATCTTCCAGAAGGTTGCAGATTGCTATGCTACCTCTTCAAATACCTCCTGATGCTGCATTAGGTCGCATCTAGGCGCGTGTAAGTGTGGAATAATCTATGTAAATATTTTTAGCGCAGGTATAAACACAGCCTTTTGCCCTGATGAAGGCAGTTTGGCAGTGTTTTGAATTGTGGTATCTGGTGAACATATAATAAAATATACAAACCTGAGAGATGATTAATAAAATTGTCTAAAATCTAACTTATTAAATGGCCTTCAAATTCTGAGTACAGAAATGTAAACAAACCAATTGGTATGCTTTTGAAAATTGTAAACAAACAAATACATGTTGTAAAATGTAAATAAGTAAGTAGAATGAGTGTGGGCTTCCAAGACCACTGGTTCAAGAGTGGCACAAGTGCCATTTCATAAAATTCGTGTGTGTATATACCCTCCTGCCTGTAGGTGTAACCCCTCCACCCCTCCCCTTCCATCACCACCCCCCTCTCCTGTGTTGTGATTCGCCAAAGGCATACGCCCCTTTCCCCTCACCATCCCCCTCTTCAGGAAGGTGTGCTCTGATTGGCTGTTGGTTGAATATGGGGTCACCCCTCCCTACAGATGAGGGTCACCCCTCCTCCTGAGAGGTGTGATGCGATTGGCTGTTGTTTGTGGCAGCCAAACCAGCACAAGGGACATTTGGGAGTATAGATGTTCACTCTTCAGCAGCGAAACCACGACTGACGAGGTCGGGAGCTATGATGACGGAGGGAGGGGGGGGGGGGAGGACGTGTTCACTCATTGACTGCTGAATAGAGACTAAGGTCTTCACCCTTCGGTGGTCGGCGCGTAACTGAGTTGTGGATCAGAAGTGAGGAGATTGGGAGGGGCAGGTGAGGCGAGTTAACCGATGTGAGTAATTGCACAATTACAGTAGTTAGCAATTGAATAATTACAAATTAATTATTCATGATGAGAGTAACTGCACAACTAGCAATTAAATAATTACACAATTACCAATACTAATTACACAGTAAGTATGTGTACCAAGAGTAATTACCAATTTCACAATTACAAAAACTAATTTCATGTACACTCGGTACTACTCCCCACTGCAGACTGACCTCTGAACACCAATATAATTTAATTATATCTCCCAACCAGCCATGCACTCTGCCGAGTGTCACTGGTATTCTGGGATTCGAACAGCCTGTGCTGCCCTATTCCCGACTGCCGATCCAGAGATGTCCCCAGCCACCAACAGTCCCAACACATCACCTACTTTCACTATGTACACTTTACAACTATTGTAAAAATAGTTTATCAAGTTAAGTGTTATACTGTCTGTCATTCAATATATCCCCTGACCAGCCATGCACTCCTTCATGCGCTACCCCCAGTGCTGTCTGGTGGGCCAACTATTGAAGTCTCAGTTGCTTTGCTCTTATTTACCACTATTTCAGTAAAGTATTATGTAGTGTTAAATATTAGCCCCAAAATTCTGTGTAAGTTAACTTTACATCATTTCGTAACATAGTATTATTTGAAAAAAATTATATCAAATAAAATGTTTGGCATGCTTTTGCATGTAATCCCTGTTTCCCTATTGTTCTGAACATCTCCTCCTGCCCTGTGCCACAGCGCACATGAGATGGCTGGCGTGCTGCTAGCAATGGAGCAGCACAAACTGTAGCCCAGCCCTGTGTCTAAGTGTAAGCTCTGCCATTGGGGGCAGCACATCCTAATGCTCTGGCATGTTTTGCCCACAGAGTGGGGGCATAGGTTTCTATGCTTGCCACTACGAGCAGCACTGCACACAGAGCTCTGCCTTGCAACTCCACTGTTGATGCTCCAGATAAATGTTGACCTCTAGAATGTGCCTAAACCTCCGACTCGCACCAGACATACACAAACCAGGCATTTAATATCAATATTCAAATACATGGATTTTCTATACTTCCTATGTATATTACACAAATGTGTAGGTAATAAAATGTCACTCATGGTTTATCAGCTACGTCACAATTTATTTCAGGTTTAAATAAAGAGCATTTTATGAAAATAATAAGTAGTATTCAAAGCTAAAGACAAAGTGTCTTAGTTGCATAAATATTGTACAAATACTGTTTTGTCAAACATGTAGTTCCTTTTAAAAATATTATATTGTGTGCATTATATTGTTTTCAATTTTTTTATTCCATTAAGTTATTAATTTCTGTAACACTTGTTTTACTGTAAATACTCTGTGCATGAGCCATTGAGCAATTTAAGTTTTGTGTATAACCTTGTTTTGTCACACATGTAATTACTTAAAAAAGCATTTTGGCTATTATTTTTGGTTTCATTTGATTTATTTCAATTATTATTTCACATCTTTGCATAAGCACTGTTCAACTCATCAATAGTGTTTAAACTTACTCACACAGTTTAAATAAGGAAGAAATAATTTTAATAACACAGATTTGTATAGTTAAACCGAAATATTTGTGTTATTGTAAAGACACTGTGCGCGAGACATTGAATTTTAATTTCTGTGTAAAACCCTGTTTTGTCACACATCAGTAAAACAGTTAGTGTAACCCCCATGTTTTGCGCACATTACTATTTAACACATTGCGTATTATTATTTTATGAATATAGACTTGGGTTAAAAAATAAAAAAAGAAACACAAATTTCAATAAACTAATTTACTTACCATTCCATTACACACAAAGAACTATTTAAAAAAAAAGAGGGATATTTGTACTACTTGATACAAAAAAAATATTTACAGCACTTACACTGTTAAAAATGGGGAACATTCATATTAATTTATATACAAAAAATATTAACCCTATATGCAATTTTCTTACAAAAGTCCTTTTGTGTTACATATTAAAAATCTTGAAATATATACAAAAACTATTTACAGAATTTACACCATTAAAAAAATTATCTACATTACTTGCACGATGTTACTTGTTATTTACAAAAATATATACACTTGACTCTATGTTCATGCGTATAATTAATCGCATCAATTGTTGCCAGAATAGGGAATTCAGTCTATTTTTCTTCTGCATGCATGTGCATAATTAATTGCACCACTGTTGGGAAATCACATTTGTATAAGTTTGATGGAAAATTCCTTCTTTGCTGGAGGACCCAGCCCTCACAACTGGTGATGATACAGCAATAGAGCTGAGAAGACCCTCACAGTTGGAGATGTTCCATTCAATCCTCTTCAAAGGCAGGCTGGAATATTGGTGACACAGTACAGCTGCCTTCGCTGTTGAATGATGATGGGGCGAACCAGAATAACTGGCACTGTAGCAGATAGATTGAAGTTTGTAAAGGATGTTAGGTGATGTGAAGTAGCAGATGGCAAACCAGCCGCACAGTGGAAGCAGCAAATAGATGCAGGCTGCGAACCACTCTTGCAGTGGCACGTAGGTAGAGATATAATCTCTCAGTGTGGTGGCCCCTGCTTCGAAACCTGTAGACGACTAGTAAAATTAGTGCACTAAAACTCAAGGATGTCGATTGCTGATAGGGCCTCGCAGCAGATGGTTGATAACATTGCGGCAGGTGTTTAGCAGTTGATGTTGTTAGCATGCAGATGTTTGACAGAATAGACAAATAGGGGAAATTTAGATAGGGTTTCGGTAGTGCCCCCATGGCAAAATCAACAAGCCACTCCTCTCGACGAAATGTTTATCCTCAGTGCTTGACAAAGCCACTTTTGTTATGTGTTCAGTAAAGACACTGTGGGCACACTAACGAAAGTGAAACTGGGTCCCAATTTCATTATAATTTTGATAGAGGCAGTCCAGATAATAATCATACAGGCAGAAGTGACTGAAACACATTAGATTTCACACCCTTCGCTTTACGCACACACACATATCATTCGAAACAATGTATATGTTAAGTTTAGGGTGCAAACCTACGGAATGTGTGATGATGCAGTTGGTGAATTCATCCTTCATCCTTTCCGTTACATCTTTGTACAACAACGGGAATTCTTGCTGGCTAGTTGGCACACAGTTTGAGGTGAATAAAATTGCCCCGGGGGGGTTTAGTTCTCAGGTAAACCTTAATTGTCGCGAGACGGTTTTATAATGTTACCACATGGCCAGTTATAATAGCCAAGAGTGTTTTGTGTCAAGTCAACCAAAGGGATGTAATTTTAACGTAATAAATATGTGTGTGTGAATTGCCGCTACATCATATATTTATGTCACATTATGCGTGTCAGGGGACGGGCCATTACAATAACCACTCGTTCAATTTACGTAATCATTTAATCCGCAAGAGTAGTATAGAAATGCCGATTCGAGCGCAATCCCCAACCATCAGAAAACCAACAGCAAATTGAATGCCCAAACCATCAGAAAACCATCAGAAAAAATTACAGTTGTTTTCCTGATCCAAAATATCAGCTGCCGATTCGAGCGCAACCACAAAAAGTGACTGCAAAAAGTTGCAAAGAGCGGCTCAAGAAAATTGAATGCGTAAAAAATAAAATATTGTACATAATAAAGAACGGAACCCAACAATTTAAGAAACTTTCCGAACTTACAATTGGGCAGACCTATCCCATAGACCATGCTGAAATATCTGATACACGGTATGGATACAAAGTGGTAATAAATTTTAAAGTAACCTTGCCAGACAGATATTTTCAGATTTTCAGCGAAAAAGTTTTAGATGGTGTTAATCGTGGAGGTATTAATTTTACATATGATGGAATGGTGGATTGTGGTGTTAAACAAAGGCATTCTATTCGGTTTTTTAGAGTAAATGATCATCGTATTAGACATCAGTTGATTTTTGTTTGTGCTCATATCTCTATAAAGTTTTAATGGTTATCCAATCATTAAAACACAATTATCGCTCTGACTTCGGCAATGTGCTACAACATAGACTAATTAAAAATTTAGATACACATCTCCAAAATCGACATATTAAAGTAACCAAAACATTGAGTTCTTTCATTACACTTTCTATAGAAATATTATTCATCTTTATAACACGAAAATTTAATATATAGAATATGACTACTTCCAACCCAAAAAATATATATGGCTTCATCTCTAATACCCCTGTTCTTTCAGACAAATCAAAGTTAATTAACTTACCTTTTCCATCCTTAATTTCAACTTTTATCTCATTAACTTGATTTGTTTGCACTGGGAAAAATAATGGATAAGCTGGTTCGTAATTGATTGTGTAGCCAAATCCAAATGTTGTTCTTGATTTAAAAGTGGCAATTATGCTAGTTTCTCTATGGTTATTTTCATCATGTTTTAATATCATACCATTTACTATATTACAGTGTATATTTATTGTTTCAAATGGAGCAAATTTTGGAATTGTATTGCCATAATGATCCACATTTGCTTTCAGAGTTTTATTTTCTACGAAACCCAAAAGTTTTCCTATTGAACCCCATTTTCCAAACTGTAATTTAAGCGTACATTTTACTTTCACTCTGTTTGTTATTTTATCCAGCTCGAAAGATATATAATTTTCTTTCCCACCCATTGAATCTACACTAACTGAAAAAATTGATTTTATAGTTCTTTCAAGATCTTTTAAGCTATATTGACCAACTGGAATATCAATTGCTGATTCCATATCATTCTGGCCCACAAAATATAGCTTATTTCTCCCAGAGATAATGTTATGCGTTAGATAAGTAGTATAGAACTGAACTAAAGTCAGTGAGTGTCCTTCTATCTCTAAAGGGTAATGTAGTCTCTTCTTCAACACTGATTTGTTATCTGTGAGTTTGAATACTTTACTCATTTATTACATTAATAAAAAAATCTATTAATAAATGAACAAGAAACATGTAGACTGGGATATTAAAATAATAATACCAGACAAGATTGTATTGGCAAAACGTCATGGAGAATTATTACCTAATAATATTAGGTGTTTGACTGTATGTCCTAGTAACTGTGGGAAAACTACACTTTTGATAGATAATTTTATATATGCTCAGGGATGGTTGGATTTTGGTACTCTTTATGTATGTTCAAAAAGTCTGGACCAACCAAAATATATCAATTTAAAGAAAGATATAGATGTAGCATCAAAATTATTTAATGAACCAATAGCATACTTACTTCCATCAAATGAAGAAATGGATGATGTAAATGAATGTCATAAAGAGTCTGTAGTTGTTTTCGATGATATGATACTTGAAAATCAAAATATGGTAAGGGATTACTTTACTCGCGGTAGACATAAAGATATTGATTGCTTCTATTTAGCTCAGAAATACTCAAGAGTACCTAAGCAGCTTATAAGAGACAATGCTAATTTTCTTTGCATATTCAGGCAAGATGATACAAATCTTAAACATATCCATAGTGATTTTATTGGTGGTGATATGTCATTTGAGAAATTTAGGGAGACGTGTTCAAAATGTTGGAATAATGAATGTGGTTTTGTTACAATAGATATGACTCGTAAGTTAAATAATGGCAAGTATCGTAATAAAATTAAAAACTTTTTAAATTCTTAGATTGTCAGTTTTGTGATTAATGGAAGTGTTTCCATTAAAAACTAACAAAATGTGGTCTTTTTAAATGTATTAGTATACCATAGCTATATCAATAAACACGATAGTACCTTCGGGTACATTGTGGGCTTTTGGTATTTTAAAAATATGTCATATCATTAGGGTGAACTTCAAAAGTTTTAAGCATGTCAATGTTTTTCCGTTGATGGTATAAGTTAATAACATTTTTTATATTTTTCTGGTTTTATTATTATTTCAACTATAACTCCATCTCTCATAAAAAAATATTCTATTCGATTATAAAAGTAAAATACTTTTTCTTTTGAATTGTATTTCCCAACTAAATGAATAATGTTAATTCTGTTTTTCTGATAGCACTCTAAATTGATTGCATCCATCGGTGCAATGAGATTTCCCACACGTCCTAATCTTTTTTGTTCAAAATCTAAATTATTATCTGCTTGCAAGTAAGTAAGATAGACTTTAACCAATGATATTTTGTTTCTTGTCAGTGTGACTATAAATTCGTTGAACTGTGTGTTGGAAACAAAATCATTAGGACTGATCTTCTTATCATTGTTCGTGCGTTCTTTAATTTAATCTTGAATCCAAGAGCTCATTAATGCATTTCTGCATATATCCATTGTTTATTAATAGTGAAATAATTTTTGGAAATTAAAAATTATGTGAAAAGAGATTTAGCACAATTACATACAAATGACCACAAGTTACTTGATTGAAATTTTGAATTCTATTATCGTTATAAAAAATATTACTTCCGAGATATGCTAATAATTGTCATGGTGGATTTCCGCCAAATGTATTAAAATAATATTTGTTGTTTGCTTTTTTCCAATAGCATACCCAGTGTGTACCAGAGTTTGTCGAAACATCTAGATTAACAATCCCGCATTCATTATCGAGTGGTGTGTTAAGTAGCTCATCGATCATAGATACACCCCGAAAATTTTTAATGTTTAATTTTTTAACCATTTGATCAATATCAAAGTTACTGAGAGGAGTTATTTTTTTAACATTCTTACCCCACTTAACTTTCTTCAATCCCTTGCCGTATTCCTCCATAGCTAAATTATACCTGCGTTGTTCTTCCAATTCTTGGTTTTTCTTCTTGGCATTAATTACTGATGTAGCGATAGATGATGCACCGCCAGCTAACGCTCCTAGAGCTCCCAATGCTGCGAAAATTAAGGGTAAAAATCCACCCTTGTGAACTGTCAAACCATTACCAGTTTTCATTTCTTTGGACATTTTCTTAAGCTATTGGAACTGTAATTGTGATAGCCATCCCTTTGTCCTCCTTTAGTTTCTTGTTTTTACGATCCAGTTGGTCTTTCGTTAGGAAATAATCAATATTCAAACCCTTCAATGCCTCGTTAGGAACTTGAAATACAATGTTTTTTACTTTCATTTATTATAGCAAATATTTTATCATTTCATTTTAATTCCCCAGCCAAGCTTACGTTTAATATGCATCGTAGATCCAGTAACACCAGCCCACAATCTCTCATTGAGACCAGCATCTGAACTTAACAATCTTTTGAACGCTTTCTTTTCTAGTTCTTTGTCAGCTACATGTCTTTCAGCTAGATCTTTATTGTGATGAGAAAGCTATATCATGTTCCATTGCAGCTGCATCTAGTGTATTAATGGGTTTATCACCATGCTCAATTCTCTCTTTTAGTCTGGTACCCGGATTTAAGTACTGATAACCGGGTGCATGCAACTCAAAAGGTAGAAAATTTATTATGTCATTGAGTAACCCTTTTCCGTGATGCTCCGACTCCCAAAAAGTATGTGGTATTGTGTTTAACATTCTTATCAGATATGGTATACCTTTTGGATTATTCACAACAAAGTCACTAAAATTGCTGTTGAGCATATTCATTATTCCAACTGTTTCAATGTAATAGTTATCATTTCCAGCATTCTCTTCGCCATAAATAATGAGAAGTCGATAAATAAGCATCCTAACATCATCCATCCATATGTATTCTTTGGGGTAGCCTGTATATTTCTTTATACCTTTCCCCTTTTTAGATGAGGGACGTTTCTTTTTAATCCAATCGTAAATAGGTTTAACAATAATTTTTATTTATTCCCTTTACTCGATTTGGGCGTTCCCAAGTTTGGATCATTGTTTTGAAAAAATGTGTTTGTATCTGCTAGGATACGACTATAGTGTTCATAGTCGGTTGCAGTGTAGACACTTACTGTTTCTTTCTTACTAGTTAGTAATTTCATCAAACCATCGGTTGCAGAGTATCTTCGGACTTTTACTGAAAGATTTGTCATTGATGAATGTTACTTCACTATCGCCAATATACAATCTACCTTTATCAGCCTTTAGCCCAAAAACATCGTCTGTGCAGTCAATTAAGAAATCGGCCACTTTCTTATCAATAAATATTGTTTTGTAGTTAGTTAACTGTCGGATATCGGTTTTCAAATGCCCCAATGCTTCGTCATAACATTCATCATCATCATCAATGCATTTAACACCATCGTTATAGCGTTCATCGTCATATCGTTCATCGCCATAGCATTCATCGCCATAGTGTTCATCGCCATAGCGTTCATCGGTGATTGTTTTACCAAACATTTTTATTTCAAAACATGTTTCTGTTGGTGTTTGTGGGTAGTCTAAATTCTTAACAGCAAGTGGAACAAGTTCTTTTATTAAGTTCTTATTCTCATGTGTTACATGTCCAATTTTTCCCCCAAATCTTCTATTGCATCTATCAATGGTTGATCGTGTTTTTATTTTTATCATATTCATCTTGGTGAAATTTTCTAAAAGTTTTAAACTTTTCAATTTACTGTCTTCTTCTCTCTATATTCACCTCTGTATTGTTTACAATTTTTTGTTGCCTCATTTGTTATATAAAATGAACAATGATAACTTAAATGTATACTGTCTCAAATATATAGGAAAAATTCACTAAGTTCATATAAACTTATCAATAATAACAAAGTAAGAATTAAATGTGTTTGTAGATGTCGTGTTACCAATAACTCGCTATTCACTAGTGGAAATATAAAAAACGATATTGTAAATGAAATTCATAAACCAATGCAAAAAAAAAATCCCCAAAAGAACTGTTCTATCTTTTGGTATCGATTATCTTTGGCAAGCTGATTTAGTCGAAATGAATTCTGGATCTTTAAAAGGTATACATAGAATTAACAAAGGGTTTAAATATATGTTAACTGTGATAGATGCTTTTTCCAAATATGCATGGGTAATACCAATCAAAGATAAAACTGGTGAAAATGTTACATTAGCATTTAAAACTATTTTGGATGATCGCAAACCAATGCATTTACAAACTGATGAAGGTAAAGGATTTTACAATAAATCATTTAAGACATTAATGGTCAACAACAACATAACACACTCTTCGACATACAGTGAAAAGAAAGCTAGTGTTGTAGAAAGATTTAATAGAACATTGAAGGAAAAAATGTGGAAGATATTTACTATGCAGGGAAACTATAAATGGGTGGCTATATTACCTAAATTAATAAGTGAATACAATAACACTGTTTACAGTACAATTGGAATGAAACCCACCAATGTAAATGCAAAGAATGAAAGTTCTATTCTAATCAACATATATGGAGGATAAAGAAAAATGGTTAAACCAAAGTTTGCAATAGGAGATAAAGTTCGTATAAGTAAAAGTAAAAATTTGTTTGAAAAGGATATACACCAAATTGGCCCACTGAAGTATATGAGGTGTGTGAAGTATTACACACAAAACCCACAACATACAGAATAAAAGATTTAAAAAATGAACTTATTAAAAGTATTTTTTATGAGCCAGAGCTGCTTAAGACCAAATATGATAACGACTACTTAATGGAAAAAGTTTTGCAAAGAAAAGGAAATAAGCTGCTAATTAAATGGCTAGGTTTTGATAGTAGTCATAATTCTTGGGTTAATAAGAAAAGTATAGTTGTTTAAGAAATTTTTTTCTATATAATAAATGGATCAACAAAAAATTGAAAGTTATGAGCGTCAGTCGTTTCCACCAAACGACCAAACAATAAATAATATGAATGAATACAACAAGCGCATTGAGTTTGATTTTACTATTGGCGATGCATTTTCACATCTGAATGAAGCTTATGTATACCAACAGTATAAGCTAACTAAAAGAGATACAAAAAAAAAAAAAAAAAAAAAAAAAAGGAAAAAATACAACTATTGATCTTTGTGAGAATTTTTTACAATTCCAGTTCTCAAGAATAGAGATCTCTAAACATGGTTGTATAATCGAAAGTATTGACAACCCTGGCATCACTTCAACAATGTTGTATACATTGCTAGGTTCGGAATCAGAATCAGCATACTCCCAAATGTCGGGGATAGAACTAGGTAAATATGTTAGGAAAGATAAGCTTAACGAAATTACCTATCCATTAAGATATTTGTTTGGGTTTTTGAGAGATTGTAAAAATATTCTGGAAAGGTGGGTACGAGATCACATTCATTCGAAATTCTAATGTTGTTTCTTTTTACAGAAGACCTCCAAAGAAAGCAGATGGATCTGATAATGCAGATAATAGACCAGATGCTGCTAAAATTGTTATTGAGAAAATGGGAATTCTGTGGCCAATTGTTGAATACGATCCTATTTATGGAAACGAAATTAAAGAAAAATTATACAAACACCCCAAAATTCCAATTAGTTTTAATTATTGGCAATGTCTTGAAAAACCAGTACCTACTGATGCAAACTCATTTCAGTTTGATATAAAATATCCGTTCAATTCAATCCAATTCGATATGCCAGACTTTGTCATTGTTGGGTTTCAGCAAAACAGAAAAGAAAATTCTGGGCAATACAAACATGGTTCAATATTTGACTCTTGTTTTGTCAAAAATATTTCTATTAAGAATGGACGGAATGAAGTGTTTCCCAAAGAGAATTGGAATTTAAACATTGATGATAAAATTTTCTATAAGATGTATATTTCTTACAATGATTTTAGAAATTCAAAGACTAAACTAGATACTCCATATCGTAATAATGAACTGCGTTTCAACTCTGAGTCATTTATTGGGAGAAGAGCATTGTATGTTATTGATTGTTCTTGCAGAAAAAACAGCTATTGTAAAAGATCGAACTAATCTGAAACTTACAGTTGATTTTAATAAACCAATATCGACTTCAAATACTTGTAATATGGTACTAGTAAGTCAAAGAAACCTAATTTATGATGTTAAAAGTGAAAGAATCACGGAAGTCCAATAGTACACAAACACGAATGGTTATTAGTTTTTAATAGATAGTAATCCATTAAAACATTTACTGTTATATCATAGTGCTATAATAGTGTTTTAAATGGGATCTGAAAAAAGCATCTGAGGATGGGAATTAAAGGAGGTCTGTGCGACAGACCTCCATTGTATATGCAAGTTTTGAAGGATGTCTCTATTGCTGTCGTCGACGTTTAGTATGACTGCCTGTTTTGTATTCGCATACTCGAGTATTCTCGCAACGTCTTTCGCTTTGAACAAAGGGTTGCCTTCTGTGTTGATAACATCTTTCGTCGGCGGTAGGGCGTGCTTGACGATGATTGCGTTTGCAGCATCCAGTAGCGGTTTGTACTTTTGCTCGATGTTGTACTCACCGTATTTGCGAATGGACGACAGCACTTCTTCGTACACCCAGTCCTGGAATTTTTCAGCAGCCACCATCTTTGATTTCATGATCAACACGTACAAGCCCGGTTCATTGATAAATATGGCGTGTGGCTGCATATTCATAGGGGTGAACGAATCGTTCACCCCTATATCAGCGTAGGATTGCCTATTCAAAGGGGGGCGCGATTCGCTCCTCCCTATATCCGCGTAGGATTGCCTATGCTTCTCTCTGACATGTTCTCTGATTGCTTCTCGTGGATCCCATTAAAAGCATTATAATATTTAAGTGAAAATTTAATGTATGGAGATCGTCTCCATTTTCATCACTAGTTTTTTGAACTGATTAAGGATATTCGAGTATGAGGATGGTAATGTAGAACACTTTACATTGAACATTGAAAGATCAAATCTGTCAGCTCTGGTCAACATGTTTGTAAACTCATTGAATGCATAGTATGTTGTGTTCTTGAAGAAGTATAATAATCCATTGGTGTATCTAAAAGCAGAATCTAACCCATCTGGTAAGCCCGGAAATTTCTTTGAAATTAAACCGAAAGATTTAGATCTGAATAAGCACTCGTCCAGTTCCATAAAATACATTTCATCATAAAATACAAAAGTACGACCAGAGTAGGTGTTTACAACTGCTTTTATTTTGGAATTTTGAGGTATACCCATAACATAAATAACCTTCGGATAACCAGACACGAGTTGCAGACTAGGATATTCAAATATATATACATTTGACTCGATAAACATTACTATTTCCCCTGATGGTCTCTGATAAATCGATGTAAAGCTATCAAAATTAGCAGGTAAGAAAAACCGCCACTTAGTGATAAGCTCTGGTTTACTAACTATTTTATCTACTATTTCATATGTACAAACATATTTATTTATAAAAAATATACATCACTTGGTTGACTACTAAAAATATGTTGATGATTTTTATGTTACACAAGTCTACTTCTTTTGTAGGGAATAATATGTTTGGTTTAGGAGGGGTTAACGAATGTACAGATCTTTTAGGTTTACCATATAGACTCTGTATTGCCAAAATATCATCAGTTTGTAATGTTAGTCGATCTAAGATATATATTGGGTACATAACAGACTCGTAAACATTTGAATGATGTATTCCTGATGCATGTCCTATTTCGTGCAATAGCACAACGAAAAGATTTATTTTTCCTTAAGATTTGTTCTCATGTTTAAGATACCAATCATCTTCAGCATCAATGTGAATTTCAACTGGTGAGTTATCTGATTTCGGGAAAAAAAAGCATGAGTTAGCACTCCTCCTCTCCCATCAAATTTGCTATTACATAAATGCCGAGACTTTTGAAATGTATGGATACTACGTTTGTTTGATATTATTATGTGTGGGTTTTGAGTATCATGTTTAAACATAATGTCAGTATGTTTGGCCCACGTATGAAACACTTCTTGAGTTAGTTGTAGTATGTCATAATTAGCCAACACATAATGCCATTTTATTACTTTTGTTGTCCATTTGGTAATAGATGTAGGAAAGACAAATATATCATCTGGTACCCCACATCTAGGAGTTTTGATTAGTGCTAGTGTTTCTTTACTTATTTCGGCACTAATTGCTATATTGTGATATTCTTGGAAAAGCCGGAGAGCATTTGAAACTATTGATGAATTTGCATGTGTAATATCTTTGTTAGGCAATTTTAAGTACCCAAAATCATTTGAATATTTTATGGTGGAAAGTGTTTGATTTTCGCCTCTGCTGGAGGATACCAAAATTAAGAAGACAATCATAAAGGTAATCATTTACTGATATATCATATTTCATAGTATCACTCTTGTTCAATTTTGTAGTGTCCCCATGGTAGTGTATTAATACCATCTTTAAGAATAAATCTTTTATAATCTTCGGGACTTAATGCTTTTTTTCTCATCTCAATCGTATAGAGTTCATGTTTCTTACTTCTAATAACATTCATACTTTTGTACAGTGCTTTTTTTTTTTTATCAAACAAACACTTTTTGTAATCACCAAAACTAATCTCATTTCTGACTACAGCATTTTTCACACCCTTTGCTCTTTTCTTTACACCACCCTCCAAATTTATTGAATACATTTTCGATTTCAAACCAATAAATTCTTCCATTATTTTTCCATTACATTCATCTTTCATTTTGCCAATAATCTTGTTGTTAACTAATGGTTTTGTTAACTATGGGTTATCTTTTCTTTAGTCAGAAGTATCAAAATGGTCGACCATTTCTTTCATGTCACTGTAGAAGTCTGATGTTTTTATATAATAGATGTACGAATCAGTATCTAGATAACACAGTTAAATATTTTCCCCATACTCTAGCTTCATTATATTGTAGTGAAAATCATACATTAAGACTTTCGATAGATCAAGTATACTCATTTCAACATAAATGGGTTTGTTAAAACACAGTTTTGTTTTATTCATATGAACTGCAACCAAAGAGCTAGTAAATATAGTCCTATATTTAACGTTTGGTTTAGCCACCAGTTTATCCATTTGCTTAGAACTTGTGTACAACAGTATATCCACTCTGTTTCTAATATTCTCCATTGCTTTCCCAAAAACGGAATTGTTCATTAGCTTGTAGAAATCTTTTTCAAAGTCATTTGTAGACTTTGTTTGCATATTTGTGTTTAGATCAATATAGGACTTGAGCCAATCTGATTGATCAAACTCCAGAACTCTATGGATCTTTTTCAAGTTCATTCCGATAGATAGATATTGCTTAAGATTTACATAGTGTATTACATATTTTTCTTTACCATTCAGACTAGTCAAGAGTTTGGTTTTTTTTTTATCCTTCTGGTATTTTATTCTCTGGTGCCAATGGCAGATCTTTGTAGAGATCGTGTAGTTCATGTAGGTATTCCAAATCAACTTCCAATATATACCCTTTGCTAGCATCATCTTCTATTTTTGTTTCATCTATGTTTGTATTTGTCCACTTAAACTCACCATATGGCAAACACTGACTCATAGCCCATCCATATAAGTTATTGGAGTCCAGATATGTAAGATAAAATATTTCCTTTATGCTATCATAAGCATTCATGCATTTATTATTTGCTTTAGCATATCGCTTACAACATTACGAAATTCCACCACGAACACATTTTTCTATCATCAAAATCATGTTGTAATCTGATAATAATTCTAGTTCTATTTTAGTGTGTTTGAGCATAGCATCCCACGCTAACCCTGGAGCTGTGAAATACCATGCTGGATCTAGCTTATATGTTTTGAGACACACATCTCTAAAATTTTCCATTATATCAGACAATATCAACACATCCGATTTGTTATAGAGTTCTGTGTATTCTCTTAGACATTTTATGTTGAATTTTTCCCACACCTCTCTCGCAAATTCGTAATCTTCTTCTGTAATGCCGCATTTATTGAGTTTGTTGTAAAATGTATCTTTGGATGGAAGCAAAACTCACAAAATGTTTCAGCACTGTCCATGTAGTCATATGGGTAGACGCCTTTTCTTGTAACAAAGTCAAGAAGTTCATTGGAAAAATGCTTGCACGTTTCTCGGAATTGGCTTCTGGAAAGGTTGCTAGAGAGTTTATCGATACTACTAGCAATAAATTTAAATGAGTCAATAAATCCAAGATTTATACTTCCACATACGTGCTTCGTAAAAGAAATATATTTTTCTTCATTGTTGGGAATTAGATCAATCTTATTTTCATCGATGCCAAGATCTCTTATGAATAAATGTGTGTCATAGCCAGATAGATTGTGTATAAACATTGGGACAAAAATAGATTTCTATACGATAAGTTACAATCTCTGTGTGCAGCTCCCCTAAATTTCCCTGTAAGATGATCATGATCTCTCACAGAATCACCATTCAAAGGCTTTTCACATATATGGCAATGGGTAGCTGTATCATAAACAATTAGTTCTTTCTGAGTTAGTGGAAGTATTGGTTTTTCATTTGTGTATATATCACCAATAGACTTTGCTTCTTCCACTAGCATTTTAACGAATACAGTAGATGCATCAGGCCCTTCATAAGTTACTGGTGGTTTATAGTACCCATGTTCGTATTTTACATAGTAACAGAAGCTAATAGGCTCGTATTTTTGGTATGGTTTCGTGTAACATTAGTCGGGGTTTGGTTGGGAAGTTTCGATTTTAGTAAACAAACATTCAAAATCAGCATATATCACAAACGGAACTCTCAAAGAATGATTTTGGTTTTGAAATCGTAATATGCCATTTTTTCCTTTAGATGGTAGTTCAACTCTAATACCATGGTGATCTCTACAGTCTTGTTCGTAATCTTTTAGCTTATTTACAGAGTAGAAATGTTGCAAACATCTTCACATATAAATATTTTGTGACTATTTTTCGTTACTTGTGATGCGACAAGTCTCGAAAGACTTTTTACCCAGCAATAGTGGTCGTTCTTTTCGTCTTTGATATAGAGTAGGTTCATGTGCTTATCCGTCTTATCTTTTGTTATTTTTAATGGACAGATTATATATCTCTTACCGCCATTTTCTTCTTCGTATGCATATACATTAATAGGAATTCCACTTCTCTTCTCAAAGGTTGGTATGCTATCCAATTTCATTGGAAATTCCAAACCCTTAAGTGCATCATCAAACTCATGTTCGTAAGCTTCGTATTTATTCACTCTTTGAGGGTCTTATTTTACTTGATGCAATACAGATAGAACAGACCACAAAACATTTTTGATCATCGTTCTTAACATTAATTACCACCTGCTTAGTTTTGATATTTTCTGGGAGATCAACATAAGAACTGCCCTTGAATGGTACATATATATTTATTGGCACTTCTAGTTTAAATATTCTGTTGAGTACCCACTGAGATCCTTTTGCTTCGAAACCCCCCATCTCAGCTATGATTTTCGATATGTTGTTGGTATAATATTTTTCCAGATTAGTCGATTTCAGTATAATTTCGTTCTTTGTTTTAAAGGAGCTTTCTACATATTCAATATTCTCACCAATTCCCCTTTTGTTCTCAGTGAAGAATTTCATGTTCACTTTGAATGATTTTGAATGTTTACTAATTAGTCCCATGACAGTTTCTTTTACATCGTTTAGGAAATGCTTTGGGTCTTTGTATGCATTCACATTCTTTATACCATAAGTTTTGATCCTAATTAGAAATGCTGTTTCGATTTCTTCTACACTGAATATGGGTTTACTTATGAATTTTACTTCTCAAGTGACTTCTTATGAGAGACGGTTTGTAATAATGGCTACACGTTTCGCATTTCACTTGTTTCTCTCGTGGGAACTTCTGTTTTAATATTAAGTGTTGTGGCACTTATAAAATTTCCCATGCATTTGTTGGTTCATGTGATTTATTATGTATTAGTGTAAGACCTTTGCGCAATCTACTTTTAAGATGACTTCTTATGAGAGACGGTTTGTAAAAGTGTTTACAAGTTTCACACTTGACATACTTCTTTTGAGATTTCTGCTTTCTTTTGTTAAAGACGTCTTTCTTAAACTTATATTCTTTCCAAACTTAACAGTTCCGTTAGCCTTTTTCATTGCCATGGTCATCATCATATTAGACGTCAGTTGATTTTTATTTGTGCTCATTTATTATGTACAATATTTAGTTTTTTATGCATTCAAATTTCTTGAGCCACTGAACTGATTGGTCCGTTCTGGTTCGCCATCGCACTGCCTGGGGTTGCGCTATCGATCGTGCGTTTGTACAGCTACAATCAGTGGTTGATCATGGAGAGAATCGCCGCCAGCATCGCACTGTTTTCGGAATTTACAGAGGGCATGCAACTGTTTTCCAGTTTCATGATGCTGCTCTCATTCCCGATGAACAGTGTCATACGAGGCATGGGACAAATAATCACGTGGTCCATTGTTGACGAATCGCAACACACTGATGGCATAATAAGTCTGTTTAAGCTATACGTGGTGGAAAATAGCGACAGCTGTAAATGCAACGCGATTGCGGGCTGCACGTGTATTCGACGAGGCATACTTGCACATACGGTAACCAAAATTGCGAAAGAAATGGTCACCCTGGAGCACGGCTTCATCAGTTTGGCGTACAAGGAGTACTCCGACAATGAAGTCTTATGGGCATATCAAACGTGCAGCTGCACCAGTACATACACTAAATTGTCAAAAAGAGAATGGTCGATATGGGCTACAAAGAGCTGTACCCTGTCCACGAAAACCTGTGGCTGATTTCGAGGTCATGATCAATATGCCCATACACACCAACTTTTTCGAGAATCAAAGCACCGACTACGCAAAAGTTGATAATGGCGATTGGACGTCGGTGTGGAACTAATCCCAAAATGGTAGTTAACGCATGTATGATGCTAATGCTTTTGGCTACGGCCTGTTCCACACACATCAACGATGATGCCAACCTCGCAAATTATCTCCGCAATGTAGCTCAAGTGCGTAACGTATTCTGCAGCCCACCATTTTTGCAATCGTTCAGTTTGGACGAATTGGACACCTGGCCACAGACGTACAAATATTTTTCGCCTTCGCACGGCGCGATAACACGATGTTCGTACAGTACTTTTTGTTGCCACGAGCACGAATTTTGGGGAGGCAAAGAGAAGAAGTAGTCGACCATTACATTCCACATATCTGACTTTATCGGTTCGCGTTGGTACAATCACATTGTTTGGGAAGACGTAAATTGTGCGTGTTACGATTAAAGTGTTTAACGGTTCGCGAACTATTAAACACGTAAAAATGGCAGTACTTGCAAATCGTTGATGCTTATGTCAAACGAAATAGATTGCCTTTGTATTGCCCACAATCCACCATTCCATCATATGCAAAATGTATACCTCCACGATTAACACCATCTAAAACTTTTTCGCTAAAAATCTGAAGATATCTGTCTGGCAAGGTTACTATAAAATTTCCAGAAGTAATTACCACTTTGTATCCATTCCATGTATTATATATTTCAGCATGGTCTTTGGGATAGGTCTGCCGAATTCTAAGTTCGGAAAGTTTCTTAAATTGTTGGGTCCCGTTCAATACATTTAGCAAATGGTCCATCTTTATTATGTACAATATTTTATTTTTTACCCATTCAATTTTGTTGAGCAGCTCTTTGCAACTTTTTGTAGTCACTTTTGTGGATGCATCCCAAACGCAACTTCTTGCAGTCACTTTTTGCAACTGCAGCCAAACACAACTTTTTGTAGTCACTTTTTGCAACTGCACCCAAACGCAACTTTTTGCAGTCACTTTTTGCAGATGCACCCAAATGCAACTTTTGCAGTCACTTTTTGCGGTTGCACTCTAACGCAACTTTTGCAGTCTCTTTTTGCGGCTGCGCTCGAATCGGCAGCAAATGTTTTGGATCAGGAAAACAACGGTAATTTTTTCTGATGGTTTTCTGATGGTTTGGGCATTCAATTTGCTGTTGGTTTTCTGGTGGTTAGGGTCTGCTCACGAATCGGCATTTCTATACTACTCGCAAGAGTTCTGAGATTTGTTTCGAATTACATGTGCATGTGTGAGACCCTGACAGCCCACTCATGTGCATGTAAGAACTATATAGTTTTCTTGCTAAGATCAACAATGGTGCATAGCCGACCGACGGGCTATCGTTTAGTAAACTACATTCTTCTGGAGCAGTGATCAGCGGGGTAGAGGTCAACTCTTCAAATCCAACGGCGAGGAGATTGGTCCCAGTCGGACGGCCTCCAACCCCGAGGTTAAGAGGAGCAGCAACAACATTGATGTCGCCTGACGGCATCTGGCATCTACCAGGCATTCTCATTCCTAGATCTCACCACCACTGCCCTGAAAACCTCACCTAACCCATTCCCAGCATCCCACGAGTGTCATGTTTACGCAGAAATACTTATTAAAATATCTTTGTTCTCCTGCATGTGCACAATGAAACAATGCAATCTTGTGTTGCTTTTTTTGTAAGACAATACAGTATCATCTGCGAATAACGTACGAACACCGCACAATTTCAAATTGCCAATATCATACAAATAATAAAAAAAGATTATAGGACCAAGGACACTACCCAGTGGAACTCCAAGACCAATAGATTTTACATCGCTTTAAGAATTGCCTATCTTTACCATCCGAGTGCTGTTTGTCATAGCATATTCCAATTACTGTTCTCGACTGCACTCGGTGCGCACTGGCCGACAACTCTGTGTTCCAATTAACAAAACTAGCTCTGAGAAAAGATGGATTTTCGTATTCCAATTGCGAGTTGCCCTGAAGAAGTGCACACTGAGAGAAATTTTTTCCGCACCGAGTCTGGAGACAGTTATGCTTTTCAGAGTAATATGGTGACCGCCTGTGATTAAGAAACGAACCGAAAATTGTTGCAATGTTAGAGATTCTACAATATTTAACATTTCGGAATCTAAATAATGCCACAACGTTATATATTACGAAGCAATAGCAACATTTGTCTCATACATAATATTGAACTCTTATTTTGTAACGAAGATCAACGAATCGGAGATCCAGAATCATGAATTTTTTATTTGTGCAACACTTTTACATTGGAACTAAGATCAAATTTAATCCTTGTTCGGAACAAGGATCATTCGATCTCGGATCGGGGAAGATGTTAGTGCGACCGAGCATAATACATAATAGTTAATATGGAAGAAATATGATCTTGGTTGACGCCATCTGCTCTCCCCAAGCCCGTTTGCCCACCATTAGCAATGTCTGCTGCAGAAATCCGGCCTCTACCAGGTGCTCGTGCTCACCGGTCGAGATGTGTGTCCCATTAGTCATGTTGTTCCAGACGCAACACCAGTGCGGCCAGTGGGACCGTAAGCAGTGCAAGTGTAGTGTGACGAAAGTCAGTGCAGCATGTGTAGGGTGGCTGAGGAGCCACATGCAGCCGCACTCACTTATACATAAAGTAGTCCATGTGCAAAAGGGCATTAAGTAAATAGGCAAAATATATCAGATGCTCAAAGATGCCATGTCAAGCAACATTAATTACCAGAGCCCTGTTATGTTTTAGTGCCCCCCCCCCCCCCGCAGGCCCACAGAGTGTATTTTATAAAATGTACTCTTCATTTTTCATGTCTTCCATCCACACTTGATTTCATTCAGTGTTGTGTTCATATTAAAGGCTTGTGTATTTTTGTGTTTTTATCCATGTAACAACCGTAACCAGGTAAGCAATGTGGGTGCTGTGGAAATCAGTGGTGTAAGAAAGCTATTTTTTGCTTGGCTACCATGCAATGCCTGGCGCCCGGGTATAACGCCAGAATTCAACATATGTTCCTGGAAACTATCCTACCGCAACTCCCACCTTAATTTAACTCCATTTTGCTCTACCATCCCCGTCATGGAATATTGACGGTATTGTTTGTAATTACAGCAGCGATGAGTTTAATTTAACCCGGTTACTAGTGTATACATTTGCCGACGAGTTGGAAAAAAAATAAATTGGAGAACATTATCTGTACGGAATTTCATCAATTTAAATACTTTTATCAACATCGTAGTTCAAACTTTTTCTCCAAAAGGCGATATCGTCGATGAAGAAGTGACACCTGGTATCTGCACTTTAGTACATTTTACAGGAGACAAAAAAACTGATTAAAAATTTTAATAAAATATAATTGCAATATTATTAATTGCTTATAAGTGTTTATAAAATTATATAATATAATGTTTTACTATATTGTTTAGTGTATTGAATTATTTATTTGATTTAGTTAATTTACGTGTTTTCACTACACTATATTTTCATATTTAACATAGATACAAGGTTACACAACTGTGTAAAATGTACTAAATTATGTAAGCAGTTTTGAAACTCTGTAATGAACATTACATAACACTATATTAAACCATTAATTGATATAGGTTTTGGCCGGGTGAGGGGTGGGGAGGATAGGCTACGGCATACAATAAATTAAGTCACATAATCTTTATTGAATCAAAAACCATTCTAAAACTTTGTGGGTCTTCTGTCATACAATTAAAAACACTACAGTACACTACTTTTATTTACAAACTTTGTTACGGTCAAATTCTTAAAGTTTGCATGACTTTAATCATGATATGAAAATAAACACTGTAAACATCTAACTTACTAAAACATACTATTTACTTTGACCACTGAAAGTAAAATAAATTCGAAAATTTAAATCATACAAAAATAAAACGAAAATATGAAATAATTGTCTGATATTGGTTGGGCAAAGTAGTCAGTATAGATAACACGGAAAAAAAATTGAACTGATAATTCAATGTAGTGCGATCACAAATTATGACACTAATTTAGTTCTTGCTGCATTATGCTTCACTTATTGCCTTTGCTGGCTTCACCTCATGTGGTAGACTGTCGTAGAATGGGCCACAATCTACAGGTATGACTTTTTTCAACTCCTGTAAGTGTTGGCACTTCTGGTATTGTATTTTGTTTTAATTGGTTCATTTATCAACTGAGGAAAATCACAGAAGTTCCCATATTCATTTCTCGATGTTCTATGCGGCAGATCTATGTATTCATCATCGAAGTTCAGTTTCACTTGGATGGTGCCATCTGGGGAGTATTTTATTACTTTGATGTCGTTTACTATTGGATCGTGTGTTTTTCGTCCTGGACGAATGGAGTCATATTTTACCATTGACCTAAGAGCATAATTTCTTATAAATATGTACGAAAGTTCATTTACGTCATATGGTGGGTCTTTTCTTGCTTCTCTAGTAAGTCTCGCATAGTCGCTATGAAGATGGACAGCCGTGCTCTTAACTTTCCTTTTTATGTGTGAGTGAATAGAGTCGGCCTCCATCTGAGTTTGGCCAACCTCAATGTACTTGTGGTAAACTGTCACTTTTTTTGGCACTGAAAAGCTTAGCAATGCACTTGAAAGAGTTGAGTTTTTATTTTGATACACACACCCATCGCTCCATAAGTTAATTGGCTTTCCTAGATCACATTTATGTGTCAAGTAATCAATAATACAAGAAACAAAAGTGCTGGCAGTTAGATCTGCATCGGTTTCAGAAAACCAGTAACATCTTGTGTGCTGGCTATTGATGTCTAAGATTGTGAAATTGAGCACATACAGCTTTGTTTTGTAATAAAATGCCGAAGCATTTAAACTTGGGCACACCTTAACAGCTTGAAGATCCCGTGTTAAAACAATACACTCCTTTTCACCAAATCCTTTGTCTGCACTTTTTTCTAATCTTGTCGCTTCTTCGTTCTTAATGTGGTTTCGGTATGTTATTTATCGATGTGTTTGGTCTCGTAGGCAATACATGTATCATACCTATCTTTCTTTGGAATTTGTAAACCTATATTCGTATCATGAACTACATTTTCATATGTGAATCCTGAGAGTGGCTTCACAGGTGGTGTTTTTTCTTGGCATTGTCTTGAATATTCTCTGTAAAGCCCACTAACATTGTCACCATATATATATATATATGGTTCTCATATTTTATATATATACATATATATATATAATATATATATATATATATATATATATATATATATATATATATATATATATATAATAAAATATGAGAACATCCCAAGTATATTCTTGCAGGAATATTGGAATATCCCTTTGAAATTCGTAGATATTCTGAGCATATAACTGAAATGTTCCAGGCATAAGTTATGTTCGACCTTACCCCTCCCCCAAGATATTCCAGGGTTATATTCCAAGGAATATTAGTATATCCCTAGAATATTCCTCATGCCTCTATTCATCCCCAGGGATATCTCGGGAATATGCTATATATGTTCTGTTTACACTCCCAAAACATGCCATGGATATTCTTTAATGTGGAAAGAATATCGCTAGGAAATTCCTAGATATTCGGAGGAAATTGCTGGCATTGGCCACTAGGAGCACTGGTGTCACTCTCGTTCTATTTGTAGATCTTACATGCACTCGGCCGTCATATTGGTTCTGGAGTTGTTAGCTAGGGGCACTGCTTTTTTTCTAGAACTTAAAACAACATATGGACTAGTGCGGGATCCAACTGTCGGACCTTGGGTCGCCAAACTTTTATGTCTTAGACGACTCGGCTATCACGATTTGCACCGAGACAAGAGTTTATAGGTAGCATATAGCTTGGAGACGAATTAATAATATCTTGCCTCCCATTTTAGAAATAAAATAGTTTATTTTTATCTAATTTTTAAGTATTTTATTTTTAAGTATTTTATTCAACTTTAAAGTGTATCGAATGATAAGTCTACAGATTCGTATTTGTCAGGCAGATAAGAATATGTCGTCAGAATATATGATTACATCACTATGACAAGCACAATATTAATTTTTTATAAGCATATATAAAAACGGTTTTAGTAAATATACACCAAAAGTTTTATATTATGAGCCTTGATTATTCGCACTTTTTTGATTATTATTTACGTATAATAGAGTGGAACATGTGAATATTCCGATATACTCCCAAATATCCTATGGATACAAAAAGGAAGATGGGGACTCTTTTTTTAACTCCTAAATATCCCAGGAATTCAAACAGTAAATTGAGAATATTACTGCTTACTTCAAAATACTCCAAAAATACAAGAGGAAAATGAGAATATTCCTGTTTATGCCAAAATGTTCCAGGAATATTAGAAGTAAAATGAGAATATTTCTATTTACTCCCAAATATTCCAGACATTCATATAGTAAGATGTGAATTCCTATTTATTCTGAAATATCCTAGGAATGCAAAGAGTAAAATAAGAATATTCCTATTTAATCCTACATATCCCAGGAATACAAAGAGTAAAATGAGAATAGCCCTGTTAATTCCAAAATATCCTTAGGATACAAAAAAGGAAAATGGAAATATTTTTACTTACTCCTAAATATCAATGGAATACAAAGAGTAAAATGGGAATATTTTTATTTATAAGCTGTTCGTGGTAAAGTGAGCAACTCTGAGGCCCTAGTTACATTTCTCTTTCCGTAATTTTTTTTATCATTTAACCACCTTTCTAAATACATTTTGCCTTGTATGTAATAAAGACAGTGTGTATATTCCACCGCATTCGGAAGTTGACATCTAATGCTAAAATTTAATATTTTTATTGATTATTATTCCACATGAAATGGCTTTGAAAAGCGCTCACTTTACAGTGAATATCCTATACTCCTAAATATCCCAGGAATACAAAGCGTAAAATGAGAATAGTCCTGTTTGTTCCCAAATATTCCAAGAATACAAAAAAAGGAAAATGAGAGTATTGCTGTTGATTCCAAAATGGGCCAGGAATACAAAGAGGAAAATGAGAATATTCCCATAACTCCCTAATACCCCAGGAATATTAAGAGTAAAATGAGAATATTCCTGATTTCTCAGAAATATCCCTAGAATACCAATAGAAAATGAGAATGTTCCATATCCTCCAAAATATTCCAGGAATACAAAGAGGAAAATGGGGATATTCTTTTTTACTCTCAAATATCTCAGGAATACAAAGACGAAAATAAGAACATTCCTGTTTACTCCCAACTATCCCAGGAATACAATTGGGATATTGAGAATATTCGCAGAAAGCCCCCGAGTTTCCAGGGGTATACAGATGGCATTATGAATGTAAATAGGACATCCCTGACCTATTCTGTGCTGTGTGGGTAATACGATGGTAGCTTTGGGATGTTGTCAATGAAAGTGCAAAGAATATCTTTGGCAGTCCCTCGCCGATGTTGTAGTATTTAATGGCATGTTTCTTTTTTTGTTATTTGTTACAGTGCTTGATAGGCAAACACCATGGCTTTCACTATTGAGCACCCAAAAAAAATACTGTACATTCTTTAACCCCAAAAGTAGATAGAAATTTTTTTTACACAAAGTAAGAATGTGTCCATCTGCAGTTTTTATTGTGTAGGTGAGAGTTGCAGCCCTGCGGGATTGTTAAGAGGATGCTTTTGTACACTGTTTTGTTGCTTTCTTTATCAGCGATACTATGTACACTTTTTTCCGGATCCCAATTCATTTTTTTCCAGAATGACTGAAAAAGTTTTTGTCTATCTTCTTGTAGAAGCTTCGTACACTCTCTTACTTTAGAAATTTTACACATTGCAGAGTTACAAGCTGGCCACATTTTTCTTTCCCCTCTGCAGGCACCTCTTTTTCGCTTTTTCCCTTCTCTACTCCACCCTACGTAGCTTTTTCCCTACTCACGAAGTTCTTTGTTCTGCTTGTCAAACCATTCATCTTGCTCCGCGGTCTTTCGCCTTTTATTAACCACTTTGCCAAGTTCGTTGATAGGGATTTCTTCCTGATATGTAGAACACTCACCTTGTGTAACTACTCGCTGTGTGACGCCTGTGCCTTTTTGTGTAATCACACATGCAATATTACTGCTCAAATATTCCGTATGGTTAGCCTCTGTATTTTCTGCACTTCCTTCCCAATCTGGATCACAATGTTTATCTATCTCGTCTTCATCATTGACAACTTTCTGACAATCCTGTTCATCATCTTTGTCAAGAATGCCTTTTTTCTCATTTTGGTCTCTGGTGCCTACTAAATCAAAATTTTCACAAATTGGTAAGGAAATGTCTATGAGAGTGGGACCATGTATTTCAGTATCATCAGTTGCTAATACCTCTTTATCTGTTGAATTATGACCGTGCACTTCTTGGTTACAGTATATTTCATTTAAACTATCAGTTCCTACGACTACAAAGCCTGGAAAGAACATGTTTTGAAGAGAAACATCCATCCATTTAGAAGCGCGTGTTTCAGGGGTGTTCAGGGCCCTCGACATCCAGATCACGAGCATCTTCTTTTGGCTGTGAAGCTCCATAGCCTAGATTCATCACTTCTATGCCAGCATACTTGATATTACATTCATCTGTGTTGCCTCTGTTGAAAATGTTACTAAGTGAAGATATGATTGGACTTTTATCCTGTCTACTAAAAAGATCATAAGCAATCCTAGAATTACTTAATGGTTCAAGGAGATCGGTCTGACTACCAGATCACCCAACTCTACAGACCATATCCATGGCCATGGTAATGTTCAAAGGTACAAGTTCTGTTAACTTTGTCACATGTGTCACTCCTATATCACTTTCCACTAACCATTCACACTCTTTTAAACGTTTGTCCGATAACACTGAGCTAGAGCTGCCACAATTTTCATTTTCAGTTTGTTTGGTTACATTGCACAGATTTTTTCAGCATGAGATGTGTACATGTTCGCAAAAAATATATTTATATACAATGGTAGATTTTCACTTTGTGACTATTCACTTTAACCTGTACTGGAAGCCAATAACTTTCACTTGATTTCACCATCGTACTCAATAGGGTTACAATGAAACCTGTGAATAAAATAAGTATCGTAAAGTAACTTGCAATTAAATTACTTATTAAGCTGAAAAACAAATCAAGAACTCCCCCCAATACATACACACAATTTTTAAATTCGTGCTTGGCTATGACTGTAAGTTGAATGGGATATTTTCAGTTACAGTACTAGCAAAATGCAAAACAACAAAAACATTATGGCCTTCTTCATGAAATAACCTCTAGTACAAACGAGATAACTTATTGAATGACAATAATACCCTCCTCCAAGTAAAGCCAGTTCTACAATGCATTGTAATATGCTTTGTTGTATTTGTCTATAAATGAAAAATCATGGTGTCGTGTCCTATGGAAATGGTTCAAATCCATCTCTATACTACAACATGGCACATTGTAGATCCACCTTAAATCTAACTCATGGATAGAATATGAGTAGGTATTCGTTAAAGTTAATTAAAGTGAGTATTCACCACTGAAAACAGTTTGGTATACTTCTTTTGAGCCTGCAATAACCTGTATCAATACAAACTTTTCTGTGTAGATTGCACGTGAAACCACGTATCTAATGATCTTGGATAAAAGGTTACATTTGAAACCACGCATCTGATTATCTTGGATAAAAGGTTAGGTTTCAACACACAATATATCAACGATTACTCTTGATATTGTCACAATTATGTAGTTAAACTACATAATATAATTGTAACCGATAACATACATTGTGCAAACAGAAATTATGGTTATAACTCAACAATTTATACAGCGACTAATAACACAACATCATCTCTAATTACACTTAAGCAGCTATGTGTGTTCACAAGCGCGCGTGCGCACACACACACTCACACACACACACACACAGACCAAGCTGTTGAGTTTACTGCGCAACAGGAGATACTAGTATACACAAGAATCTAATGTTTAATTTTGATATGCATGTGCACTACTCAGCAAATACTATTTGTCACAGTAAATTCTCATAACAGATCAGGTGGAAAAAAACAGGTAGAGGGGGTGGTTACAAAGGGAAGAAGGGCTCTGAGTATGCTGGGAAGGGTGCTGAATGGAGTCAGCTGTGAGGTGAAGGAGAAACCGTATGGTATAATGGTACGACCAATGTTAGAATATGGGACCCGTATGTGGAGGTGGAGGTGCGAGAACTGGAAAAGGTGCAGAGAAAGGCAGCAAGATGGGTGAAGGGTAGGTGGAGAAGGCAGCGGCAAGATGGTGAGGAAGAAGGGAACTATAGGCCATCAGTGATGATGAAAGAAATGGGGTGGAGCTCATTGAAGGACAGGAGGAAAGTTGAACGGTTAGTCAGGATGTACAGGATGGTGAATGAAGAGGGAGAATGGGGAGGGCTACACTGCAAGCTAAGTAAGGGGGTGTTTAGAGGAAGAGGAAACAACAGTGAGAAGCTTCAGAGCGTGTGGAGGAGAACGGAGCGGGGTAGGCAGTCCATGCTTGTGAGGTCTGTGAGAGAGTGGAATGTGTTGAGGGAGGAATTAGTATCTGTGAGAGGGGTTGGTAAATTCAGGAAGGGAGTGGAAAAGGAGTTGGTTGGGTGAAAGAGAGTTGAGAGAGCTCGCCACCGGGCGGTAGCCTAGTTGCGAGTGTATGTATCACGTTAACCTATTGTATTAAACAAATAATTTTGTTCTCGGATACGATGTTTCACCAGACCGACAGATAACATTTTTCTGTAAATTTTCATGTTAGTAACTCATTTCAGCCCAAATGTGCAGATACGACAGATATGAGGTGTCAGTTTTTCAATTACGATATGTTGTCACAAATGTTTTGCACTGTTTTTGCGGCGTGTTTCAGTTGTCAGTGGAAATAATATTTACGCGTTTCTAGCAATCACATGACATGACACATTCAAATTTGAGATTTCAGTGCACACTGAGTGTGCATCCAGAGAATATAATTGGAATACGCCATTAGATAGCTTTCAAGAGATGTTTAGTGCGATTCCTCGAATCCCATAGTACTCACATCCTACTGTGTGTGTAATGTGTATTCTATGGAAGAAATATTGTTTTCTTACCACGGCGTGGTTGTTTTTATTATAAATAAAGTTGTATATTCAAACACTATACCTGTATTTGGAAAAATACTTTTATTTTACTGCGAAATGTCGAGTTTGTATGCTGTTCCACTTTTATTTCTTAATCTTGGGGGTGAAATGATGTACATTATAGACCAGCGTTTGCGTGCTCAAAGGATCCCCAAAGACAAGGCATCTAAAGGTATTTTTTTAAAAGTATATTATTTAGGTTGCACGTTTTAGCATGTTGACGTTACCAGACCTTTCCCTATAATATACATTGTTGTTTGTTTCAGTACTCGATGATATTATATCTTTGATGCTGAACGAAAAGTTTTTGAATGAATTGTTCAAGCCACAGGAAATATACAATAAAGCGGCGCTTCGCAAACTGTTTGAAGATCTTGCGCACGCATCAATCATGCGCCTTAACACGACTAGCATGGCGAAGCTGTACGATCTTATGAAGATGGTGTTC